>OY804590.1:74691414-75371777 GCA_963680875.1 Bathymodiolus brooksi
GTGACAGACAGAGTAGACTAGACAGTAAATTTTTTTTTCGCAATTTACATGTAACCTAAATCTTTATGTCCAATACTGGGATACATTGAGCTAACATGCAAATAACATACCAAATGAAACTTTTATAACTTCACAATTTCAAAATGTGCTTTCCAAAATATAAGTTATAATGCACATTTTTTCTGCAGCTATCTCGATACTATTTTTCAAATTAAAACCATGACAGCATAGCACGGAACGTGATATATCTCTTACTTCACACATTATCAATGAAATTTCACGTTGGACGTTCAGCAACAACACAGTTTACCGACAGTCGAAACTTTACAAGTTACGGAACTCTTCAATATTCTTAATGATAATCTTAGTTTACTCTTACCAATAATAAGTAACTCGACATTTTGTACATTGAATAAATGCTGGCTTCTGACATAATTCACAACTTAAGTTTGTCCCCTTGGGATTGGATAGTGGATTCAGGGTCATTTTCAAGTTTGTACCAGATCACATTTCTTTCAGTCGACCATCTTTATTGACATAATTGTTGCTATGTCGTATTGCAGAACGGAAGTACAAGGGATATAACTCTGTGCGGTTGCTAACAACAAATTCTCTGGGACGAATATTGGACCATTCGTTACTTCGTAACATGATCGTTTCGTACAGAATCGTTTCGTACAAAGCAAAATAATAATATGGATTAGGCACAGCCTAAAGGCGAGCGTCGCATTTACGCATAGACATGTACATGTACAAATAGTAGTTCTTTTCTTCATTATTCTTGATTATTTTTCTTTGTTCTTCAATTCGACTTACCCTGTTATGGTTTTTTTTCTAAAAAAATATTCTGATTCCCAATGTTGCTGTAAAAAATATTCTGATTTTGGTGGAGGAAAAAAAAAATAATCTGATTCAGAGTTTTTGTCATATATAACCTAATGTTAGATTCTGGAAGCAAATTTCGCGCTTCGCGCGACAGAAAAAATAAATATTCTAACTCTCGTGTTGTCCGAAAAAAAAATTTCTGAACGAAACAAAAAACCATAACCCCCCTTCAAGTTAAATGGTCGGTCCCTAAGCTGGTGTGAAATCATAAATTATAGCATTATTACAATTATTTAAAATATATGACTTATTTAGCGGAACACCAGGTTCATTTTGGGAGATATTGATCCCATTTTACCCACGTTATTCGTCCGGAACAGTTCTGCAATGTGTGACGTGGGTGGTCAAAATTGAAAATTATCACAAGTCTCCGTCAGATTTTAGCTAATTTAAGGCTCGATGCACATACTTTCAATGACATATGTTATCTAAAAAGTCGTCCGCGTTAAATGCAATTATTATTTCAAACCATCAACGCAATATAAATGTAAGAAGCATACGATCGAATTGTCTCTCGCGTTAAATTGTGGCGTATGGGGGTAAAATATTTGTGACGCCAGGGGATAGGGCTCACATTTTAAAAACAAGGATAATTATGTATATTACCCTTTTTCATAAAAACCACAATTCAGGGCACGAAGGCACGTGACAATTATATTTAATCTTATTTTGACCTTATTTATCATATGGATGTGTAGAAGAATGTACGTTTTTAGCTCACCTGACCCAAAGAGTCAGGTGAGCTTTTGCCTTCACTTGGAGTACGTCGTTCGTCTGTCGTCCGTAACCTTTTATAAAAAGATCTTCTTCTCTGAAAATACTGGGCCAATTTAAACCAACGTTGGCCTGAATCATCTTTAGGAGGTCTGCTTTAACAGTTATGTCCGATGACCACGCCAACCAACCAACATGGCCGCTGTTAAAGGTTAAATAGCTGCCAAACTTTGGAAAAATTATACATTAATGATCACCTTGATGAATTATGGTTGATCAACCCAACCGCTGTCAAACATGGCTGCCAACGTTACTAAAAATAGAAAATTTTACCACAAATCATCACGTGAAAATCGTTAACGTTTATAAAAAATGATTCTCCTCTGAAACAACTGTGCTAACGAGATCAATCAAAATGAGGCAGTGGTGGTATAGCTGTTTATTTGATGTATACATGGATTGTTGTTGATTGTCAGTTACGGGTCCACAGACTAGCATAAGTCAGGCGATATTAATCAAGCGGTACAGTAAACATTATCGACATAATGTCAAGTCACCATATGAATGTTTCATAGATCAAAATGGTGTTCATGGTTATACTGGAACAACAAAGTATTCTATTGCCATTGGCCGTCGACCTCGGATATTAAAACACTTGTCTATTCTAAGTACCTCAGGAAAATATATTCTGTTTCGGTAACTGTCCTACTACATACAGAATAACAGATTTCAGTCTAGATAAAATAATGTTGACTTTGGAAGTGTAAAATTACGATTACAGTACATAATGTTCTTTAACACAATCCCTCACTGAAGTATGTACTCTGAAGTGATTATTCATTACAAATGTGGGATGTTTTGTTGTTGATCAAAAGGATTATACATAATTATCCTTGTTTTTAAAATGTGAGCCCTATCACCTGGCGTCACACATATTTTACCCCCATACGCCACAATTTAACGCGAGAGACAATTCGATCGTATGTTCTTATATTGCGTTGATGGTTTGCAATAATGATTGCATTTAACGCGGACGACTTTTTAGATAACATTGTCATTGAAAGTATGTGCATCGAGCCTTAAATTAGCTAATATCTGACGGAGACTTGTGATAATTTTCAATTTTAATCACCCTCGTCATACATTGCAGAACTGTTCATCTATAGAAATAAGTTTATTAACCAAATCAGGGCCCCCAGGAGGGCATATACAAATAACAATTAAGATTGATACACAACAACAATACAAAAAACAATTATGATTGATACACAACAACAATATATCAACTTAAATATTCGCGGTGAAATATCAATAATTGTGGTGCAGGCACACTCGGGCAGGAAAAGAGATATATGCACATAAACGTACATACACTTACTCACATATATATGAGGGGGGGGGGGGGGGGGGTGAGAGAGAACATATACATATATATCAGGTGATTCATCACCAATCTGTAAGAGACACCTTGAGTCGATGCTAAAAGGAATAAAGTCCTACTTGTGTCTAGTGCAGACCGGCCATGTTGATGTGGAAGGAATATTGTTTGGAACATGGAAAGGGATCAGAGCTTTTGGATAACCAGCAGTGAGCATCAAGGGACGATGCCAAAAAGAATATTTTCTTTCTCATGCTCAATGCAGGTCATCCAGTTTGCAGATCTCCAATTCCATTTAATCAAATAGTTGTTGATAAAAGATATTGACAAAGATATCTGAGTATAGTTGGGTCTTCATTATTTAAGATCTATATACCGGACGAATAACGTGGGTAAAATGGGATCAACATCTCCCGAAATGAACCTGGTGTTCCGCTAAATAAGTCATATATTTTGAATAATCGTAATAATGCTATAATTTATGATTTCACACCAGCTTACCTGAAACCACCGCTTCAGATCCGTGTCCCCCACCTTCACAAAGCCATGTCCCCAAATGTGACGGGGGACACGGTGATTCTATGCCGAAGCTTAGAATCCATTTCCGGTTGGTATTGATCATATAGTGATTCACCTCCTTACACACATGTTGCTGTTTAGCTCGCATCTTGCGATGCTCGCTATTATACGTTGATTCGTGTAGAATATCATATGTATGTGAATTGTTTATTGGTATGACAAAATGGAATTCAATATTTTATTTATTTTTCGATCTTTTCTGTTTTCTTTAATGCGTGTATTAGTGATACAAAACTGCAAAGGAAATGAATTGGGTCTTGACAAAAAAATGTCATTTCGTCTGTCAATGATTTATAAGCAAAAAGGAGTAAAGAATAATCGCCATTGATATTATGATAAGTTTAGTTCAGTTGTGTATTGAATTGAATTGTCAGAATGTTACCTAATGAGTCTTTCGTTTATTGACCAACGCGTGTACTCATTATTGTTTATTGGAAGCTAAATGTTACCAATACCTAATCTTTCTAACACTACTAATCTTTCTAACACTACTAATCTTTCTAACACTACTAATCTTTCTAACACTACTAATCTTGCTAACACTACTAATCTTTCTAACACTACTAATCTTTCTAACATTACTAATCTTTCTAACACTACTACACTCTCTGTATTACTGGAGGAGAATCCTACTCCCTACTATCGAATTTGATTTACGGTAAGTGTCCCGGTCGCAATTCAGTGGAAAACCGCGATTAACACGGTTTAACCCGGGTGGTGAAGAGGAAGCCCTTTAAACCAGTACTTGTCTATTAACCTCTCTGCTCTACAAAAGATCAAGGTTGAATAATCAAGGAGAAGATGTTCTAAGTTGAAAAACTTGTATCTGATCCTATTGTCATGTTTGTGGACAATAAAATATGTTGAAACTAAAAGATCAAGGTACCATGGGACAGTCAATAGGTGTATAACATCAAAAGTTATACACACATCCTATGTACAGTCAAAAAAGCACTTGCAGGGTAAATAAAAATACAATGCACTACATACATACATTTATTAAGTGGAAATAAACACAGTTACAAATCGACCAAGTTACGAACCGACATGTACCTTCTGTACTTTTCTGGTATTATCCTCCGGTAATTGACTGGGCACTCCCACGTTGGATATTCAGTATCTGCAGCTGTTACGTAGAAGATACAAAATCTGGTTTTTACTCGACGGGAGAGAGAGCATCCATTGACGGTGGTGGAGAGCTGGTTTTAAGCTCTCAACTGACTTTGCTCACACTATATACTAATACTCATCCAATTGGTTCCAAGATATTCAGTAGTGTTAGGAGAAATGCAGACTATAAACTGGTGGTGCATACATTTTGTGCATATCCTCTTATTCAATAAATACCATTTTCATTTGTACGCTCATGCTTACTACTATTTGCACCCCAAACGAACACCTTAGAGTTAGACGTTAGACCCTCTATGCAAAAAATAAATACAGGGTGCAATGCAAAAAATAAATACAGCGTGCAAAACAAAACTGCCTACAAAACATTTGGTTGAAAGCACCATACATATATTCTAACACTGTTGGGTTTAACTTTCAGACATATATAATTATATAGTTTTAACCTAATATTTCAAGTAACTTTGAAATCCAGTATGGTTTTCACTTGCTAAGACGTTTGTATATATACATTTGCACTTAAAATAAAAATAAAATATTCCCATGTACTAAATAACTTCTAAAATTTACCTATAAGCCTATAGCAATTTTGACAAAAATATTTAACATAGGAGAATAACGGATTTTTCTTATCCTCAGCATTAAAAACCTGAGAATACTTGAACGAGTTCATAAATAGAATTCGAATTAAACATCTACTAGATTATTATTTTAAATCTAATGTATTACATTTTTTCTTCTATTTTTTCCTGTAGGAAGTATTCTTACGATTACAACAGTATTGCGAATGTACAGTCACAATCCAAAAGCGTAGGAATGATGGCGATAGTGCATAGAGTAGCTCTAAGAGTGAGTGAATGATTGTTGTTTAACGCCAAGTGGACATTTTTTTCAGCTATCTCATTACAAGAACAAGTTATATTTCGATGAAATGATGTCTGCTTTGTACTCTACCGACACGCTTAGTTGGATCTTTACATAGTGCTAGCTCACTGAAACAACAGACCGCGGATAGACATGTCGCTCCACTCGGACACATTATCCTGGTTCCGAGCCAACCAGTCTGTGCTCGTTCTTCTTAATTCTGCGTGCTTAGCTGGGAGAAGCACCAAATAACACTTTTATGGTCTTTGATTTGACCCGGCCAGGGCTCTAACCCACGACCTGCCACACCCGTGGCGAGCACGCTAACCATTACACAGCACCGATGCGGTTCAGTTGCAATCGAAAATCAGTTTAGAAGTGATGGCGATAGTTTATAGAGGAGATGTAGGACATTGAAACAGGTCTAATGTACCTGCTGAAGGATCACATAAATAAACGGGAATTGTGCAATGTTATTCACTACACCCAGTGCCGGATTTAGGACAAATGAGGCCCTGTACTAGTTAAGTTATGAGGCCCCTTACTTGGGGCCTGAAAGAGGTAGACCCGGTAGGCCTACACAGGCAGTCGGGCATACATGCTCAGGAAATTTATGAATAGTTACAATTTTTAAATTGCACCACATAAGAAAAAATCCATTACTTTGTTTATTATAATTGTTTTTATTTCGTTCATTACATTTTTATATCTGTCTGTTAAATTTGTTAGGCTATTGCTGTATATGATTTTTTTTGTCTGTTATTTTTTAACGTATGTCTGTCGCCTGTTCGCAGCACATACGATTTGGAACAAAAATAGTTTGGATGAACAACTCGTCGGTAACCCATAACAACAGCAGGAGGGTGATCGGCTGTGGATTACCGACGATGGGATGAACGATACTATTACTTTTATAATTCCCATGCTAAGATAAAAATTGCTCAGAAAGGAATGAAAGAAACTGAGAAAACATTGCATTGTTGATACATTTATTTAAAAAATAACAAGATGACAAGATAATAAACATTCCACAAGAAAATAAAATGTACACGAACTTTTATGGCACTAGACACTGGTCATAGTTAATATTTAATAGTGTAATTCAAATCGTTTGAAATGGACGGACAATTTGATGTTCCTTTCAAACCATAAGTCAGTTACATCCTTACATAAGGTCGCATAAGATCATGAAAAGAAAGTATAAACAGTGGTGGTCAACAATTACAAGAAAAAAAGACCACGACATATGACGTTCGAAATCGTCCTGGCTTGAGACAGACACAAAAATATGGCGGAGTTAAATCGGTACACATGTGCAACTCAAATGTCCTGAACATAGGTACCCGATTTGTGGACCCCCCTTTTCAATTTTTTTTTAATTCATCACTTTTGTGGGACGTTTTCATTATAAACAGTGTTGAACAACTTCAAACATTACCAAAAACTCAATCCGAGATCGATATAAGCCCATTTCTAAAAACACAAAAACCATTCTTCTTAGACTAGAGGAGGGTTTTTGTGTTTTTAGAAATGGGCTTATATCGAGCTCGGATTGAGTTTTTGGTAATGTTTGAAGTTGTTCAACACTGTTTATAATGAAAATGTCCCACAAAAGTGATGAATTAAAAAAAAAAGTGGGTCTACAAATCGGGTACCTATGGTCCTGAACAGATATGCTGTTTGATTTGATGTCGAATTCACAACAACGTTTAATAATACGACATTAAAGCAACTGCCACATGTCTGCAGTTATAGCAATGCCATTGCGCTTTAATGATAATTTGAGATACAAAGAAGTAATCAAGAGGCTCACAGAGTCTATATCTCTCACTTGGTAATAACAATTTATTTTATTTCCTATCCTCCTCATTGATAATAAATTTCGTTTGCACAAATTATAATCTCCTATCAACTTTCAGGTTCCATTTTGGTTATAAATGTTCACTAAGTGTTTGCCCTGGCGAGTTAACAATACACAAATAAATCAATCTTGCTGAATTATGGGAATGCCTTCCTAAGATGTTTTTTTTTACCTGGGACTTTGATGAACGTTCAAAATATCAAAAATATAAACTAAGTTCCAAATCGTTTGGTTGAATTGTGAATGTTTAAAGCGACTATCCAATCTCTTACCCAGAGTTATCGATCCTTAAATTAATCAGATTCGGTAGCTCTATGTGTAAGAGATTGGCCACTCGTCGCATCTCGACTTAATCCCTTACACAGTCCTCCATCAATAGAGAACAGTGGATTCATCAGAGGTTTGCCGATTTAGAGATTTACAACTTTCAAAAAAACATTTCAGTTACCGTATTATCATTATGGCCATTTCGGTTGGCAGAGTAAGTCGAAGTACCAGGTATAAATTACCGACCTTCTAGATGTCACTACCAGACTTTACTACCACAGGATGTGCCAAATACAAACAAGAAACTGTTTAACTACTTAATATGTATGTCTTTTCCCTCTCAATTAAAAAGTTATAGCTTAAAAATGATATGTATGAATTGATGGATGTGCAAACTATGGGGACTCAATCACTCAAATGATTTATTGTAAGTTTGAGAGTCAAATCTAAAAAAAAAAAAAAAAATGTGTAATTCTTATCGTTCTATTCTTAAAAAACAACAATTATCTTTGCATATTCAATTTACAAAAATATTGAAAATATATAATATAATCAGCGCGTATGAATAATACATATGTTTATCGATGTATAAGCTTCATAACTTGGCGCTACCGTCCAATGGAATTAGAGTAGTTATGATCTGTGGTAACATTGACTGTCAATGGTGATAAAATAGTACAACCACTTTATAAAATTAAAATCAATACTGGAACAAATAAAATGATTATCTTCTGTCCTTTGAAGTTACAATTAATGAAACACTATGTCCCCACTCTCACCTTATACAATTATACAAAACAAAAACAAAACAAAACAAAACAAAAACGGAAACAAAAAACGCAAAATACTTCCTTGTTTAAATTATATTGCCTGGAGCAAATTTCCCAATTCCATTTGAAAATGATCGAGAAGTTGCAATGTATGCCACGGGTTTAGTTATGTTTTGGCTATATCATGACGTCATGCTTAGCGACATCGTCGGTAACCTTCAGGAAATCATGCTCAGATTACTCTCCACTCACCACAAGCGATCACTCTCCGATTACACTCCACTCAGTCCAGGGGCGGATCCAGGATTTCAAGTAAGGGGGGCGCACTTAAAAAAATTGCGCCGAGCGGAGGGAGGCGCGAAATGTTTTGAGGTATTTCGTGTGAAAAATCACGATTTTACGCCAAAAAATCATTTTTTTTCAATTTTAGGGGGGGGGGGGCGCGTGCGGAGTGAGCCCCCCCTCCCTGGATCTGCCCCTGCTCACTACAAGCGATCACTCGCCACTCACCACAAGCGACAACACTCCGATTACCCACCACAAGCGATCACGCTCCGATTACTCTCCACTCACTACAAGCGATCACTCTCCGATTACGCTCCACTCACTACAAGCGATCACTCTCCACTCACCCACAAGCGATCACACTCCGATTACTCAACACAAGCCATCACTCTCCGATTACTCTGCACTCACTACAAGCGATCACTCACCACAAGTGATCACACTCTGATTTTTCTGCACTCATCAGAGTGGAGAAATATCGAAGCGTGCTCGCTTGTGGGTTACCGACGATAATGAACTCTGAATTTCCTAAGAAAACAAGCTTACGTTGATAAACTAGCCCACTATAATGCGAAAGTAGAATACAAGTTAGTGCTTCACCAAAACAGGGCACTGGAAGGGGGTGCGGGTATATAAACACATGACAAGATACGTTTCAAATGGAGATTTCCAACCTTTACACACACATAAAAAATATAATTTATGAGCTTGTAGTAAAAATATTAATGATCCTATGGTGTGTATGTTATTTTATAAATGGTATGATTTATTTGAGCAGGAAATTGTAAATAAAAAAATTAGATAGTTGGAATATCTAGAGCTTACATGGGTCTATAATAGTACATGTATTTTGAAAATGAATATGGACCAAACAAGTGTCCATAATAATAAAGATATAAATACAAAAACATGTAGATACAATGTTTTTAGGGAAGAACATCTTAATATAATTTGGTAAGAAATAATAATAATAAAAAACATAATTCTCCAAATATTGACACAATAATATACAATTACTGCACTTGAACGAGATCAATATGAGGTTTTATGGAGCAGAGTATAACAATATTGAACGAGGCGAAAACTACTAGTCCCTCTATCGGGATCCAATGATTTTTTTCATATGTTTATTTTCCTAGCTCCTGTCTAAATTTGAATAACAGTTTGTTTTAAATCTAATCTATAGATCTTCCTTGAATATCATATACTTTTGCCTACAGAACACTGTTATTGACTTGCAGAAAAATATAGGATACTACTATTCACATTGTGTAATGCTAAAATAAAGTCCTGCTATCCATATTGTGTTGACCGTGATCAGTTCTGGGTTAGCAATGATGTACTCTTCTTTTATTCACCCACAACCATGCCATAGCATTAATTTGTTTCTGTTGTTTTTGAAAGACACAAAAAAGTACACATCTTACCAAAAACTTTCAAACAATGTAGAAATCAATGAATTTACTGGTCGATCTCGACCACGTAGTCTCGACCTTCTATTAATCTGTAAAACATACATCTTAACAAACAAACAGAACTTTCACACAATGAAGAGATGAAGGAGGGCGATTTCATTGGTCGGTTTTGACCTTTCGACCTTCTAAATATCTGTATTATCACATGTATTAGCGCATCACATTTTGGAGGGTTGTCTTGAAATGATATCTATGATTATTTTGGTTTAAACCGACGTCGGACGATGTCATAACACCGTTGGTCCATTGTCGTCGTCATCATCGTCCTCCTCGATACCGACGGCTTGATTTGGCCGTATGAAGAAACAAGCTAACGCACTGTATGTCTGATCACATGTGACAGGGTTATGTGACGTCACTGCACTGTTACTTTCAGTTTCCTTTTTATTAATGTCCGTTGTTTGTTTCATGTTCATTTCACATGTTTGTCGCACTTGACAAGATCCCAGCTGTAAAGCTAGCCAATCAAATGCTTCTGTTATTCCATCACCATTTAATGCACTAACAGAGAACATATCTGGAAATATAACAACATAAATCAATCTCAAGCTTGAAATTTCAGTACAATCACAATACTGGACAAAAGAGCTACATGTAATAACATTCGGTTGTCAATTGCAATCATTTCTGGTCATAGAGAACCAAATTAAAATGAAATATTTGCGATACACTGCATGTAATGACATTCTGAATAGTCATGTTAGGGTTCATATTTTCAACAGACCAATCAACAAGCCTGTCAGAATCTTGAAGGTAATGTAACTGAGGCACACTGAGAGATGTTGTCCGACTTATCAATATATTGAACTGTTCTACATATGATTGGACGTCAGTGTTGAATGAAATATTACCTGACATGACCCAACTCATTAAACATTAATAAAACAGTTGCAACAAGCATCCAATTGTAATTAGATACTTGTTCTTGTTATGTACTCTTGTGATGTCAGATTAGTCCGAGATTCCTCTGCCGTCCGACGGCTTTTTTTTTAGCTAGAGCGCCGGCTCTAGCTAAAAAAAAAGCCGTCGGACGGTAGACTAATAATTGCCTGTCTCAATCTAATGGATATAGAGACAGAGAAAGACTAATTTGTCGTTGGCGTTCATTGGTTCTTACTTAGCTCTTTTTTTATTGGTAGAGCTATTTTTAGTTAAAAAAACTGGGAAAAGTCGTTTCCGGTATGCAGTGATCATCTCTGTTTGAATATTTCCCTCGCTTGTTTACACCGGAAGTTCAATATTTATGCAAAAACGTTTTAATTTTATTTCATGATTTTTATAGAAAAATAAACTCTTTACCTTTAAAATACTCATTTGTATAAGTTAAAATAAGCTAAAATAGCCAAGGTACGAGCCAGGGGACAGAACTCGTCAGTTTAGTCGGACGGCAGAGGAATCTCGGACTAATGTCAGATATACTCGTCTCTTTTCAGTGTATGGTCGGGCCTCATTTGAAAACGAAAATAGGATATGTTTTTATTATCTAGTTATTGAATATCCTGCATATATTCATATTTATCCCACAATTGCTCCACTGGAGATGTTGAATTGACTGTAACACTGTTTGTGATGTATAGTCACTGACTGTATAACATTCCATTGTCACAATGCTTCTATGTAGACCGGAAGTCGTTATTGACAAGTAGACCTACTGGTTTAACGGGGATACTTTAAAAAAAAATGTTTTAGAATGGCTTCAGTGTCATTTGCTGCTTGCAAGCCTCATACACACAAGTTCTATTCTTTTCTATTTGTATAATACAACAGATTTTGCTACTTACTCCACTTCCGTTTCAGATTCTGCAATGCCAAAGCATCTGTAATTTCTTGAATACTCATGCCATCCTTTATATCCGACTTATTTGCAAGAAACATAAATACAGTGTCTTTCAATTCTTCTGATTTCAGCGCTGGTTTGATGACGTCATAAGTGACCTCTTCTAACCTTTCTCTGTCACCACTATCGATTAAGATAATGACGGCATTACTTCCTTTGTAGTAATGTTGGCACAGTGGTCGCTGCAAAAAATATTTATTTAAATTTAAATTGAAATAATTCAAACTGTCTCTGATTCTCGTCCGACAAATACGTGTTCGAACGGAGTACAAATCAAGATTCACAACACTGCACTGCTGCAATGTTTAACTTTTCTGCCAGGGGTAGGATTAGTAGTATTATATTTTCAAGATACTTCAAGTCAGGTTTCTGTATACCAAAAAAGGTTTGAAACAAATAAAGTAATAAATAAGATAATTGTACAAAAGTAACTCGACGGGTAGCACTAGTAGAACAGGAACTGCTTACCTTCCCGGAACACCTGAGTTTACCACCCGTTTTTGATAGGGTTCATGTTGCTCAATCTTTGTTTTCTCTGTAGTGTTTTGTGAACCATTGTTTGTTTCTTTGACTAGTTGTCTGTACTTCTGATCATTTCCGAGACGCCAATATGGCGGCCTTGGTCTTATTTACAAATAAAGATAATTAAATACTCGTTTTTCCAGAAATTCCACATATATACATGTCTTTTTTTATACTGGAATATAATATCATTTATTTCACTCAAAATATTCGAAGCATGCACGACAGTAATTGACCATCAAGGTTATCAATTGATTTGATCTAAATCTAAGCATACCATTTTCCCGCCAAATCCAAGGTCCCATGCATTCAGATGCAAGTCTTTGTATTGAAACGATTCAACGTTAAACCCTGTATAATAGAAGTACATTAAATATTTCCTAGAAAAATAAAATTTATCTCAACAATGTGATATATTTAGATATGAATGTCTGTATAGTACATTACATCAAAGGCGCATGAGGCACGGAATCTCCCACTTTTATTTTTCTGTTTACATATTTATTTTCATTAACATTTCTTATTTCATCACATTTTCCTTTATGTAACGTGTTCGTGTCAATATCCTAACAATCTTATGGTGTCTTGCACAGTTTAAATAAGTCGATCATCTATACTCTAGTCTAATTATTCACCTGGATAATTATTGTATTTTTATTTTCTTCATTTTAACTCATAATTATTCGGTTATCCAAATGGTATTTGTCCATTTCCATGCTCTAGTCACAGGAGTTTCTTCAAAAGTGAACCCTTGGTATCTTGCATAGTTTCATAGCACAAGCATAAGTTAGCTACAGGAACTGCAACTCTTATTTGTTTTTTTGTGGTCACGAACGACCATAAGAGTTATGGTTCCGTAGCTAAAGCGGAAGTTTGCACCAAGAACATGGATTTGTTGGACTTATTTGAGAAAGTTTACAAGGTATTGACTAACTGATCTTTACTCAATTGCATCCTTCTGGTTATGACTGGTCATTAATCACGATACACAATGTCGCTAAACAAAAGTTAGCATTGATCCATTACATCACCAATCCACGTTAAGAAAAGGAAGTTTAAACAATGATTGTCATCAATTCCACCAATATCAACAAAACAAAGAATCATCTCTCACTTTAACTGACTGAACACAAGAAAAAAAGACCACGACATATGATGTTAGAAATCCATGTCCTGCATGAGGACAGGCACAGAAATGTGGCGGGGTTAAATAGGTAAATGGGATGCCGATCCCAACTCTCCCCTCTTAAACCTATTCTTACCAATAGTTGGTGTAGCTTTGATTGATTCTCCTAATTTAAGTCTATATAACAGTGTTGTCTTTCCAACAGACTCCAGACCTATAACAGAAAGAACACAGTTTCTTAAAGCAAAGGAATCATCTAAATATGCACATAACGTAATGAAAATCTAAAACACGTGCACACGTGTATACTAGTTGTTTTAATTTGTTTACCCCCATTAACGGGATTAACATATACATTTGCTATGTGTTTTCACCTGAAAATTACGACCTTAACATAGAGATCGATTTTCCAAAGTAAGGAGACCATTGGATTCATACAGGGACCATATAATAATGAATTCAACTTTAAATCGCGCAAATATTACAGGTACATGTATCTTAAAATAATGGAGATATTGGTTGAAACAGTTAACTATGATATGACTTAGTTATTGAGTATTATAGAAATAGATTTTGATTTTGACACTGTAAAGTGAACTATTACATTCCAACATTTTGAACATCTTGTCTTAAAAAAAACTATTTAAAAAACCCGTGAAACGTATTAAAACGATTAGAAGAATACGGAGTCTTGGAACTAGTAAAAGAAGCTTCCTGCTAAGAACACGGAGTCTTGGAACTAGAAAAAGAAGCTTCCTGCTAAGGACAAACTCTCTAATAAATGGAAAAAACCAACATGATTTCCATTAATATGAAAATAGAAAGCAAATTATCTGTATTCCGTTCATTGCAACAACATTTTATGATAAACCGCAGGTTATGATCTGAATTGCAGATCTTTTCCAGTCAGGATAAAAAAAAAACCATGACGTATGTGTGTCATTGAAAACACGTGCGAGATCAATTTCCTCTGTTATATCAACAAACCATCTGAAGTGCGAATGCGGAAAAACCAAACGTAGTCAATGTGTTCTACAGAATTGCCTCTTAGCTGATGTATATAAACTGTTGATTGTATAACTTGTTTTTAAGTAGAATCTATAATTATGTCTGTATATTAGACAAGAAGAAGATATGACTGTTGGGAAAAGAAGCAGCGATTGGAGAACTCGGAAGATATCCTTTATTTATAGAAATAATAATTTCTATGTTTTCTTATTTAACTCATTTATCTAATAGTAAAGACATTCTTTTGTCTGAGACTCTCTCTGTATCAAAATTATTATCTGATCAGAATAAGAAAAGTTGGTATAGTACTATCCTGTCCTTATTAAAATATTTAAAACTTGACTTAAGATTTGTTATGAACTCAAAAACAAATTTAAAACATTTCTTGTACACTAAACTTAAATCTAATTATAATAGACTGTGGTTCCTATCTTTACATGATGATAAAATTAATAAGGATTTTAGAAATAAATTAAGAACATATAGATTATTTAAGAATAACAGAACCCTATTTATCTATGAAAAATGATGAACAAAGCATTTTACTCTCAAAATTACGAATAAGTAATCATAATTTAGAAATAGAAAGAGGAAGACACAGAGGGCTTCAGGCAAAAGAAAGAATTTGTAAATTATGCTTAAAGGAAGTTGAAGATGAAATTCACTTCTTATTAAAATGTGAAGCACTTCAAAATGTGAGAACACCATTTATTGATCTTATAAATAATAATAATTATAACTTTAAACATTTAGATATTAGAGAACAATGTATTCCTTGTTCTCCAACATCACACTCCAATCTACTGTATATATAGGTAAAGCTGTTTATGTATTTTATTCTTTGTGTTCCAACACCAGACTCCAATCTACTGTATATATAGGAAAAGCTGTTTATGTATTTTATTCCTTGTTCTCCAACATCAGACTCCAATCTACTGTATATATAGGTAAAGCTGTTTATGTATTGTATTCCTTGTGCTCCAACATCAGACCCCAATCTACTGTATATATAGGTAAAGCTGTTTATGTATTTTATTCCCTGTGTTCCAACATCAGACATCAATCTACTGTATATACAGGTAAAGCTGTTTACGTATTTTATTCCTTGTGCTCCAACATCAGACTCTAATCTACTGTATATATAGGTAAAGCTCTTGATGTATTTTATTCCTTGTGTTACAACATCAGACTCCAATCTACTGTTTATATAGGTATAGCTGTTTATGTATTTTATACCCTGTGCTGCAACATCAGACTCTAATCTACTGTATATATAGGTAAAGCTGTTTATGTATTTTATTCCTTGTGTTCCAACATCAGACTCCAATCTACTGTATATATAGGTAACACTGTTTATGTATTTTATACCATATGCTCCAACATCAGACACCAATCTACTGTATAATATATAGATAAAGCTGTTTATGTGTTTTATTCCTTGTGTTCGAACATCAGACACCAATCTACTGTATATATAGGTAAAGCTTTTTATTTATTTTATTCCTTGTTCTCCAACATCACACTCCCATCTACTGTATATATAGGTAAAGCTGTTTATGTATTTTATTCCCTGTTTTCCAACATCAGACATCAATCTACTGTATATACAGGTAAAGCTGTTTACGTATTTTATTCCTTGTGCTCCAACATCAGACTCTAATCTACTGTATATATAGGTAAAGCTCTTGATGTATTTTATTCCTTGTGTTACAACATCAGACTCCAATCTACTGTTTATATAGGTATAGCTGTTTATGTATTTTATACCCTGTGCTGCAACATCAGACACCATTCTACTGTATATATAGGTAAAGCTGTTTATGTATTTTATTCCTTGTGTTCCAACATCAGACTCCAATCTACTGTATATATAGGTAACACTGTTTATGTATTTTATACCATATGCTCCAACATCAGACACCAATCTACTGTATAATATATAGATAACGCTGTTTATGTGTTTTATTCCTTGTGTTCGAACATCAGACACCAATCTACTGTATATATAGGTAAAGCTTTTTATGTATTTTATTCCTTGTTCTCCAACATCACACTCCCATCTACTGTATATATAGGTAAAGCTGTTTATGTATTTTATTCGTTGTGCTCCAACATCAGAGACCAATCTACTGTATATATAGGTAAAGCTGTTCATGTATTTTATTCCTTGTTCTCCAACATCAGACTCCAATCTACTGTATATATAGGTAAAGCTGTTTATGTATTTTATTCCCTGTGTTCCAACATCAGACATCAATCTACTGTATATACAGGTAAAGCTGTTTACGTATTTTATTCCTTGTTCTCTAACATCAGACTCCAATCTACTGTATATATAGGTAAAGCTGTTTATGTATTTTATTCCTTGTTCTCTAACATCAGACTCCAATCTACTGTATATATAGGTAAAGCTGTTTATGTATTTTATTCCTTGTTCTCAAACATCAGACACCAATCTACTATATATAGGTAAAGCTGTTTGTGTATTTTATTCCTTGTGTCATAACATCAGACTTCAATCTACTGTATATATAGGTGAAGCTGTTTATGTATTTTATTCGTTATGTTGTAACATCAGACTTCAATCTACTGTATATATAGGTAAAGCTGTTTATGTATTTTATACCTTGTGTTTCAACATCAGACACCAATCTACTGTATATATAGGTAAAGCTGTTTACGTATTTTATTCCTTGTTCTCTAACATCAGACTCCAATCTACTGTATATATAGGTAAAGCTGTTAATGTATTTTATACCTTGTGTTTCAACATCAGACACCAATCTACTGTATATATAGGTAAAGCTGTTTATGTATTTTATTCCTTGTTCTCTAACATCAGACTCCAATCTACTGTATATATAGGTAAAACTGTTTATGTATTTTATTCCTTGTTCTCTAACATCAGACTCCAATCTACTGTATATATAGGTAAAGCTGTTTATGTATTTTATTCCTTGTTCTCTAACATCAGACTTCAATCTACTGTATATATAGGTAAAGTTGTTTATGTATTTTATTCCTTGTTCTCTAACATCAGACTCCAATCTACTGTATATATAGGTAAAGCTGTTAATGTATTTTATACCTTGTGTTTCAACATCAGACACCAATCTACTGTATATATAGGTAAAGCTGTTTATGTATTTTATTCCTTGTTCTCTAACATCAGACTCCAATCTACTGTATATATAGGTAAAGTTGTTTATGTATTTTATTCCTTGTTCTCTAACATCAGACTCCAATCTACTGTATATATAGGTAAAGCTGTTTATGTATTTTATACCTTGTGTTTCAACATCAGACACTGATCTACTGTATATATAGGTAAAGCTGTTTATGTATTTTATTCCTTGTTCTCTAACATCAGACTCCAATCTACTGTATATATAGGTAAAGCTGTTTATGTATTTTATACCTTGTGTTCCAACATCAGACACCAATCTACTGTATATATAGGTAAAGCTGTTTATGTATTTTATTCCTTGTACTCTAACATCATACTCCAATCTACTGTATATATAGGTAAAGTTGTTTATGTATTTTATTCCTTGTTCTCTAACATCAGACTCCAATCTACTGTATACATAGGTAAAGCTGTTTATGTATTTTATACCTTGTGTTTCAACATCAGACACCAATCTACTGTATATTTAGGTACAGCTGTTTACGTATTTTATTCCTTGTTCTCTAACATCAGACTCCAATCTACTGTATATATAGGTAAAGCTGTTAATGTATTTTATACCTTGTGTTTCAACATCAGACACCAATCTACTGTATATATAGGTAAAGCTGTTTATGTATTTTATTCCTTGTTCCTTGTTCTCTAACATCAGACTCCAATCTACTGTATATATAGGTAAAGCTGTTTATGTATTTTATTCCTTGTTCCTTGTTCTCTAACATCAGACTCCAATCTACTGTATATATAGGTAAAGCTGTTTATGTATTTTATTCCTTGTTCTCTAACATCAGACTCCAATCTACTGTATATATAGGTAAAGCTGTTTATGTATTTTATTCCTTGTTCTCTAACATCAGACTTCAATCTACTGTATATATAGGTAAAGCTGTTTATGTATTTTATTCCTTGTTCTCTAACATCAGACTCCAATCTACTGTATATATAGGTAAAGCTGTTAATATATTTTATACCTTGTGTTTCAACATCAGACACCAATCTACTCTATATATAGATAAAGCTGTTTATGTATTTTATTCCTTGTTCTCTAACATCAGATTCCAATCTACTGTATATATAGGTAAAGTTGTTTATGTATTTTATTCCTTGTTCTCTAACATCAGACTCCAATCTACTGTATATATAGGTAAAGCTGTTTATGTATTTTATACCTTGTGTTTCAACATCATACTCCAATCTACTGTATATATAGGTAAAGTTGTTTATGTATTTTATTCCTTGTTCTCTAACATCAGACTCCAATCTACTGTATATATAGGTAAAGCTGTTTATGTATTTTATACCTTGTGTTTCAACATCATACTCCAATCTACTGTATATATAGGTAAAGTTGTTTATGTATTTTATTCCTTGTTCTCTAACATCAGACTTCAATCTACTGTATATATAGGTAAAGCTGTTTATGTATTTTATTCCTTGTTCTCTAACATCAGACTCCAATCTACTGTATATATAGGTAAAGCTGTTTATGTATTTTATTCCTTGTTCTCTAACATCAGACTCCAATCTACTGTATATATAGGTAAAATTGTTTATGTATTTTATTCCTTGTTCTCTAACATCAGACTCCAATCTACTGTATATATAGGTAAAGCTGTTTATGTATTTTATACCTTGTGTTTCAACATCATACTCCAATCTACTGTATATATAGGTAAAGTTGTTTATGTATTTTATTCCTTGTTCTCTAACATCAGACTTCAATCTACTGTATATATAGGTAAAGCTGTTTATGTATTTTATTCCTTGTTCTCTAACATCAGACTCCAATCTACTGTATATATAGGTAAAGCTGTTTATGTATTTTATTCCTTGTTCTCTAACATCAGACTCCAATCTACTGTATATATAGGTAAAATTGTTTATGTATTTTATTCCTTGTTCTCTAACATCAGACTCCAATCTACTGTATATATAGGTAAAGTTGTTTATGTATTTTATTCCTTGTTCTCTAACATCAGACTCCAATCTACTGTATATATAGGTAAAGCTGTTTATGTATTTTATACCTTGTGTTTCAACATCATACTCCAATCTACTGTATATATAGGTAAAGTTGTTTATGTATTTTATTCCTTGTTCTCTAACATCAGACTCCAATCTACTGTATATATAGGTAAAGCTGTTTATGTATTTTATTCTTTGTTCTCTAACATCAGACTCCAATCTACTGTATATATAGGTAAAGCTGTTTATGTATTTTATACCTTGTTTTTCAACATCAGACACCGATCTACTGTATATATAGGTAAAGCTGTTTATGTATTTTATTCCTTGTTCTCTAACATCAGACTCCAATCTACTGTATATATAGGTAAAGCTGTTTATGTATTTTATACCTTGTGTTTCAACATCAGACACCAATCTACTGTATATATAGGTAAAGCTGTTTATGTATTTTATTCCTTGTACTCTAACATCATACTCCAATCTACTGTATATATAGGTAAAGTTGTTTATGTATTTTATTCCTTGTTCTCTAACATCAGACTCCAATCTACTGTATATATAGGTAAAGCTGTTTATGTATTTTATACCTTGTGTTTCAACATCAGACACCAATCTACTGTATATATAGGTAAAGCTGTTTATGTATTTTATTCCTTGTTCTCTAACATCAGACTCCAATCTACTGTATATATAGGTAAAGCTGTTAATGTATTTTATACCTTGTGTTTCAACATCAGACACCAATCTACTGTATATATAGGTAAAGCTGTTTATGTATTTTATTCCTTGTTCTCTAACATCAGACTCCAATCTACTGTATATATAGGTAAAGCTGTTTATGTATTTTATTCCTTGTTCTCTAACATCAGACTACAATCTACTGTATATATAGGTAAAGCTGTTTATGTATTTTATTCCTTGTTCTCTAACATCAGACTTCAATCTACTGTATATATAGGTAAAGCTGTTTATGTATTTTATTCCTTGTTCTCTAACATCAGACTCCAATCTACTGTATATATAGGTAAAGCTGTTAATGTATTTTATACCTTGTGTTTCAACATCAGACACCAATCTACTGTATATATAGGTAAAGCTGTTTATGTATTTTATTCCTTGTTCTCTAACATCAGATTCCAATCTACTGTATATATAGGTAAAGTTGTTTATGTATTTTATTCCTTGTTCTCTAACATCAGACTCCAATCTACTGTATATATAGGTAAAGCTGTTTATGTATTTTATACCTTGTGTTTCAACATCATACTCCAATCTACTGTATATATAGGTAAAGTTGTTTATGTATTTTATTCCTTGTTCTCTAACATCAGACTCCAATCTACTGTATTTATAGGTAAAGCTGTTTATGTATTTTATACCTTGTGTTTCAACATCATACTCCAATCTACTGTATATATAGGTAAAGTTGTTTATGTATTTTATTCCTTGTTCTCTAACATCAGACTTCAATCTACTGTATATATAGGTAAAGCTGTTTATGTATTTTATTCCTTGTTCTCTAACATCAGACTCCAATCTACTGTATATATAGGTAAAGCTGTTTATGTATTTTATTCCTTGTTCTCTAACATCAGACTCCAGTCTACTGTATATATAGGTAAAGCTGTTTATGTATTTTATTCATTGTGCTACAACATTAGACTTCAATCTACTATATATATAGGTAAAGCTGTTTATGTATTTTATTCCTTGTACTCCAACATCAGACACCAATCTACTGTATATATAGGTAAAGCTGTTTATGTATTTTATTCCTTGTTCTCTAACATCAGACTCCAGTATACTGTATATATTGGTAAAGCTGTTTATGTATTTTATACCTTGTGTTTCAACATCAGACACCAATCTACTGTATATATAGGTAAAGCTGTTTATGTATTATATTCTTTGTTCTCCAACATCAGACTCCAATCTACTGTATATATAGGTAAAGCTGTTTATGTATTGTATTCCCTGTGTCATAACATCAGACTTCAATCTACTGTATATATAGGTAAAGCTGTTTATGTATTGTATTCCTTGTACTCCAACATCAGACACCAATCTACTGTATATATAGGTAAAGCTGTTTATGTATTTTATTCCTTGTGTCATAACATCAGACTTCAATCTACTGTATATATAGGTAAAGCTGTTTATGTATTTTATTCCTTGTTCTCAAACATCAGACACCAATCTACTGTATATATAGGTAAAGCTGTTTATGTATTTTATTCCTTGTGTCATAACATCAGACTTCAATCTACTGTATATATAGGTGAAGCTGTTTATGTATTTTATTCGTTATGTTGTAACATCAGACTTCAATCTACTGTATATATAGGTAAAGCTGTTTATGTATTTTATTCCTTGTTCTCCAACATCAGAAACCAATCTACTGTATATATAGGTAAAGCTGTTTATGTATTTTATTCCTTGTTCTCTAACATCAGACTCCAATCTACTGTATATATAGGTAAAGCTGTTTATGTATTTTATTCCTTGTTCTCTAACATCAGACTCCAATCTACTGTATATATAGGTAAAGCTGTTTATGTATTTTATTCCTTGTTCTCTAACATCAGACTCCAATATACTGTATATATTGGTAAAGCTGTTTATGTATTTTATACCTTGTGTTTCAACATCAGACACCAATCTACTGTATATATAGGTAAAGCTGTTTGTGTATTATATTCTTTGTTCTCCAACATCAGACTCCAATCTACTGTATATATAGGTAAAGCTGTTTATGTATTTTATTCCTTGTTCTCTAACATCAGACTACAATCTACTGTATATATAGGTAAAGCTGTTTATGTATTTTATTCCTTGTTCTCTAACATCAGACTTCAATCTACTGTATATATAGGTAAAGCTGTTTATGTATTTTATTCCTTGTTCTCTAACATCAGACTCCAATCTACTGTATATATAGGTAAAGCTGTTAATGTATTTTATACCTTGTGTTTCAACATCAGACACCAATCTACTGTATATATAGGTAAAGCTGTTTATGTATTTTATTCCTTGTTCTCTAACATCAGATTCCAATCTACTGTATATATAGGTAAAGTTGTTTATGTATTTTATTCCTTGTTCTCTAACATCAGACTCCAATCTACTGTATATATAGGTAAAGCTGTTTATGTATTTTATACCTTGTGTTTCAACATCATACTCCAATCTACTGTATATATAGGTAAAGTTGTTTATGTATTTTATTCCTTGTTCTCTAACATCAGACTCCAATCTACTGTATTTATAGGTAAAGCTGTTTATGTATTTTATACCTTGTGTTTCAACATCATACTCCAATCTACTGTATATATAGGTAAAGTTGTTTATGTATTTTATTCCTTGTTCTCTAACATCAGACTTCAATCTACTGTATATATAGGTAAAGCTGTTTATGTATTTTATTCCTTGTTCTCTAACATCAGACTCCAATCTACTGTATATATAGGTAAAGCTGTTTATGTATTTTATTCCTTGTTCTCTAACATCAGACTCCAGTCTACTGTATATATAGGTAAAGCTGTTTATGTATTTTATTCATTGTGCTACAACATTAGACTTCAATCTACTATATATATAGGTAAAGCTGTTTATGTATTTTATTCCTTGTACTCCAACATCAGACACCAATCTACTGTATATATAGGTAAAGCTGTTTATGTATTTTATTCCTTGTTCTCTAACATCAGACTCCAGTATACTGTATATATTGGTAAAGCTGTTTATGTATTTTATACCTTGTGTTTCAACATCAGACACCAATCTACTGTATATATAGGTAAAGCTGTTTATGTATTATATTCTTTGTTCTCCAACATCAGACTCCAATCTACTGTATATATAGGTAAAGCTGTTTATGTATTGTATTCCCTGTGTCATAACATCAGACTTCAATCTACTGTATATATAGGTAAAGCTGTTTATGTATTGTATTCCTTGTACTCCAACATCAGACACCAATCTACTGTATATATAGGTAAAGCTGTTTATGTATTTTATTCCTTGTGTCATAACATCAGACTTCAATCTACTGTATATATAGGTAAAGCTGTTTATGTATTTTATTCCTTGTTCTCAAACATCAGACACCAATCTACTGTATATATAGGTAAAGCTGTTTATGTATTTTATTCCTTGTGTCATAACATCAGACTTCAATCTACTGTATATATAGGTGAAGCTGTTTATGTATTTTATTCGTTATGTTGTAACATCAGACTTCAATCTACTGTATATATAGGTAAAGCTGTTTATGTATTTTATTCCTTGTTCTCCAACATCAGAAACCAATCTACTGTATATATAGGTAAAGCTGTTTATGTATTTTATTCCTTGTTTTCTAACATCAGACTCCAATCTACTGTATATATAGGTAAAGCTGTTTATGTATTTTATTCCTTGTTCTCTAACATCAGACTCCAATCTACTGTATATATAGGTAAAGCTGTTTATGTATTTGATTCCTTGTTCTCTAACATCAGACTCCAATATACTGTATATATTGGTAAAGCTGTTTATGTATTTTATACCTTGTGTTTCAACATCAGACACCAATCTACTGTATATATAGGTAAAGCTGTTTGTGTATTATATTCTTTGTTCTCCAACATCAGACTCCAATCTACTGTATATATAGGTAAAGCTGTTTATGTATTTTATTCCTTGTTCTCTAACATCAGACTCCAATCTACTGTATATATAGGTAAAATTGTTTATGTATTTTATTCCTTGTTCTCTAACATCAGACTCCAATCTACTGTATATATAGGTAAAGCTGTTTATGTATTTTATTCCTTGTGCTACAACATCATACTCCAATCTACTGTATATATAGGTAAAGTTGTTTATGTATTTTATTCCTTGTTCTCTAACATCAGACTCCAATCTACTGTATATATAGGTAAAGCTGTTTATGTATTTTATTCTTTGTTCTCTAACATCAGACTCCAATCTACTGTATATATAGGTAAAGCTGTTTATGTATTTTATACCTTGTGTTTCAACTCCAGACACCAATCTACTGTATATATAGGTAAAGCTGTTTATGTATTTTATACCTTGTGTTTCAACATCAGACACCAATCTACTGTATATATAGGTAAAGCTGTTTATGTATTTTATTCCTTGTACTCTAACATCATACTCCAATCTACTGTATAAATAGGTAAAGTTGTTTATGTATTTTATTCCTTGTTCTCTAACATCAGACTCCAATCTACTGTATATATAGGTAAACCTGTTTATGTATTTTATACCTTGTGTTTCAACATCAGACACCAATCTACTGTATATATAGGTAAAGCTGTTTACGTATTTTATTCCTTGTTCTCTAACATCAGACTCCAATCTACTGTATATATAGGTAAAGCTGTTAATGTATTTTATACCTTGTGTTTCAACATCAGACACCAATCTACTGTATATATAGGTAAAGCTGTTTATGTATTTTATTCCTTGTTCTCTAACATCAGACTCCAATCTACTGTATATATAGGTAAAGCTGTTTATGTATTTTATTCCTTGTTCTCTAACATCAGACTCCAATCTACTGTATATATAGGTAAAGCTGTTTATGTATTTTATTCCTTGTTCTCTAACATCAGACTTCAATCTACTGTATATATAGGTAAAGCTGTTTATGTATTTTATTCCTTGTTCTCTAACATCAGACTCCAATCTACTGTATATATAGGTAAAGCTGTTAATGTATTTTATACCTTGTGTTTCAACATCAGACACCAATCTACTGTATATATAGGTAAAGCTGTTTATGTATTTTATTCCTTGTTCTCTAACATCAGACTCCAATCTACTGTATATATAGGTAAAGTTGTTTATGTATTTTATTCCTTGTTCTCTAACATCAGACTCCAATCTACTGTATATATAGGTAAAGCTGTTTATGTATTTTATACCTTGTGTTTCAACATCATACTCCAATCTACTGTATATATAGGTAAAGCTGTTTATGTATTTTATTCCTTGTTCTCTAACATCAGACTCCAATCTACTGTATATATAGGTAAAATTGTTTATGTATTTTATTCCTTGTTCTCTAACATCAGACTCCAATCTACTGTATATATAGGTAAAGCTGTTTATGTATTTTATACCTTGTGTTTCAACATCATACTCCAATCTACTGTATATATAGGTAAAGTTGTTTATGTATTTTATTCCTTGTTCTCTAACATCAGACTCCAATCTACTGTATATATAGGTAAAGCTGTTTATGTATTTTATTCTTTGTTCTCTAACATCAGACTCCAATCTACTGTATATATAGGTAAAGCTGTTTATGTATTTTATACCTTGTGTTTCAACATCAGACACCAATCTACTGTATATATAGGTAAAGCTGTTTATGTATTTTATTCCTTGTACTCTAACATCATACTCCAATCTACTGTATATATAGGTAAAGTTGTTTATGTATTTTATTCCTTGTTCTCTAACATCAGACTCCAATCTACTGTATACATAGGTAAAGCTGTTTATGTATTTTATACCTTGTGTTTCAACATCAGACACCAATCTACTGTATATTTAGGTACAGCTGTTTACGTATTTTATTCCTTGTTCTCTAACATCAGACTCCAATCTACTGTATATATAGGTAAAGCTGTTAATGTATTTTATACCTTGTGTTTCAACATCAGACACCAATCTACTGTATATATAGGTAAAGCTGTTTATGTATTTTATTCCTTGTTCCTTGTTCTCTAACATCAGACTCCAATCTACTGTATATATAGGTAAAGCTGTTTATGTATTTTATTCCTTGTTCCTTGTTCTCTAACATCAGACTCCAATCTACTGTATATATAGGTAAAGCTGTTTATGTATTTTATTCCTTGTTCTCTAACATCAGACTCCAATCTACTGTATATATAGGTAAAGCTGTTAATATATTTTATACCTTGTGTTTCAACATCAGACACCAATCTACTGTATATATAGGTAAAGCTGTTTATGTATTTTATTCCTTGTTCTCTAACATCAGACTCCAATCTACTGTATATATAGGTAAAGTTGTTTATGTATTTTATTCCTTGTTCTCTAACATCAGACTCCAATCTACTGTATATATAGGTAAAGTTGTTTATGTATTTTATACCTTGTGTTTCAACATCATACTCCAATATACTGTATATATAGGTAAAGCTGTTTATGTATTTTATTCCTTGTTCTCTAACATCAGACTCCAATCTACTGTATATATAGGTAAAATTGTTTATGTATTTTATTCCTTGTTCTCTAACATCAGACTCCAATCTACTGTATATATAGGTAAAATTGTTTATGTATTTTATTCCTTGTTCTCTAACATCAGACTCCAATCTACTGTATATATAGGTAAAGCTGTTTATGTATTTTATACCTTGTGTTTCAACATCATACTCCAATCTACTGTATATATAGGTAAAGTTGTTTATGTATTTTATTCCTTGTTCTCTAACATCAGACTCCAATCTACTGTATATATAGATAAAGCTGTTTATGTATTTTATTCTTTGTTCTCTAACATCAGACTCCAATCTACTGTATATATAGGTAAAGCTGTTTATGTATTTTATACCTTGTGTTTCAACATCAGACACCAATCTACTGTATATATAGGTAAAGCTGTTTATGTATTTTATTCCTTGTACTCTAACATCATACTCCAATCTACTGTATATATAGGTAAAGTTGTTTATGTATTTTATTCCTTGTTCTCTAACATCAGACTCCAATCTACTGTATACATAGGTAAAGCTGTTTATGTATTTTATACCTTGTGTTTCAACATCAGACACCAATCTACTGTATATTTAGGTACAGCTGTTTACGTATTTTATTCCTTGTTCTCTAACATCAGACTCCAATCTACTGTATATATAGGTAAAGCTGTTAATGTATTTTATACCTTGTGTTTCAACATCAGACACCAATCTACTGTATATATAGGTAAAGCTGTTTATGTATTTTATTCCTTGTTCCTTGTTCTCTAACATCAGACTCCAATCTACTGTATATATAGGTAAAGCTGTTTATGTATTTTATTCCTTGTTCTCTAACATCAGACTACAATCTACTGTATATATAGGTAAAGCTGTTTATGTATTTTATTCCTTGTTCTCTAACATCAGACTTCAATCTACTGTATATATAGGTAAAGCTGTTTATGTATTTTATTCCTTGTTCTCTAACATCAGACTCCAATCTACTGTATATATAGGTAAAGCTGTTAATGTATTTTATACCTTGTGTTTCAACATCAGACACCAATCTACTGTATATATAGGTAAAGCTGTTTATGTATTTTATTCCTTGTTCTCTAACATCAGATTCCAATCTACTGTATATATAGGTAAAGTTGTTTATGTATTTTATTCCTTGTTCTCTAACATCAGACTCCAATCTACTGTATATATAGGTAAAGCTGTTTATGTATTTTATACCTTGTGTTTCAACATCATACTCCAATCTACTGTATATATAGGTAAAGTTGTTTATGTATTTTATTCCTTGTTCTCTAACATCAGACTCCAATCTACTGTATTTATAGGTAAAGCTGTTTATGTATTTTATACCTTGTGTTTCAACATCATACTCCAATCTACTGTATATATAGGTAAAGTTGTTTATGTATTTTATTCCTTGTTCTCTAACATCAGACTTCAATCTACTGTATATATAGGTAAAGCTGTTTATGTATTTTATTCCTTGTTCTCTAACATCAGACTCCAATCTACTGTATATATAGGTAAAGCTGTTTATGTATTTTATTCCTTGTTCTCTAACATCAGACTCCAGTCTACTGTATATATAGGTAAAGCTGTTTATGTATTTTATTCATTGTGCTACAACATTAGACTTCAATCTACTATATATATAGGTAAAGCTGTTTATGTATTTTATTCCTTGTACTCCAACATCAGACACCAATCTACTGTATATATAGGTAAAGCTGTTTATGTATTTTATTCCTTGTTCTCTAACATCAGACTCCAGTATACTGTATATATTGGTAAAGCTGTTTATGTATTTTATACCTTGTGTTTCAACATCAGACACCAATCTACTGTATATATAGGTAAAGCTGTTTATGTATTATATTCTTTGTTCTCCAACATCAGACTCCAATCTACTGTATATATAGGTAAAGCTGTTTATGTATTGTATTCCCTGTGTCATAACATCAGACTTCAATCTACTGTATATATAGGTAAAGCTGTTTATGTATTGTATTCCTTGTACTCCAACATCAGACACCAATCTACTGTATATATAGGTAAAGCTGTTTATGTATTTTATTCCTTGTGTCATAACATCAGACTTCAATCTACTGTATATATAGGTAAAGCTGTTTATGTATTTTATTCCTTGTTCTCAAACATCAGACACCAATCTACTGTATATATAGGTAAAGCTGTTTATGTATTTTATTCCTTGTGTCATAACATCAGACTTCAATCTACTGTATATATAGGTGAAGCTGTTTATGTATTTTATTCGTTATGTTGTAACATCAGACTTCAATCTACTGTATATATAGGTAAAGCTGTTTATGTATTTTATTCCTTGTTCTCCAACATCAGAAACCAATCTACTGTATATATAGGTAAAGCTGTTTATGTATTTTATTCCTTGTTCTCTAACATCAGACTCCAATCTACTGTATATATAGGTAAAGCTGTTTATGTATTTTATTCCTTGTTCTCTAACATCAGACTCCAATCTACTGTATATATAGGTAAAGCTGTTTATGTATTTTATTCCTTGTTCTCTAACATCAGACTCCAATATACTGTATATATTGGTAAAGCTGTTTATGTATTTTATACCTTGTGTTTCAACATCAGACACCAATCTACTGTATATATAGGTAAAGCTGTTTGTGTATTATATTCTTTGTTCTCCAACATCAGACTCCAATCTACTGTATATATAGGTAAAGCTGTTTATGTATTTTATTCCTTGTTCTCTAACATCAGACTCCAATCTACTGTATATATAGGTAAAATTGTTTATGTATTTTATTCCTTGTTCTCTAACATCAGACTCCAATCTACTGTATATATAGGTAAAGCTGTTTATGTATTTTATTCCTTGTGCTACAACATCATACTCCAATCTACTGTATATATAGGTAAAGTTGTTTATGTATTTTATTCCTTGTTCTCTAACATCAGACTCCAATCTACTGTATATATAGGTAAAGCTGTTTATGTATTTTATTCTTTGTTCTCTAACATCAGACTCCAATCTACTGTATATATAGGTAAAGCTGTTTATGTATTTTATACCTTGTGTTTCAACTTCAGACACCAATCTACTGTATATATAGGTAAAGCTGTTTATGTATTTTATACCTTGTGTTTCAACATCAGACACCAATCTACTGTATATATAGGTAAAGCTGTTTATGTATTTTATTCCTTGTACTCTAACATCATACTCCAATCTACTGTATAAATAGGTAAAGTTGTTTATGTATTTTATTCCTTGTTCTCTAACATCAGACTCCAATCTACTGTATATATAGGTAAACCTGTTTATGTATTTTATACCTTGTGTTTCAACATCAGACACCAATCTACTGTATATATAGGTAAAGCTGTTTACGTATTTTATTCCTTGTTCTCTAACATCAGACTCCAATCTACTGTATATATAGGTAAAGCTGTTAATGTATTTTATACCTTGTGTTTCAACATCAGACACCAATCTACTGTATATATAGGTAAAGCTGTTTATGTATTTTATTCCTTGTTCTCTAACATCAGACTTCAATCTACTGTATATATAGGTAAAGCTGTTTATGTATTTTATTCCTTGTTCTCTAACATCAGACTCCAATCTACTGTATATATAGGTAAAGCTGTTTATGTATTTTATTCCTTGTTCTCTAACATCAGACTTCAATCTACTGTATATATAGGTAAAGCTGTTTATGTATTTTATTCCTTGTTCTCTAACATCAGACTCCAATCTACTGTATATATAGGTAAAGCTGTTAATGTATTTTATACCTTGTGTTTCAACATCAGACACCAATCTACTGTATATATAGGTAAAGCTGTTTATGTATTTTATTCCTTGTTCTCTAACATCAGACTCCAATCTACTGTATATATAGGTAAAGTTGTTTATGTATTTTATTCCTTGTTCTCTAACATCAGACTCCAATCTACTGTATATATAGGTAAAGCTGTTTATGTATTTTATACCTTGTGTTTCAACATCATACTCCAATCTACTGTATATATAGGTAAAGCTGTTTATGTATTTTATTCCTTGTTCTCTAACATCAGACTCCAATCTACTGTATATATAGGTAAAATTGTTTATGTATTTTATTCCTTGTTCTCTAACATCAGACTCCAATCTACTGTATATATAGGTAAAGCTGTTTATGTATTTTATACCTTGTGTTTCAACATCATACTCCAATCTACTGTATATATAGGTAAAGTTGTTTATGTATTTTATCCCTTGTTCTCTAACATCAGACTCCAATCTACTGTATATATAGGTAAAGCTGTTTATGTATTTTATTCTTTGTTCTCTAACATCAGACTCCAATCTACTGTATATATAGGTAAAGCTGTTTATGTATTTTATACCTTGTGTTTCAACATCAGACACCAATCTACTGTATATATAGGTAAAGCTGTTTATGTATTTTATTCCTTGTACTCTAACATCATACTCCAATCTACTGTATATATAGGTAAAGTTGTTTATGTATTTTATTCCTTGTTCTCTAACATCAGACTCCAATCTACTGTATACATAGGTAAAGCTGTTTATGTATTTTATACCTTGTGTTTCAACATCAGACACCAATCTACTGTATATTTAGGTACAGCTGTTTACGTATTTTATTCCTTGTTCTTTAACATCAGACTCCAATCTACTGTATATATAGGTAAAGCTGTTAATGTATTTTATACCTTGTGTTTCAACATCAGACACCAATCTACTGTATATATAGGTAAAGCTGTTTATGTATTTTATTCCTTGTTCCTTGTTCTCTAACATCAGACTCCAATCTACTGTATATATAGGTAAAGCTGTTTATGTATTTTATTCCTTGTTCCTTGTTCTCTAACATCAGACTCCAATCTACTGTATATATAGGTAAAGCTGTTTATGTATTTTATTCCTTGTTCTCTAACATCAGACTCCAATCTACTGTATATATAGGTAAAGCTGTTAATATATTTTATACCTTGTGTTTCAACATCAGACACCAATCTACTGTATATATAGGTAAAGCTGTTTATGTATTTTATTCCTTGTTCTCTAACATCAGACTCCAATCTACTGTATATATAGGTAAAGTTGTTTATGTATTTTATTCCTTGTTCTCTAACATCAGACTCCAATCTACTGTATATATAGGTAAAGTTGTTTATGTATTTTATACCTTGTGTTTCAACATCATACTCCAATATACTGTATATATAGGTAAAGCTGTTTATGTATTTTATTCCTTGTTCTCTAACATCAGACTCCAATCTACTGTATATATAGGTAAAATTGTTTATGTATTTTATTCCTTGTTCTCTAACATCAGACTCCAATCTACTGTATATATAGGTAAAGCTGTTTATGTATTTTATACCTTGTGTTTCAACATCAGACTCCAATCTACTGTATATATAGGTAAAGTTGTTTATGTATTTTATTCCTTGTTCTCTAACATCAGACTCCAATCTACTGTATATATAGGTAAAGCTGTTTATGTATTTTATACCTTGTGTTTCAACATCAGACACCAATCTACTGTATATATAGGTAAAGCTGTTTATGTATTTTATTCCTTGTACTCTAACATCATACTCCAATCTACTGTATATATAGGTAAAGTTGTTTATGTATTTTATTCCTTGTTCTCTAACATCAGACTCCAATCTACTGTATACATAGGTAAAGCTGTTTATGTATTTTATACCTTGTGTTTCAACATCAGACACCAATCTACTGTATATTTAGGTACAGCTGTTTACGTATTTTATTCCTTGTTCTCTAACATCAGACTCCAATCTACTGTATATATAGGTAAAGCTGTTAATGTATTTTATACCTTGTGTTTCAACATCAGACACCAATCTACTGTATATATAGGTAAAGCTGTTTATGTATTTTATTCCTTGTTCCTTGTTCTCTAACATCAGACTCCAATCTACTGTATATATAGGTAAAGCTGTTTATGTATTTTATTCCTTGTTCCTTGTTCTCTAACATCAGACTCCAATCTACTGTATATATAGGTAAAGCTGTTTATGTATTTTATTCCTTGTTCTCTAACATCAGACTCCAATCTACTGTATATATAGGTAAAGCTGTTTATGTATTTTATTCCTTGTTCTCTAACATCAGACTTCAATCTACTGTATAGATAGGTAAAGCTGTTTATGTATTTTATTCCTTGTTCTCTAACATCAGACTCCAATCTACTGTATATATAGGTAAAGCTGTTAATATATTTTATACCTTGTGTTTCAACATCAGACACCAATCTACTGTATATATAGGTAAAGCTGTTTATGTATTTTATTCCTTGTTCTCTAACATCAGATTCCAATCTACTGTATATATAGGTAAAGTTGTTTATGTATTTTATTCCTTGTTCTCTAACATCAGACTCCAATCTACTGTATATATAGGTAAAGCTGTTTATGTATTTTATACCTTGTGTTTCAACATCATACTCCAATCTACTGTATATATAGGTAAAGTTGTTTATGTATTTTATTCCTTGTTCTCTAACATCAGACTCCAATCTACTGTATATATAGGTAAAGCTGTTTATGTATTTTATACCTTGTGTTTCAACATCATACTCCAATCTACTGTATATATAGGTAAAGTTGTTTATGTATTTTATTCCTTGTTCTCTAACATCAGACTTCAATCTACTGTATATATAGGTAAAGCTGTTTATGTATTTTATTCCTTGTTCTCTAACATCAGACTCCAATCTACTGTATATATAGGTAAAGCTGTTTATGTATTTTATTCCTTGTTCTCTAACATCAGACTCCAATCTACTGTATATATAGGTAAAATTGTTTATGTATTTTATTCCTTGTTCTCTAACATCAGACTCCAATCTACTGTATATATAGGTAAAGCTGTTTATGTATTTTATTCCATGTGCTACAACATCATACTCCAATCTACTGTATATATAGGTAAAGTTGTTTATGTATTTTATTCCTTGTTCTCTAACATCAGACTCCAATCTACTGTATATATAGGTAAAGCTGTTTATGTATTTTATACCTTGTGTTTCAACATCATACTCCAATCTACTGTATATATAGGTAAAGTTGTTTATGTATTTTATTCCTTGTTCTCTAACATCAGACTCCAATCTACTGTATATATAGGTAAAGCTGTTTATGTATTTTATTCTTTGTTCTCTAACATCAGACTCCAATCTACTGTATATATAGGTAAAGCTGTTTATGTATTTTATACCTTGTTTTTCAACATCAGACACCGATCTACTGTATATATAGGTAAAGCTGTTTATGTATTTTATTCCTTGTTCTCTAACATCAGACTCCAATCTACTGTATATATAGGTAAAGCTGTTTATGTATTTTATACCTTGTGTTTCAACATCAGACACCAATCTACTGTATATATAGGTAAAGCTGTTTATGTATTTTATTCCTTGTACTCTAACATCATACTCCAATCTACTGTATATATAGGTAAAGTTGTTTATGTATTTTATTCCTTGTTCTCTAACATCAGACTCCAATCTACTGTATATATAGGTAAAGCTGTTTATGTATTTTATACCTTGTGTTTCAACATCAGACACCAATCTACTGTATATATAGGTAAAGCTGTTTACGTATTTTATTCCTTGTTCTCTAACATCAGACTCCAATCTACTGTATATATAGGTAAAGCTGTTAATGTATTTTATACCTTGTGTTTCAACATCAGACACCAATCTACTGTATATATAGGTAAAGCTGTTTATGTATTTTATTCCTTGTTCTCTAACATCAGACTCCAATCTACTGTATATATAGGTAAAGCTGTTTATGTATTTTATTCCTTGTTCTCTAACATCAGACTACAATCTACTGTATATATAGGTAAAGCTGTTTATGTATTTTATTCCTTGTTCTCTAACATCAGACTTCAATCTACTGTATATATAGGTAAAGCTTTATGTATTTTATTCCTTGTTCTCTAACATCAGACTCCAATCTACTGTATATATAGGTAAAGCTGTTAATGTATTTTATACCTTGTGTTTCAACATCAGACACCAATCTACTGTATATATAGGTAAAGCTGTTTATGTATTTTATTCCTTGTTCTCTAACATCAGACTCCAATCTACTGTATATATTGGTAAAGCTGTTTATGTATTTTATACCTTGTGTTTCAACATCATACTCCAATCTACTGTATATATAGGTAAAGTTGTTTATGTATTTTATTCCTTGTTCTCTAACATCAGACTTCAATCTACTGTATATATAGGTAAAGCTGTTTATGTATTTTATTCCTTGTTCTCTAACATCAGACTCCAATCTACTGTATATATAGGTAAAGCTGTTTATGTATTTTATTCCTTGTTCTCTAACATCAGACTCCAGTCTACTGTATATATAGGTAAAGCTGTTTATGTATTTTATTCATTGTGCTACAACATTAGACTTCAATCTACTATATATATAGGTAAAGCTGTTTATGTATTTTATTCCTTATACTCCAACATCAGACACCAATCTACTGTATATATAGGTAAAGCTGTTTATGTATTTTATTCCTTGTTCTCTAACATCAGACTCCAGTATACTGTATATATTGGTAAAGCTGTTTATGTATTTTATACCTTGTGTTTCAACATCAGACACCAATCTACTGTATATATAGGTAAAGTTGTTTATGTATTTTATTCCTTGTTCTCTAACATCAGACTCCAATCTACTGTATACATAGGTAAAGCTGTTTATGTATTTTATACCTTGTGTTTCAACATCAGACACCAATCTACTGTATATTTAGGTACAGCTGTTTACGTATTTTATTCCTTGTTCTCTAACATCAGACTCCAATCTACTGTATATATAGGTAAAGCTGTTAATGTATTTTATACCTTGTGTTTCAACATCAGACACCAATCTACTGTATATATAGGTAAAGCTGTTTATGTATTTTATTCCTTGTTCCTTGTTCTCTAACATCAGACTCCAATCTACTGTATATATAGGTAAAGCTGTTTATGTATTTTATTCCTTGTTCCTTGTTCTCTAACATCAGACTCCAATCTACTGTATATATAGGTAAAGCTGTTTATGTATTTTATTCCTTGTTCTCTAACATCAGACTCCAATCTACTGTATATATAGGTAAAGCTGTTTATGTATTTTATTCCTTGTTCTCTAACATCAGACTTCAATCTACTGTATATATAGGTAAAGCTGTTTATGTATTTTATTCCTTGTTCTCTAACATCAGACTCCAATCTACTGTATATATAGGTAAAGCTGTTAATATATTTTATACCTTGTGTTTCAACATCAGACACCAATCTACTGTATATATAGGTAAAGCTGTTTATGTATTTTATTCCTTGTTCTCTAACATCAGATTCCAATCTACTGTATATATAGGTAAAGTTGTTTATGTATTTTATTCCTTGTTCTCTAACATCAGACTCCAATCTACTGTATATATAGGTAAAGCTGTTTATGTATTTTATACCTTGTGTTTCAACATCATACTCCAATCTACTGTATATATAGGTAAAGTTGTTTATGTATTTTATTCCTTGTTCTCTAACATCAGACTCCAATCTACTGTATATATAGGTAAAGCTGTTTATGTATTTTATACCTTGTGTTTCAACATCATACTCCAATCTACTGTATATATAGGTAAAGTTGTTTATGTATTTTATTCCTTGTTCTCTAACATCAGACTTCAATCTACTGTATATATAGGTAAAGCTGTTTATGTATTTTATTCCTTGTTCTCTAACATCAGACTCCAATCTACTGTATATATAGGTAAAGCTGTTTATGTATTTTATTCCTTGTTCTCTAACATCAGACTCCAATCTACTGTATATATAGGTAAAATTGTTTATGTATTTTATTCCTTGTTCTCTAACATCAGACTCCAATCTACTGTATATATAGGTAAAGCTGTTTATGTATTTTATTCCATGTGCTACAACATCATACTCCAATCTACTGTATATATAGGTAAAGTTGTTTATGTATTTTATTCCTTGTTCTCTAACATCAGACTCCAATCTACTGTATATATAGGTAAAGCTGTTTATGTATTTTATACCTTGTGTTTCAACATCTTACTCCAATCTACTGTATATATAGGTAAAGTTGTTTATGTATTTTATTCCTTGTTCTCTAACATCAGACTCCAATCTACTGTATATATAGGTAAAGCTGTTTATGTATTTTATTCTTTGTTCTCTAACATCAGACTCCAATCTACTGTATATATAGGTAAAGCTGTTTATGTATTTTATACCTTGTTTTTCAACATCAGACACCGATCTACTGTATATATAGGTAAAGCTGTTTATGTATTTTATTCCTTGTTCTCTAACATCAGACTCCAATCTACTGTATATATAGGTAAAGCTGTTTATGTATTTTATACCTTGTGTTTCAACATCAGACACCAATCTACTGTATATATAGGTAAAGCTGTTTATGTATTTTATTCCATGTACTCTAACATCATACTCCAATCTACTGTATATATAGGTAAAGTTGTTTATGTATTTTATTCCTTGTTCTCTAACATCAGACTCCAATCTACTGTATATATAGGTAAAGCTGTTTATGTATTTTATACCTTGTGTTTCAACATCAGACACCAATCTACTGTATATATAGGTAAAGCTGTTTACGTATTTTATTCCTTGTTCTCTAACATCAGACTCCAATCTACTGTATATATAGGTAAAGCTGTTAATGTATTTTATACCTTGTGTTTCAACATCAGACACCAATCTACTGTATATATAGGTAAAGCTGTTTATGTATTTTATTCCTTGTTCTCTAACATCAGACTCCAATCTACTGTATATATAGGTAAAGCTGTTTATGTATTTTATTCCTTGTTCTCTAACATCAGACTACAATCTACTGTATATATAGGTAAAGCTGTTTATGTATTTTATTCCTTGTTCTCTAACATCAGACTTCAATCTACTGTATATATAGGTAAAGCTTTATGTATTTTATTCCTTGTTCTCTAACATCAGACTCCAATCTACTGTATATATAGGTAAAGCTGTTAATGTATTTTATACCTTGTGTTTCAACATCAGACACCAATCTACTGTATATATAGGTAAAGCTGTTTATGTATTTTATTCCTTGTTCTCTAACATCAGATTCCAATCTACTGTATATATAGGTAAAGTTGTTTATGTATTTTATTCCTTGTTCTCTAACATCAGACTCCAATCTACTGTATATATTGGTAAAGCTGTTTATGTATTTTATACCTTGTGTTTCAACATCATACTCCAATCTACTGTATATATAGGTAAAGTTGTTTATGTATTTTATTCCTTGTTCTCTAACATCAGACTTCAATCTACTGTATATATAGGTAAAGCTGTTTATGTATTTTATTCCTTGTTCTCTAACATCAGACTCCAATCTACTGTATATATAGGTAAAGCTGTTTATGTATTTTATTCCTTGTTCTCTAACATCAGACTCCAGTCTACTGTATATATAGGTAAAGCTGTTTATGTATTTTATTCATTGTGCTACAACATTAGACTTCAATCTACTATATATATAGGTAAAGCTGTTTATGTATTTTATTCCTTGTACTCCAACATCAGACACCAATCTACTGTATATATAGGTAAAGCTGTTTATGTATTTTATTCCTTGTTCTCTAACATCAGACTCCAGTATACTGTATATATTGGTAAAGCTGTTTATGTATTTTATACCTTGTGTTTCAACATCAGACACCAATCTACTGTATATATAGGTAAAGCTGTTTATGTATTATATTCTTTGTTCTCCAACATCAGACTCCAATCTACTGTATATATAGGTAAAGCTGTTTATGTATTGTATTCCCTGTGTCATAGCATCAGACTTCAATCTACTGTATATATAGGCAAAGCTGTTTATGTATTGTATTCCTTGTACTCCAACATCAGAAACCAATCTACTGTATACATAGGTAAAGCTGTTTATGTATTTTATTCCTTGTGTCATAACATCAGACTTCAATCTACTGTATATATAGGTAAAGCTGTTTATGTATTTTATTCCTTGTTCTCAAACATCAGACACCAATCTACTGTATATATAGGTAAAGCTGTTTATGTATTTTATTCCTTGTGTCATAACATCAGACTTCAATCTACTGTATATATAGGTGAAGCTGTTTATGTATTTTATTCGTTATGTTGTAACATCAGACTTCAATCTACTGTATATATAGGTAAAGCTGTTTATGTATTTTATTCCTTGTTCTCCAACATCAGAAACCAATCTACTGTATACATAGGTAAAGCTGTTTATGTATTTTATTCCTTGTTCTCTAACATCAGACTCCAATCTACTGTATATATAGGTAAAGCTGTTTATGTATTTTATTCCTTGTTCTCTAACATCAGACTCCAGTCTACTGTATATATAGGTAAAGCTATTTATGTATTTTATTCATTGTGCTACAACATCAGACTTCAATCTACTATATATATAGGTAAAGCTGTTTATGTATTTTATTCCTTGTACTGCAACATCAGACTCCAATCTACTGTATATATAGGTAAAGCTGTTTATGTATTTTATTCCTTGTTCTCTAACATCAGACTCCAATATACTGTATATATTGGTAAAGCTGTTTATGTATTTTATACCTTGTGTTTCAACATCAGACACCAATCTACTGTATATATAGGTAAAGCTGTTTGTGTATTATATTCTTTGTTCTCCAACATCAGACTCCAATCTACTGTATATATAGGTAAAGCTGTTTATGTATTTTATTCCTTGTTCTCTAACATCAGACTCCAATCTACTGTATATATAGGTAAAATTGTTTATGTATTTTATTCCTTGTTCTCTAACATCAGACTCCAATCTACTGTATATATAGGTAAAGCTGTTTATGTATTTTATTCCTTGTGCTACAACATCATACTCCAATCTACTGTATATATAGGTAAAGTTGTTTATGTATTTTATTCCTTGTTCTCTAACATCAGACTCCAATCTACTGTATATATAGGTAAAGCTGTTTATGTATTTTATACCTTGTGTTTCAGCATCATACTCCAATCTACTGTATATATAGGTAAAGTTGTTTATGTATTTTATTCCTTGTTCTCTAACATCAGACTCCAATCTACTGTATATATAGGTAAAGCTGTTTATGTATTTTATTCTTTGTTCTCTAACATCAGACTCCAATCTACTGTATATATAGGTAAAGCTGTTTATGTATTTTATACCTTGTGTTTCAACTTCAGACACCAATCTACTGTATATATAGGTAAAGCTCTTTATGTATTTTATTCCTTGTTCTCTAACATCAGACTCCAATCTACTGTATATATAGGTAAAGCTGTTTATGTATTTTATACCTTGTGTTTCAACATCAGACACCAATCTACTGTATATATAGGTAAAGCTGTTTATGTATTTTATTCCTTGTACTCTAACATCATACTCCAATCTACTGTATAAATAGGTAAAGTTGTTTATGTATTTTATTCCTTGTTCTCTAACATCAGACTCCAATCTACTGTATATATAGGTAAAGCTGTTTATGTATTTTATACCTTGTGTTTCAACATCAGACACCAATCTACTGTATATATAGGTAAAGCTGTTTACGTATTTTATTCCTTGTTCTCTAACATCAGACTCCAATCTACTGTATATATAGATAAAGCTGTTAATGTATTTTATACCTTGTGTTTCAACATCAGACACCAATCTACTGTATATATAGGTAAAGCTGTTTATGTATTTTATTCCTTGTTCTCTAACATCAGACTCCAATCTACTGTATATATAGGTAAAGCTGTTTATGTATTTTATTCCTTGTTCTCTAACATCAGACTCCAATCTACTGTATATATAGGTAAAGCTGTTTATGTATTTTATTCCTTGTTCTCTAACATCAGACTTCAATCTACTGTATATATAGGTAAAGCTGTTTATGTATTTTATTCCTTGTTCTCTAACATCAGACTCCAATCTACTGTATATATAGGTAAAGCTGTTAATGTATTTTATACCTTGTGTTTCAACATCAGACACCAATCTACTGTATATATAGGTAAAGCTGTTTATGTATTTTATTCCTTGTTCTCTAACATCAGACTCCAATCTACTGTATATATAGGTAAAGTTGCTTATGTATTTTATTCCTTGTTCTCTAACATCAGACTCCAATCTACTGTATATATAGGTAAAGCTGTTTATGTATTTTATACCTTGTGTTTCAACATCATACTCCAATCTACTGTATATATAGGTAAAGCTGTTTATGTATTTTATTCCTTGTTCTCTAACATCAGACTCCAATCTACTGTATATATAGGTAAAGCTGTTTATGTATTTTATACCTTGTGTTTCAACATCATACTCCAATCTACTGTATATATAGGTAAAGTTGTTAATGTATTTTATTCCTTGTTCTCTAACATCAGACTCCAATCTACTGTATATATAGGTAAAGCTGTTTATGTATTTTATTCTTTGTTCTCTAACATCAGACTCCAATCTACTGTATATATAGGTAAAGCTGTTTATGTATTTTATACCTTGTGTTTCAACATCAGACACTGATCTACTGTATATATAGGTAAAGCTGTTTATGTATTTTAATCCTTGTTCTCTAACATCAGACTCCAATCTACTGTATATATAGGTAAAGCTGTTTATGTATTTTATACCTTGTGTTTCAACATCAGACACCAATCTACTGTATATATAGGTAAAGCTGTTTATGTATTTTATTCCTTGTACTCTAACATCATACTCCAATCTACTGTATATATAGGTAAAGTTGTTTATGTATTTTATTCCTTGTTCTCTAACATCAGACTCCAATCTACTGTATATATAGGTAAAGCTGTTTATGTATTTTATACCTTGTGTTTCAACATCAGACACCAATCTACTGTATATATAGGTAAAGCTGTTTACGTATTTTATTCCTTGTTCTCTAACATCAGACTCCAATCTACTGTATATATAGGTAAAGCTGTTAATGTATTTTATACCTTGTGTTTCAACATCAGACACCAATCTACTGTATATATAGGTAAAGCTGTTTATGTATTTTATTCCTTGTTCTCTAACATCAGACTCCAATCTACTGTATATATAGGTAAAGCTGTTTATGTATTTTATTCCTTGTTCTCTAACATCAGACTCCAATCTACTGTATATATAGGTAAAGCTGTTTATGTATTTTATTCCTTGTTCTCTAACATCAGACTTCAATCTACTGTATATATAGGTAAAGCTGTTTATGTATTTTATTCCTTGTTCTCTAACATCAGACTCCAATCTACTGTATATATAGGTAAAGCTGTTTATGTATTTTATTCCTTGTGCTACAACATCATACTCCAATCTACTGTATATATAGGTAAAGTTGTTTTTGTATTTTATTCCTTGTTCTCTAACATCAGACTCCAATCTACTGTATATATAGGTAAAGCTGTTTATGTATTTTATACCTTGTGTTTCAACATCATACTCCAATCTACTGTATATATAGGTAAAGTTGTTTATGTATTTTATTCCTTGTTCTCTAACATCAGACTCCAATCTACTGTATATATAGGTAAAGCTGTTTATGTATTTTATTCTTTGTTCTCTAACATCAGACTCCAATCTACTGTATATATGGGTAAAGCTGTTTATGTATTTTATACCTTGTGTTTCAACATCAGACACTGATCTACTGTATATATAGGTAAAGCTGTTTATGTATTTTAATCCTTGTTCTCTAACATCAGACTCCAATCTACTGTATATATAGGTAAAGCTGTTTATGTATTTTATACCTTGTGTTTCAACATCAGACACCAATCTACTGTATATATAGGTAAAGCTGTTTATGTATTTTATTCCTTGTACTCTAACATCATACTCCAATCTACTGTATATATAGGTAAAGTTGTTTATGTATTTTATTCCTTGTTCTCTAACATCAGACTCCAATCTACTGTATATATAGGTAAAGCTGTTTATGTATTTTATACCTTGTGTTTCAACATCAGACACCAATCTACTGTATATATAGGTAAAGCTGTTTACGTATTTTATTCCTTGTTCTCTAACATCAGACTCCAATCTACTGTATATATAGGTAAAGCTGTTAATGTATTTTATACCTTGTGTTTCAACATCAGACACCAATCTACTGTATATATAGGTAAAGCTGTTTATGTATTTTATTCCTTGTTCTCTAACATCAGACTCCAATCTACTGTATATATAGGTAAAGCTGTTTATGTATTTTATTCCTTGTTCTCTAACATCAGACTCCAATCTACTGTATATATAGGTAAAGCTGTTTATGTATTTTATTCCTTGTTCTCTAACATCAGACTTCAATCTACTGTATATATAGGTAAAGCTGTTTATGTATTTTATTCTTTGTTCTCTAACATCAGACTCCAATCTACTGTATATATAGGTAAAGCTGTTAATATATTTTATACCTTGTGTTTCAACATCAGACACCAATCTACTGTATATATAGGTAAAGCTGTTTATGTATTTTATTCCTTGTTCTCTAACATCAGATTCTAATCTACTGTATATATAGGTAAAGTTGTTTATGTATTTTATTCCTTGTTCTCTAACATCAGACTCCAATCTACTGTATATATAGGTAAAGCTGTTTATGTATTTTATACCTTGTGTTTCAACATCATACTCCAATCTACTGTATATATAGGTAAAGTTGTTTATGTATTTTATTCCTTGTTCTCTAACATCAGACTCCAATCTACTGTATATATAGGTAAAGCTGTTTATGTATTTTATACCTTGTGTTTCAACATCATACTCCAATCTACTGTATATATAGGTAAAGTTGTTTATGTATTTTATTCCTTGTTCTCTAACATCAGACTTCAATCTACTGTATATATAGGTAAAGCTGTTTATGTATTTTATTCCTTGTTCTCTAACATCAGACTCCAATCTACTGTATATATAGGTAAAGCTGTTTATGTATTTTATTCCTTGTTCTCTAACATCAGACTCCAAACTACTGTATATATAGGTAAAATTGTTTATGTATTTTATTCCTTGTTCTCTAACATCAGACTCCAATCTACTGTATATATAGGTAAAGCTGTTTATGTATTTTATTCCATGTGCTACAACATCATACTCCAATCTACTGTATATATAGGTAAAGTTGTTTATGTATTTTATTCCTTGTTCTCTAACATCAGACTCCAATCTACTGTATATATAGGTAAAGCTGTTTATGTATTTTATACCTTGTGTTTCAACATCATACTCCAATCTACTGTATATATAGGTAAAGTTGTTTATGTATTTTATTCCTTGTTCTCTAACATCAGACTCCAATCTACTGTATATATAGGTAAAGCTGTTTATGTATTGTATTCTTTGTTCTCTAACATCAGACTCCAATCTACTGTATATATAGGTAAAGCTGTTTATGTATTTTATACCTTGTGTTTCAACATCAGACACCGATCTACTGTATATATAGTTAAAGCTGTTTATGTATTTTATTCCTTGTTCTCTAACATCAGACTCCAATCTACTGTATATATAGGTAAAGCTGTTTATGTATTTTATACCTTGTGTTTCAACATCAGACACCAATCTACTGTATATATAGGTAAAGCTGTTTATGTATTTTATTCCTTGTACTCTAACATCATACTCCAATCTACTGTATATATAGGTAAAGTTGTTTATGTATTTTATTCCTTGTTCTCTAACATCAGACTCCAATCTACTGTATATATAGGTAAAGCTGTTTATGTATTTTATACCTTGTGTTTCAACATCAGACACCAATCTACTGTATATATAGGTAAAGCTGTTTACGTATTGTATTCCTTGTTCTCTAACATCAGACTCCAATCTACTGTATATATAGGTAAAGCTGTTAATGTATTTTATACCTTGTGTTTCAACATCAGACACCAATCTACTGTATATATAGGTAAAGCTGTTTATGTATTTTATTCCTTGTTCTCTAACATCAGACTCCAATCTACTGTATATATAGGTAAAGCTGTTTATGTATTTTATTCCTTGTTCTCTAACATCAGACTCCAATCTACTGTATATATAGGTAAAGCTGTTTATGTATTTTATTCCTTGTTCTCTAACATCAGACTTCAATCTACTGTATATATAGGTAAAGCTGTTTATGTATTTTATTCCTTGTTCTCTAACATCAGACTCCAATCTACTGTATATATAGGTAAAGCTGTTAATGTATTTTATACCTTGTGTTTCAACATCAGAAACCAATCTACTGTATATATAGGTAAAGCTGTTTATGTATTTTATTCCTTGTTCTCTAACATCAGATTCCAATCTACTGTATATATAGGTAAAGTTGTTTATGTATTTTATTCCTTGTTCTCTAACATCAGACTCCAATCTACTGTATATATAGGTAAAGCTGTTTATGTATTTAAACCTTGTGTTTCAACATCATACTCCAATCTACTGTATATATAGGTAAAGTTGTTTATGTATTTTATTCCTTGTTCTCTAACATCAGACTCCAATCTACTGTATATATAGGTAAAGCTGTTTATGTATTTTATACCTTGTGTTTCAACATCATACTCCAATCTACTGTATATATAGGTAAAGTTGTTTATGTATTTTATTCCTTGTTCTCTAACATCAGACTTCAATCTACTGTATATATAGGTAAAGCTGTTTATGTATTTTATTCCTTGTTCTCTAACATCAGACTCCAATCTACTGTATATATAGGTAAAGCTGTTTATGTATTTTATTCCTTGTTCTCTAACATCAGACTCCAGTCTACTGTATATATAGGTAAAGCTGTTTATGTATTTTATTCATTGTGCTACAACATTAGACTTCAATCTACTATATATATAGGTAAAGCTGTTTATGTATTTTATTCCTTGTACTCCAACATCAGACACCAATCTACTGTATATATAGGTAAACCTGTTTATGTATTTTATTCCTTGTTCTCTAACATCAGACTCCAATATACTGTATATATTGGTAAAGCTGTTTATGTATTTTATACCTTGTGTTTCAACATCAGACACCAATCTACTGTATATATAGGTAAAGCTGTTTATGTATTATATTCTTTGATCTCCAACATCAGACTCCAATCTACTGTATATATAGGTAAAGCTGTTTATGTATTGTATTCCCTGTGTCATAACATCAGACTTCAATCTACTGTATATATAGGTAAAGCTGTTTATGTATTGTATTCCTTGTACTCCAACATCAGACACCAATCTACTGTATATATAGGTAAAGCTGTTTATGTATTTTATTCCTTGTGTCATAACATCAGACTTCAATCTACTGTATATATAGGTAAAGCTGTTTATGTATTTTATTCCTTGTTCTCAAACATCAGACACCAATCTACTGTATATATAGGTAAAGCTGTTTATGTATTTTATTCCTTGTGTCATAACATCAGACTTCAATCTACTGTATATATAGGTGAAGCTGTTTATGTATTTTATTCGTTATGTTGTAACATCAGACTTCAATCTACTGTATATATAGGTAAAGCTGTTTATGTATTTTATTCCTTGTGCTCCAACTTCAGACACCAATCTACTGTATATATAGGTAGAGCTGTTTATGTATTTTATCCCTTGTTCTCTAACATCAGACGCCAATCTACTGTATATATAGGTAAAGCTCTTTATGTATTTTATTCATTGTGCTACAATATCTGACTTCAATCTACTATATATATGGGTAAAGCTGTTTATGTATTGTATTCCTTGTACTCCAACATCAGAAACCAATCTACTGTATATATAGGTAAAGCTGTTTATGTATTTTATTCCTTGTTCTCTAACATCAGACTCCAATCTACTGTATATATAGGTAAAGCTGTTAATGTATTTTATACCTTGTGTTTAAACATCAAACACCATTCTACTGTATATATAGGTAAAGCTGTTTACGTATTTTATTCCTTGTTCCCTAACATCCGACTCCAATCTACTGTATATATAGGTAAAGCTGTTTATGTATTTTATTCCTTGTTCTCTAACATCAGACTCCAATCTACTGTATATATAGGTAAAGCTGTTGATGTATTTTATTCATTGTGTTACAACATCAGACTTCAATCTACTATATATATGGGTAAAGCTGTTTATGTATTTTATTCCTTGTTCTCTAACATCAGACTCCAATCTACTGTATATATAGGTAAAGCTGTTTATGTATTTTATTCATTGTGCTACAACATCAGACTTCAATCGACTATATATATGGGTAAAGCTGTTTATGCATTGTATTCCTTGTACTCCAACATCAGAATCAATCTACTGTATACATAGGTAAAGCTGTTTATGTAATTTATTCCTTGTTCTCTAACATCAGACTCCAATCTACTGTATATATAGGTAAAGCTGTTTATGTATTTTATACCTTGTGTTTCAATATCAGACACCAATCTACTGTATATATAGGTAAAGCTGTTTGTGTATTTTATTCCTTGTTCTCCAACATCAGACTCCAATCTACTGTATATATAGGCAAAGCTGTTTATGTATTTTATTCCTTGTTCTCTAACATCAGACTCCAATCTACTGTATATATAGGTAAAGCTGTTGATGTATTTTATTCATTGTGTTACAACATCAGATTTCAATCTACTATATATATGGGTAAAGCTGTTGATGTATTTTATTCATTGTGTTACAACATCAGATTTCAATCTACTGTATATATAGGTAAAGCTGTTTATGTATTGTATTCCTTGTTCTCTAACATCAGACTCCAATCTACTGTATATATAGGTAAAGCTGTTTATGTATTGTATTCCTTGTGTTTCAACATCAGACACCAATCTACTGTATATATAGGTAAAGCTGTTTATGTATTTTATTCCTTGTTCTCTAACATCAGACTCCAATCTACTGTATATATAGGTAAAGCTGTTGATGTATTTTATTCATTGTGTTACAACATCAGACTTCAATCTACTATATATATGGGTAAAGCTGTTTATGTATTTTATTCCTTGTTCTCTAACATCAGACTCCAATCTACTGTATATATAGGTAAAGCTGTTTATGTATTTTATTCCTTGTTCTCTAACATCAGACTCCAGTCTACTGTATATATATGTAAAGCTGTTTATGTATTTTATTCATTGTGCTACAACATCAGACTTCAATCGACTATATATATGGGTAAAGCTGTTTATGTATTGTATTCCTTGTACTCCAACATCAGAAACCAATCTACTATATATATAGGTAAAGCTGTTTATGTATTTTATTCCTTGTTCTCTAACATCAGACTCCAATCTACTGTATATATAGGTAAAGCTGTTTATGTATTGTATTCCTTGTACTCCAACATCAGAAACCAATCTACTATATATATAGGTAAAGCTGTTTATGTATTTTATTCCTTGTTCTCTAACATCAGACTCCAATCTACTGTATATATAGGTAAAGCTGTTTATGTATTGTATTCCTTGTACTCCAACATCAGACTCCAATCTACTATATATATAGGTAAAGCTGTTTATGTATTGTATTCCTTGTTCTCTAACATCAGACTCCAATCTACTGTATACATAGGTAAAGCTGTTTATGTATTTTATTCCTTGTACTCTAACATCAGACTCCAATCTACTATATATATAGGTAAAGCTGTTTATGTATTGTATTCCTTGTTCTCTAACATCAGACTCCAATCTACTGTATATATAGGTAAAGCTGTTTATGTATTGTATTCCTTGTACTCAAACATCAGACTCCAATCTACTGTATATATAGGTAAAGCTGTTTATGTATTGTATTCCTTGTACTCCAACATCAGACTCCAATCTACTGTATATATAGGTAAAGCTGTTGATGTATTTTATTCTTTGTACTCCAACATCAGACACCAATCTACTGTATATATAGGTAAAGCTGTTTATGTATTGTATTCCTTGTACTCCAACATCAGACTCCAATCTACTGTATATATAGGTAAAGCTGTTGATGTATTTTATTCCTTGTACTCCAACTTCAGACACCAATCTACTGTATATATAGGTAAAGCTGTTTATGTATTGTATACCTTGTTTTCTAACATCAGACACCAATCTACTATATATATGGGTAAAGCTGTTTATGTATTGTATTCCTTGTACTCCAACATCAGACACCAATCTACTGTATATATAGGTAAAGCTGTTTATGTATTTTTTCCCTTGTGTCATAACATCAGACTTCAATCTACTGTATATATAGGTAAAGCTGTTTATGTATTTTATTCCTTGTTCTCCAACATCAGAAACCAATCTACTGTATATATAGGTAAAGCTGTTTATGTATTTTATTCCTTGTTCTCTAACATCAGACTCCAATCTACTGTATATATAGGTAAAGCTGTTTATGTATTTTATTCCTTGTTCTCTAACATCAGACTCCAATCTACTGTATATATAGGTAAAGCTGTTTATGTATTTTATTCCTTGTGCTACAACATCATACTCCAATCTACTGTATACATAGGTAAAGCTGTTTATGTATTTTATTCCTTGTTCTCTAACATCAGACTCCAGTCTACTGTATATATAGGTAAAGCTGTTTATGTATTTTATTCCTTGTGTTACAACATCATACTCCAATCTACTGTATATATAGGTAAAGTTGTTTATGTATTTTATTCCTTGTTCTCTAACATCAGACTCCAATCTACTGTATATATAGGTAAAGCTGTATATGTATTTTATACCTTGTGTTTCAACATCAGACACCAATCTACTGTATATATAGGTAAAGCTGTTTACGTATTTTATTCCTTGTTCTCTAACATCAGACTCCAATCTACTGTATATATAGGTAAAGCTGTTTATGTATTTTATTCCTTGTTCTCTAACATCAGACTCCAATCTACTGTATATATAGGTAAAGCTGTTTATGTATTTGATTCCTTGTTCTCTAACATCAGACTCCAGTCTACTGTATATATAGGTAAAGCTGTTTATGTATTGTATTCATTGTGCTACAACATCAGACTTCAATCTACTATATATATAGGTAAAGCTGTTTATGTGTTTTATTCCTTGTACTCCAACATCAGACACCAATCTACTGTATATATAGGTAAAGCTGTTTATGTATTTTATTCCTTATTCTCTAACATCAGATTCCAATATACTGTATATATTGGTAAAGCTGTTTATGTATTTTATTCCATGTGTTTCAACATCAGACACCAATCTACTGTATATATAGGTAAAGCTGTTTGTGTATTATATTCTTTGTTCTCCAACATCAGAAACCAATCTACTGTATATATGGGTAGAGCTGTTTATGTATTGTATTCCTTGTACTCCAACATCAAACACCAATCTACTGTATATATAGGTAAAGCTGTTTATGTATTTTATTCCTTGTGTCATAACATCAGACTTCAATCTACTGTATATATAGGTAAAGCTGTTTATGTATTTTATTCCTTGTTCTCAAACATCAGACACCAATATACTGTATATATAGGTGAAGCTGTTTATGTATTTTATTCGTTATGTTGTAACATCAGACTTCAATCTACTGTATATATAGGTAAAGCTGTTTATGTATTTTATTCCTTGTGCTCCAACTTCAGACACCAATCTACTGTATATATAGGTAAAGCTGTTTATGTATTTTATCCCTTGTTCTCTAACATCAGACGCCAATCTACTGTATATATAGGTAAAGCTGTTTATGTATTTTATTCATTGTGCTACAATATCAGACTTCAATCTACTATATATATGGGTAAAGCTGTTTATGCATTGTATTCCTTGTACTCCAACATCAGAAACCAATCTACTGTATATATAGGTAAAGCTGTTTATGTATTTTATTCCTTGTTCTCTAACATCAGACTCCAATCTACTGTATATATATGTAAAGCTGTTTATGTATTTTATTCCTTGTTCTCTAACATCAGACACCAATCTACTGTATAAATAGGTAAAGCTGTTTATGTATTTTATTCCTTGTTCTCTAACATCACACTCCAATCTACTGTATATATAGGTAAAGCTGTTTATGTATTTTATTCCTTGTACTCCAACATCAGACACCAATCTACTGTATATATAGGTAAAGTTGTTTAGGTATTTTATTCCTTGTACTCCAACATCAGACACCAATCTACTGTATATATAGGTAAAGCTGTTAATGTATTTTATACCTTGTGTTTAAACATCAGACACCATTCTACTGTATATATAGGTAAAGCTGTTTACGTATTTTATTCCTTGTTCTCTAACATCCGACTCGAATCTACTGTATATATAGGTAAAGCTGTTTATGTATTTTATTCCTTGTTCTCTAACATCAGGCTCCAGTCTACTGTATATATATGTAAAGCTGTTTATGTATTTTATTCATTGTGCTACAACATCAGACTTCAATCGATTATATATATGGGTAAAGCTGTTTATGTATTGTATTCCTTGTACTCCAACATCAGAAACCAATCTACTGTATACATAGGTAAAGCTGTTTATGTATTTTATTCCTTGTTCTCTAACATCAGACTCCAATCTACTGTATATATAGGTAAAGCTGTTTATGTATTTTATACCTTGTGTTTCAATATCAGACACCAATCTACTGTATATATAGGTAAAGCTGTTTGTGTATTTTATTCCTTGTTCTTCAACATCAGACTCCAGTCTACTGTATATATAGGTAAAGCTGTTGATGTATTTTATTCTTTGTGCTACAAGATCAGACTTCAATCTACTATATATATGGGTAAAGCTGTTTATGTATTTTATTCCTTGTTCTCTAACATCAGACTCCAATCTACTGTATATATAGGTAAAACTGTTTATGTATTGTATTCCTTGTTCTCTAACATCAGACTCCAATCTAATATGTATATAGGTAAAGCTGTTTATGTATTTTATTCCTTGTTCTCTAACATCAGACTCCAATCTACTGTATATATGGGTAAAGCTGTTGATGTATTTTATTCATTGTGTTACAACATCAGACTTCAATCTACTATATATATGGTTAAAGCTGTTTATGTATTTTATTCCTTGTTCTCTAACATCCGACTCCAATCTACTGTATATATAGGTAAAGCTGTTAATGTATTTTATTCCTTGTTCTCTAACATCAGACTCCAATCTACTGTATATATAGGTAAAGCTGTTTATGTATTTTATTCCTTGTTCTCTAACATCAGACACCAATCTACTGTATATATAGGTAAAACTGTTTATGTATTGTATTCCTTGTTCTCTAACATCAGACTCCAATCTAATATGTATATAGGTAAAGCTGTTTATGTATTTTATTCCTTGTACTCCAACATCAGACACCAATCTACTGTATATATAGGTAAAGCTGTTTATGTATTTTATTCCTTGTTCTCTAACATCCGACTCCAATCTACTGTATATATAGGTAAAGCTGTTTATGTATTTCATTTCTTGTTCTCTAACATCAGACTCCAATCTACTGTATATATAGGTAAAGCTGTTTATGTATTTTATTCCTTGTTCTCTAACATCAGACTCCAGTCTACTGTATATATATGTAAAGCTGTTTATGTATTTTATGCATTGTGCTACAACATCAGACTTCAATCGACTATATATATGGGTAAAGCTGTTTATGCATTGTATTCCTTGTACTCCAACATCAGAAACTAATCTACTATATATATAGGTAAAGCTGTTTATGTATTTTATTCCTTGTTCTCTAACATCAGACTCCAATCTACTGTATATATAGGTAAAGCTGTTTATGTATTGTATACCTTGTGTTTCAATATCAGACACCAATCTACTGTATATATAGGTAAAGCTGTTTGTGTATTTTATTCCTTGTTCTCCAACATCAGACTCCAATCTACTGTATATATAGGCAAAGCTGTTTATGTATTTTATTCATTGTGTTACAACATCAGACTTCAATCTACTATATATATGGGTAAAGCTGTTTATGTATTTTATTCCTTGTGTCATAACATCAGGCTTCAATCTACTGTATATATAGGTAAAGCTGTTTATGTATTTTATTCCTTGTTCTCAAACATCAGACACCAATCTACTGTATATATAGGTAAAGCTGTTTATGTATTTTATTCCTTGTGTCATAACATCAGACTTCAATCTACTGTATATATAGGTGAAGCTGTTTATGTATTTTATTCGTTATGTTGTAACATCAGACTTCAATCTACTGTATATATAGGTAAAGCTGTTTATGTATTTTATTCCTTGTGCTCCAACTTCAGACACCAATCTACTGTATATATAGGTAGAGCTGTTTATGTATTTTATCCCTTGTTCTCTAACATCAGACGCCAATCTACTGTATATATAGGTAAAGCTGTTTATGTATTTTATTCATTGTGCTACAATATCTGACTTCAATCCACTATATATATGGGTAAAGCTGTTTATGTATTGTATTCCTTGTACTCCAACATCAGAAACCAATCTACTGTATATATAGGTAAAGCTGTTTATGTATTTTATTCCTTGTTCTCTAACATCAGACTCCAATCTACTGTATATATAGGTAAAGCTGTTTATGTATTTTATTCCTTGTTCTCTAACATCAGACTCCAATCTACTGTATATATAGGTAAAGCTGTTAATGTATTTTATACCTTGTGTTTAAACATCAAACACCATTCTACTGTATATATAGGTAAAGCTGTTTACGTATTTTATTCCTTGTTCTCTAACATCCGACTCCAATCTACTGTATATATAGGTAAAGCTGTTTATGTATTTTATTCCTTGTTCTCTAACATCAGACTCCAATCTACTGTATATATAGGTAAAGCTGTTGATGTATTTTATTCATTGTGTTACAACATCAGACTTCAATCTACTATATATATGGGTAAAGCTGTTTATGTATTTTTTCCTTGTTCTCTAACATCAGACTCCAATCTACTGTATATATAGGTAAAGCTGTTTATGTATTTTATTCATTGTGCTACAACATCAGACTTCAATCGACTATATATATGGGTAAAGCTGTTTATGCATTGTATTCCTTGTACTCCAACATCAGAATCAATCTACTGTATACATAGGTAAAGCTGTTTATGTAATTTATTCCTTGTTCTCTAACATCAGACTCCAATCTACTGTATATATAGGTAAAGCTGTTTATGTATTTTATACCTTGTGTTTCAATATCAGACACCAATCTACTGTATATATAGGTAAAGCTGTTTGTGTATTTTATTCCTTGTTCTCCAACATCAGACTCCAATCTACTGTATATATAGGCAAAGCTGTTTATGTATTTTATTCCTTGTTCTCTAACATCAGACTCCAATCTACTGTATATATAGGTAAAGCTGTTGATGTATTTTATTCATTGTGTTACAACATCAGATTTCAATCTACTATATATATGGGTAAAGCTGTTGATGTATTTTATTCATTGTGTTACAACATCAGATTTCAATCTACTGTATATATAGGTAAAGCTGTTTATGTATTGTATTCCTTGTTCTCTAACATCAGACTCCAATCTACTGTATATATAGGTAAAGCTGTTTATGTATTGTATTCCTTGTGTTTCAACATCAGACACCAATCTACTGTATATATAGGTAAAGCTGTTTATGTATTTTATTCCTTGTTCTCTAACATCAGACTCCAATCTACTGTATATATAGGTAAAGCTGTTGATGTATTTTATTCATTGTGTTACAACATCAGACTTCAATCTACTATATATATGGGTAAAGCTGTTTATGTATTTTATTCCTTGTTCTCTAACATCAGACTCCAATCTACTGTATATATAGGTAAAGCTGTTAATGTATTTTATTCCTTGTTCTCTAACATCAGACTCCAATCTACTGTATATATAGGTAAAGCTGTTTATGTATTTTATTCCTTGTTCTCTAACATCAGACACCAATCTACTGTATATATAGGTAAAACTGTTTATGTATTGTATTCCTTGTTCTCTAACATCAGACTCCAATCTAATATGTATATAGGTAAAGCTGTTTATGTATTTTATTCCTTGTACTCCAACATCAGACACCAATCTACTGTATATATAGGTAAAGCTGTTTATGTATTTTATTCCTTGTTCTCTAACATCCGACTCCAATCTACTGTATATATAGGTAAAGCTGTTTATGTATTTCATTTCTTGTTCTCTAACATCAGACTCCAATCTACTGTATATATAGGTAAAGCTGTTTATGTATTTTATTCCTTGTTCTCTAACATCAGACTCCAGTCTACTGTATATATATGTAAAGCTGTTTATGTATTTTATGCATTGTGCTACAACATCAGACTTCAATCGACTATATATATGGGTAAAGCTGTTTATGCATTGTATTCCTTGTACTCCAACATCAGAAACTAATCTACTATATATATAGGTAAAGCTGTTTATGTATTTTATTCCTTGTTCTCTAACATCAGACTCCAATCTACTGTATATATAGGTAAAGCTGTTTATGTATTGTATACCTTGTGTTTCAATATCAGACACCAATCTACTGTATATATAGGTAAAGCTGTTTGTGTATTTTATTCCTTGTTCTCCAACATCAGACTCCAATCTACTGTATATATAGGCAAAGCTGTTTATGTATTTTATTCATTGTCTTACAACATCAGACTTCAATCTACTATATATATGGGTAAAGCTGTTTATGTATTTTATTCCTTGTGTCATAACATCAGGCTTCAATCTACTGTATATATAGGTAAAGCTGTTTATGTATTTTATTCCTTGTTCTCAAACATCAGACACCAATCTACTGTATATATAGGTAAAGCTGTTTATGTATTTTATTCCTTGTGTCATAACATCAGACTTCAATCTACTGTATATATAGGTGAAGCTGTTTATGTATTTTATTCGTTATGTTTTAACATCAGACTTCAATCTACTGTATATATAGGTAAAGCTGTTTATGTATTTTATTCCTTGTGCTCCAACTTCAGACACCAATCTACTGTATATATAGGTAGAGCTGTTTATGTATTTTATCCCTTGTTCTCTAACATCAGACGCCAATCTACTGTATATATAGGTAAAGCTGTTTATGTATTTTATTCATTGTGCTACAATATCTGACTTCAATCTACTATATATATGGGTAAAGCTGTTTATGTATTGTATTCCTTGTACTCCAACATCAGAAACCAATCTACTGTATATATAGGTAAAGCTGTTTATGTATTTTATTCCTTGTTCTCTAACATCAGACTCCAATCTACTGTATATATAGGTAAAGCTGTTTATGTATTTTATTCCTTGTTCTCTAACATCAGACTCCAATCTACTGTATATATAGGTAAAGCTGTTAATGTATTTTATACCTTGTGTTTAAACATCAAACACCATTCTACTGTATATATAGGTAAAGCTGTTTACGTATTTTATTCCTTGTTCTCTAACATCCGACTCCAATCTACTGTATATATAGGTAAAGCTGTTTATGTATTTTATTCCTTGTTCTCTAACATCAGACTCCAATCTACTGTATATATATGTAAAGCTGTTGATGTATTTTATTCATTGTGTTACAACATCAGACTTCAATCTACTATATATATGGGTAAAGCTGTTTATGTATTTTTTCCTTGTTCTCTAACATCAGACTCCAATCTACTGTATATATAGGTAAAGCTGTTTATGTATTTTATTCATTGTGCTACAACATCAGACTTCAATCGACTATATATATGGGTAAAGCTGTTTATGCATTGTATTCCTTGTACTCCAACATCAGAATCAATCTACTGTATACATAGGTAAAGCTGTTTATGTAATTTATTCCTTGTTCTCTAACATCAGACTCCAATCTACTGTATATATAGGTAAAGCTGTTTATGTATTTTATACCTTGTGTTTCAATATCAGACACCAATCTACTGTATATATAGGTAAAGCTGTTTGTGTATTTTATTCCTTGTTCTCCAACATCAGACTCCAATCTACTGTATATATAGGCAAAGCTGTTTATGTATTTTATTCCTTGTTCTCTAACATCAGACTCCAATCTACTGTATATATAGGTAAAGCTGTTGATGTATTTTATTCATTGTGTTACAACATCAGATTTCAATCTACTATATATATGGGTAAAGCTGTTGATGTATTTTATTCATTGTGTTACAACATCAGATTTCAATCTACTGTATATATAGGTAAAGCTGTTTATGTATTGTATTCCTTGTTCTCTAACATCAGACTCCAATCTACTGTATATATAGGTAAAGCTGTTTATGTATTGTATTCCTTGTGTTTCAACATCAGACACCAATCTACTGTATATATATGTAAAGCTGTTTATGTATTTTATTCCTTGTTCTCTAACATCAGACTCCAATCTACTGTATATATAGGTAAAGCTGTTGATGTATTTTATTCATTGTGTTACAACATCAGACTTCAATCTACTATATATATGGGTAAAGCTGTTTATGTATTTTATTCCTTGTTCTCTAACATCAGACTCCAATCTACTGTATATATAGGTAAAGCTGTTTATGTATTTTATTCCTTGTTCTCTAACATCAGACTCCAGTCTACTGTATATATATGTAAAGCTGTTTATGTATTTTATTCATTGTGCAACAACATCAGACTTCAATCGACTATATATATGGGTAAAGCTGTTTATGTATTGTATTCCTTGTACTCCAACATCAGAAACCAATCTACTATATATATAGGTAAAGCTGTTTATGTATTTTATTCCTTGTTCTCTAACATCAGACTCCAATCTACTGTATATATAGGTAAAGCTGTTTATGTATTGTATTCCTTGTACTTCAACATCAGAAACCAATCTACTATATATATAGGTAAAGCTGTTTATGTATTTTATTCCTTGTTCTCTAACATCAGACTCCAATCTACTGTATATATAGGTAAAGCTGTTTATGTATTGTATTCCTTGTACTCCAACATCAGACTCCAATCTACTATATATATAGGTAAAGCTGTTTATGCATTGTATTCCTTGTACTCCAACATCAGACTCCAATCTACTATATATATAGGTAAAGCTGTTTATGTATTGTATTCCTTGTTCTCTAACATCAGACTCCAATCTACTGTATACATAGGTAAAGCTGTTTATGTATTTTATTCCTTGTACTCTAACATCAGACTCCAATCTACTATATATATAGGTAAAGCTGTTTATGTATTGTATTCCTTGTTCTCTAACATCAGACTCCAATCTACTGTATACATAGGTAAAGCTGTTTATGTATTGTATTCCTTGTACTCAAACATCAGACTCCAATCTACTGTATATATAGGTAAAGCTGTTTATGTATTGTATTCCTTGTACTCCAACATCAGACTCCAATCTACTGTATATATAGGTAAAGCTGTTGATGTATTTTATTCTTTGTACTCCAACATCAGACACCAATCTACTGTATATATAGGTAAAGCTGTTTATGTATTGTATTCCTTGTACTCCAACATCAGACTCCAATCTACTGTATATATAGGTAAAGCTGTTGATGTATTTTATTCCTTGTACTCCAACTTCAGACACCAATCTACTGTATATATAGGTAAAGCTGTTTATGTATTGTATACCTTGTTTTCTAACATCAGACACCAATCTACTATATATATGGGTAAAGCTGTTTATGTATTGTATTCCTTGTACTCCAACATCAGACACCAATCTACTGTATATATAGGTAAAGCTGTTTATGTATTTTTTCCCTTGTGTCATAACATCAGACTTCAATCTACTGTATATATAGGTAAAGCTGTTGATGTATTTTATTCCTTGTTCTCCAACATCAGAAACCAATCTACTGTATATATAGGTAAAGCTGTTTATGTATTTTATTCCTTGTTCTCTAACATCAGACTCCAATCTACTGTATATATAGGTAAAGCTGTTTATGTATTTTATTCCTTGTTCTCTAACATCAGACTCCAATCTACTGTATATATAGGTAAAGCTGTTTATGTATTTTATTCCTTGTGCTACAACATCATACTCCAATCTACTGTATATATAGGTAAAGCTGTTTATGTATTTTATTCCTTGTTCTCTAACATCAGACTCCAATCTACTGTATATATAGGTAAAGCTGTTTATGTATTTTATTCCTTGTTCTCTAACATCAGACTCCAGTCTACTGTATATATATGTAAAGCTGTTTATGTATTTTATTCATTGTGCAACAACATCAGACTTCAATCGACTATATATATGGGTAAAGCTGTTTATGTATTGTATTCCTTGTACTCCAACATCAGAAACCAATCTACTATATATATAGGTAAAGCTGTTTATGTATTTTATTCCTTGTTCTCTAACATCAGACTCCAATCTACTGTATATATAGGTAAAGCTGTTTATGTATTGTATTCCTTGTACTTCAACATCAGAAACCAATCTACTATATATATAGGTAAAGCTGTTTATGTATTTTATTCCTTGTTCTCTAACATCAGACTCCAATCTACTGTATATATAGGTAAAGCTGTTTATGTATTGTATTCCTTGTACTCCAACATCAGACTCCAATCTACTATATATATAGGTAAAGCTGTTTATGTATTGTATTCCTTGTACTCCAACATCAGACTCCAATCTACTATATATATAGGTAAAGCTGTTTATGTATTGTATTCCTTGTTCTCTAACATCAGACTCCAATCTACTGTATACATAGGTAAAGCTGTTTATGTATTTTATTCCTTGTACTCTAACATCAGACTCCAATCTACTGTATATATAGGTAAAGCTGTTTATGTATTGTATTCCTTGTTCTCTAACATCAGACTCCAATCTACTGTATATATAGGTAAAGCTGTTTATGTATTGTATTCCTTGTACTCAAACATCAGACTCCAATCTACTGTATATATAGGTAAAGCTGTTTATGTATTGTATTCCTTGTACTCCAACATCAGACTCCAATCTACTGTATATATAGGTAAAGCTGTTGATGTATTTTATTCTTTGTACTCCAACATCAGACACCAATCTACTGTATATATAGGTAAAGCTGTTTATGCATTGTATTCCTTGTACTCCAACATCAGACTCCAATCTACTGTATATATAGGTAAAGTTGTTGATGTATTTTATTCCTTGTACTCCAACTTCAGACACCAATCTACTGTATATATAGGTAAAGCTGTTTATGTATTGTATACCTTGTTTTCTAACATCAGACACCAATCTACTATATATATGGGTAAAGCTGTTTATGTATTGTATTCCTTGTACTCCAACATCAGACACCAATCTACTGTATATATAGGTAAAGCTGTTTATGTATTTTTTCCCTTGTGTCATAACATCAGACTTCAATCTACTGTATATATAGGTAAAGCTGTTTATGTATTTTATTCCTTGTTCTCCAACATCAGAAACCAATCTACTGTATATATAGGTAAAGCTGTTTATGTATTTTATTCCTTGTTCTCTAACATCAGACTCCAATCTACTGTATATATAGGTAAAGCTGTTTATGTATTTTATTCCTTGTTCTCTAACATCAGACTCCAATCTACTGTATATATAGGTAAAGCTGTTTATGTATTTTATTCCTTGTGCTACAACATCATACTCCAATCTACTGTATATATAGGTAAAGCTGTTTATGTATTTTATTCCTTGTTCTCTAACATCAGACTCCAGTCTACTGTATATATAGGTAAAGCTGTTTATGTATTTTATTCCTTGTGTTACAACATCATACTCCAATCTACTGTATATATAGGTAAAGTTGTTTATGTATTTTATTCCTTGTTCTCTAACATCAGACTCCAATCTACTGTATATATAGGTAAAGCTGTTTATGTATTTTATACCTTGTGTTTCAACATCAGACACCAATCTACTGTATATATAGGTAAAGCTGTTTACGTATTTTATTCCTTGTTCTCTAACATCAGACTCCAATCTACTGTATATATAGGTAAAGCTGTTTATGTATTTTATTCCTTGTTCTCTAACATCAGACTCCAATCTACTGTATATATAGGTAAAGCTGTTTATGTATTTGATTCCTTGTTCTCTAACATCAGACTCCAGTCTACTGTATATATAGGTAAAGCTGTTTATGTATTGTATTCATTGTGCTACAACATCAGACTTCAATCTACTATATATATAGGTAAAGCTGTTTATGTGTTTTATTCCTTGTACTCCAACATCAGACACCAATCTACTGTATATATAGGTAAAGCTGTTTATGTATTTTATTCCTTATTCTCTAACATCAGACTCCAATATACTGTATATATTGGTAAAGCTGTTTATGTATTTTATTCCATGTGTTTCAACATCAGACACCAATCTACTGTATATATAGGTAAAGCTGTTTGTGTATTATATTCTTTGTTCTCCAACATCAGAAACCAATCTACTGTATATATGGGTAGAGCTGTTTATGTATTGTATTCCTTGTACTCCAACATCAGACACCAATCTACTGTATATATAGGTAAAGCTGTTTATGTATTTTATTCCTTGTGTCATAACATCAGACTTCAATCTACTGTATATATAGGTAAAGCTGTTTATGTATTTTATTCCTTGTTCTCAAACATCAGACACCAATATACTGTATATATAGGTGAAGCTGTTTATGTATTTTATTCGTTATGTTGTAACATCAGACTTCAATCTACTGTATATATAGGTAAAGCTGTTTATGTATTTTATTCCTTGTGCTCCAACTTCAGACACCAATCTACTGTATATATAGGTAAAGCTGTTTATGTATTTTATCCCTTGTTCTCTAACATCAGACGCCAATCTACTGTATATATAGGTAAAGCTGTTTATGTATTTTATTCATTGTGCTACAATATCAGACTTCAATCTACTATATATATGGGTAAAGCTGTTTATGCATTGTATTCCTTGTACTCCAACATCAGAAACCAATCTACTGTATATATAGGTAAAGCTGTTTATGTATTTTATTCCTTGTTCTCTAACATCAGACTCCAATCTACTGTATATATATGTAAAGCTGTTTATGTATTTTATTCCTTGTTCTCTAACATCAGACACCAATCTACTGTATATATAGGTAAAGCTGTTTATGTATTTTATTCCTTGTTCTCTAACATCAGACTCCAATCTACTGTATATATAGGTAAAGCTGTTTATGTATTTTATTCCTTGTACTCCAACATCAGACACCAATCTACTGTATATATAGGTAAAGCTGTTTATGTATTTTATTCCTTGTACTCCAACATCAGACACCAATCTACTGTATATATAGGTAAAGCTGTTAATGTATTTTATACCTTGTGTTTAAACATCAGACACCATTCTACTGTATATATAGGTAAAGCTGTTTACGTATTTTATTCCTTGTTCTCTAACATCCGACTCGAATCTACTGTATATATAGGTAAAGCTGTTTATGTATTTTATTCCTTGTTCTCTAACATCAGGCTCCAGTCTACTGTATATATATGTAAAGCTGTTTATGTATTTTATTCATTGTGCTACAACATCAGACTTCAATCGATTATATATATGGGTAAAGCTGTTTATGTATTGTATTCCTTGTACTCCAACATCAGAAACCAATCTACTGTATACATAGGTAAAGCTGTTTATGTATTTTATTCCTTGTTCTCTTACATCAGACTCCAATCTACTGTATATATAGGTAAAGCTGTTTATGTATTTTATACCTTGTGTTTCAATATCAGACACCAATCTACTGTATATATAGGTAAAGCTGTTTGTGTATTTTATTCCTTGTTCTCCAACATCAGACTCCAATCTACTGTATATATAGGTAAAGCTGTTGATGTATTTTATTCTTTGTGTTACAAGATCAGACTTCAATCTACTATATATATGGGTAAAGCTGTTTATGTATTTTATTCCTTGTTCTCTAACATCAGACTCCAATCTACTGTATATATAGGTAAAACTGTTTATGTATTGTATTCCTTGTTCTCTAACATCAGACTCCAATCTAATATGTATATAGGTAAAGCTGTTTATGTATTTTATTCCTTGTTCTCTAACATCAGACTCCAATCTACTGTATATATGGGTAAAGCTGTTGATGTATTTTATTCATTGTGTTACAACATCAGACTTCAATCTACTATATATATGGTTAAAGCTGTTTATGTATTTTATTCCTTGTTCTCTAACATCCGACTCCAATCTACTGTATATATAGGTAAAGCTGTTTATGTATTTTATTCCTTGTTCTCTAACATCAGACTCCAATCTACTGTATATATAGGTAAAGCTGTTTATGTATTTTATACCTTGTGTTTCAACATCAGACACCAATCTACTGTATATATAGGTAAACCTGTTTATGTATTTTATTCCTTGTTCTGTAACATCAGACTCCAATCTACTGTATATATAGGTAAACCTTTTTATGTATTTTATTCCTTGTACTGCAACATCAGACACCAATCTACTGTATATATAGGTAAAGCTGTTTATGTATTTTATTCCTTGTTCTCTAACATCAGACTCCAATCTACTGTATATATAGGTAAAGCTGTTTATGTATTTTATTCCTTGTTCTCTAACATCAGACTCCAATCTACTGTATATATAGGTAAAGCTGTTAATGTATTTTATACCTTGTGTTTAAACATCAGACACCATTCTACTGTATATATAGGTAAAGCTGTTAATGTATTTTATACCTTGTGTTTAAACATCAGACTTCAATCTACTGTATATATAGGTAAAACTGTTTATGTATTGTATTCCTTGTTCTCTAACATCAGACTCCAATCTAATATGTATATAGGTAAAGCTGTTTATGTATTTTATTCCTTGTACTCCAACATCAGACACCAATCTACTGTATATATAGGTAAAGCTGTTTATGTATTTTATTCCTTGTTCTCTAACATCCGACTCCAATCTACTGTATATATAGGTAAAGCTGTTTATGTATTTCATTTCTTGTTCTCTAACATCAGACTCCAATCTACTGTATATATAGGTAAAGCTGTTTATGTATTTTATTCCTTGTTCTCTAACATCAGACTCCAGTCTACTGTATATATATGTAAAGCTGTTTATGTATTTTATGCATTGTGCTACAACATCAGACTTCAATCGACTATATATATGGGTAAAGCTGTTTATGCATTTTATTCCTTGTACTCCAACATCAGAAACTAATCTACTATATACATAGGTAAAGCTGTTTATGTATTTTATTCCTTGTTCTCTAACATCAGACTCCAATCTACTGTATATATAGGTAAAGCTGTTTATGTATTGTATACCTTGTGTTTCAATATCAGACACCAATCTACTGTATATATAGGTAAAGCTGTTTGTGTATTTTATTCCTTGTTCTCCAACATCAGACTCCAATCTACTGTATATATAGGCAAAGCTGTTTATGTATTTTATTCATTGTGTTACAACATCAGACTTCAATCTACTATATATATGGGTAAAGCTGTTTATGTATTTTATTCCTTGTACTCCAACATCAGACACCAATCTACTGTATATATAGGTAAAGCTGTTTATGTATTTTATTCCTTGTTCTCTAACATCAGACTCCAATCTACTGTATATATAGGTAAAGCTGTTGATGTATTTTATTCATTGTGTTACAAGATCAGACTTCAATCTACTATATATATGGGTAAAGCTGTTTATGTATTTTATTCCTTGTACTCCAACATCAGACACCAATCTACTATATACATAGGTAAAGCTGTTTATGTATTTTATTCCTTGTTCTCTAACATCAGACTCCAATCTACTGTATATATAGGTAAAGCTGTTTATGTATTGTATACCTTGTGTTTCAATATCAGACACCAATCTACTGTATATATAGGTAAAGCTGTTTGTGTATTTTATTCCTTGTTCTCCAACATCAGACTCCAATCTACTGTATATATAGGCAAAGCTGTTTATGTATTTTATTCATTGTGTTACAACATCAGACTTCAATCTACTATATATATGGGTAAAGCTGTTTATGTATTTTATTCCTTGTACTCCAACATCAGACACCAATCTACTGTATATATAGGTAAAGCTGTTTATGTATTTTATTCCTTGTTCTCTAACATCAGACTCCAATCTACTGTATATATAGGTAAAGCTGTTGATGTATTTTATTCATTGTGTTACAAGATCAGACTTCAATCTACTATATATATGGGTAAAGCTGTTTATGTATTTTATTCCTTGTACTCCAACATCAGACACCAATCTACTGTATATATAGGTAAAGCTGTTTATGTATTTTATTCCTTGTTCTCTAACATCAGACTCCAATCTACTGTATATATAGGCAAAGCTGTTTATGTATTTTATTCATTGTGTTACAACATCAGACTTTCCCTTTGTAAGATTGTTCGGAGTTCGGTAATTTTGTTATTACCCTTATCTACTACATGTATATATATGGGTAAAGCTGTTTATGTATTTTATTCCTTGTATTCCAACATCAGAATTCTACTGTATGAACGAATCAAGTTATATGGAATTTGACTGGTTCCATTAGTTATCGTTGCTAATGATCAATCTTTTCCTTCCTTTTAATATCAATAATGATAATATTTAACAAATAGTTCATGGTACTAAGGACCATATGGAAGTTTATGGACCGGGATGTCACCCACAAAATATCATATGGACCGAAGCGAAGCTGAGGTCTATATACTATTTTGTGGGTGACAGACCGATCCATAAACTGCCATTTGGCCCGAAGTGTCATGAACTATTTGTTATATTATACTCAATACATGCATATCTGTCAGACGACATGTTTTTGTTATTGTATATCTAAGATAAAAGACGAGTTCGGACAAAATCCGGAAGAAAACATTATATTGATCGGGCCCGGTCAATATGCTAAAATATTGACCGGCTGCGCTAACAAAGACAAATAGGGAAAATAAAAACGTAAAGCATAATATATATATATATACTACTGATCAAACATTTGGTCCAGCTTTAGAAATGTGTTTAAAAATGATTATACTAATTAGATACAATAAAACATGTATTAAGAGGTCACCTTTGGTGCAAAAAAAAAGTGGCATTGTAAGACAGGTGACCCCTTAAAAGAGGTTCAATTAGTACGAAGAGGTGACATTTTAAAACATATGACTGCTTGATAGAGGTGACCGCATAGGCAGGTTTGACTGTCTTGTGTTGCTGCAACAGATAAAGTGTCAAAATATGGGACATTTCATTTTTTGGTGATTAGTGTATCGCTAAAACAAAAAAATCAACAAATATCTAATTATAAGTATATTGGGTATTTGTTGTTTTAATTATAAGTATATTGGGTATTTCTTGTTCTAATTATAAGTATATTGGGTATTTGTTGTTCTAATTATAAGTATATTGGGTATTTGTTGTTTTAATTATAAGTATATTGGGTATTTCTTGTTTTAATTATAAGTATATTGGGTATTTCTTGTTTTAATTATAAATATATTGGGTATTTCTTGTTTTAATTATAAGTATATTGGGTATTTCTTGTTTTAATTATAAGTATATTGGGTATTTCTTGTTTTAATTATAAGTATATTGGGTATTTCTTGTTTTAATTATAAGTATATTGGGTATTTCTTGTTTTTCTGTCTTTCTTATAATGTCAGTTTATGTTTGTATGTACATGTATAGCTATACCCAAAAGGGTTTTATATGCAATTAAGATTATTATAATATCTAAATAAAATTTTGAGCCAATTCTAATAAAATAAATGACAGCCAACACTTAAAAGACAAAACTCATGGATGTTCATACAACAGAGGAGGGGGGGGGGGGAATATTTTTTTTATTTTGACTGTTAATCTCCGTCAAAATGGGTTTGTTTAATTTTTTTCCTTATTCTTTAAATTAAAAACTTTTAAAAAATTATGATTCTATTAGGCGTGGGAAAATTTATGAATTAGTAAACATTAAAAATTGCAGATGACTTATACCGGAAAATGATCAAGTTTTATTGACAAAAGTTAATATATATATAACTAGACCAGAATAAATATAAAACAATTGTCAAGTGGCATGTCACTATTTCATTTTTCCTTAATCACATCCTTAAGTCACTTTTAGCAATATTTCAGTTATTACTTGGTGGTCAGTTTCCATCCCTTACATACTGATTGATTGATTGATTGATAGATTGATTGGTGCTTAACGCCAACTTTAACAGTATTTCAGCTACTTCGCATACACTCAGACTGTGATCAAAGTAAACTATTTTATATGTTAGTGGGTTCATTTTGTCCCCAGCAGATCCAGAGCAGTGATGATTTAAAACAGACGATCTGCAGCAGATACGTATACATTGCCGTTTTAGGGGGCATCTGTACCCGAACCTGTCAGTCCTGTTGCGACATTGTAGTATTTGGTTTGCATTATCATCAGAGAACGCCAATAATTCTTAGTAAATATTTTAAATAAAGTATTATGTGTACTAGTAGTGTTTTTGATTTCAAAAAGGGGCCGTCGTGGTCGTGATCGTATGGTAGTTGGCTATGCAACCAGTGCCTATCACAACTGATGTTGTGAGTTCGAATTCCGCTCAGGCGATGTGTACTCGATACAACATTATGTGATTAAGTTTGTCAGTGACTTGTGGCAGGTCAGTGATTTTCTCATGGTACTTAGGTTTTCTTCACCAATAAAACTGACCGCCATTATGATAACTGAAATGTTGTTGAAAGTGACGTTGAACACCAAAAAACAGTTAATTATTCTACCTAAATCGGATTTCAATGAAATCAATCTGGAAATGACACACTGTGTATTGCATGGGATGCAATTAACAAATGGTTGACAATTATTGTGACACACACATTCCTCTAGGGTTTAATCAATTTTAGTGGATATTATTAATACAATTCAGGGGAATATATAATACAAAAGGTGAAACACATAAAAAAAAAACAACAACCGGTGAATTGATTAATTTTGTAACAGATTTTTTTTTCACAATACTGTCTCGTATGGTTAATTGTCACACAGCATCTGGGTGTGGATGAAAATGTATTGAAAAGATCGATTTTTCTGATCTGAACAAACTCTGGTTTTAATACCTGAGAATGACTCATCTTCTACGTGTGTCATAGACTGTTGATGCCAAAGAACTCTCGTCATTAATGTAGTTACTCAAGAAAAAGGTAATCCCAAAAGAATGTCAACAATTGTTTACATACAATGTAGGAACAGATGGTTTTTCAGAAATATACGAGCACCGTTGAGAGTCGTAGGAATATTATTAAAATGTTATTTTTATTAGTCTAAAATACAAGTACAAAATGTATTGTAATGATGGGTAAATCAGAATAAATACATATTTTTTATTATCTAGAATATCAAATTTCTATATTTCTAATGAAAAATTAGTCCCAGTGCGTATGATGTATACCAAATCATGAACTTGTAAGTTTTCCAAACTAAAAACATCAGAACTAACTTCAAAAAACACATTTACACATAACATGCACTGAATGGTCTGCTTATTAACACATGTTTTCTTACATCGTAAAAAGTGCAATTAATAAAATAAATAAACATAGACATAAAACACACACTAATCTATTGGAATACGTTGCTCAAGTCCAAGAAATGTAATTCATATCTATGTATCTATGTAAATTATAAAATGCACGCATACGTAAATATACAAATATTACAGACAAGTCTCGTCTGCTGTTGGCAATACACTTATAGTGAGATATGTATGTCAATTAATAAAACTAAAGGCATAATTCCACATAATATATATAAATATATATTTTATCAATGCTTATATTAAATCTAATTATTTGCAAAAAAATCTAAAAACAATCGTATCGTTTTAAATCATTACAGAAAATAATATCATTAAAATTCATAAATACAATTGCGTAAAGAAAAAAGGTATACTAATATTCATAATAAATCTAAATACCTACCCAATAAAAGTATCCTTATTTCCTTAGATCTATACTTTGATATTTTATTCCAAGCTTGTCCCATGGCTTTAAATAAATATAAACCATTTCTAACCATCGTTTGGCAAACATTGTGTCATGTTAAGCATCATCCTGCACAAGTCTATTTTTAACCTAATATTTCTATTGAGAGAGTTCCGAAGATCCGCTTAATCATTAGCGGAGGTGTTTTCTTAATAATGACGTCTTCTGAGATAATTGATTTATTTAGAAATCGAAAAATCATACACACGATGTTTATGTTTTATTTATTAGTAATAGAATATTATGAACAAGCAATATTTTATATATTATAGGCTCATTGATCACTTTGTAAAAATACCAATTATTCGGAAAAGTGAGAGGAGGCCGAGAGTATTTATAAAATAAAAATGCAGGATGTTCATGTATTCACACCGCATCTGCAGTGTAATTGTTAGCGTGCTCACTTCGAGTGCGGAATTAAGGTCGTGGGTTCAAGTCCTGGTGAAACCAACACAGACTATATAATTGGCATTTGCTGCTCAGTTCTCTGCTAAGCATTCAGCTTCAATGAGTAAGAACAACGACTGGTTGGCTCAGAATTAAGATAATATGTCCGAGTGGAGCGACATGTCTGTCCGCGCACTGTTGTTTCAGTGTGTATACACTATATACATCCATTTAAGCGTGTTGGTCTAGTACCAAACGGACATCGTCATCATCATTTAATTGAATGAAACTTGTTCTCGCCATGAAATAGCTGAAAACTTGTTCTTGTCATGATATAGCTGAAAAATTGTTCTCGCCATGATATAGCTGAAAACTTGTTCTCGCCATGATATAGCTGAAAACTTGTTCTCGCCATGATATAGCTGAAAAATTGTTCTCGCCATGATATAGCTGAAAACTTGTTCTCGCCATGATATAGCTGAAAACTTGTTCTCGCCATGATATAGCTGAAAACTTGTTCTCTCCATGATATAGCTGAAAACTTGTTCTCTCCATGATATAGCTGAAAAATTTTTCTCGCCATGATATAGCTGAAAAATTGTTCTCTCCATGATATAGCTGAAAACTTGTTCTCGCCATGATATAGCTGAAAACTTGTTCTCTCCATGATATAGCTGAAAACTTGTTCTCTCCATGATATAGCTGAAAAATTGTTCTCTCCATGATATAGCTGAAAAATTGTTCTCGCCATGATATAGCTGAAAACTTCTTCTCTCCGTGATATAGCTGAAAACTTGTTCTCTCCATGATATAGCTGAAAACTTGTTCTCTCCATGATATAGCTGAAAACTTGTTCTCTCCATGATATAGCTGAAAACTTGTTCTCTCCATGATATAGCTGAACACTTGTTCTCTCCATGATATAGCTGAAAACTTGTTCTCGCCATGATATAGCTGAAAAAATTGTTCTCTCCATGATATAGCTGAAAACTTGTTCTCGCCATGATATAGCTGAAAAATTGTTCTCGCCATGATATAGCTGAAAACTTGTTCTCGCCATGATATAGCTGAAAAATTGTTCTCGCCATGATATAGCTGAAAACTTGTTCTCTCCATGATATAGCTGAAAACTTGTTCTCTCCATGATATAGCTGAAAAATTGTTCTCTCCATGATATAGCTGAATTTTTTTTCTCTCCATGATATAGCTGAAAACTTGTTCTCTCCATGATATAGCTGAAAACTTGTTCTCTCCATGATATAGCTGAAAACTTGTTCTCTCCATGATATAGCTGAAAACTTGTTCTCTCCGTGATATAGCTGAAAACTTGTTCTCGCCATGATATAGCTGAAAAATTGTTCTCGCCATGATATAGCTGAAAACTTGTTCTCTCCATGATATAGCTGAAAACTTGTTCTCGCCATGATATAGCTGAAAACTTGTTCTCGCCATGATATAGCTGAAAACTTGTTCTCGCCATGATATAGCTGAAAAATTGTTCTCGCCATGATATAGCTGAAAACTTGTTCTCGCCATGATATAGCTGAAAAATTGTTCTCGCCATGATATAGCTGAAAACTTGTTCTCTCCATGATATAGCTGAAAACTTGTTCTCTCCATGATATAGCTGAAAAATTGTTCTCGCCATGATATAGCTGAAAAATGTTCTCTCCATGATATAGCTGAAAACTTGTTCTCGCCATGATATAGCTGAAAACTTGTTCTCTCCATGATATAGCTGAAAACTTGTTCTCTCCATGATATAGCTGAAAAATTGTTCTCTCCATGATATAGCTGAAAAATTGTTCTCGCCATGATATAGCTGAAAACTTGTTCTCTCCGTGATATAGCTGAAAACTTGTTCTCTCCATGATATAGCTGAACACTTGTTCTCTCCATGATATAGCTGAAAACTTGTTCTCGCCATGATATAGCTGAAAAAATTGTTCTCTCCATGATATAGCTGAAAACTTGTTCTCTCCGTGATATAGCTAAAACTTGTTCTCTTCATGATATAGCTGAAAACTTGTTCTCGCCATGATATAACTGAAAACTTGTTCTCTCCATGATATAGCTGAAAACTTGTTCTCTCCGTGATATAGCTGAAAACTTGTTCTCTCCGTGATATAGCTGAAAACTTGTTCTCGCCATGATATAGCTGAAAACTTGTTCTCGCCATGATATAGCTGAAAACTTGTTCTCGCCATGATATAGCTGAAAACTTGTTCTCTCCATGATATAGCTGAAAACTTGTTCTCTCTATGATATAGCTGAAAACTTGTTCTCTCCATGATATAGCTGAAAACTTGTTCTCGCCATGATATAGCTGAAAAATTGTTCTCGCCATGATATAGCTGAAAACTTGTTCTCGCCATGATATAGCTGAAAACTTGTTCTCGCCATGATATAGCTGAAAAATTGTTCTCGCCATGATATAGCTGAAAACTTGTTCTCGCCATGATATAGCTGAAAAATTGTTCTCGCCATGATATAGCTGAAAACTTGTTCTCGCCATGATATAGCTGAAAAATTGTTCTCGCCATGATATAGCTGAAAACTTGTTCTCTCCATGATATAGCTGAAAACTTGTTCTCTCCATGATATAGCTGAAAAATTGTTCTCGCCATGATATAGCTGAAAACTTGTTCTCTCCATGATATAGCTGAAAACTTGTTCTCTCCATGATATAGCTGAAAAATTGTTCTCTCCATGATATAGCTGAAAAATTGTTCTCGCCATGATATAGCTGAAAACTTGTTCTCTCCGTGATATAGCTGAAAACTTGTTCTCTCCATGATATAGCTGAACACTTGTTCTCTCCATGATATAGCTGAAAACTTGTTCTCGCCATGATATAGCTGAAAAAATTGTTCTCTCCATGATATAGCTGAAAACTTGTTCTCTCCATGATATAGCTAAAACTTGTTCTCTTCATGATATAGCTGAAAACTTGTTCTCTCCATGATATAGCTGAAAACTTGTTCTCGCCATGATATAGCTGAAAACTTGTTCTCTCCATGATATAGCTGAAAACTTGTTCTCTCCGTGATATAGCTGAAAACTTGTTCTCTCCGTGATATAGCTGAAAACTTGTTCTCGCCATGATATAGCTGAAAACTTGTTCTCGCCATGATATAGCTGAAAACTTGTTCTCTCCATGATATAGCTGAAAACTTGTTCTCTCCATGATATAGCTGAAAACTTGTTCTCTCTATGATATAGCTGAAAACTTGTTCTCTCCGTGATATAGCTGAAAACTTGTTCTCGCCATGATATAGCTGAAAAATTGTTCTCGCCATGATATAGCTGAAAACTTGTTCTCTCCATGATATAGCTGAAAACTTGTTCTCGCCATGATATAGCTGAAAAATTGTTCTCGCCATGATATAGCTGAAAACTTGTTCTCGCCATGATATAGCTGAAAAATTGTTCTCGCCATGATATAGCTGAAAACTTGTTCTCTCCATGATATAGCTGAAAACTTGTTCTCTCCATGATATAGCTGAAAACTTGTTCTCTCCATGATATAGCTGAAATTTTTTTCTCTCCATGATATAGCTGAAAACTTGTTCTCTCCATGATATAGCTGAAAACTTGTTCTCTCCATGATATAGCTGAAAACTTGTTCTCTCCGTGATATAGCTGAAAACTTGTTCTCGCCATGATATAGCTGAAAAATTGTTCTCGCCATGATATAGCTGAAAACTTGTTCTCGCCATGATATAGCTGAAAACTTGTTCTCGCCATGATATAGCTGAAAAATTGTTCTCGCCATGATATAGCTGAAAACTTGTTCTCGCCATGATATAGCTGAAAAATTGTTCTCGCCATGATATAGCTGAAAACTTGTTCTCGCCATGATATAGCTGAAAAATTGTTCTCGCCATGATATAGCTGAAAACTTGTTCTCTCCATGATATAGCTGAAAACTTGTTCTCTCCATGATATAGCTGAAAAATTGTTCTCGCCATGATATAGCTGAAAAATTGTTCTCTCCATGATATAGCTGAAAACTTGTTCTCGCCATGATATAGCTGAAAACTTGTTCTCTCCATGATATAGCTGAAAACTTGTTCTCTCCATGATATAGCTGAAAAATTGTTCTCTCCATGATATAGCTGAAAAATTGTTCTCGCCATGATATAGCTGAAAACTTGTTCTCTCCGTGATATAGCTGAAAACTTGTTCTCTCCATGATATAGCTGAACACTTGTTCTCTCCATGATATAGCTGAAAACTTGTTCTCGCCATGATATAGCTGAAAAAATTGTTCTCTCCATGATATAGCTGAAAACTTGTTCTCGCCATGATATAGCTGAAAAATTGTTCTCTCCATGATATAGCTGAAAACTTGTTCTCTCCATGATATAGCTGAAAAATTGTTCTCTCCATGATATAGCTGAAAACTTGTTCTCTCCATGATATAGCTGAAAACTTGTTCTCTCCATGATATAGCTGAAAACTTGTTCTCGCCATGATATAGCTGAAAACTTGTTCTCTCCATGATATAGCTGAAAACTTGTTCTCGCCATGATATAGCTGAAAACTTGTTCTCGCCATGATATAGCTGAAAACTTGTTCTCGCCATGATATAGCTGAAAAATTGTTCTCGCCATGATATAGCTGAAAACTTGTTCTCGCCATGATATAGCTGAAAAATTGTTCTCGCCATGATATAGCTGAAAACTTGTTCTCGCCATGATATAGCTGAAAAATTGTTCTCGCCATGATATAGCTGAAAACTTGTTCTCTCCATGATATAGCTGAAAACTTGTTCTCTCCATGATATAGCTGAAAAATTGTTCTCGCCATGATATAGCTGAAAAATTGTTCTCTCCATGATATAGCTGAAAACTTGTTCTCGCCATGATATAGCTGAAAACTTGTTCTCTCCATGATATAGCTGAAAACTTGTTCTCTCCATGATATAGCTGAAAAATTGTTCTCTCCATGATATAGCTGAAAAATTGTTCTCGCCATGATATAGCTGAAAACTTGTTCTCTCCGTGATATAGCTGAAAACTTGTTCTCTCCATGATATAGCTGAACACTTGTTCTCTCCATGATATAGCTGAAAACTTGTTCTCGCCATGATATAGCTGAAAAAATTGTTCTCTCCATGATATAGCTGAAAACTTGTTCTCGCCATGATATAGCTGAAAAATTGTTCTCTCCATGATATAGCTGAAAACTTGTTCTCTCCATGATATAGCTGAAAACTTGTTCTCGCCATGATATAGCTGAAAACTTGTTCTCTCCATGATATAGCTGAAAACTTGTTCTCTCCGTGATATAGCTGAAAACTTGTTCTCTCCGTGATATAGCTGAAAACTTGTTCTCTCCATGATATAGCTGAAAACTTGTTCTCGCCATGATATAGCTGAAAACTTGTTCTCGCCATGATATAGCTGAAAACTTCTTCTCTCCATGATATAGCTGAAAACTTGTTCTCTCCGTGATATAGCTAAAACTTGTTCTCTTCATGATATAGCTGAAAACTTGTTCTCTCCATGATATAGCTGAAAACTTGTTCTCGCCATGATATAGCTGAAAACTTGTTCTCTCCATGATATAGCTGAAAACTTGTTCTCTCCGTGATATAGCTGAAAACTTGTTCTCTCCGTGATATAGCTGAAAACTTGTTCTCGCCATGATATAGCTGAAAACTTGTTCTCGCCATGATATAGCTGAAAACTTGTTCTCGCCATGATATAGCTGAAAACTTGTTCTCTCCATGATATAGCTGAAAACTTGTTCTCGCCATGATATAGCTGAAAAATTGTTCTCGCCATGATATAGCTGAAAACTTGTTCTCGCCATGATATAGCTGAAAACTTGTTCTCGCCATGATATAGCTGAAAAATTGTTCTCGCCATGATATAGCTGAAAACTTGTTCTCGCCATGATATAGCTGAAAAATTGTTCTCGCCATGATATAGCTGAAAACTTGTTCTCTCCATGATATAGCTGAAAACTTGTTCTCTCCATGATATAGCTGAAAAATTGTTCTCGCCATGATATAGCTGAAAACTTGTTCTCTCCATGATATAGCTGAAAACTTGTTCTCTCCGTGATATAGCTGAAAACTTGTTCTCTCCGTGATATAGCTGAAAACTTGTTCTCGCCATGATATAGCTGAAAACTTGTTCTCGCTATGATATAGCTGAAAACTTGTTCTCGCCATGATATAGCTGAAAAATTGTTCATTTGGCTTTAAACAACAATCACACACTCAACTGTTCATGGGTTCAGAAACCCTCCTCGTATCGTCTGTCTTTGAATTCCTCTAAAATTCCAGATGCATATTTTAGTCAAAATACGTGCAGATGAGATACATGTATGTCTACGTCACTGTGTTAACAGGATGAATCTGTTATACTTACTTGTTTATTCATAGTTTACTTATTTTAATTAGTACTCAATACTCAAATATTTATTGTCTTATCTAAATAAATCTATGCATGATAATGGCATATTCACATGGTACACCTTTGCAAAATAAATATTTACCGAATTTGAAATAGATAAAAGTGATTTTGAAGCTTTCAGTAGGCCATTTAAAATTGCTAAAATCTCTATTAAAAAAGTTTTAAAAAATCTGTTTATGAACATTATGAAAAACAATTAACAGAAAAACTTTCTTTGAATAATGACTCTTCAAAACTTTTCTTATACAGTAAAGTAAAATCTGATATTAAACTAGAAGAATATTTAAAAAGTGAAAGAAATTTCAAAATTCGTCAATTGCTGACAAATTTCGTTTAAGTGATCATAACTTAGAAATAGAACTAGGCCGTTACAAAAATATTCCACGAAATCAAAGACATTGTAAATTTTGTAAAACATTGGATGACGAATTCCACTTTTTCTTTGATTGTAAAGTTACTGATAATATTAGACCTTCCTTTATTGATTTTATGAAAACAAAATATCCTCACTTTAATCAACTAGATTCCCTTGAAAAGTTAAAAATTATTCTTAATCCTGATAAAGAAATTTTGCCCAGTGTTTGTAACTTTATAAAGCGATCATTAGAAGCTCGAATACGAGGTTCACGTTGGTCAAAACATTATACAATGTAAAACATAATATTGTTTTTATCAAACAGTGGTAGTTGTATTTGTTTATATATATACATTGTCTGTTTAATGTTAGTTTATGTTTGTATTACTATACCCAAAAGGGTTTTATATGCAATAAAGATTATTATTATTTAAATTAAATTGTAATGTGTAACCCCGCCACATTTTTGTGGCTGTCCCAAGCCAGAACCTGAATTTCCAACGTCTTATGTCGTTTTTAAGATTTAAAATTTTATAAATTTGGTAGGTCCTGTAAAGTTTATGTTTGAGTTGATCAGAAATACACAAAAGAAACAAGAGGCCCAAAGGTGTCAAGCATGGTGTTTTCTGTTTTTGTATTAGCAGTGTTTATTTTTAACCAATCTCGATGAAGTACTTTTTCCGTATGCTCCTTATATACGTCTCTTTATTCATCAAAGACAACATGTTTATGGTTCTTATTGTTTCCAATATAAGGTGTCAAAATGGGGCCATTCCCCAAAATCTTGATTTTTTTTTATTCCATGTCCGATTTTGATCCTTTTTTCTCTTTAGAGTCCTTATGAAAATTTTCTGGCTGCGTTTTTCAAACATATTTGACCTAGCTCATATGGTTTTCAATATAACAGGAGTAAAAGGGGACACAAGGGGCCAACACCCAAAATGATAACTTTTCATTTCAAGTCCGATTTGTCTGCAGTTTTTTTCTATTGAATCCCTTTGAAAACATGTTTTTTTGGAAAGTTCCACGCAAATATGTTGTAGCTGTTTTCGCATCAGAGAACTAAAAGTCCCTTTTTTATGGGTAAAAGATCATCATGAGACCCTATGTGAAATGAATACATTATTTGTTCTCAATACAAACAAATACATGACAACTATTTAATTTAGTACAGTCACTTCAATAGAGAGAGGCGGGGCTAAACTAGTTTTATGGACCCACACCAGCCCTTTTAGTGAAATAATCACAGGTCGGTGTGGACAGGATACCCTTTGGTGTCCCTCCTCCTATTTTGAAGAATATAGATTTTTTTTTGACAAATTGAAAATATATCATTTTCATCTTATTTTGCATAACTGAATGAGTGACCACTGCATTTGGATAACTGATACTTGTCCTTGTGCATTGGTCACGGAGGGGACAGCCATGCTGTGCCTGTATTTTTGTTAAGGGTTAAATATAGTGTGTATGTGATGTATATATGTATATGTATGTGTATGTATATGTATATATATACGTCTGAAAATTAAACCAAACAGTGTTAGAATTAGATTTTAGACCTGTCAAATTTTTGTTCTTCCCTCGACGGGATTTGAACCCACCCCATTGAAACACTGCAGCACCATTCGCTTAGCCTTACGTCCAGCGCCCTAGACCACTTTTTTACGACAATTTTTTATCGTAAGAATGTTTGTGAAAAGGGCTACAGAGATGTGCAATCAATATTGATATTATTAATAAATAAGGAAAAAATAAAAAATAAAATATATATTATTTTTTATTTTTTCCTTATTTATTAATAATAGAGATGTGCAATCAATATTGATATTATTAATAAATAAGGAAAAAACAAAAAATAAAATATATATTATTTTTTATTTTTTCCTTATTTATTAATAATATCAATATTGATTGCACATCTCTGTAGCCCTTTTCACAAACATTCTTACGATAAAAAATTGTCGTAAGTGTAAAACTAAGATTAAAAAGAGTTTCACAAAAATACTTACGATAATCTTAAGTGTAAAAATAGTCCTAACTTTACGTGTAAAACTACCCTGTCCTAAGTGTAAAATTTTGATCGTAAGAGAAATTTTGGTCTTATCTTTTATCGTAAGTGAAAAAAATAGAAAAAAAGATGGACGATGTATTGGCGCTTCGACTTGAAAATAAGAGAGCAATTCATCGTTAGCGCATTTTCTCTGACCGTATGACAAACCTATTTAAACATATTGATAAATGTTTATTGAAATGAATATGGTTTAATACAAACAGACGCTACAAATGGCATTGTTGTTTACTCCTTTTTCTGGCGTGACTAATAACAGAGTCTGTCTATAACGGTGCATTCCGTACATTTACCTTTTCAATGCAGCAGTGTATCGTTTACATGACCAAAAAAATCAGGATAATTCTCATTAATTTTAGATTTCAAATTGGGAACGATCGACAATCGAAAAGACTACTTGCAAACTTGGGGAGAATTCTTTTTTTCATTTGTTTTTTTTGGATAAAAACAGGAATACGGGATTTTCTTCAAGAATCTAATAATAATAAATAATAAATAAATAAAGTTTTATTTAGAGTCGATACATATCACAACATACATAAAACACAAGCTCTACAGAGCTTTTCAAATCGACTATACATATAACAAAAACAACATACATGCATACATACAAGGTACTAGCAAAAATTAAAACATCTATATTAAAAATTAATTTAAACTAATTAATTTAAAATTTCAAGCACTAAGTAAATAAATTAAAATAAGCAGCCTAAAAAGTAACTATAATTAAAGACAAAGCACAGATTTCAAAAGCATCACAGATAAGCAAAACAAATAAATAAATAAAATTATGCTTTAAAGCTATCTACAAGCATTACAGTGGCATGAGCTACCATTCCATGAATTAATCAAGTTTTTGAATTGTTTAAAAGAATTTTCCAGTCTAAAGTGGTTTGGTAGCTCATTCCATGTTTTGGCAGCAAAATATTTAAAAGTTTTAATACCATACCTAGTTGTTCTGGTCGATGGTATACTAGCAGTATTTTGGTATCTGAAAGAATATTTACTTTGTTTAATTGTAATTAAATCATGTAAGTACAAAGGACTGGTTTTATTGACAATTTTGAATGTTTCAATGGCTATAGTTCTAATTCGCCTGATTTTTAAAGTGGGTAATTTGGATTTTGTTAAAAGTTCTTCATATGTGCTGTCAGTATCATCATAGATAAATTTCAGAGCTCTAAATTGTATTTTTTCCATTTTATTTGTATTTTGTTCACTGCAAAAGTGCCATGTTACAGGGCAATAATTAAAGTTCGAGAACATATAAGAGTAGTGTATTGTAAGTCTACCAAGTTTTGTTAAGTATTTACCAATTCTTTTTAAAATGTTCAGTTGTCTTGAGGCTTTTTTACAGATATTTGCTATACGAGTATTAAAATTTAGTTCAAAATCTATTGTGACTCCCAAACGCTTTACCTCATCTTCGCATTTAATTATATTACCATTAAGATTAAAAGAGATATTTTCATTTTTAGTTTTTTTCCAATTGCTATCGCTTGAAATTTGTCTGGATTTGCTTTCATTTGGTTTTCAGTAAACCAGTCTATTAAAGTTAGGCTGTCTCTTTCAAGTACTGTGATTAATTGATCCAGATTGTGGCCTTCATATGACAAAGTGTTATCATCTGCATAATTATAGAGGGAACTTTCTTGTATAAAATAAAATATATCATTTATAAATATATTTTAAAAAGTACAGGGTCTAAAATATAACCTTGAGGTACACCATTATATATGTCTTCCCATTCGCTCGTTATATTGCCGATTTTGACACACTGTTTTCTGTTAGAGAGATAATTTTTTATCAGTTTCAATGCAGATTCACTTACTCCGTATGCATCTAGTTTATTTATTAACAGTTTATGGGGAAGGCAGTCAAAAGCTTTTGACAAATCCATGAGGATGGCCGCTACAAATTTATTTTCATCCAGGGCCTTTTTCCAATCTTCTATTATTTTTAGAAGAGCTGTTTGGCAACCATAACCCGATCGGAATGCTGACAGAGAAGGATGAAACACCTTGTCAAAGAAGGTCGCAGTCTGCTCATATATTGCTCTTTCATAAAATTTTGAAATAGTAGGTAAGATACTTACAGGTCTATAATTGCATTTATCTAAAGAGTTATTTTTCTTGAATAGTGGTACAACTTGGGCTTCTTTTAATTTTTCTGGAAAAATGGAATTATTTATTGATTTATTTATTAAATTTGTAATTGGTTGAACAATAGCTGGTTTTGCAAATTTTAGAAGTTTTGCCGAAATGCCATCACGTCCGGTTGCTTTTTTGGAATTTGCTTTATTTATTTGCTTTGATACAAAATCATTTTCAATTTCATGAAATATTAATTTAGGAATTTCTTTCTTATTTTCTTTTATAATTCTAATACTTAGATGTTCTTCGGCAGATAAATTATTATCATTACCAATATCCTTTGCCACATTTATGAAAAAATTATTAAAATTATTTGCTACTTGAAGTTGGTCATTTATGATCTTATTATTGTCTTCTAAGATAATATCTTTAGTTATATTACTACCCTTATTAGTTAAAAATGGATTAATTGTTGGATAAAAGTCAGTAGATTTTGGTCCGCCAACACATCTTTCATAGAAATATGTTCTAATTGATTGCTTTTTTAATTTTGTTACTAAATTTCTTTGCTTTCGATATGCCTCCCAATTTTTGTTACGTTTATCTTTTAAAAATTTATTATGTGTCATCCGTTTTTTATAAACAGCACTTCCACGGCTGGTAATCGGCACAAGCAGAACAGTTGGTTCTGCAAAGAAATTCGTGAGGATAACTTCCGGTTTTGGTGGAGGAGAGTTCACGAAGACGCTTCGCAAGGTATGTACATGTCAAAAATTGAAATTTTCTTTTTTACTACTCGAATATTGCAAAATCAGAGAATGCTATGCTGTGGCGAATACTTTCACGATTAGAACCATGTATAGTTTATTCTTGTATATGAAGTGTAACTCTCGCAAAATCAATCGTCCCACGAAAAACATGACGAAAATTGTGACACTCTTACATTTCTAAGTTGTTCTTGACAAAGATGCAAGTTAAATTTTCAATATTTTTTCATCATGGGAGTCTAAATGTAATCGGGGATAAATTCCGATTCGTCAAAAGTAAATTGAAGTCTAGATAAATCTACAAACTGTTAATTTTCTCGTTTTCATGCTTGAGGAGATCGGTTCTGATAGAGCACATTGCGAATGCATGAGGAGATTTGCTAGTTTTGTTAATTGTTTTCTGCAAATTTGATAAATTGACACTTTTAAGCACAAAACTGATAAATACTCTAATCAAAATAAACTATTCTCTGTCCACTTTCAGGAGATGCCAGGATTCAAGGGAAAGAGGAAAAGGGGACTGACATTGACTCTTTACAAAAAAACATTTCGATATAGATTGCCTGCATCACCGCCAAGGAAATGAACAAAAACAAGTAGCAGTACACCAAATTTAAAATCCCCATCAATCAGGCACACCAAGTTTATTAAAAAAGTCTCTTTCAATTTCAAAATATTTATATCCTTTCAAACGGGTTTACACATCTATTCGGCGCAACCTTTTTACTAAAGATGACGGAAACTTCACCGCAGATCTACACAAGTTATAATATTACATGATTTCAGCACATACATATGTCTAACGTAAATAAACATTCACTTAGTGCTAATAGTCATGAATAAATTAAACACAAGATGTCAATTAAACTGGACATATCCTTAAAATCTGTAAAGCGCTTTACATCTTGTAACCACTACTAACAGAGATCTTTTTTATTTACAAGTGTGTACGCATAACACACTACATAATAGAAAAACAAACCACAAATTAATATTATTCTCAACTGTATGATATTTAATTTAGAGTGTATCATTTGTATTAGAAAATATAAAGATATAATTCACATTAAGTTTGATTATAAAATTATCTTACAGTGCATTTTCAATTTTTTCCAATGTACAGATGTAAGGGAAGTTAATCTTGTGTATCCAATACACAATGGAAGTTGTCACAAACAACAAATGATCAATAATGACAAGTTTAATCATGGGAAACCGCAGTTACAATTATGAATTGATTCCTTAAATGAAATGTTTCTTTCTAGGTGGACAGCCCATGTTCAATGAAATATTACTTTTATACTTTTAAAAACCCGACGGGAAGAAGGGCATCAGTTCGTTAATTTATTATCAGACAGACATGCAAAATTTGTGATTATACAGTGGATTACATGTGTCGTACCAAAACTAGCAAATCTCCTCATGCATTCGCAATGCGCTCCATCAGAACCAATCTCCTCAAGCAGGAAAACGAGAAAATTGACAGTTTGTAGATTTATCTACACTTCAATTTACTTCTGACGAATCGGAATTTATCCCCGATTACATTTAGACTCCCATGATGAAAACATATTGAAAATTTAACTTGCATCTTTGTCAAGAACAACTTAGAAATGTAAGAGTGTCACAATTTTCGTCATGTTTTTCCTGGGACGATTGATTTTGCGAGAGTTACACTTCATATACAAGAATAAACTATACATGTTTCTAATCGTGAAAGCATTCGCCACAGCATAGCATTCTCTGATTTTGCAATATTCGAGCAGTAAAAAAGAAAATTTCAATTTTTGACATGTACATACCTTGCGAAGCGTCTTCGTGAACTCTCCTCCACCAAAACCGGAAGTTATCCTCACGAATTTCTTTGCAGAACCAACTGTTCTGCTTGTGCCGATTACCAGCCGTGACTTCTCAGGGTTTTATTCATAAAAGGGGCTGGCTGTGATATTGATTTCCTTTTTTTCATAGGAGCATGTTCATCAATAGTATTGACCATAACTTCTTCAAATTTATTATAAGCTTCGTCTACATCTTCAATTTCAGTAATTTTATCCAAATCAGATTTCATTAGATCATTTACAAAATTTTCTTCAGAAAAGTTTTTAAAACTCCTGTATGTCTTAAAGCTCTTTTTAGCAGGATTTATATTACCCTTTATTTGCACAGAAATTAAGTTGTGGACATCACTAATACCACAATTGAAATTTAAGACATTCATACAATTATTGGGTGAATTAGTTAATATAACATCATTTAAAGTAGGATCTGCTATCTTTGTGAAACATGTTGGCCTTTTTACCAGGTTTGTAAGGTCTAAGATATCACAATCTACTTCGCTTACACAAGTTTTGTATGAACAGCCGCTTTAGAACTGGAATTTTCTGGATCCAATGATATCGTTTTGATTTTTGCCTTTATATTAGTAATATAATTTATTAATTTCTGGCAACTTTGATGATCATCGAACAACCTGGCAATACATAAACTTGTGTACATTCTTCTGTTATATTAACATTAATATATAACAGGGATATTTATTCGTCTTCATGATTGATAGATGATAAACACATCTTAATTTGGGTTATCTCAGAAAAATCGGGATAAATTTTCATCAGTAAAAGAACAAGCGTTTAATTTTATGTGGGATGGGATTAATTGGAAAAAAGGGGTAAATATTTTGCTGACAAATAACCGATAAAATGAATTATATGAATAGGGTTTTTTTCACACTTCAGATGCACTCCCTTAAAAAATACTTCTACCAAAAGTAACCACGCGTGGATGATGACGCACAACTCCAAGTAATGATAATTATTATAGATCATTTTAATTTACATGCATTAGAAATGTTCCTATATACGAAAATCATACCCGTTCATATTTTGTGCAGTTATTGGTGACCGATTCATATACATTTTTTTGTATTAGATAAAAATTCAATATAAACATACAAACACATCATAGCATAACAACTGCTTATAAATTAGTGCCGGGGATATTTTATAGAATAATTTTATTAAAAAAAATGCTTTGTTGTGCTATGGAAATGACACTAGCTGAGGTTGCTAAGGAAGATGGTTTATGGTGTTTAACGCCCCTTTCAACAATATATCGGTCAGTTTTATTCGTGGAGAAAACTGGAGTATTCGGTGAAAACCATTGACCTGTCGCAAATCACTGACAAACTTTATCACATAATGTTGTATCGAGTACACCTAAGGAAGAATTTTTTATCGTAAGTGTAATTTTAGTCGTCAAATTAAAATTTGTCGTAAGATAATCTTTGTGAAAAGGACTTAGGAATTGTCGTAAGATAATCTTAAGTGAAAAAGTTAGGACTATAGTTACGATTTTTTGTGAATAGGGCTACTGATCTACTGACAGTTGTTGTTAAAGTTTATTTTATTGGAAATAAAACTATTTATATTCAAACAAATTGCACTGGTGGCTTATATAATTATATGACATTATCAATATTTCCTTGTTGTTATTATGTACATTGTATCTATGTATTCCCTATTTGTCAATCATTGTAATTGCTATGCCCCTTGTGGGTCCTTAATTGGTCAATAAAGTATTCTTCTTCTTCTATATACAATAAATACGATCAAACAATACTTCTATCCATACCGGATTACTGGATATATGTATATACATATATAAAAAAAACTTATGTATTCTGCAAAAAAAAGGAACATCTTTCGTCGTCTGTTTGATCAAGTGACACTATATTTAATGTTGATATCTTCCAAAAAACATTTTGAAAAATAAGATGAGACGATTCTTTAATAATTCTTGACTTCATAGTTTTGTACGTCTCGGAAGCTAGTGACGTTTTAAAAAGTGTGAATACAAACAGCAAACTCAGGTTGTGAAAAATAAACTGCATACGCGGGAGCACTTGACATATTACTATCTAAATGTATAATAGTAGACTTGAAATCGTCTCTTTTATCATAGAATCTGATAGAAAGTTGACAATTCGTGTCAAATATGAGGTCAATGCTAAGAAATGACTACTAGTTAAGACGTTGCTTAAAGAACATTACTCTTTGGACAAAAAATCATAACTAATACTTCTAACAGATTTAATAGCAATCAGTCATGAATATCAAAAGAAATCAATGGTCTTCGTGGGAGACCAGAATTAATAGTTAATATAATTGTTGGAAACAAATACATGTATTGAACATAAAATAGTAATATGATATGGAATGACATATAAATATACTAATTTAATCATTAGATGGACATTATAGTTGTACTCGCAGATTGTCTACATTTTTAGCAAAGAAAACCTGCCTCAAAGAGTGAAATATAGTTATATAGCTATAGTTGTATGTTTCCAAGTAGTATCATATGAAAAACAACCGAAAAAGGCCGTTCTTATAATCTGAAGACACAATGTCAGGTTATAAAGCGGAAACACCTAACATTACTAAGACTTACACTGTGGGTTCCGTTGATTGCACAACATGTTTTGACCAGGGCCGTCTTAACAGCATTATAGCCCCGGACAAAGCAGTGCACTTGGGCCCCTACCTACACAACCACTCACAGGAATAAAAAATGTAATTGGTCGATAAAATTAAACATATATCGTTTTGTATTGGTACTTCAAACAAAATCAGTGTTTAAACATTAAAAAAAACCATGCCGTACTCAACATACATCAGGGGCGGATCCAGGATTTGTTGTTAGGGGGGGGGGGGCGTGAGTAGGCGAGGGGTCTGGGGACCGCTCCCCAGGGGGTAGGGGGCGAAGTCCCCGGAAGCTCTGGGGGTTTGAGGAATTACAGACATTTATTTGAACGACAATTTTGAACCAACCACACCATTTTTATCATACCAAAAAAACTTGACTTTGAGCCTTAATTTTGTCGGATAAATGTTAACAGTATGTTTTTATCAGATTGTAAGAACCTAAAGTAAAACTTTTTTTGAACAACCGTAAAACTATTGGTTTAGTTTTAGCTCATTCTTCATTTCACTAATTGGTCTGTACTTTCGGTGCTTGTCCTTTCGGGTGGTTCTAGTTAATACTGCCCATCCGGATGGAACTTTTCTTTTCGTCATTTGATTCATTCATTGAAAACGTATGATTCGACCGTTCTTGTTTATAGACAAACAAAAGCGGAAATTGTCAATACATGAACTTGTTGTTGATTTCTGATCAGCTAACGTAACTAAATTAGATGATCAGAATCGCTTCATGCAGCATTAATGTTAACATATTCGCCTTTGTTTGTCTATAAACAAGAACGTTATCATAGGTCAAATAATATCATGAAGATATCTTCTGCGTGTAATTCATCAATTTGTATCTGGTTATGAATGATACTGATGTTGAAAGAACATCAGTATCAGTATTTAAGTTTACTAAATGCTTTGATCTGTAAAGATTTGTTTTTCTTATAGTTGTAAAATTGACTGAAGAAATAATGTTTAATTAGCGTGAGAAAATAGTTGATGTCTGGTACCTCGGAACCAATCAGAATGGAACAATCTTTGAACTACTGACGGCGAATCCATATATGAATCAGCGAACACACCCAACGTGTATTTACAATGTGTAGGAATATTTTACTACAGGTCACGAGTTAACCATTCATGAAAAATTTGTTTGTTGAATTGCTTAATTAACGTTGTATAACATATGCTTTGCGAATTTTAGGGGGGCGCATGCCCCGCACACCCCCCCCCCCCCCCCCCTAAATCCGCCTCTGTACATAGATTAGCATGGGGGCTCATATGCTCGTGTGCCCCCGGGCAACTGTCCATTGTGCCCATGCGTTAAGACGGCACTGGTTTTGACTCTATTGACCTGGCTGAAAAAAGGTATTGTGCAATATTTTAAGCAATTATCAAGGTATTAAATAACTCTAAAATACTCATGATTTTAACTCGAACTTAGCTTTTTGTCTTTAACAATCACTATCGTTGTATATATTGTTCTTTCAGCTTTGTGATTAACTCGTAAACACTGATATTTGCACAATACATGTTAGAACTATAGCCCAATTCGTTTGACTAGAAATAGATCTGAGTGAGGTGTGAAACAGTTATACAATGTACATGTATGTTTATTTTACTATTAACCTGAGATCATTACAAAACAAAGGAATACACATACAGTCAAATTCAAAAAGACGCGAGAAGCTTTAAGCGTGTCTGTCTAGTACAAAGCGGGCATCATCATCGTCATTTTATGATAATAATTTATTCACGTCTTGATTTAGCTGAAAATGTTCATTTGGCGTTAAACATCAATCACTCGCTCAATGGATGAAAATTCTACAAACCCCAGTAGTATCTGTTTTGTTGAGACAAATTCATCTACAATCACTGAAGAAAGTCTCTAATTATGACCTAACCTACCAATGTAAAATTGATATTTGGAGGTTTATTTTGAATTTTAATCATATATATATGTGATTGGGTCACCAATAAGTGCTGTATAATTATTAATATATGAATGGGTATGGTTTTCATGCTGAGGGAATATATATATGAAATGTTTTTGTCAAACTCCGAGCCTCACCGCTGTTCTTCATTTGAATTAATGTGGACCCCCCTCCCGAAAAAAAAAATCCCCGAGGTGTACAGGTACATTTATACAGATTGTCACGATGCACGGATACAGACAGAATGTATATCTACATTGTACATGTACTTCTATACAGAGCTGCATAAAGCCGAGAACTTAATATTATCTGTTCAGTATTTTTTTTCACGGATGCATATAATTTTCTTTATTCGGTAATTAATTAAAAAAATTCTGAAATATGTGTCCTGATATTTCACCCCATTTATATTGATTACATATCTCGATGTGGTCTGTGTGATATATTGATTGCCGATACACAAATTTACCTTTGAAAAAATATTGAACCCTTCAGTAACCTCATCAGACAATTTTTTTCGGGACACTTCAGGGGCGATAATCCGATTCTTTGTTACTTTTTTATGCATTTCCGGCCGATATGCCATGAAACATTGGAATGAATTCTTCAACTAAAGGTGAGTTTATTACACAAGAAAAATGCATGTTTATTTTGCAGATGACTAATTTTCTTATTTTTTTCCAACACCCATGAAAAGAACAATGTGACTCTTGGCAACTATAAGAAGTTAACGGTCAAGCCATAACAATAAGAAAATACTTGACCCGACTGACAATATCGATTTTTTTCAGGGCATTTCGTACACATAAAATGACCAGTTTTTTTTCTCAAAGTGTGCATTGTTTTCATGCATTGAACATTTTTATGTGTATATGATTAAAATAAAGTTTGTGTCCAATATTAATATTGTGGATAAGTTTTTTTTTTATTATTAAAATGACAATTTTGTGTGTTTAACTCCGGCACATATCGATATATCAAGATATTGCAAGGTATGTCAATGTGTCTACATTATGTAATAATAATATTTTTTTAAATCTATAAATAGATTTAAAAAAAATAATATTATAAATAAGATAAAATGTTCCCAGACAAACTCATTTTATGAATTTTGTTTCTTAATATTTAACACTGCATGCTTGTTTTTTTTAATAAAGAATTTGAATTTGAATTTAAAGAAATAGATAAAACTGTCTTAAAATTATATTAATATTATTAATAAGCAAAATACTGTTGGTTATTATACTTCAATAAAAATCAAATCATGTTGGCTAAAGGAAAAGGAAAAGGAACTAGCTGATTGTCTTGGAATTATGCTTTTCAGGGCATAGAAAAAATGACAAGAAATTCTTTTAGTCTTTTAATTTCATCAAGTGTAGCAGTTTATAGTGAATAGTCCCCTTTCTCTATGAAATGCTAGATTTTAAGATATTTAACCTGATTAAAACAAATAACATTCCAATCATTTTCTCAGAAGAAACAAAACCAATATTGGAACCAAGCTGATAGAAATGACATCTTCAATATTTTTTTTTATAGTTATCAACATACATTTGTGTACCTGTATACATTTTGTATACCGGTATATGCAGTGTGCAAAATCAGCTGTAGACCTATAGACAATGTCTATGTAAAATCAAGCTGGTCTATGTCAAATTTTCAAATATTATATATATAATGTACAGTGAGGTCTATGTAAAATGGAGATTGGTCTATGATACCACAAAATTTAGTTTCACAAACTGTATATGTAAATTAATTTTGTTCTGTTCTGACAGAAATTCAACAAGCTGAGACTTCTCCTCACCTGTACTGTACATGTCAAACCACTGGACCAATCAGAACGAAAATTTGCAGGAATGATGTTGGCATAGTCCTCTACAAAAAAAACTCATTTTATTTTGATCTTACCAAAAAAAAAATGTTTTTAATTCATTGTAAATACATGTAGTCTTGCATGTGGAATTACCTCCCCTTCATTTTAAGAAAAAAAACTTCTTTCAAGGCTTTAAAATGATTGCTGATTTAATAAATATTGTATATGATTGTGATAGCTATAAAATCATGCAGATCTTCTTTTTTGCAATTCTTAGCTCACCTGACTCAAAGTGTTATATGTCAGCTATTGTTATCCCTTTCTTTCCATTGTAATTAACATTTCACATTTTAATCATTTCCACTGAAACTACTGGGTAAATTAATTTTGGAACTAAATTAAAGCTAGCAGGAATGATGTGTGTGAGGTCCTCTACAGAAGTTTCTCATATCGTCTTGATCTGGCAGGGGTTCAAAATTATGTTGGTCTGGGGTCAGTTACCTTTTGCTATTGACTTCAGACTTTTACATTGGGTTTTAGCCGAATCCACAGACCTTCTGATTTTCGTTTGAAGTGTCATTATCTTTTGATAAGTTTATTAAACTCTTTGAATGTCTCGGATATTAAATCATAGATCGCCTCATTTTGTTTAAAAATCGTAATTAGAAATGATATTTTGTGGTGTAACAGTCATAAACAGTTATGAAGTTTCTTCGCAAAGTGAACCTCTATTTTTATTCATTCAAGGAAAAGGCGGAAAATATAAAATATGTATTTCGATCCCAGTTTACCGTGAATCGTCTTCTGCACATTACTGCGTCAATCACAGTAGACCATTGCTCACAGCCAAATGAGTTAGGGGTTAGGGTTAGGGTGTTAGAGAAAACCACCGACCTGTCTCAAATCACTGATAAACTTCATCACATATGATAATGTTATATAGAGTACACCTCACCATCAGATTTGAACTCACAACTTTAGTGGTGATAGGCAGTGATTGCACAGGTACATGTAGTTGTAAATCCTACTACCATACGATCATGACCACGACGGCCCATGGGGCTTATTTATTTTATGAAATAGTTATTTAGAGAAATTGGTATGTATATTGGGCAGTGAACCTAGTGCCTAGTCAACATCAATGATACCACCCTGTAAAAACCTTTTGGCCAGACAAAACTGTTCTTAGACACTGTATTCTGCTGAGAGCCCCAAAGTCTTCTGCATCTGATACAGCTTTGGGTCATATCTTCTCACAACAATGTAAATCTAAACAATTGAAAAGATAGAAGGAGTTTATTAATAACTGTGTAAAATGTTTTTGAAAAATAGGACCTTCCTAACAGTGAGAAAGACCTTTAGGACTTTAAACTGAAAGGTCCAGGACCTTTCACTTTGAAAAATAATTTTGAATCCCTGTCAGGGGATAAAAAAAACATGGCTGACATATGGCAATTCTGTTTCGATAGGCTGAAAGGTTCAATTATTTTCTCCTCTGAAACTAAAAGTCCAAATGATTTGTTAGTTGGTTCGAATAATATATGTGAGGTCATTTACAAAAGTTCCTCATTTTGTCTTTATCCAGCGATAGTATACAAATGATATTTTTATCGGTTTACATTTAATAGTGTCTCACATTCACTTTGTGGTACAAGGTATATACAGTAATTAATGAGATAAATAATAACAATAAAAAAACTACTCTTTGTATTCTCTAACTAGGAGTTGGGATGGATTTTCTTTAGGTGACCAAAATAAACACTAAATACTCCTGTATTACATCAATGGAGAGTTGTCTCCCTTTGGCCATAATTTTATTTTTTTAAAAGAATAACATGGAAACCTCTTTTTACTTTAAATAACAACTTCCAGCATGACCAGATTTGCTTGAATACACAAAAATAGTGGCATTTTTTTTACTAGCAATTTGTATGATATATAAATGTACATGTGTAATTGAAAAGAAATCTCATGTAACGGAAAATTCATCTATAAAAAATACAGTTTTACAAGACATGATACAATAGATGACATAATACATGTATTATTAAAATTTTGGCAGTTTTTCATTTTTGCGTGTGTATAGTAGATGCCAAATTATCAAATTGTGTATTACCAAGAGTTTATGGACCAATGTGCACATGTCTACAGTTTGAATGGACAAAGTTTTTTTTTATCATTTTTCTCTGGGTACACTGGTTTCCTCCACCGATAAAACTGACCGCCACGATATAACTGATATATTGTTGAAAGTGGCATTAAACACCATAAACCTAAACCTATTCATTTCAGTTTTTATTTTCTCAGGTGAGATTTGTGGCATATGGGCCTCTTGTTGTATTTTCCCTTGTAGCTTTGTTTTAGCGTATTCTAGATTATTTTTACAATATATATATTTATTGGAATAATTAATACCGATAAGGTTTGCATACATGTATGTCTGTGTAATAGGAAAGACTTAAGTGATAATTTATGCATCTTAAGGTCCCCACCAGATATTGGAAGTAATTTATGCATCTTAAGGTCCCCACCAGATATTGGAAGTAATTTATGCATCTTAAGGTCCCCACCAGATATTGGAAGTCATTTATGCATCTTAAGGTCCCCACCAGATATTGGAAGTTAAAATTTTTCAGTTTAATTTTGGAAGTTTCTATTTTTTCTCCTGATTTAAGTGACTTTGAAAATGATAACTTCACGTTGTGTGTAATTTGTGGGACAAATAACCTGCTTGTAGCACCTGGTCTCCATATTTTTTATGTGGAAGTTTGTGTTTCTATGCAGGCTTTTGTTTTATACAGTTGAACTTACATGTACATGGCATGTATTTTTGTCAAAACCTGTTAAATCAGGTACATTTGTACATACAAAATGTAGCATGTGTTTAATTCTCCGTAAGGTGGTATATCTTTTAGCGGATAATATACATCTAATTTTAGATAAAATAAGATTCCAAAAATTGTATAACATCTAAATTTATGATCATATACACTTCTGTTTATTATATATAATTAGCTGATGTTTCTGTCCAATTTGTTTAACCCACATGGTGTAATGGTTGGCATGCTAGAGTGTGTTACATGTAGATCGTGGGTTCAAGCCCAGATCGGATCAAACTAAAGACTATAAAATTGGTATATGTTGCTTCTCAGGATAATGTGTTCAAGTGGGACGACATGTCTATCTGCGACTGTTGTTTCAGTGAGATAGCACTATAAAATCCAACTATACATGTTGGTCTAGTACAAAGGGAACCTCATCTGATAACTCTCAGGTCTTGGGTGTTCTCCTGCATCAGTGGTCCAACAAAACATTTTGAGGTCCAGTGATTTTTTTTTTAATTGGACTGCATATCCAGTGGATAATTCCAGTTTATTTCATACAATGGGTGTTGGACCTATTGAAGCTATGATCACTTTTTCAATTAGAATTTCTTTTTCAGAATATAATGTATGATGAGAATTATTAAGTATTGAATGGCAGCCACACAAAATTTTCCACCAGAATCCACAAGCTACATATCTAACAGACAAGAGTAAGTTGTATAATAAATACAATTAACAAAAAGTGCATTCCCTTAGACAACTCAGGCAAAGGTTGAGTTATTTCAGATTTTAGTTTTTTTTTTTTGCACATATAAATCTGGTGAGCATTACAGGCTCTTAAGAGCCTCTTGTTTATTCTGATATTGAAGATTATCATCCTTCCCTCCCGCTATATCTACCTACTGACTCCATAAGCAAAAATCGTATCAAAGTTCGCGTGAGCTGAGCAGGACTTATCAACAGTCAGCAGGAGTTATCACCAAATGCTCCCAACATTTAAACGATAATTCCTGTGAAGATGACAAAAGTAAATAAAATTCATCAGCATCATCAGCTAGGTAACATTTCATATTTTAAACATAAATCAAATTAGGAACTGTCGTGTCAGAAATATCAACAAACATCGTCCTACAAAAATGTACTTGACACAATTCTTGATAATCTCTGCTGGGACTACTGTTTTTTTTTGACGTCATAATCGAGGTCGTGACGTTTGTGCTTTCTAAACCGGAACATCATTAGTAAACAAAACCTTTAATGAAAATGGTGACTGTGTTTGTAATAAAAAAAAATGAATATGCACCATTAAAGGGGAAAATTCTCCAATCTTATCATTTATATAAATCTGTAAAAATGAATGGTATATTTGCAAACTACTTGTGAATTATGTTTTGGGGAAGCGTATTTTTAATATTTTGAATCATGTGATTTTTCCTGCGAAAATACAAATATCAAAACGTATAGATGTATCCGTCTTTATGTTTGATCTAAGTATGATAAGCATGTCATCTGAATGTGAATATGATTGATACTGAAAAATATCAGCCTGCTCGACAGAATATGAAGTTTGTGACTCGTTTGCTTCGCTCACTCGACAACAAACTTCATATTCTGGCTCGGCATGCTGATATTTTCGGTATCAATCAATTCACATCCAGATAACATACGAGGGCTGTCCGTAAAGTTCGTGGACAGGTCCCAATTTTCCTAAAAAACAACGTGTTTTTCAAAAATGTTAGTGATACCTGTATTCCTTAATTAAATGTGATGTTAGATATAACAAATCTGTATCAGATTTTAATTTCCTAACTCAATTAAATCGATTTTGTAATGTCTGTCATAGAGCACCTGGAGCACAGTATAAATTACGTGTAACTTCTATGTAGTTACTTGTGGTTGGCCATGATTTTTTTTCAATTTATTGCACAAATTTGAATGAAACTTGTACTGTGACGTTGATAGTGCTCTCGACGTCACATCTGTAAAATTTGAATCGGAAGTACTCTCAGATGGCTGCGGAGTCCAGTTTTCAAACCTTGAAAATGAAACCTTCTTCATCTGAAAAAACTACGTTTTCAAATAAGGTGGAGCAGAGGGCCATTATAAAATTTTGTGTTGACATAGGGAAAACGCCAACTGAAACTCATAAATTCATCAAACAGTCAGTAACACATTCCAATGTTAATCACTCATTAATGTTTAAGTGGCATAAGAGATTTTCTGACGGTAGAGGTAGTTTAATGGACGATAAACGCGAGGGGAGACCGTCTTTTAAGACTGTCAGATGTTGTGAAAAATGAAGTACGCAACGTTATTGATGGTGACAGATGTTTAACTGTGCGTGAAGTTGCGGACAAGTGTGTTATATCAAAGACAACGGTACATGAAATTTTAGTTCAAGAACTACACATGAATCGCATTTGTATGCGATGGGTACCCAGAATGTTATCAGAAGAAAATATGACAAACAGAACTGAGGCATCAAGACAATTTCTTAGAAAGTTTAGCAAGAGCGGAATTGGATTTCTGGATAGAATAATAACCACAGATGAAACATGGTTTCACTACTATGACCCGGAAACAAAGCAACAATCAAGTCAATGGAAAAATGTCGACTCTCCTTGGCCAAAAAAAGGAAAAGTGACAAAATCTTTAGGAAAATATATGTTAATTAATTTAGAACATCCACCGTACAGCTCGGACTTAGCACCAATGGACTTTGCAGTTTTCCCCTACATCAAATCCTTCTTATGAGGTTTGACAATTTAAGTGAATTAAGACAAACCGTAATGAATGTAATATTTCACATGAAAACTGATCAGTTTGTGCAAATTTTTAATGACTGGGTAAGACGACACAAGAAATTTGTGGAACTTAAAGGTGATTACGTCGAAAAAAGTTAAATTGGTTTGAGCGTTTGACGTCGCTTAATAACTTTTACTGCTGTGCTGCGGGTGTGAGTATGCTTATTTATAAGATCGAGAAAAATTCATACTTGTAGTTCATTTTTATTTACAAAATTTTGTTCACTTATCGAGTAAACTCTACTATAAATGAAAATTGCAATTTCTTTTTTTCAACAAATTAAATAACAAAATTACAGAGATTGTCCACGAACTTTATGGACAGCCCTCATATACATATCTCAATGCTGACAATTTTTCCAATTGAGCAAATAAAACACAAAATCAGGTAGGTGATTGAAGGCTCCATGAAGCTCTTGTTTCAAAATATTTTTTTATTTTTGTAGGATTGTAATTTATATTGATATTTTTTTAAAACAAACTTTTATAGAAAAAAAATCCACCCCCATTATAAGAATTAGTATGACAGTAAAAGTATATTTAGATAGAACACTCACATAGACCACTTCTAGAAAGTGGAGTATGCAATAAGGGAGACAACTCTAATGTATCTTATCCCATAAGACTGAGATTTCTTTTTTAGCTCACCTGACCCAAAGGGTCATGTGAGCTATTGCCATCACTTGGCGTCCGTCGTCGTCGTCCGTCGTACGTCGTAAACTTTTTCAAAAATCTTCTCCTCTGAAAGTACAAGACCAATGGAAACCAAACTTGGTCTGAATCATCACTAGGGTGTCTAGTTTCAAAATTGTGTCCGGTGATTCCATGCACCAACCAACATGGCCACTGTTACTAAAAATAGAACATATGGTAAAATTGCAGGTTTTGGGTAATAACTCAAAAACCGTTAATAATATCAAAAATCTGACATGGGTAAAAATGATCAGCACATCAAGATCTACCTACCCTGCAATTTTGAAGTAAATCTGATTGCCCATCTTGGAGTTATTGCCCTTTTTTCATCAAATTTGTAAAATTTTAATACTTTTCGTCTTATATTTCAAAAACTATAAGAAATAAAGGTTAACTTTAAATTGCAAAAATGTGCGGCATATCATGATCTACCCACCCTGCAATTTTGAAGTAAATCCCATTACCCATTTTGGAGTTATTTCCCTTTTTTCATCAAATTTTCAAAATTTTAATACTTTTCGTCCTTTATTTCAAAAACTATAAGAGACAGATGGTAAGTTGAAACTGCAAACATGTTCAGCATGTCAAGATCTACATACCCTGCAATTTTGAAGTAAATTTGATTTCCCATCTTGGAGTTATTGCCCTTTTTTCATCAATTTTTTTTTTAATTTTAATACTTTTCGTCTTATATTTCAAAAACTATTTTGAAATAGATGTTAAGTTTAAATTGCAAAAATGTGCAGCATGTCAAGATCTACCTACCCTGCAATTTTGAAGTAAATCCCATTACCCATTTTGACCGATTATGCAAATTAAAAAAAAGGGGGGATGAAATTTAAAAAAATTCTTCTCCTCTGAAACTGCTGAGCCAATCTCAACCAAACTTTGCTGAAATGATCCTTGAGTGGTCCCCTTTCAAAATTGTGTCCGTCAGCACCGTCTTGTATCCAAGATGGCCGCCATTACTAAAAATAGAAATTTCTTCAAATGGCCAAAAACTGCTCTATTTTAAGCCAGAAAGAGCCCAAATTTGAACTGTATAAGCATAATGATGAGCTTTTTAACATATATTACGGGATTTTTTATGAACTTTGAACTTTTGCCTATTTTGACCGATTATGCAAATTAGAAAAAAGGGGGGATGAAATTTAAAAAAAATCTTCTCCTCTGAAACTACTGAGCCAATCTCAACCAAACTTTGCTGAAATGATCCTTGGGTGGTCCCCTTTCAAAATTGTGTCCGTCAGCACCGTCTGGTATCCAAGATGGCCGCCATTACTAAAAATAGAAATTTCTTCAAATGGCCAAAACTGCTCTATTTTAAGCCAGAAAGTGCCCAAATTTGAACTGTATAAGCATAATGATGAGCTTTTTAACATATATTACGGGATTTTTTATGAACTTTGAACTTTTGCCTATTTTGACCGATTATGCAAATTAGAAAAAAGGGGGGATGAAATTAAAAAAAAATCTTCTCCTCTGAAACTATTGAGCCAATCTCAACCAAACTTTGCTGAAATGATTCTTGGGTGGTCCTCTTCCAAAATTGTGTCCCGCATTTCAGAACACTGACCAAGATGGCCGCCACAGCCGAACTTAATTTAACATAGGACCCTATTGGAAATTCCCATAAACATCTTCTTGTCTGAAACCATTTGCTCAATAAGAACAAAATTTGGATGAGATAGTCATTGGATGGTTCTCTTCCAAAAATGTGTCCGGCGGTTTGGCCCTTCGATCATTTTTTTTTTTTTATTTTAATACTTTTCGTGTTATATTTCAAAAACTATAAGAGATAGATGTTAAGTTTAAATTGCAAAAATGTGCACCATGTCGATATCTACCTACCCTGCAATTTTGAAGTAAATATGATTACCCATCTTGGAGTTCTTGCCCTTTTTTTCATCAAATTAAAAAAAAAATTTAATACTTTTCGTCTTATATTTCAAAAACTATAAGAGATAAAGGTTAAGTTTAAATTGCTAAATTTGCAGCATGTCAAGATCTTCCTACCCTGCAATTTTGAAGTAAATCCCATTACCCATTTTGGAGTTATTGCCCTTTTTTCATCAAAATGTTCTCAATTTTAATACTATCATCTTATATCTCAAAAACTATTAGAGATAGAGGGAAAGTTTAAACTGCAAAAATGTTCAACATGTCAAGATCTACAAAAAATTTCCCACAGTTAAAAATGTGTGACAACTGTGTGAAGAGTTATTCCTCTTGAAATGCATTTTTTGTTGACTCACTGCTTTTGGTTACTCAAATAATCAAAGGGAAGCAACTCTATTACAAAATGTGAAGTAGGAAAAGCTAAATTTTGAGAATCATTGACATATATGGTTTTTTTACAGCATTTTTGATAACTTACATTAAAGGGGGAACCACTGCCCAAATTTTTTTGTAGAAGGGGTCTGCAATGACGAAGGCTACATTTGTTAATTTTTTTCACCGAAGTTATCAAGTTTTATTGACTGATGTTGTTATTATACCCAGGTGAGCTATACAGGCTCCTGGGAGCCTCTAGTTTGTTTTTTTTAGCTAAAACCATGTTCAGTATTTCATGACATGCTAAATATAAAACAATTCTTTTAATTTTTTATTATTTAAATGTATACAATGGAAAACAATGTCAACATAGATAGTTTTTGTTTGAGATTTTTTTACAGGAAAATTTTCAAATTGTAATACTTGGTAACTTTTTCAAAATTTTGGAAAGGTAGTTGTTTTTGACTGACCAATAATTATGACGGTAATAAATGTATTGAATAGTCTAGTATGAGCGTATATTTGTTAGGGTTCTCGTAAACATAAATTGACACGAGTATTGGTATTTCCAGTGGAGACTAAATTCTATAAATATTAGTAATTTTTACTATAAAAAAATCTGACAAAGATAATTTAATGCGATGACACTTTGATTTACATAAAATACTGTAGGTCAAGTACATACGATATGGATGTGTTTTATTTTGTTTTTTTTTCTCTGCATAATTTGGTGTTATCACAATACATCGTGAAAAGTAGAAATATTTTATCAGAAAATCAACATATTTGAGATTTTTGTCAAATAACAATGTGAAGTAAAATCTAATTTACATGTAGTTATCCTATGGGTTGTACATGTATGTAAATACCTGTATGTATTTCAAAAGATGAACTTTTTATGTTTTTTTTTTTTTTAAATTGAAAGGAATTTTTATTTACTGTGTAATATGACTCATTTTGATGACACTTTCAACAATTATTCCACTTATATCGTGGCAGGACTCATTTTGAGTTCACATTTTCTACAAGCACCATCTGTATACATTTTGTATTGTCGCACATGTATACTCATAAAGTTATCTGAAAACTACCTGTATTGAAAATAAAATGTTAACAGCAATGGTAAACAATATTCAGGGATAAATCTTAACAGGGGCCCAGTATGCCGAGACCATTAAAATTTTGTCTGAGCCTCTGAAAATTTTCAGACAATAGCCCAACTGGCTACTTAAATTTTGAATTTTACATATGTGCAAAGTCAATTGCTGGACCTCAAGAAATTTTGCTGAGCAACTAAAATTTTTATTTTTGGTAAAGTCTGCAACAAAACTTTTAAGTTTTGTCCCTGAATACAACCAACCTCAACAATATGAACCATTTCTCTGTCAACTCTCTTAAACGTTTAAACACAGAAATGAAAATACAGAAACCAATATAAAACTGTTTACATTTTAATTATTTTTTCTTTGATTTACTAGTGACCTGGGTAAATGGAAACAATATTTGGCTGAATACTTATAAATGATAAAAAAAACCTATTTAATCAAATAAGGTCATTAATCTATATTTTGAAGACCATGGCAAGGAGAATTTAGACAATAAAGGGTAAAGTGTGGGAAAGTTTTTCACCTTTCAAATTATGTCCCCTGAATTTCAGGGGGAAAAATTACAATGTATATCTACAAATATCTTGATGAGAGCAATGTGTCATTGTTTGTTTTTGTTTTGTTTTGTTTTGCCATTATATAAAAAAAAATGTAGTATATTGAAGACAGTATTAAGAAGATTTATTTTCCAATAATATGTCTGATGTATGGATAGATCTATTGTAGTGTTTATCTGTTCTCATGATCTGCAGACAAGGTTTCATCTCACACTGCTCATCCTTAGACTAGGGGCAGTCTCACACTGCTCATCTGCAAATTTGGGGCCATCTCAAACTATTCATTATTAGAGGCTATCTCACACTGCTCTAGTCTGCAAATAACTAATAAGGGATAATTTCACACTGCTATAGTCTGTAGATTAGGGGTCATCTCACAATGCTTGTCTGCAGACTAGAGCCAAGAGATCATCTCACACTGCTCATCTGCAGATTACGGGTCGTCTCACTGCTCATCTGAACGCCAGATGTCATACCACACTGCTCAATCTGAAGACTAGAAGTAGTCTCAGACTACTCATCTACAGATTAGGGGCATCTCACATTATCTGCAGACTAAAGGTTGTCCCACTGCTCATCTGCAAAGTAGAGGTCACCTAGCACTGCTCATTTCCATATTAGTGACCATCTCACACTGCGCTTCTGCAGACTAGAGTCTGTCTCACTCTACTCATCTGCAGACTAGAGTCTGTCTCACATTCATATCATCTCACTCTACTCATCTACAGACTAGGGTCTGTCTCACTCTACTCATCTGCAGACTAGAGTCTGTCGCACTCTACTCATCTGCAGACTAGAGTCTGTCTCACTCTACTCATCTACAGACTAGAGTCTGTCTCGCATTCATATCATCTCACTCTACTCATCTACAGACTAGAGTCTGTCTCACTCTACTCATCTGCAGACTAGAGTCTGTCGCACTCTACTCATCTGCAGACTAGAGTCTGTCTCACTCTACTCATCTGCAGACTAGAGTCTGTCTCACTCTACTCATCTGCAGACTAGAGTCTGTCTCACTCTACTCATCTGCAGACTAGAGTCTGTCTCACTCTACTCATCTGCAGACTAGAGTCTGTCTCACTCTACTCATCTGCAGACTAGAGTCTGTCTCACTCTACTCATCTGCAGACTAGAGTCTGTCTCACTCTACTCATCTGCAGACTAGAGTCTGTCTCACTCTACTCATCTGCAGACTAGAGTCTGTCTCACATTCATATCATCTCACTCTACTCATCTGCAGACTAGAGTCTGTCTCACTCTACTCATCTGCAGACTAGAGTCTGTCTCACTCTACTCATCTGCAGACTAGAGTCTGTCTCACTCTACTCATCTGCAGACTAGAGTCTGTCTCACTCTACTCATCTGCAGACTAGAGTCTGTCTCACATTCACTCACTACTCATCTGCAGACTAGAGTCTGTCTCACATTCATATCATCTCACTCTACTCATCTGCAGACTAGAGTCTGTCTCACTCTACTCATCTGCAGACTAGAGTCTGTCGCACTCTACTCATCTACAGACTAGAGTCTGTCTCACATTCATATCATCTCACTCTACTCATCTGCAGACTAGAGTCTGTCTCACTCTACTCATCTGCAGACTAGAGTCTGTCTCACTCTACTCATCTGCAGACTAGAGTCTGTCTCACTCTACTCATCTGCAGACTAGAGTCTGTCTCATTCTACTCATCTGCAGACTAGAGTCTGTCTCACATTCACTCACTACTCATCTGCAGACTTGAGTCTGTCTCACATTCATATCATCTCACTCTACTCATCTGCAGACTAGAGTCTGTCTCACTCTACTCATCTGCAGACTAGAGTCTGTCTCACTCTACTCATCTGCAGACTAGAGTCTGTCTCACATTCACTCACTACTCATCTGCAGACTAGAGTCTGTCTCACTCTACTCATCTGCAGACTAGAGTCTGTCTCACTCTACTCATCTGCAGACTAGAGTCTGTCTCACTCTACTCATCTGCAGACTAGAGTCTGTCTCACATTCACTCACTACTCATCTGCAGACTAGAGTCTGTCTCACTCTACTCATCTGCAGACTAGAGTCTGTCTCACTCTACTCATCTGCAGACTAGAGTCTGTCTCACATTCACTCACTACTCATCTGCAGACTAGAGTCTGTCTCACATTCATATCATCTCACTCTACTCATCTGCAGACTAGAGTCTGTCTCACTCTACTCATCTACAGACTAGAGTCTGTCTCACTCTACTCATCTACAGACTAGAGTCTGTCTCACTCTACTCATCTACAGACTAGAGTCTGTCTCACTCTACTCATCTACAGACTAGAGTTTGTCTCACTCTACTCATCTACAGACTAGAGTCTGTCTCACTCTACTCATCTGCAGACTAGAGTCTGTCTCACATTCACTCACTACTCATCTGCAGACTAGAGTCTGTCTCACATTCACTCACTACTCATCTGCAGACTAGAGTCTGTCTCACATTCACTCACTACTCATCTGCAGACTAGAGTCTGTCTCACATTCACTCACTACTCATCTGCAGACTAGAGTCTGTCTCACATTCATATCATCTCACTCTACTCATCAGCAGACTAGAGTCTGTCTCACATTCACTCACTACTCTTCTGCAGACTAGAGTCTGTCTCACATTCACTCACTACTCATCAGCAGACTAGAGTCTGTCTCACATTCACTCACTACTCATCAGCAGACTAGAGTCTGTCTCACATTCACTCACTACTCATCAGCAGACTAGAGTCTGTCTCACATTCACTCACTACTCTTCTGCAGACTAGAGTCTGTCTCACATTCATATCATCTCACTCTACTCATCAGCAGACTAGAGTCTGTCTCACATTCACTCACTACTCATCTGCAGACTAGAGTCTGTCTCACATTCACTCACTACTCATCAGCAGACTAGAGTCTGTCTCACATTCACTCACTACTCTTCTGCAGACTAGAGTCTGTCTCACATTCACTCACTACTCTTCTGCAGACTAGAGTCTGTCTCACATTCACTCACTACTCATCAGCAGACTAGAGTCAGTCTCACATTCACTCACTACTCTTCTGCAGACTAGAGTCTGTCTCACATTCACTCACTACTCATCTGCAGACTAGAGTCTGTCTCACATTCATTTAATTTGAGTTCAACTCATCACCTCACTATAAAATGAAGAGCCACAGTAAAAGTTATTTTCCTTAAAATTTCTGTTGATTTTTCTGGGTTTCGGATAGATCTTCTTCAGTGTTACATTGCAATAGACTTCTGTAATGAAAGTAACTGTACAACTTTATTTGAAAACTTGTTCTTACATTTTCTTAAAAACCACTGAATTGTTTGAATCAATATTATTCATGAATATTCATTGGTTGGTCTTTTACAATATTTGTGTTATTTGTATGTAGATTGGTTATCCAAGAAAGTCACTGACTGATCATCACCTTTAAAATTAGAGTTGATGGAAAATATGTAAAATCCAAGATGGTCGACATTGCTGAACATATTGTATCATTGAATTCTATTGGTAAATAAAATTGTTAAAAAAAAATGCTTTTCTAAGAATCCACTAATTTTTTTTTCAAAAGTGGAGAGGCAGTATATTTGGCCATTTTTCCTAGTGTAATATAGTTCTCTCTGCATGGAATTGAGTTATATGAGAGTGTAATGGGATACATGTACGTATACCTATTTTCATAGATAAGTTTATTCAGCTATTATTATTATAAATTTGTTTGAATGTTGAAATATTTCAAGATGATTGATTTAAATCTCTGTCTAGAAAAAATTAATAAATAAAAACTGTAAATTGAATTCTTGTTTATATGCAGTTCATTGTCTAACTCAGACCTGTGAAAATAAAGAAGATTCAAAGTTTTGTTTGACTTAAAGGTATTATTCAAATTTTATGGAGATTCGCCCAATTCTGACTCAGTGTCATTCACGATATGCACAAAAAAAAAAATCATAAAATGTTTCATTATTTTCTAGATTAAAAGATTTTTTTTATTTGTAGAGTGATTATAAACATTTTTAATGGATTTTCAACCAATGCATCAGGGAAGGATATCTGCACAATAAATTAGCATATGAATGCATCATAAAAAAAAATCATTGATGTTTTTATTCCAATTTATAGAAAATAGGGCCATGAAAGAAACGTCTCATTTTGGAATTGACATCCAGAATAAATTGCCTTTTTCAAAATCAATAGCACTTTTTAGTTGCATCCTTGTGCACATTTTTCTGCAATCAAGATGTAATTCTCCTTTGTATGGCCTCACCTTATTTGCAATTTTTCAATGTCGGTAGAACATTTTTTATTCTTTATTTCATTGTATATTTGCATTCTTGCTGCACATCAAATATAGAGGTACAAAAGGGGGTCAATTGAAAGATGAAGTAATAATATCTCTTACAGAGAAGTGTTCATTAGTTAGAAATTTGAACTGTTTTAAATGGAAATATAAAATTTATATTTATGAATATCATATACATGTCAATGTATACAGTCACACCTGCCTATGGGATCACCTCTTTTAAGCAGTCACCTGTATTAAAAGGTCACCTTTTTCCTGTCATAGAAAATTTCATATGAATAAAACCTCTTTTAAGAGGTCACCTGTCTTGAAAGACCAAAAGGTGACATCTTGATACAGGTTTGGCTGTAAATGCATTTAGAAACTATGAAAGCATTGTCTCCTATTGTGCCTGTGGAGATGCTAAGGGATTGATATGCTAGTGTCCAAAAATGGTTTAAAATTGGTCTAGAATGGACAACTTACATTGACTCCAATGTAATATTAGCTTTACACCCTTTTTTGTTACAGCAGTCCCCCTCTTATCAAGCCATCCATCTTATCATGCCAGATTTCAGATGGACAGAGATAATAAAATACTATCTAATTGTCACCCTCAAGAGAGGCTATCCATCTTATAAGGTCATGCTTTCATTGCAGAAGGGTTGGTCTTATAAGAGAGAATCATCATAATGACGCAGCCCATCATCACCCCTCTCAATATAATTAAAAACATTGTATTGCAGCTCCCCACCCTTAGCAATGTAATTTAAATGTTGTATAGCCCTACCCCGCTTTCTCCTCATCCTTACCAATGTAATTTTAAAAAATCAAAAAATCATGAAGCAAGAAATTATTAATTTTTGAAAAAATGATTTGACAGATTTGATGACAATTTTTTTTTAATATTAAGATGACTAAGTTGTTAATATATAAGTGACAACACATTTATTTCAAGTTAACACCCATGAAAAGGCCAAGCGATCTTTATAAATAAAACTTTTTTTTAAAAGGTCATCATTTTCTTTTTTTATCAAGCCAAGGAAAAAATGCCTGTGTTCCTGGTACTATTCTAAAAAAATAGACTAGGGTAGGTTGGTATGCAATTTTTTTTATATTTTTTAAATTTTGGCCTACATGTCATACAGGACAAGGATCTGACTTTCACAGTGAATGTCCAAGAAGAGTTTTAAGATACCAAAGGGGTAATCAGAATCCGTAAATCGAAGGACAGACAACACAATAGCCAAAAGCAAAAGGACAAAAGGACAAACAGCAATCTACAAAACATTACACATAAAACTAAAGATCGAGTAACATGAACCCCACTAAATACCGGGGGTGAACTCAGGTGCTACGGAAGGATTTCTTTAGTTGTCAATTTCTGCTTTATTACAAATCTAAATGAACTCAAATTCTAACTGCAGCTACATGGCAATGAGTAGTTTACCATATATTCTGGGTTTTTCTGTGAGATTTTTTCAGCCAGTTTATTCCGTTTAGGAATATTATGAGATAAAAATCACATCAAAATCTTTTGCTTAGAAATTTGAGTTGAAATAATCTTTGGGTGGCCCACTTTCAAAATTATGTGTAACACCCCCATTTTCTATCAACTTTAGATGTCAAATTGGGAGCCTCTAGTTGGTGATGGAACCCGGAGCACCCGGAAAAAACCACTGACCTGTCACAAGTCACTGACAAACTTTATCACATAATGTTGTATCGAGTGCACCCCACCATGAACGGGGTTCAAACTCACAACGTCAGTGGTGATAGACACTGATTGCATAGGTAGTTATAAATCCAACTATCATACGATCACAACCATGACGACTCCCATATTTCTAGTAAGAATTATATGCCATTATTGAATATTGAGTGTTATTGACTGTCAATCTTCTCTTTGGTAGAATGACTATAATTTACTGAAGGTTTATTACTGTCAGTGTAAGATAAAGACAAATGAAAATAATGTTTTTATTTCTATATGCTATTTTTCCATAACTTTATAATTCTTGATGTCCGTTTCCAGTTTCTGATGAAGCATGTTTTCTGCTTTACAATTTTCCTTTAAAATACACTCATTATTATAAATATCTTTTTTTTTTCTAAAGGTTTTATATTATTATTCCCTTATCACGCTTTCTTGTTCTTTTGTATACTTTAACATAAGTTTTTGATTGTTTACTTTTAATCTTTGGATAGTTCTTCACTATTTATCTTAAGCTAATTCGTTCTATTTATAGACGTGGAGGAGGATTTACCTAATCCTTTAGGGTTCCCCTTTGTTTGTGCATTCAATTGATCATTCTGTAATCATGGATAAAAAAAAATATATGGAATATTTTTCATGTGTGTAATTTAAGTACTATTGCATAAGATATTGATTTTGAGGATGGAAAGATTACTTTTTTGTCCTTCTTGGTTTCCATGGCAACATTACAACTCTACCAAAAATAATATGATGGAAGTTTTTTTTTTTTTTGCATTAGTGCTATTGTTACAAGTATGCATTTCAATTACGTTAAAATCCTTTCATTATGCATGTGTAGATGTTTAATCGCTTGGCAGACAGCCAAATACTGTTAAAAAAAAATCTGTAATTTATTCCGAGGCAGTTACAACCAAATGTCATTCTCGTTCAGCTAAAAAAAATAAAATGATAATGCCTTTGGGCTTTTAGGTATTGAGAACATGTTTTTATAACCACGCTTTCACCTTTTTTTTCTGAAATTGTTTGGTTTACACCCATTCACCCATTAAAATTTGTTTATGCAAGATAATAGAATTGGGGACAAAAAAAGGTCAGGTATATCTTTATTTTTATACAAAAATCAATTACAAAAATTGAGACATTTAATCATTTTTATGATACTTTTCACTATGATAAACATATAATAAAGGTTGTTTGTTTTGTTTTAGTTTAAATTTATTTTTAATTAAGATCTGGTAAATAACAAATGTGGATCGTTTTGAGGTGATATTTAAATATTATGTAACTTTTTTTTTTTGTAATGAATCATCAAGATTTTGATTGAAAAAAAAGTTCTCCTTCATGGACCCTCATTTTTTTTCCCAAGCTTCTAAATAAAACTTTGTTATTGCTTTTACTTGTACAGAATAAAAAAAAAAAATGTGATTTTTATTACTGCCGAAATTATAGATAAGTTTTTGTGACCCTAAGGAAGACATTGGTTCCAGAAAAATTATTACATAATCAGATCGTCATTAAATTCAAGTCAGTTTCATTTCTGTTTCACAATTTATTACACACCATAGAAAAATGGTCGGGAAAATTAAATGGATTTTTTTTTCATTGTAACATAAAAGCAAGATGCATATTCATTTTAACTAAAGCTTTTTTTTTCAGTCTAGTTTTTGTTGGCAATAGTTCAGCAGGCGAAAATAAAATTACCATCAGGGATGTTTTTATAAAAGTGAATGTTTTTCATTGTTGAAGATGGACAAAAAAGTGGATTAATATTTTCGTTCAAACAGAAACTTTGTAGTGTTTGAAGAAAGAACTTTAAATTAGGATTAAATGTGTTATACGTATTTCATAGAAAGAGTTCTTTGTTTGGAAAATAAACTTATTATTGGAGAGAGAAAAAACTTGTTGCGGCTCTTTTACCTCAGATTAAATCTTAATATTTTGAAATTTTTCAGTTTTTAATAGTAACGTGAATGAAAATTTACTGAAATGTCGGAAACTTGAATCATATATTTTTAACGGGAAAACAAATTAGAAAATGAATGGACAAGTTGAATATGATCCGTGGTATAATAATTTTAAGATGTTTCTAACATATTGGTTCATGTCTTCTCATCACAGAACTGGGCTGAATGGACTCACAGACAACAATTTACTACGGGACAGAATGGGATTAGAGGAAGAATTACGGAACAGGATGGGATTAAATAATGGGATTGAGGAGGAGTTAAGGAATCGAATGGGTCTGAATAACAGCATCGGGGAGGAGTTAAGGACTAGAATGGGATTGAATAATGGGCTTGATCAGGAGCTGCGAAGCAGAATGGGTCTTAATAATGGCATGGCTGAAGAACTTAGAAATAGAATAGCAGGTACCAATTCCATTGAAGAGGAATTGCGCAACAGAATGGGAACAATGAGTAATATAGAGGAGGAGTTACGCAACAGAATGGGGGGTACTAATAGCATTGAGGAAGAAATACGCAGCAGAATGGGAGGTACTAATAGCATTGAGGAGGAAATACGCAGCAGAATGGGAGGTTCAAATAACATCGATGAGGAGTTACACAGCAGAATGGGAGGTACAAATAGCATTGAGGAAGAATTACGCAACAGAATGGGAGGTACAAATAACATTGAGGAGGAGTTACGCAGTAGAATGGGGCTTTCTAGTGGCATGATTGAAGAGATTCGAAACAGAATGGGATTAAATAGTTCTGTGGAGGAGGATTTACGAAGTAGAATGGGACTGAACAACCCGCTGGAACAAAGTGTACAAAATCGTATGGCATTTTATAATTCAATAGAAACAATGCGGCAACAGAATCAAACGTTTGATGAAACATTTCAACCAAAAAATGGCGATAGTCATTTAATTGAAAAAGATAAATGTACTGAACCCCCTAACAGTGACCATCTAGATGAAACAATAGAGGCTGTTGCACGTAATCAGTTTGATTACGAACCCGTTATAAAACCAGAAATTAGAAATAGCTGTAATCAGTTCATGGATCACTTCCCGATAAAGCAAGAACCAATTGACTATGATTTAATGGCCGCCAATTTAACGGCAGGCCTCATGAATCCAGATCGTCGTCACATGTGCGCCCACTGCTGTAAAGGTTTTAGGAGTAGACAACAATTATTGCAGCATAGTCTAGTCCATTCAAATCTCCGCAAATACCACTGCAATTATTGTGAGCGATCTTTCAAGCAACTTTCTCATCTGCACCAACATCATAGAATACACACAGGTATTTATAAAACTTATTATAGACAGTTATATAATTACTGAAGACAGAATATCTAATACCATATTTGCCCATAGATAATACACATTTGTACTTATAAAACTTATTATAGACAGTTATGTAATCACTGTAGGCAGATTATCTGATACCGTATTTGCCCATAGATAATACGCATTTGTACTTATTTGGTTAAATGGTTACATTAAAAAATAAACAGTTAATTGTTAATGGACTTGCAGCGTAACCAAGACCATTAATAAGAAAAATATCGGTTTGCTGAATCCTGATAGACGCGACAAAATCGGTCCGACTCGAAGCAAATTATATGGGTTTTGATATTTTTTTATTTTTCTTCTAGTTCTAGCATGGTTTTACTTAAAACATATGTCTTTTTGGGATCTTTGGAGAAAAAAAAATTAATTGCCTACATACTCTACCCACTTCTCAAATTGTGTGGGTCTAGAAACAGTAAACCTAATATTTTTAGTTTATGTAGTAAAACAAGGATATGGATGTAAAATTAACATGAGAAAATACACAACTTACACACAAAAAATACTAAAGACACAAATTAAAGCAAAAGTAATTTTTTTTTAAAGTAATTGAACTACAGTGATATTAGTTACCAAGGTTATGCATCCAGAGGAGTGTGTCACCTGTGACAAAAGTAGGTTACCATGACCTACTTTTACAAGTAGGAAATAACACAATATTTATGTTTATTATAGACAGGTAAGAAATAACAAGTATTGACCACATTTGACTTTGTTTAAATGATATATAAAGTCTTAAAGTAAAGATTGCAAAAGAATTTAATAAAAGTCTTCAACGGTTTTATTTATTTTATTTATTGTAAAAAAAAATGTAATCCCTTACAACATACACATGTTTTAAATACTTATTAGGTCATTTTTATGCTCTGCGACTTGTGCATGTACTTGTAATAATAGAATGTATTTTCACAGACTTTCCTGATACACCCACATGTTGTATGTATGTCACCCTCTCCTGGAGAGACTTACATGTTAATTACCACTGTGCAGCCTACAGTCTATATCAACTATTAATTCCAATTTTTTTTTCGTTCTAACTCTTTAATATAGACTCTTCTCTTATTCTTAGAGTTTTTAATAAGTTGGTTAAATTTCTACATGAACATTCCCGCCAATTTCCCATTGATGTCATCAAGGACGGAAATTAACAACTTGAAAAATATTTTTTTTACAATTTGGGTCGTAGGAGAAACAAATTCTCCTTCTGCTACCAGTGGATTACAAAATTTCTCGATTTTGGATAATTAAATTTTCAAATTATAAATAAACCGAGAAAACCGAAGGGGAAATAAAAAAATCCAGACAATCCAGAGAAACTAGCAACATTGGATACATAAGACAATGGATGAAGACAAACAAAACAAAAAACAACATTGGATACATAAGACAATGGATGAAGACAAACAAAACAAAAAACAACATTGGATACATAAGACAATGGATGAAGACAAACAAAACAAAAAACAACATTGGATACATAAGACAATGGATGAAGACAAACAAAACAAAAAACAACATTGGATACATAAGACAATGGATGAAGACAAACAAAACAAAAAACAACATTGGATACATAAGACAATGGATGAAGACAAACAAAACAAAAAACAACATTGGATACATAAGACAATGGATGAAGACAAACAAAACAAAAAACAACATTGGATACATAAGACAATGGATGAAGACAAACAAAACAAAAAACAACAATGGATACAAAAGACAATGGATGAAGACAAACAAAACAAAAAACAACATTGGATACATAAGACAATGGATGAAGACAAACAAAACAAAAAACAACAATGGATACACAAGACAATGGATGAAGACAAACAAAACAAAAAACAACATTGGATACATAAGACAATGGATGAAGACAAACAAAACAAAAAACAACATTGGATACATAAGACAATGGATGAAGACAAACAAAACAAAAAACAACAATGGATACACAAGACAATGGATGAAGACAAACAAAACAAAAAACAACAATGGATACACAAGACAATGGATGAAGACAAACAAAACAAAAAACAACATTGGATACATAAGACAATGGATGAAGACAAACAAAACAAAAAACAACATTGGATACATAAGACAATGGATGAAGACAAACAAAACAAAAAACAACATTGGATACATAAGACAATGGATGAAGACAAACAAAACAAAAAACAACATTGGATACACAAGACAATGGATGAAGACAAACAAAACAAAAAACAACATTGGATACATAAGACAATGGATGAAGACAAACAAAACAAAAAACAACATTGGATACATAAGACAATGGATGAAGACAAACAAAACAAAAAACAACATTGGATACATAAGACAATGGATGAAGACAAACAAAACAAAAAACAACATTGGATACATAAGACAATGGATGAAGACAAACAAAACAAAAAACAACATTGGATACACAAGACAATGGATGAAGACAAACAAAACAAAAAACAACATTGGATACACAAGACAATGGATGAAGACAAACAAAACAAAAAACAACATTGGATACATAAGACAATGGATGAAGACAAACAAAACAAAAAACAACATTGGATACATAAGACAATGGATGAAGACAAACAAAACAAAAAACAACATTGGATACATAAGACAATGGATGAAGACAAACAATACAAAAAACAACATTGGATACACAAGACAATGGATGAAGACAAACAAAACAAAAAACAACAATGGATACATAAGACAATGGATGAAGACAAACAAAACAAAAAACAACATTGGATACACAAGACAATGGATGAAGACAAACAAAACAAAAAACAACAATGGATACATAAGACAATGGATGAAGACAAACAAAACAAAAAACAACAATGGATACATAAGACAATGGATGAAGACAAACAAAACAAAAAACAACATTGGATACATAAGACAATGGATGAAGACAAACAAAACAAAAAACAACATTGGATACATAAGACAATGGATGAAGACAAACAAAACAAAAAACAACATTGGATACATAAGACAATGGATGAAGACAAACAAAACAAAAAACAACATTGGATACATAAGACAATGGATGAAGACAAACAAAACAAAAAACAACATTGGATACATAAGACAATGGATGAAGACAAACAAAACAAAAAACAACATTGGATACACAAGACAATGGATGAAGACAAACAAAACAAAAAACAACATTGGATACACAAGACAATGGATGAAGACAAACAAAACAAAAAACAACAATGGATACATAAGACAATGGATGAAGACAAACAAAACAAAAAACAACATTGGATACACAAGACAATGGATGAAGACAAACAAAACAAAAAACAACATTGGATACACAAGACAATGGATGAAGACAAACAAAACAAAAAACAACATTGGATACACAAGACAATGGATGAAGACAAACAAAACAAAAAACAACATTGGATACACAAGACAATGGATGAAGACAAACAAAACAAAAAACAACATTGGATACACAAGACAATGGATGAAGACAAACAAAACAAAAAACAACATTGGATACACAAGACAATGGATGAAGACAAACAAAACAAAAAACAACATTGGATACACAAGACAATGGATGAAGACAAACAAAACAAAAAACAACATTGGATACACAAGACAATGGATGAAGACAAACAAAACAAAAAACAACATTGGATACACAAGACAATGGATGAAGACAAACAAAACAAAAAACAACAATGGATACACAAGACAATGGATGAAGACAAACAAAACAAAAAACAACATTGGATACATAAGACAATGGATGAAGACAAACAAAACAAAAAACAACAATGGATACACAAGACAATGGATGAAGACAAACAAAACAAAAAACAACATTGGATACACAAGACAATGGATGAAGACAAACAAAACAAAAAACAACATTGGATACACAAGACAATGGATGAAGACAAACAAAACAAAAAACAACATTGGATACACAAGACAATGGATGAAGACAAACAAAACAAAAAACAACATTGGATACACAAGACAATGGATGAAGACAAACAAAACAAAAAACAACATTGGATACACAAGACAATGGATGAAGACAAACAAAACAAAAAACAACATTGGATACACAAGACAATGGATGAAGACAAACAAAACAAAAAACAACATTGGATACACAAGACAATGGATGAAGACAAACAAAACAAAAAACAACATTGGATACACAAGACAATGGATGAAGACAAACAAAACAAAAAACAACATTGGATACACAAGACAATGGATGAAGACAAACAAAACAAAAAACAACATTGGATACACAAGACAATGGATGAAGACAAACAAAACAAAAAACAACATTGGATACACAAGACAATGGATGAAGACAAACAAAACAAAAAACAACAATGGATACACAAGACAATGGATGAAGACAAACAAAACAAAAAACAACATTGGATACATAAGACAATGGATGAAGACAAACAAAACAAAAAACAACAATGGATACACAAGACAATGGATGAAGACAAACAAAACAAAAAACAACATTGGATACACAAGACAATGGATGAAGACAAACAAAACAAAAAACAACATTGGATACACAAGACAATGGATGAAGACAAACAAAACAAAAAACAACATTGGATACATAAGACAATGGATGAAGACAAACAAAACAAAAAACAACATTGGATACATAAGACAATGGATGAAGACAAACAAAACAAAAAACACACCACTATACGCAAACAAACACAAATAACGTAAATAAGACATGAGCCCTCATACAAACAACTTGAAGTAAAGACGAACCGAAGCTCTTACAATTTGAAAATTTAGCTATCTAGAGTGGAGAAATATAATAACCCACTGGTAGCAGAAAGAGAATATATACATAGTAGAAACTCCTTTGTCAGCCTCTGGTTTATTATTTTTTGTTTCGATATGTTTTTACTTGATTGATATACCAGTTTTTTTTTAACTTTTAAATCAATCTACATGTAATGTGTTTATTAGATAATTTCCTAGGTTATTCAGTTCTAAACTTTTTTTTTTTCATTTAGAAAAAATGTTTAGTTTAAATTACGGATTACATAGACAAGAAAAAAGAACATACAAATGTTGATTGTGGTTTGATGAGAAAGACCAGGAAATTAGCATTGTAAAATATGTGAAAAACCCATTTTTATGAATAATATGTTTTCTTAAATTCTAAGCGACAACATGCTGAGGCATACAGATTAAATAAAAATGGTTTTTTTTCACTTTCCCTGGTGAAAATTTGAAACTGATATTTTTGTTACATGTCTTTTTGACAGGAGGTTGTTATTTTTTTAATGTACATTTTGATGAAAAGAAGAAATTTGAGCCTTGTTGAATGTCTTAAGGTTAACCCTATTCCACTTCAAACACTTTGTGGACAATGAAAAGGTCGTAGTTCAAACCACAAAAGGTTAACATTGTAGTTTTATCATACTAAGTGTGGATATTGGAAAAAATTGTATGGAAAAACATTTGATTAAAAATAACACTGATCAATGTAGGTCGGTAATTGGAAAATTGAATGTGTGATTGAAACCTACGACTAATCAATAACCTCATTGACGAGGAGGGAAAAGAGGGGGGTTTACTTCTGGATGACTTCAAATTATCTGAAATAGTAATTTTCAGTCATACAATGAATGGATTAGATTTTATAAAGGCCTTCGTTGTCCAAATAATTGTCCCAAGTTCTTTTAGGGACAACTTAATTTGAATGGTAGGGTTACATACACATTTTTATATACCTAATAATTGAAGCCTTTCCCAATTGAAAAATGATAAAAGTTCCTGAAGAGTAACTATGATGAAACTTGTCTAAAGTGGACACCGGTGGGCACAAAGTAATTTGTTTGGAATAGACAAATATTGGGATGAAATAAGGAAGGTTAAATTTGCAAACTTGGACACTTTATCCTGATTTTGAGCCAATCAGTCTTTGCTTTTACTTCTTAAAGTTGTGTACTTAGTAGAGAAGCAGCAAATACCAAGTTTATAGTCTAGTTTGACCGGGGCTTTTACCCACACTCGATTCGAGCACACTTACCATTATACCACCGATGCAGTTCTTGATGAGAGAGGCCTTATAAGAGGGAGTGAAGTGAAGAAGACATTACAATTCTACACCTGATCAAAGGTTATCCATTACAATTCTACACCTGATCAAAGGTTACCCATTACAATTCTACACCTGATCAAAGGTTACCCATTACAATTCTACACCTGATCAAAGGTTATCCATTACAATTCTACACCTGATCAAAGGTTATCCATTACAATTCTACACCTGATCAAAGGTTACCCATTACAATTCTACACCTGATCAAAGGTTATCCATTACAATTCTACACCTGATCAAAGATTACCCATTACAATTCTACACCTGATCAAAGGTTACCCATTACAATTCTACACCTGATCAAAGGTTACCCATTACAATTCTACACCTGATCAAAGGTTACCCATTACAATTCTACACCTGATCAAAGGTTACCCATTACAATTCTACACCTGATCAAAGGTTACCCATTACAATTCTACACCTGATCAAAGGTTACCCATTACAATTCTACACCTGATCAAAGGTTACCCATTACAATTCTACACCTGATCAAAGGTTACCCATTACAATTCTACACCTGATCAAAGGTTACCCATTACAATTCTACACCTGATCAAAGGTTACCCATTACAATTCTACACCTGATCAAAGGTTACCCATTACAATTCTACACCTGATCAAAGGTTACCCATTACAATTCTACACCTGATCAAAGGTTACCCATTACAATTCTACACCTGATCAAAGGTTACCCATTACAATTCTACACCTGATCAAAGGTTACCCATTACAATTCTACACCTGATCAAAGGTTACCCATTACAATTCTACACCTGATCAAAGGTTATCCATTACAATTCTACACCTGATCAAAGGTTACCCATTACAATTCTACACCTGATCAAAGGTTACCCATTACAATTCTACACCTGATCAAAGATTACCCATTACAATTCTACACCTGATCAAAGGTTACCCATTACAATTCTACACCTGATCAAAGGTTACCCATTACAATTCTACACCTGATCAAAGGTTACCCATTACAATTCTACACCTGATCAAAGGTTACCCATTACAATTCTACACCTGATCAAAGGTTACCCATTACAATTCTACACCTGATCAAAGGTTACCCATTACAATTCTACACCTGATCAAAGGTTATCCATTACAATTCTACACCTGATCAAAGGTTACCCATTACAATTCTACACCTGATCAAAGGTTACCCATTACAATTCTACACCTGATCAAAGGTTACCCATTACAATTCTACACCTGCTCAAAGGTTACCCATTACAATTCTACACCTGATCAAAGATTACCCATTACAATTCTACACCTGATCAAAGGTTACCCATTACAATTCTACACCTGATCAAAGGTTACCCATTACAATTCTACACCTGATCAAAGGTTATCCATTACAATTCTACACCTGATCAAAGGTTACCCATTACAATTCTACACCTGATCAAAGGTTACCCATTACAATTCTACACCTGATCAAAGGTTACCCATTACAATTCTACACCTGATCAAAGGTTACCCATTACAATTCTACACCTGATCAAAGGTTACCCATTACAATGCTACACCTGATCAAAGGTTACCCATTACAATTCTACACCTGATCAAAGGTTATCCATTACAATTCTACACCTGATAAAAGATTACCCATTACAATTCTACACCTGATCAAAGGTTACCCATTACAATTCTACACCTGATCAAAGGTTACCCATTACAATTCTACACCTGATCAAAGGTTACCCATTACAATTCTACACCTGATCAAAGGTTACCCATTACAATTCTACACCTGATCAAAGGTTATCCATTACAATTCTACACCTGATCAAAGGTTACCCATTACAATTCTACACCTGATCAAAGGTTACCCATTACAATTCTACACCTGATCAAAGATTACCCATTACAATTCTACACCTGATCAAAGGTTACCCATTACAATTCTACACCTGATCAAAGGTTACCCATTACAATTCTACACCTGATCAAAGGTTACCCATTACAATTCTACACCTGATCAAAGGTTACCCATTACAATTCTACACCTGATCAAAGGTTACCCATTACAATTCTACACCTGATCAAAGGTTACCCATTACAATTCTACACCTGATCAAAGGTTACCCATTACAATTCTACACCTGATCAAAGGTTATCCATTACAATTCTACACCTGATCAAAGGTTACCCATTACAATTCTACACCTGATCAAAGGTTACCCATTACAATTCTACACCTGATCAAAGGTTACCCATTACAATTCTACACCTGCTCAAAGGTTACCCATTACAATTCTACACCTGATCAAAGATTACCCATTACAATTCTACACCTGATCAAAGGTTACCCATTACAATTCTACACCTGATCAAAGGTTACCCATTACAATTCTACACCTGATCAAAGGTTATCCATTACAATTCTACACCTGATCAAAGGTTACCCATTACAATTCTACACCTGATCAAAGGTTACCCATTACAATTCTACACCTGATCAAAGGTTACCCATTACAATTCTACACCTGATCAAAGGTTACCCATTACAATTCTACACCTGATCAAAGGTTACCCATTACAATGCTACACCTGATCAAAGGTTACCCATTACAATTCTACACCTGATCAAAGGTTATCCATTACAATTCTACACCTGATAAAAGATTACCCATTACAATTCTACACCTGATCAAAGGTTACCCATTACAATTCTACACCTGATCAAAGGTTACCCATTACAATTCTACACCTGATCAAAGGTTACCCATTACAATTCTACACCTGATCAAAGGTTATCCATTACAATTCTACACCTGCTCAAAGGTTATCCATTACAATTCTACACCTGATCAAAGGTTATCCATTACAATTCTACACCTGCTCAAAGGTTACCCATTACAATTCTACACCTGATCAAAGGTTACCCATTACAATTCTACACCTGATCAAAGGTTACCCATTACAATTCTACACCTGATCAAAGGTTACCCATTACAATTCTACACCTGATCAAAGGTTACCCATTACAATTCTACACCTGATCAAAGGTTACCCATTACAATTCTACACCTGATCAAAGGTTACCCATTACAATTCTACACCTGATCAAAGGTTATCTATTTCTACCCTTATAGGGAAAGAAATGAGTTGTTGAGTTTATTGGTACAGTATTTTTTATATGAACGTCAAGCTTTAACAACCCTATCACAATTTTTTATAGAATTTTTATTTTAAATCGTTACTTCATATAGTTAATAAAATAACTCCCAGTCAAGTCTTATTGTGTGGAAAACAGTTGAGACTTTTAGCTCCACTGGACAAGCCAAGTGAGCTTTTACAAAAATGTAGTATAGCTTCCTGTCCGTTGTCCAACCGCTTGTCATCTTTCGTTTACTTTTTGACATCTTAATCTTCTGCAAAATTGTTCTACAACATGGAACCAAAAAACTTGGCAGGGATGGTCACAGGGGAAGAGGGGATTTATATTGGTACAAATGAAGTTGATCCTTCATTGGGATTGGCTATTGATGGTGAGGTGCGGGTGCTACAGGGGAGAAATTGAGTAAATTAAAAAAAAAAAATCTTTTCAAAAACAAACTACAAAATGTATATAGAAATGCTACTATATTTGCTGAGTAGCATCATAGGAATATGTAGATTAAGATTTATACAAAAAGCTCGCATTGTTATATGGGCTTGAGATCTAGTGGTCCAAAAAAATAATATAGTCTGCAAAGGGGAAGATAAAAAAAATAATCTTAAGAAACAGGTACCGATAGTCTAATTAGAATTAGATGTTTGAAGTACCTTTGTTTCTGTCACGATGCATTAATATCTAACGACATCCCGCTTGGGGGTCATGACAGGGCTCATATTTTCAATCAACCAATCAGCGATGAGCCTACTAAATCTTTAGGTATGAAAAATGAATACACAACCAAGAGCTATTGTCTGATGACTACGGTAATCAGTACAATTAACTGTCTTGGATAAAATATAGAACGGTCAAAGATGAATGAAAGGTTACATAACATGACCCCCAGACGGCATGTCTTTAGGTGTCACCTAAGAAAAAAGGGCCTGGGTGGCTCAATGAGTTAGGTAGTTGTAGGGCCCGGGTGGCTCAATGAGTTAGGTAGTTGTATGGCCTGGGTGGCTCAATGAGTTAGGTAGTTGTAGGGCCCGGGTGGCTCAATGAGTTAGGTAGTTGTATGGCCTGGGTGGCTCAATGAGTTAGGTAGTTGTAGGACCCAGGTGGCTCAATAAGTTAGGTAGCTGTAGGGCCCGGGTGGCTCAATGAGTTAGGTAGTTGTAGGGCCCGGGTGGCTCAATGAGTTAGGTAGTTGTAGGGCCCAGGTGGCTCAATGAGTTAGGTAGTTGTAGGGCCCGGATGGCTCAATGAGTTAGGTAGTTGTATGGCCTGGGTGGCTCAATGAGTTAGGTAGCTGTAGGGCCCAGGTGGCTCAATGAGTTAGGTAGTTGTAGGGCCCGGGTGGCTCAATTAGTTAGGTAGTTAGTTACCTATCACCAATATGGCTTTGTAAATTACAAAAAAGGGTGCACTCGACTCACAGCCACAAGTGATAAAGTTTACCAGTTGCTTGCCCATGGTCGGTGGTTCTCTCCGAGTACTTCGGCTTCTACCACCACTAAAACTAGTCGCCATGATATAGCTGCAATATTGCTGAAAGTGGCATTAAACACCAAAAATCAATCAATCAGTCAACCAAAGAAAAAAGAAAAAAAAGATATAAACATTTAATATTAATTAAGATTGTGGAAATGCAAGTATAAATGCCATGATTCATAATTTTGATGCACAGATTGAAGTTTGAACAAATAATTACCTCATGATCATGGCACATTGAGTCAGAGCTTTGAGGGGTTTTAAATTTTGAATTGACTAAAGGAAAAAAATATAAATAAACAGTATTCTCAAGATTTCAATTTATTTCTCTCACAGATTCTTTGTAAACAGTGATTCAGCTAGGCACAGGTCTCAGGACATTTGCCCACCTATTTCTCAAATTATCCTGAAAACTTTATAAAAATTAGTTTAATTATTAAAAAGTGTCCTGAAGAAATGTTGATAAAACTGGAAATTGTCCTGAAAATTTCAAAGTCTAGCTGAAACACTGTTTGTCAATTATAGGAAAAAACATGTATTGAAACTACATATACTGATATATCAAGAAAACAGTACATTAAAGTGAGACAAAAAATGGCCTATTATTTATTATTTACAGGAAAAAAGATGTGTATAAAAACATGAATTACATATTAAAATACATGTACAAATGCATTTTTAATGTCAAGACAGCTGTCACTCAATTATTCATGAAATCTTTACTTCTTTTTTAAAAAAAATTGTTGTTTTTTGGAAAATAAAGGAGACAAACATCTTAAACCAGTTTTACTTAAGCAAATTGATTTCCAAAATAAAACACACCATTTCTACATTTCAACCTGTTTTTTGTGACCTTCCAAGGGAACAATGAAATATGGTCACATAAGACAGGTGGTCGCTTTATACAGGTTTAATTAATATGAAATGCAAGTGTGAAAGAAAATTATAATTAAGGTAGCATAATACAAGTTATTGCTTAGAAGAGGTGGTCACTAAAGCAGGTGGTTTGACTATTTTCTTTTGATACAATGATCGTAATATTGGGTACACTAATATGTCATGTGACAAGGTTAAATACAAGTCATCGTCAAAATTAAAGAAAAACATAATGTTCCTGGTTCACATAGCCTCACTATCAAATCAAAACAATATATTATATGTATTGTTTACCTGTCTTATAGCCTTAGAGATTTTTTTTTTTTTTTTAAATGAAGTTAAAATTATAAATAAATCATTTTGGAAATAAAATTGTAAATTTTTCCGCAAGAACAAGTTACATTTGATGAGATCCCCTCTAGACCAACACGCTTAGTTGGATTTTTATAGTGCTAGCTCACTAAAACTAACAGTGCACAGGTAGACATGTCGCTCCTCTTGGACAGATTATCCTAAGTCAACCAGTCTTTGTTCATACTCCTTACTGCTAGCTCACTAAAACTAACAGTGCACAGGTAGACATGTCGCTCCTCTTGGACAGATTATCCTAAGTCAACCAGTCTTTGTTCATACTCCTTACTGCTAGCTCACTAAAACTAACAGTACACAGGTAGACATGTCACTCCTCTTGGACAGATTATCCTGATTCTGAGCCAACCAGTCTTTGCTCTTACTTCTTACTGCCGAGTGCTCAAAAGCAACAAATACTAACATTATAGTCTGTGGTTTGACCCAAGCTGGGCACTAACCCACGATTATAGTCTGTGGTTTGACCTAAGCTGGGCACGAACCCACGATTATAGTCTGTGGTTTGACCCGAGCTGGGCACGAACCCACGATTATAGTCTGTGGTTTGACCCGAGCTGGGAACGAACCCACGATTATAGTCTGTAGTTTGACCCAAGCTGGGCACGAACCCACGATTATAGTCTGTGGTTTGACCCAAGCTGGGCACGAACCCACGATTATAGTCTGTGGTTTGACCCAAGCTGGGCACGAACCCACGATTATAGTCTGTGGTTTGACCCAAGCTAGGAACGAACCCACGATTATAGTCTGTGGTTTGACCCAAGCTGGGCACGAACCCACGATTATAGTTTGTGGTTTGACCCAAGCTGGGCATGAACCCACGATTATAGTCTGTGGTTTGACCCAAGCTGGGCACGAACCCACGATTATAGTTTGTGGTTTGACCCAAGCTGGGCACGAACCTACGATTATATTCTGGTTTGACCCAAGCTGGGCACGAACCCACGATTATAGTCTGTGGTTTGACCCAAGCTGGGCACGAACCCACGATTATAGTCTGTGGTTTGACCCAAGCTAGGAATGAACCCACGATTATAGTCTGTGGTTTGACCCAAGCTGGGCACGAACCCACGATTATAGTTTGTGGTTTGACCCAAGCTGGGCACGAACCCACGATTATAGTCTGTTGTTTGACCCAAGCTGGGCACGAACCCACGATTATAGTCTGGTTTGACCCAAGCTGGGCACTAACCCACGATTATAGTCTGTGGTTTGACCCAAGCTGGGCACGAACCCACGATTATAGTCTGTGGTTTGACCCAAGCTGGGCACAAACCCATGATTATAGTCTGTGGTTTGACCCAAGCTGGGCACGAACCCACGATTATAGTCTGTGGTTTGACCCAAGCTGGACACGAACCCACGATTATAGTCTGGTTTGACCCAAGCTGGGCACGAACCCACGATTATAGTCTGGTTTGACCCAAGCTGGGCACGAACCCACGATTATAGTCTGTGGTTTGACCCAAACTGGGCACGAACCCATGATTATAGTCTGTGGTTTGACCCAAGCTGGGCACGAACCCACGATTATAGTCTGTGGTTTGACCCAAGCTGGGCACAAACCCACGATTATAGTCTGTGGTTTGACCCAAGCTGGGCACGAACCCACGATTACAGTCTGTGGTTTGACCCAAGCTGGGCACGAACCCACGATTATAGTCTGTGGTTTGACCCAAGCTGGACACGAACCCACGATTATAGTCTGTGGTTTGACCCAAGCTGGGCACGAACCCACGATTATAGTCTGTGGTTTGACCCAAACTGGGCATTAACCCACGATTATAGTCTGTGGTTTGACCCAGGCTGGGCACGAACCCACGATTATAGTCTGTGGTTTGACCCAAGCTGGGCACGAACCCACGATTATAGTCTGTGGTTTGACCCAAGCTGGACACCAACCCACCATCTAACACACTTGATTTAAGCATGCTAATTATAGCCATTTTATGGTTGTGTTGTTTAACCCCATTTTCAACAATATTTGAGTTGTATCTTGGCGGTCAGTTTTATAGGTGGAGGAAATGGGTGTACCCGTAGAAAACGACCTATAAGTCACCGACAAATAACAATTACACTACCGTTGCGGATTATTCCGAATATAGATGTGTAAGTTGACATCAAACAACTTACAAGTGTATTAGATGTTGTCTTACAGTGACGTAACAGTGTTGTAATTTATCTTCCATTTATTACAGGTATTTAAAACTGTTTGTAGGAAATAACAGAAAACAAGACAATACCAGTACTACAGTTCTGATTTCTTGTGTACCATAGTTAAAGAATCTTCATTTTGGACAGTTGATATTTGCGATATAAGAATTTACTATTGTAAAATATACTGGTTTACACTCTGGGAACAGGGATAACTTGTAGCAATTTATTTTGTTGAGTCCAGAAGACATTTCTGAAAATATTGACGACTCCCACCATTGTAAAAATCTAAAATTTGAAAACTTTGGTGAGTCCAGGACTCATCTGGGTGAGAAAACTTTGGTGAGTCCAGGACTCATCTGGGTGAGAAAACTTTGGTGAGTCCAGGACTCATCTGGGTAAGAAAACTTTGGTGAGTCCAGGACTCATCTGGGTGAGAAAACTTTGGTGAGTCCAGGACTCATCTAGGTGAGAAAACTTTGGTGAGTCCAGGACTCATCTGGGTGAGAAAACTTTGGTGAGTCCAGGACTCATCTAGGTGAGAAAACTTTGGTGAGTCCAGGACTCATCTGGGTGAGAAAACTTTGGTGAGTCCAGGACTCATCTGGGTGAGAAAACTTTGGTGAGGCCAGGACTCATCTGGGTGAGAAAACTAATGAGTCCAGGACTCATCTGGGTGAGAAAACTTTGGTGAGTCCAGGACTCATCTGGGTGAGAAAACTTTGGTGAGTCCAGGACTCATCTGGGTGAGAAATATTTGGTGAGTCCAGGACTCATCTGGGTGAGAAATATTTGGTGAGTCCAGGACTCATCTGGGTGAGAAAACTTTGGTGAGTCCAGGACTCATCTGGGTGAGAAAACTTTGGTGAGTCCAGGACTCATCTAGGTGAGAAAACTTTGGTGAGTCCAGGACTCATCTGGGTGAGAAAACTTTGGTGAGTCCAGGACTCATCTGGGTGAGAAAACTTTGGTGAGTCCAGGACTCATCTGGGTGAGTTGCAAGGATCTCTGTAGGAACATTTCATAATTTTTGAAAATTTTCCAAATAGATTGGGTCCATTAATAATGGACCGAGCAAATGTTTTTGTGAGTAAAAACATGAGTAAATTACACAAATGACTGTAATAATTAAGTAATTTATTTTCCAGGAGAAAAGCCTTATTCTTGTCCATTAGACGGATGTGACAAAGCCTTTCCTCAGTTGTCTAACTTGCAGCACCACATTCGTAACCATGATAAATTAGCCGAGAGCCAGTACCAGTGTCATCTGTGTGATCGATCATATCCAAATGAGGCTACGTTAAAGGCTCATAACACAAGGGTAAGAAGCATATCAGAAAATCATGTGATTACTCTCCACTCTGATCACATGTGGGTCAACTGGCAGAGAAATCCTTTTAGTCATGTGATCAGTTGTAGCCAATCAAAACACAGCTTTTTAATGTATCTAAATTAAGAAAGGAATTCCATGCAAATTATGGACACCACCATTTTTCTGCATAGCTTTTTCACCTCATAGAAGGAGATTAACAATATCAGACAATGATTTTGATTGGGAACTATTCATAGCCTTTTCTCAATGAAACAAGGATTGATGATGAGTGCTGAGTAATCGTAGTGTGCCGTGGGTTACCGATGAGGTATCACCAATGGCAATATAAACATCAGCTTACTAACACAATGACTATGATTGGAATGAAAGTCGTGGCTTGGGACAGGCACAACAACATTTTACAATGGTTATAGATGCAAATTTTCTTTTTTAATTTTTTCTTATTTCAGACCTGCAAATATTAATTTATTTTTTAATATTTCCAAACATGACTTTGCATATTACTCTCTGAAGCCAATCAAATATCCATTCCATATTTTGCAGATAACCAGTACAAAAAAAAAAAATTTCAAAGAATATTTTTTCCATATTTTTCAGGTCAGTGATTCTCCCCGGGTTTTCCGGTTTCCTCCACTAATAAAACTGACACCACAATATAAATGAAATATTGTTGAAAGTGGCATTAAACACCATAACCCTAACCATTATTCATATTTTTTAAAAGAACAAATAGTATCTTTAATATATAAATTTTCCGAAGGATTTTGTTTATTTCTGTATCTATGTGAATGTTTTTTTAATCATACAGGAAAAAAAGGTGCATTTTGTAATTATATACAGAGTGGTGTATTTTTTTTTTAATGTGCTTGCATTTTAATTTAAAGTTGTGTCAGCATGAACATATTTTATTTAAATCATGAATTAATGTTTATTAAATTTGTAGTCTGAAAAAAATTACGTAACTGCACCGAATAATTAAAGGTCAAATAAAGTATTAGATACAAACATATTAGTTCAGACAAACTATGTTATATTAAACTGAGGGATACTCGTTTTCTAGGACATCTGTAATCAAATTATGATTTTCTTTGCTATAGTTATAAGTGGATAAGTCATTTTCTAGGAGGGGCCGTTGTGGTCGGGATCGTATGGTAGTTGGATTTACAACTACCTGTGAAATCAGTGACTTGTGACAGGTCGATGGTTTTCTCAGGGTATTCCAGTTTCCTTCACCTATAAAACTGAAATATTGTTAAAAGTGGCGTTAAACACCATAAACCTAAACCAAACCATTTTCTAGTATAATCACAGTCAAGTTACGATCTGCGTGTTCTAGTTATGTTTGTATACGTTTTTTTTTATACATTAGGTAATTATGTGTACATGCATTCGTCCCTGACTTTAACATTATACTGTAGATAAAATGTAACAATAATTTCTGATAATAATCAATGATTGAGTGATTGGTGTTTAACGCCAAGTGAGCAATTTTTCAGCCATATCATGGTGAGAACAAGATACATCAATGAGATGATAATGATGTCCACTTTGTACTAGACGAACACTCTAGTTTGGATTTTTATAGTGCTAGCTCAATGAAACAACAGTCTGTGGGTAGACATTTCGCTCCACTTGACACATTATCCTTAATTCTACATGCTTGGCGGAGAAGCAACAAATACCAATTTTATAGTCTTTGGTATGACCTGACCGGGGTTTGATCCCATGGTGTACTGCACTCAAGGCAAGCACACTAACCATTACACCACCAATGTGGTAAATGTGTAATTGACGGAGAGTTAATGAGCAAGTAATACATTTAATTGATTGTTAGGTTTAAGCCAATATTTAGGAAGAAATTAGTAAAAAAAAAAAAAAATGAAGTTAATTTGTTTGAATAAAACATTTTGAGATCTGTAATTACAATAATTAAAATGTATTCTCTTTTCTTTATTGAATTTATTTAATTGACTAGTCGATGATTAGCATTTGTGATATGAAGAAAAAAATTAGGAGGTGAAGCAATATCCTTGGGATTCTACATAGACTGCAATGTTAATTGATTATTTGATATCTGTCAACAAAAGTTGAATATAGTAATAGAATTCAACTCTGGTCTTTGTTGACACTAAATTAAATCTCTGGTTTTCTCTAAATTATATAGGACATGCCTATGTTGAATAATAAAAATAAAATTTTTAATTTTCCATTGAAATAGAGGTAAAATCCAGAGAATACCTGCTAACCTTACCTCCTTCGATTATTAAATGCCAGGATGTGTGGATAAGGGGAATAACTGGTACCAGGTTCAATCTTTTTTTTTTTCAATTTCAGATGCATGTTCATTCCAAATTGATTCCAAACTTACAAAAATCAACACTGTCTCAACCACACCAATCTGTCTCACAAATTCCTATTGTCTCAGACTTGCAACCAAGGCAGAGGAAGCGAAAGGCTACTCGTCCACAACATATCAACAACCGATCTGTCATACCATTCTCACAGAGTCGATCGGAAATGGAGAATCGTATGTTTTCCCACTTGGTTAATAGACAAGGAAAAGATGGCCAAGATAACTTTGTGTACGTTTTGGACAGTGACGAGGATAACTCACGAGACATTCCAATTAAAAAGCCGGAAATTGCAAGCAATAACAACAATTTTTACAGTCACAATTTGTCTCAAAAGGAGAACTTTTATAATACAGACAGATTAGAGGAAAGTCAATCAAAAAATATGACGATGTCAGACAACGCTGATAATTTCTTTAGAGGTAACAATAATTCCTCAAGTGTTCATAATTCAAATTCTAATTTTAGATATGGAAATGAAATTGCGTATCGGCCACAAACGTCTGATGTCAGAAGCCATGGCTTGCCAAAACTGTCCAATGAACTGCCAAGAAATAATAATCATGTGTCAGTTTCATCCAATGAAATGTTTAGAAATAATAATCATGTACGTGTATCATCCAATGAAATGCACGGACACAAAAACCCTATGGCAATATCCTCCAATGGTATGTCTCAAAACAATAACTTTTTACCAGTATCATCCAGTGATATTCCTAGAACAAAGCCTGTTTCTGTTCCATCAAATGGAATTGCTGTAAGTAGTAGTCACATGACAATGGCAGCCAATCAAATGCAAAGAGACAACATCCAAAGATCACAATTGTCCAATGAAATGCAGAGATACACTGATGGAGTTGGATTAGATTTATCTATAAATAATCATGATTTTTCCAGGCTATATGAAGAAAGGTCTAGATTATCAAATATGATGACTAATAACACATATGCAAGCAGTCATATCCCAAGAATCACCAATGGTCTGTCTGATAACCGCAGAATGATGGACAACAAGCAAAATCAAAATTTACCCAATGATATCATGCCTGATAATCGAAATAGCTTCAACCAAATGATGAATGAAACAATAAACAATTGGCAAAGGCGCAGCTATGTCCACCAAAAGAGAATGGATAACGAAGAATCAGATGAAAGTTCAGATGAATCAGAATCAGAGATGGACAGACATCATTTTCAGACACCAAATTTAGGGACCGATGTATATGATGACCCCATGAACTAGCATGTTTACATAACTGTAAAATATCTCAACATTATTTTAGTTGTTTCTTTTTGCTTTAATGGGGTAATTAGAGTTTTTTTTTGTGTTGGTGTAATGGTGTTTAAAGCCACTTTCAACAATATTTCAGTTATATCGTTGCAGTATTTTCTAATCTTACAACTTGTCACAAGTCTCTGCAATTTTTATATATTTTTCTTTAAAAAGTTTAATTATTATAATACAATGAAATGCTGTCCACACTTGTCATAATCAAACTCTGTGTACAGCTGCTTGATAAAGGACGAAGTCCTTATAATGGTAGGCTGTCCGATTTTTCCTTCTATATTGATAGCCAAATATCTGTTAACCGGAAGTTTAAAAAATAGATCAATTGATAATTTAGAAACGCAAAAGAAATATATTTCAATGAAAAATTCCCAATTCTTTAATTATTTACTCTATGCAAAATCGAAATAAACTTGAAATAAAATTCTAATAACAAAATCTCTTTCTACGAAACTCCCGACGGAAGAGCGGCATACAGTAGGTAAAATGAACGGAACAGCCATAACAAATCGGCTACAAAATTCATTCAAAATAAAAGATAATAACTTGTACAGATGATCGTATTATTGAAATTTTAGGACTTCGTCCTTCAAACAGGTTGCCTGTCTCATATTAGTAAAAACAACAACGTAGATATCCTATTTAGTGTGTACAACATGTGTGGTTATATATATCATTTCATTTTCACAGCAACACTTCTAAAAGAAAAAAACTATTTAAAAATTGACACAGAGACTTTTATGGCAAGTCTATTGTAATCTAAAGCCAATTTTCTGTAGGTTCTACTTGTTCAAAAACACTACAATAGCCAGTGAATTTAAAAATTAATTTTCTCCTGTAATTCTCTCATATGAAAAAGAATTTATTCTTTTCTACTAAGATGAAACAATATGAGTAGGACGAGGGACTCGCTGCAACTTTTGCATACGAGCTGATTTATTTTATTGTTAGTTGTTATACAACATATAATAATACGACACAATATCAAACTAAAACTTATTGTCTTATAAAAAATTAGACAATAAATAAGAAATATCGCTACAGCCATTCTACTACAGGAAGTGGGCAAAAATATTCACACAATTCCAATTTTCCCTATATATTTATTTTTAATTTTTAGAAGCATGTTTTTCAAATCCTCATGATTTAAGGCTAGCCTTAGATTATTTGTCTACAAAAGTACTATCAATGTATTACTCTTTGGACTAAATTACATTTTGTAATATTTTTTGTGTTTAACTTGTATATTCTCAAAGTTTTTAGTTTTTTATCAAATTATTTAGGAATTATCAAGAAAAACTACATTTTATTCTGCTTTTGTCTATGCAAAAATTAATCAAAAATGGACATGCAGTGGTTTCAGGATAATTTGAAAAAATTACTTTTAATACCTAGGCAAAAATGAAATATTTGTGTTATCTAAGAGAGATAACTCTAGTTATAAATCAATTGATTTCAGATTTAATCTGATAGAATCTCATTGTTTAGCTGAATCTCTGTTTCTTTGTTTATAAGATTAAGTTAACAATTATTGAAATCCAGCTATATTTTATGTTAATAAAAAAAAAAGATACAATGTTGGTGAAGTATTAAAGTGCTGTTAATTATTTTATTTATATTTAATATTTTTATATTTATAGTACCGCTACTTTCAGTACTGAGACCCTTATACATTTATGAACTTTACACTGCTTACTTATGATGATAGCAAAATATTTTAAATTCAAACTTCCATGGACTCCTTATAAATTTATGAAATTTTGAAGGGATATTTTTTTAAAATATGAAATTCAAACTACTTGCTAGATATGAGCTCCTTGTAAATTTATGAAATTTAGTTTATTTTTTATATAATTAAAAAAAAATTAAATTCAAACTATTGTGAGCTTCTTAAAAATTTATGAAATTTACAATGTTTTAGAAAAAATTAAATTCAAACTACTTTTTAAAATGACCAAAGTTACTTCTTTCAAGGTATCTTTGATAATCTAAGATTTTATCAAAGATACCTTGATATAAGTAAATTAACAAAATGTCCACATAATTTATATCTATTTCCTCCACATTCTGAACTTCATGAGAGAAAAAAATTGGATGACAGTGTGATTAAAAGTAGCAGGTCAAATAATATTTGTTCTAGATAAGTCCAGTAAATACAGACATTTTAGAAACCATGCTTTGAAGCAATATTTATGAATATATCATTAGTGTGTACTTATTATTTTGTTAATTGTTTATATACATAGAATCTACTTTGTATGTTTTGCTTTAGAAAATATTATGCAATGAATTTTCCAACCAAAGATGTTTTCTACAGTGTGTGTGTTGTATTTTGTTTAAATCAATGGTTCAACTGGACATTAATTTTGTGTGATGCTGGGCATCCATTTATTTTTCTTATTATTTTTGAAGTTGAAAACTTATGTATTGTTTCCATGGTAATATTGCATATTCTTTAGCACTACATTTTTTTGGTTATTAATTTTGAAGTTGAAAACGTATGCATTGTTTCCATGGTAATATTGCATATTCTTTAACGATACATTTTTTTGGTTATTGATTTTGAAGTTGAAAACTTATGCATTGTTTCCATGGTAATGTTGCTTATTCTTTAGTGCTACATTTATATGTCTTTTCCATGTTTTGTACTGCAGATTTAACCTCTAAAATGTGCCTTTTCATCAAAGAAGCACATGTACACTACTGTTCTTTTTAAAAAAAAATCTAGTTTTCCAGAGCTAATGTTAGGATGTAAAAACATAGACATTCATCTAAAGCTTTTTATCCCACATTTCAAATAGGAGGATATAACATCACACCAGTAGGCAGGGGGATTCATAAGGCCTCCCCTTTTGAAAACCAAGGACTATTAAAGTCAAGATTTTGGTTGAACTATGACTACCCCTAACCCTGCCACTTGAGCAATGATGGTCATGGGCTTGAACTTCGCATGTAGATATGCTTGTCCATAGGCATCAATACCAGATTATGGTGTGAATTTAAAGAGTAATATAGGAATGTCTAAATTAGGTATGATATTAAGGGCAATTCCTCTTTTTTGGTGATTAAAACCAAATTCTTATGAAAAACATTGGGTGTAAAAAATGTACAGTATGTCACACGTGCACCCACTGAAGAAAGTGATTATTCTCTATGTAACATTCCAGAGTTATGTCCCTTTGTGGAACAAGTTTTCCCTCATTTAATGTGGTATCTAAATTTCATGGTTGCTGGACATTAAGCAATAATCAATCAATCAATCAATCTTAATTTCAAAAGAAATAAACACAAGGTCAAAATTTAGACCATTATAATTATTATACTTGACATTGACCTTGATAATTAAGATATGAAGATATTAAGTAAATATTGGTTTGATATTCAATATTAAATGGACAGTCCATTCCACTTGTTTAGGATTTTAAATCTACTTTGTACTAATGTTAAAGATCCTAAACCTGCTAATTGTTAGGAAATAAAGGTGCACAAAAAACAAAATATTCAGCAAATTTTCAGTATTTAGTAGCTAATCAAAATATTATGAACAGTAACAATTTGTGAAATTTCTGTAGCTTGTTGTCGTTCCAACAGGCAAAGCTTTTAATGCTGTGGATTTGCTGTGAATATTATGTAGAAATTGTGATATTCTGATGTACATACATACTTACTGTATTGTTAAACATTCCAATATATATTGTAATTAGTGCATCGTGTGTGTTATCGACTTTGTCAAATTTCCTGCCAAAAATTTAATAGTTTAGAGAAATGTGTTTTGTTTCAATGTATTTTTATGTAATTCTACAAAAGTTATACATGTAGTGTTAGTTTTCGACACCTCTGTCCTTTGACTATTTCTTTTCTGACATTTTCAAACCTGACTTGAAAGGCCACAAATACATGAAACCTCCTTCTCTTCTGACGTTTTCGAACCTGACTTAAAAGACCACAAATACATAGAACCTTAGTGGCAGCTGATTAAATGAACCCCCATTGTTAAAGGTGATTATATCAAATGAGGGTGAACCATTTGTAAATTTGTGTTCTGCAAAAACTATTATGTTGCGTTTTATGTTCTTGTAATTATATCATGCAAATAAATTTTTTTGAAGTGTAATATATTGCTATATACAAAAAAAACCAGTATTTTTATGAAGTCTACAAATTGTGTATATTTACAAGATTATGTTGTATGCACATGTAAATAAATAGAAGCATTTAAAACAAAAATGGAGCTTTAAAAGATTAAAATGTGATGTAGATTGTTGTTTATCATGTTTCGTTGAACACCAATAGTTGCCTGCTTTTAATGTTTATACATGTATAATAATAGATAGATTTGTCTCCCCTTTGTAAGCCAGTTCACATGTGTTGTCTCTCTTGTAAACTTTGTTATCGTATATATTTTTAATAAATTTATTGTAGATAGAAGTTATATATATATTGCTGAGTAAAAACAAAGATTGCTTTTGAATAGGTTGTACCTGGTTGTGTTTTGTCATCAAGATTTTAATGTCTTTTTTTTCTCCAAAAACCTTCTTTAAAAGAAGATTTCACCGTCATTGATGTGTAATTTATTCATAATAACTTTGTAAACACAATTCTTATTCATCCAATCCCCTCATATGTATGTAGGGGCCCGGGTGGCTCAATGAGTTAGGTCGTTGGATCTAACAACTCATACAAGCCTATCACCAATACGGAGTGGGTTCGCGCCCTGCTTTGTAAATTACAAAAAGGGTGCACTCGACTCGCAGCCGCAAGTGATAATGTTTACCAGTTGCTTGCCCATGGTCGGTGGTTCTCTCCGGGTACACCGGCTTCCTCAACCACTAAAACTGGTTGCCATGATATAGCTGAAATATTGTTGAAAGTGGCGTTAAAACACCAAAAATCAATCAATCATATGTATGTATTTATCGGCAGTGTCTATTGTAGTCCTCCTCTTATTAGATCATTTCCTCTCTTATCAGGCCAGAATTTAGATACATGTACATAAATACGACTAAATCGCCCCCTTCAAGAAATGCCACCCTTCTTATAAGGCCACTTTTTCATTACAGAAGGGGGTGGCCTTGCAGAGGGAGACTATTATACTAGATAATCGCCCCCTTCAAGAGAGGCCACCCTTCTTATAAGGCCACTTTTTTCATTACAGAAGGGGGTGGCCTTACAGAGGGAGACTATTGACTATTGTACTAGATAATCATCCCCTTCAAGAGAGGCCACCCTTCTTATAAGGCCACTTTTTCATTTCAGAAGGGGGTGGCCTTACAGAGGGAGACTATTATACTAGATAATCATCCCCTTCAAGAGAGACCACCCTTCTTATAAGGCCACTTTTTCATTACAAAAGGGGGTGGCCTTACAGAGGGAGACTATTATACTAGATAGTTGTCCCCTCCAAGAGAGGCCACCCTTATAAGGCCACTTTTTCATTACAGAAGTGATGGTCTTGTAAGAGAAGGACTATTGTACATGTATTAACCTTAGACCAATCATTTTCTTGTTCTTCAAATTGCTTACACCTAGTGTAGGTGAGGCAGTAATGATTTCCTTATTGTTGTATCCATTCTGTTCTAGATTTAGACTTTTCTAAGTTTAAAAACATAAAGATTATGTCTGGTATGAAATGTATCAAGTAATTTTACCCCTTGTAAATATTTCCAAAAAAGTCAAGACATTGCATATGACAATGCTAATTTTTAAATAAGTCATGCAAAAAAAAACCGTTACAAAATCAAGACGCTGTGACCTTGAACCATGCAATCATTTCCACATCAAGTTTTCATTTAATTATTTGATACATGATATTTAGATATCAAACTACAGTATAGTAACTACCTGTGCAATCAGTGCCTATCACCACTAGAGTTTTGAGTTCGAATCCCGCTCATGGCGAGGTGTACTTGATACAACATTATGTGATAAAAGTTTGTCAGTAACTTGTGGCAGGTCGGTGGTTTTCCTTGTGTACTCTGGTTTCCTCCACCTATATAACTGACCTGTACAATATAACTGAAATATTGTATATCTGGTAATCACGGTAATGCTGAAAAATTGTCGAGTCACAAATAGCAATAACCCCCCCCCCGTACTACAGTACAGTAGTTCCCCTCTTATAAGACTACCCCATTTGCAATGAAAAAACTGGCCTTTTAAGAGGGGGACCTGTCTAGGGGGAGGACAATTTAGTATTTTACTATCTCAGTACATCTGAAATCTGTCCTGACACGAAGGATGGCCTTTGAAGAGAGGGGCCTTATAAGAAGGGGACTGCTGTATAGCATTTCTTCACTATCTGTCTTAGTAAAATTTGAACAGATAGCTGTATAATGCTATGATGAAACACCCATTAAATCATGGTTTCTTTCCATTATTTCTTAATTATCGGTAATATTGACATTATTCGTTTGATCTCTTAGAGTGATATTGTCACCATTAACGAACTGACGCTGAAACTGAAAATAATCAATCCATGTGACGTCAAACACATTACGATCTTGCCGATAAATATTATAATGTCAGTTTTGAAGGTCGAGACAGACATGACTAGTATCATGTCGGACTCGCTGCAATACTAGTGATAATGTCTGTCTCAACCTCCAGAACTGCTGTTATTCTATACATATTTCTACCTTTTACCTTTAAAGGTTGTCACCAACCAAAGAACAAGTAGTAAATTGTGTATGGCCTTACTAAATGTGTGATAATAACATGGGCATTTAAGTGACTTATTACTTTTGTCAATCCAATATATTATGTTGTATAACTTTATGGGGTGCTTTTCACCAATACATGTGAGCATTTTACTGAAATTTTTTGTTTTATATATATATAAATTGTTTTGTCATTTTTTAATTTGAAACAGAAAAGAAATTATTTTATTTATTTATTTATTTTTATTTATGTTTTATTAAAAAAAAAAAATTAAAATAGCACATTTTCAATGCCTGTAATTTCAACACTAAAATGTCAATTTCTTGGAGAAACTAGAAATTAAATTATAATCGTTAAAACCATAATTGCATTTAGGTAATTAGAATTTTGGTTCATTTGAAATAAACTAATTGGTTATGTTGACTTTAACACAGTAAGATTCTTTGCTGTCTTTTTTTGTGTAAATTTCCAAAGCCTGGCTGAAACTTACATGCTTTCTTGCCATTGGCCACTCATATTTTACAGTTGAAATTATGAGGTCAAAGGGTTAGGTCAGAAGTCATTTACAAATTTAAGCATATTTTAAATAGTGATACCTGTATGTATTAGACATGTGTATACATGTATTAGATTATCAAATTGTGTATTACTCGGGAGTCCACCAGAGAATTGTGTATTACTAATTTTTTTTTATCATTATTTCAATTTCAGAATTTGAATATACATGTATATATATATTTATGTTTTAATGATATTGTTTTGGTCACAGATATTTAAAGGTTTGGTAGCCATCATGATCGTATGGTAGTTGGATTTACAACTACCTATATAATCAGTGCACATCACCACTAATGTTGTAAGATCGAATCCCGCTTAGGCAAGGTGTACTCAATACAACATTATGTGATTAAGTTTGTCATTGACTTGCGACAGGTCAGTGGTTTTCTCCGGGTACTCCGGCTTCTTCCACCAATAAACTGACCGCGATGATATAATTGAAGGTAAATCCAACTACCATATGGCATAAGATCGTGACCACGCTGGCCTCTGTGGTAATTTGATTTTCATCATGTTGATGATCTAAACATGCACAGTAGTCGCCCTTATATAAGGTCACCTTTCTGTAATAACAAAGTGGCCTTAGGGGTGGCCTCTCTTGAGGGAGACAAAATACTAGTCAAATCTGGTCTGATAAGATGGGTTACCTTTAGTTGGAGGGGCCTTATAAGAGGGGTCTCTTGAGGGAGACAAAATACTAGTAAAATCTGGTCTGATAAGATGGGTTACCTTTGGTTGGAGGGGCCTTATATTAAAGAGGGGTCTCTTGAGGGAGACAAAATACTAGTAAAATCTGGTCTGATAAGATGGGTTACCTTTGGTAGGAGGGGCCTTATATTAAAGAGGGGTGGCCTCTCTTGAGAGACAATTTACAAGTAAAATCTGGTCCGAAACAAAGGGTGACCTTTGGTGGGAGGGGTATAATAAGAGGGGTGGCCTCTCTTAAAATTATATGAAATTATGAGAAGATAAAACTATATTTTTTTCTGCTTTTAATGCTGCAAATTTCAGGAAATTTGAGTAAGAAATGACTTGACAAGAATTAAAAAAAAATCATGGCTTTATATGAAATATATAGGGAAATATTTCAGTGGTGAAAGATTTTTATCCAATACTGTAAGTTAGATATGATAAACTTTGACTGTTTCATCTTATAACCTGTTAATCTACATTATGTATTTTACATACTGCTGTTTTTATTTTACATGTATTTTTGTTGTTTTAGTAAAATTACTAAAATTAATTACACATTGACCACTGTTCCACAAATCTGCTAATTTTAATTGTTATTTATTTTGACTTGTTCCACAATTTTTTGAAATAATTTAGAAATTATTTAAATATTTTTGATTATTTTTTATGATAACAGATTTATAGTCTTTTTTTTCAGTTGATATTATAGTGCTTTTAGTAGAGTTAAATAAAAATCATTAGAATATTTTTATTTGATTTTTATCAGCCTACACAAGGTAGTATTCTCCACAGTACAAGGCCTGTCATATGCAGGTATGATTCTGGTTAGAAAATAAAATAACAAACTCAATAAAAAAATAGCTGAAACCATCTACACCCACTTTCAATGGTCTATTTTTGACCTGTTCTGATTGTATCCAGCAACTTTCTGCAATTTCTCTCTAGAGGAAAATAGCTGAAATCAGTTAAATAACTGAAAAAAAATCATCCCTGCATATGTAATGAAAAATAAAACCAGAGGCTCTCAAGAGCCTGTATCGTTCACCTGGTTATAAAAAGAACCAATTGGTCCTATGTAAAAACTATGTCCTGCAGTGGTAGTCATCTTGGAATTCCGATCAACATAAAAAACACAGTTTGTAAAGGACCTTCCAATGATTGATTTCCGACTGGGTCCCCCATAAATCTATGACTTGAGATGGTGGCTAGCTTGGATTTCCTATCAGCATAAAAAAAACTAAATTTGTAGAGGCCCATCAAATGAACATTCCTGAAAAGTTTGGTTTCAATTGTCCAAGTGGTTTCAGTAAAGAAGTGTTTTAAAACATTTTCCCATAAGGTCCAATGTTAAACTAAGTTCTGTCATAGCTGCCATCTTGAATTTTATATCAGAACAAAAAGCCTAAACTTTGTAGAGGATCATCCAATGAACATTCATGTACAGTCAGGCTTCAATCAGATTTACGTTTTGAAAAATTTTTCCCATAGGGTCCAATGTTAAACTAAGTCCTGCCGTAGCCACCATCTTGGATTTCATATCAGAATAAAATACATAAACTTTGTAGAGGACTATCCAGTGAACATTCCTGTGTAGTTTGGATTGAGTCTGATTTATAGTTTCTGAGAAGAAGGCATTTCTGGTACAGTTTGACTTTGGGGTTGTTGTCTCCTTGACATTTACCCCATATCTCATTATATTCATATTTGTACATTTTCCCATAGGATCCAATGTTAATCTATGTCCTGCGGTGGCAGCCATCTTGGATTTCGGATCGGCATAGAAAATCCAAACTTTTTAAGAGGGCCTTCAAATGATTATTCCTGGGCAGTTTGGTTTCAATTGTCCAAGTGGTTTAAGAAAAGAAGCAGCCATTTTGAATTTCATATCGGAACAAAAAACCTAGTTTGTAGAGGACCATCTAATGAACATTCATGTACACTTTGGCTTTAATCATATTTGTAGTTTCTGAGAAAAAGGCATTTGAACATTTTCCCATGGGGTCCAATGTTAATCTATTTCCTGCAGTGGTGGCCATCTTGGATTTCCGATCAGCATAAAAAACCTAAATTTTGTAGAGGACCTTCCAATGATCATTCCTGTGCAGTTTGGTTTAAATTGTCCCAAGTGATTTCAGAGAGGAAGCATTTTGAGACACTTTTCCCATAGGGTCCAATGTTAAAATAAGTCCTGCTGTAGCCCCCATCTTCCATTTTATATCGAAACAAAAAACCTAAACTTTGTAGAGGACCATCCAATGAACATTCCTGCTAAGTTTGGTTCCAATTGGCCCAGTGGTTTCGGAGAAGAAGCTTGAAATGTGAAAAGTTTACAGACGACGGACCAGGTGAACTAAAAACTATAATCAAAAAGACCCAATCCAAGAGAAGAAAATAATGTCACATACACAGAGTGCAATTACCGTTTCATGGCAAATGATCAATTTTTCAGCTATACCATTTGAAATTAAATGAAGATAAATCAGAACTGATAGTGTTTGCACCTAAACGATTTCAGAAACTGTCAATTACAATTCGACGGTTGTGTTGTCAGCGATGCTCCCTTTGTTAAAAACCTTGGTGTACATTTTGACAAGGCATTAAACATGGAAAAACACGTAAGTGTTCTGGTCAAATCATGTTTTGCCCAAATTCGCACTATAGGACGTATTAGAACGTACTTATCAGAAAGCACATGTAAGACACTAGTTGCAACTCTGGGTACATCTCACATAGACTATGGAAACGCTATTCTTTATGGTATCGACAACAATGTGCTTTCGAAACTTCAAAGGGTCCAGAACACTGCGGCAAGACTTATCACCCGCAAAAGAAAGTACGACCATATTACACCAGAGCTAATGGCTTTACACTGGCTTCCGATTAAATACAGGTGTCAGTACAAGTTGCTTTTATACACTTTCAAAGTTCTGACTGAGCATGCTCCTGTTTATCTCCAGGAATTGTTGACAATTCATGTTCCAACAAGATCACTTCGCTCGGAAAATTCCATGCTGCTATCAAAACCCAGAGTGTGCACAAAGACATTCGGTGAGAAGCAATTTGACAGGGCAGCATCTACACTGTGGAACAATCTCCCAAGCAGCATCCGACATGAACAATCGATGGGAATTTTCAAGAAACAACTGAAAACATATCTTTTTAGACTTGCCTATGTTGATTTTATCTATTTGATGGTGTGCAGTAACGATGTATTTTTATTTTCTTACGAGTCACGTATGTTTTAATTCTTGGTGGAAATTTTTTCATTTTTAATTATAGACGCATTGTTTTAAACATATTTCATACTTTTATCACTTTTAGTTAAGAGCTTCGATATCATTTTCTTCCTCTTTTATAATTTTAGTTTTATTGCTTCATGTTTCGTTTCTGGTAAGTTTTATAGGTTTATGTAATTTTCATTTTGTATGTAAATTTTTAGTCTTTGTTAACTATGTTGAGCGCTTAGAGTAATTTTTTATCTATTACATATAGCGCTATATAAATTGTGTATTATATGTATTATATTATATACCATGGCACGAACAGGTTACATTTAAAAGGGACGATGATGTCTTCTGCTTTGAACTAGATCAAGACACTTTTTATAGTGCTAGTTCACTGCAACAACAGTCCGTGGATAGACATGTCACTCCACTCGGAACATATTATCCCCATTGCAAACCTCCTTGTCCTTGTTCCTACTCCTTAATGCTTGGCGGAGCAGACACAACTATCAATTTTTCAGTCTTTGGTTTGACCTGAATAGGGCTGAAACCCACGATCTACCGCACTTGAGGCCGGCATACTAACCATAACACCACAGATATGGTCGGGATACAGAGAGTATATCAATGTAAATATAAACACTAATTACAATTGTAACTCAGAAAAACATAAAAATATCAATTCACTTATACTCTTGTTCCTAATGCTTTCATGTCATACAGTAACATCGTCTAAACCAAACCTTGCATAAACCGAAATTCTGTATAAACTGAACTTTAAACAACTTCCCTGTTAATTTAATCTGTGTATCCCGTTTGATTGAGACAGTATCTTGTAATCTATTTCCCATAGTGTCTTATGCTAATTTATGTCTCTTGAGTGTGGCCATCATTGATTTCCAATTAAAACAAAAAAATACACACTTTTTTAAGGATCATCCCATGATCATTCACAAGATATTTAATATCATACCACAGAGTAGTTTTTTAATCAATAAAGGCTATCCTATTCAGCCAATCAAATTGCATTATTGGGCTCTGGCAGCCATGATGAATTTTGGATCTGTAACAAAAAATAACAAATTCAGATGAAGTTCACCACAGGAACATTTCTACAAAGTTTGTTTCAATGTTAGAGAAGATGCTAATGTATGACCACGATGACAGATACAAAGTAATGACAAATGCTCATGTTATTTTGAACCAGATGAACTAAATTTAGATATCTGTAGCTAACAATAAGCCACAACAAAGCTTAAATGAAAATAAAAAGTTAGTGGTCAATATTACCAACCACAACAACACACACCTGACTAATCAGAATTAACAGATCTGACGAAAACAGACGCTCATGGAAATTTAAGTTCTAGTTTGGGATAGACACACAAATGTGGCAGAATTAATTTGTTTGGTAATGCTGACAAATGCCCTAAAACCACAAATTTATCAATTAAAAACACCAGAAAGTTCATAAATAAACAACTAAAAACTTGTTCAACTCTAACAAGAATTTCAATTGGCTCAGCATCACAAGATGTTTATGAGTTGTGAAAAACTGTGAATGCAAAGGCAGAGATTAAGATAGGGAAGCAAAGTCTAATAAGGCCACAGAAAAAAATACCTGTGTCTGCTAACATACTGGAAAAAATAGTGTATATAGGCAGGCAAAACTTTTAATTTTTATCTAGATTATACAGGATACAACTTTTAACATTGCTTGTACAAAAATGCCAATAAAAACTATAGGGTAAGAATTAAAGATTAGGGTCTGTAAGTTTAGAGGAAACATTAGTAATTTTTTTGTAGTACAGTGAACACCTGACTTTTCCCCGTAATCCGACAAAAATTCATGGTCCCAAAGTATTTCTGTTAATTAAATTAAACCTGAGTAATCTGACATCCTGTACAATCCGACACATTTCCCTGGTCCCTTGGTGTGTCGGATTAGACAGGTAACACTGTATATTAACACCATAAAATTTTGTATCTATTTATTTAAAACAGTAACATAGTCAAATACTGCCATAGTACATGTTACAATATTAAATTATTTGCTACATATTAAAAAAAAAATTAAGAAACTGAAGAAAAAAGTGTCATACACAGAAAACGCATCTAATGTATCTATCACATGTACGCTCTGACACGTAACTAATTTTCTTTTCTTTTGAAATAAATAGCACTATTTGGAATGGCACACAATATATAAAGTTATACATTTATATTTAAATCAAATCATGCCATATCTGTGTTTTTCTTTATTTTGCATCAACCATGCTGATATCTGTACAACACGTAACATAAAGAAACAAAAATATTCCATACTTTCTAAATAATTTTTTGTTTTATTCATTTGCTGGTAAATTTTTGAAAAGCATGTTGAGGAAAAAAAAATAAAAAAAAAACATATTTGGCCTTATTGAATTTTTTTTCTAAATATCTTCATAATAAATAATGCTTGTATTAATTAATATTGAGATAATATAAAAAAAACAAGCCAATAAAACAAACAACAACCAAACAATCCATTATGCATTATTCTTTAACAGGAATTAAAAAATAAACATTAGTACAAAGTTTTAATTAGTAAAATCATGAAGTTCTCAATCAAAATTGATACAATACAATTTTTTTGTTTATTGTGAAAAAAAGAAATTAGTCATATATATTTTCAGTTTTCATATTTTGTTTTCTATCTCTACAAGAAAAAAAACAACATTTTTGAGTTATCTCCCTTAGGCCATAAAGATTTAAAAAAAAAAATGAAAACTCAAGTCGTTCTCTCTCATTCTTTAATATTAATTAATAAAAATACCATAATGTAGTGAAACTGATTGAAAAAATTAAGACATAATTGAAACTTCTTCTTCCAGCGACATTTTTACAATGTAATTAAAAAATTAGCTCAAACTATAAAGCACCTGCAAATTATTGTGTATACACATTTAATAGTAAACAGAAAATAATTTAAAAATAGACCTACTGATATAAGACACAATATTCATTGTGTTGCATTTACTATTTTTACAAAGTCTGGTTTTAATGAAGCTCCGCCCACTAATGATCCATCAATATCTGGTTGTGATCCTAAATCTTTACAATTAGCTGCTGTCACAGATCCTGAAAATTGTTAAGAGTAGAGATATAATTTAATGAATGAAAGATTGCTGTTTCATGCGATAACAGCCATTTTTTCAGTTATATCATGGCGTAAATTACATACATTGCAAGGAGATGATGATGATGTCCGCTTCGTTCTAGACCAACACGCTGAGTTGGATTTTTATAGTGCTAGCTCACTGAAACAACAGTCTGCAGGGCTCTCCACTGGGACACATTATCCTGATTCTGAACCAACCAGTTTTTCCTCTTACTCTTTAAAGTTTAATACTGTGTATATTTTTAACATAAACGTAAATAAAAATGTAGTGGTGGTGGCCATCATGGGTTTCAGATCCACAATGAAAAAGAATATTTTATAAAGGACCATCCAATGATTATTTATGTACAGTTAGGGATCAATCAAGATTCTAGTTTCTGAAAAATAATATTTATTCATTTCCCCCATGGGGTCCTATGCTAAATCTGTCATGTGGTGGAGGCTATCTTAGATTTCTGACTGATAAATAAAACACAACTTTGAAGAGGAAAACGTAAGGGATGAGTGATTGTTATTTAATGACAAATGAACAATTTTTCAGCTACGTCATGGCGATGAAAGAGATGTAAGAAACAGTATTACTATGTAACAATTCCAATACATCTGTGGCTTCTGAAAAGAAGAGAATTTAAATTTCAGCCAATCAGAAAGCATAATGACCTCAGAAGCCATGTTGAATTTCCAAATTGGGCAAAAGTGTTGAGGAATTTTAAGTAGCAATTTTACCTAGTTTTGGTTCAAATTTGGTCCAGTGATTTTTCAGAAAAAGATTGAAATATGGAAAGTTTATGGTGGATGTTGTGGACGCAAAGGGATGACAGTACCTCGATTGGCCCTTTGGCCTGGTGAACTAAAAAGAGGGAATAGACACAATGAATCCATAAAGTGACACAAAATAAAAAAGGCCCATGATGTGACACGAAATGAAAAGGCCCATGATTTGAGCCAAAATAAAAAAAGCCCATGAAGTGATACCCGATAAAAAGTCCCATTTTTTAGTTACCTCCATAAATAATTCTAACACTGTTAGCTACTGATTCAGACACTTTAGTTTTCATCCAGGCTCTAAGTTTCTGATGGACATCTTGTGCTTGCTCTGGTGTTGCTGTTTTTCCGGTACCTATAGCCCATACAGGTTCATACGCCAATACTACGTTTGACCACTGGTCTGCTGGTACATTGTCTGTAAGAAACAAATTGTGAAGTGTACAGAAAATATACCAGTAGAAGAGCTCATCAAATTAGGCGAAGTTGGTGACAGCTTCGCCTTGGTTACAATGAAATGGCCCCAATTCCTTCAATCCGTAGGCAGAAGTTATAGACCTCTTTTCAAATTAGTCTTTATTGCCAATAAATATTACTTTTTCTTGTCACCGGTTTAACCCTGCCACTTTTTGTGCCTGTCCCAAGCAAGGATTTGGATTTCCAACATCATATGTCGTGTTTTTTTGTGTGTTCAGTGAGTTGAGATGAGAGACGATTGTTTGTTTTGTTGATATTGATGGAATTGTTGACCATCACTGTTTACTCTTTCTATTTTTTTTTAACTCGATAGTCTTTTCCCAAGAAATGCAGTAATGGGGCGCTTATGTTTAATTTAATGAATTCAGACCGCGCTACATAAAAGAAGATCTTGGGGCACTTTTTATGATTTGTCAGTGTTAATACTAAAGTGTATTTATATTGATTCTTAGGGGCCATTGTGGTCGCAAGGTAGTTGGATTTCCAACTACCTATGCAATCATCGTAAGTTTGAAACCCTCCTAGGCAAGGTCTACTTGATACAACATTATGTGATCAAGTTTGTCAGTGACTTGCGACAGGTCGGTGGTTTTCTTTGTGTCCTCCGGTTTCCTCCACCAATAAAAATGACCGTCGCGATATAACTGAAATATTGTTGAAAGTGGCATTTAACACCATTACCCCCTAACCCCTATGAATTTCACAAATTAGACAAGAGCACAGGCATTTTCCATTGTGAGGAAGCATGGTGCTGGAAAGGGAAGGCATGGTGCACTACCCAGTCCTCACGATGAGCACCAATAATTCGGCCCAAGACCAGCAAAACTTTGTTCTGTCCTCCGGCCCAAGACCAGCAAAACTTTGTTCTGTCCCCCGGCCCAAGACCAGCAAAACTTTGTTCTGTCCTCCGGCCCAAGACCAGCAAAACTTTGTTCTGTCCTCCGGCCCAAGACCAGCAAAACTTTGTTCGAACTTGGGACATTTTTCAGTTTTTATTTGGAACTATATAAAAATACAATCAAGAATTTGATTCAGACCAGTAAATTCAAATGTTCATTTCAAGGACTGGTGACCATGCTAAAATTACCTTGGGAAAACACTACTCACCTACTATTGCTTGCATCTGTCTGTAGACTACTTCCTCTGTTTTGCCAGCCTCACGTTCTTCCAACTTTTCACCAATACATGCTATCACTTTGATGCCTACACTCAAAGCATACTTAGTTTTCTCTCCTACTAACTGGAAAAAAGAATACATAATACTTTCAGGTGTATATATAGGTGTACCTGTAGTAATCAGGGTTCATCAAACCAGGTGAAGTGGGCGACTTTTTCACTCTGGTTTCAACGAAATCACCATAGTTTTGCTCCTTAGGAAAAGCCTAAGTTTTCCTGTCAGTTTTTGGTAGTTAGTATTTTTTCACCAATAACCATACTTTTCCTTCCATATTCATGAATAAAGAGCTCCAACGTTCCTGAAATTTGACCTATACAGGGTTTTATATTCATTATTTTATTCCAAATTTGTTGGTTGTATCATTTTTAACATCACTGAGCAGCAAGTTTGTTTTGTGAAATATAGGGGGATGTGCGGTAGCGGGGAAAGAAACATACAAATATCTGCAGATTCTTCGGAAGTCTCTCAGATTTTACCTCATTTCACTCTCATGACAACAGAAAGAGAAGACGCCGTGTTTTTATCAAGTATAGTGAGCCCTGAGTAGTATTAGCCAGAGTTAAGTCAAACAAAACTCTATAAAATTGGTTTTTGCTACTTCTCTGCTAAGTACTCTGCATTAGATATAAAGAACAAGAGCAAAGACAGGTTAGCTCAGAATCAGGATAACAAAGACAGGTTAGCTCAGAATCAGGATAACAAAGACAGGTTAGCTCAGAATCAGGATAACAAAGACAGTTTAGCTCAGAATCAGGATAACAAAGACAGGTTAGCTCAGAATCAGGATAACAAAGACAGGTTAGCTCAGAATCAGGATAACAAAGACAGGTTAGCTCAGAATCAGGATAACAAAGACAGGTTAGCTCAGAATCAGGATAACAAAGACAGGTTAGCTCAGAATCAGGATAACAAAGACAGGTTAGCTCAGAATCAGGATAACAAAGACAGGTTAGCTCAGAATCAGGATAACAAAGACAGGTTAGCTCAGAATCAGGATAACAAAGACAGGTTAGCTCAGAATCAGGATAACAAAGACAGGTTAGCTCAGAATCAGGATAACAAAGACAGTTTAGCTCAGAATCAGGATAACAAAGACAGGTTAGCTCAGAATCAGGATAACAAAGACAGGTTAGCTCAGAATCAGGATAACAAAGACAGGTTAGCTCAGAATCAGGATAACAGACAGGTTAGCCCAGAATCAGGATAACAAAGACAGGTTAGCTCAGAATCAGGATAACAAAGACAGGTTAGCTCAGAATCAGGATAACAAAGACAGGTTAGCTCAGAATCAGGATAACAAAGACAGGTTAGCTCAGAATCAGGATAACAAAGACAGGTTAGCTCAGAATCAGGATAACAAAGACAGGTTAGCTCAGAATCAGGATAACAAAGGCAGGTTAGCTCAGAATCAGGATAATGTGTCCTTTAAATATAATTTTTCTTACAAAGAACTGATGAATTTATACATGTATCTCATTAAACTCATTGTAGAACAACAGCTCAGATTTCAGCCTATTCAGATATGGCATATCAATATTTTGGCCATTTGAAGAAATTTCTATTTTTGGTAAAAGAGGTAAAATTTGGTTTAGAGGGAAAATTTTTAAATGATTTTGGACAAAAATTAATTTACATTTCACACTTTGAACCATATCAGTTGAAAATGTAGAACAATTTGTCATTTTAACAACAAAAATATTTTTAGTTACAGCACAGACATCTTGAAGGATGAGGTTGTCTGATAAAAATAAAATTATAAAAGGGAACATATTACGTTCAAATCAGGACTTACACAAAACATACATTTTATATTACGAAAATGAATTTTCACCTCTCAATATTCACTGAAAACTTACATGTTCTTTGTGTTGGCCAGGTACACTTAAAAAGGGTCATTTTGCAAATTATATTTTTTGCATTAAAGTAAGCTGTTTTTTCCAAATATTTGAAAGAAGAAAAAAAATAATTTGCCTATCTGCCTATTGATGTCAAAATGTGTAATTCTGGTTACAGTAAACCATTATTTTTTATCTGTGGCCTAAAATTGTCTATAACAATAACCTGATCACTTTCTTCAAAAACATTTCTTCTTTCTGAATGTCCTAAGATAACCCATTCACATCCAATATCCTTAATCATGTTGGCACTGAAACAGATGCAGACGATTAAAGGCTTAATTTGTTCATAAAACAGAAAATTATAGCCACGAATTGATATAAGATGTAATAGCTTGTTTTTGTATCAATTTGATTAATTTATAAAAAAAAAAAAAAAAAAAAAAAAAAAAAAAAAAGGAATCGATATATATATATATGTTGTAATGTATGTCAAATAATTAATCAATAAATTATGCTTAAATAATTTAAAAAAAATTAAAATAAGAAAAATTTAACTAAAAAATATTTTTGTTACGATAATATCGTCACCAATAACATAAGGAAATTCTCATGCAGAAATTTAACCACTGTGGTAATTAAAAATATTACGAAAATTTAACCAAATGGTTAAAACAGACTAAGAAAAGGAGAAACTACTTTAACTTTCATCTATTTCATGTTCATTAACATTAAACATTCATATCCTTGCATGTTAAATTTCCTACATCATCCATTTGTGTTTACATGTTAGATAATATATATCATAATCTTGCTACTCGATTAGAGCAGTTCTGGACTCGCCATTGTCAGTTGGGACTCACCAAAGTTTTCCAATGGTAGGACTCAACAAAATTTTCAGAAATGTCTTCTGGACTCATCAAAATAAATTGCTACAATTTTCCCTGGTGGGTAAACTGGCAGAGAAATCATTATAGCCCAGACTTTTTGAAATTCGTCAGACCTTTGGACCGAGCGGGCAGAAAATCACAAGGACTGGCAATACTGCCAAACATGCCAGTCCGGGTGTCCGACAATATTTTATTTTGCACCGGAAATCGGAAATGTAACTGGTATGCTGGAACGATCACGGTCAACTCGGAATTAGATTCTGCTTCAAATGACATTTATTTCTTAAACATGCAACTGTTTCCATGGTAATTCTATTAATCATTGTATTTTTATAGTTTAAACTGGCTGTGATGCATCAACGCGACCATTTCGTGAGTTTATATTTGAAAACATGGCGGGTCCGGTTTTTATTGTTCCCATCACCGATTCCATTTAAATTTTAGAATTTTGTAAATTCCGGTCCTGCACAATTTCAGTAGGTCCTGCAGAAAATTATTGGGTGCAGGATCCTGCATATTGAAATTTTTTTTCAAAAAGAATGATAGCCATTAATTATTCATCTTGAATGTGATTGGCTCCTCTATGGTTTGAAGGACGCTATAATTTGCAATTATATAACATTCTGCTAGAACAGAAAATTATGTTACAATACTTTGATACTTCATTTGGATGGTAAGCGAAAAAAAGATGGTTTTATATTAATTTTTCTTATTTTGTGACCATGAATCCTGTTCATGACGAGATGTACTCGATATAACATTATGTGATCAATAAAACTGAGTGCCACAATACAACAGAAATATTGTTGAAAGAGGCATTAAACACTATAACCCCTCAATATGCCTTAAACTGTAACAGGAAAACTCAGAAACTAATGTAATTCCGTCTTTTTCTTGTCTTGACGTCTGAACAAATCGGTAGGCAACTTCTGGTGTTTACGCTATTACTGTGACAACGTCAGCATATCATAGTCGTAGATGCGGTAGATTATAAGTAATTGTAATATGGAGACGCCAAGGAAACCGCTGAATAAATACTGGTGTTTGGTACCCCACTATCTGTCTGATATCAGAAATATATACATAAAGGCAAATCGTTTTCCTTTGATGATGCTGACAGCCGCAAATAAAGAAAGAAAACAAAAGTATTTGTCTCTGCATTGAATTCTTTGATACAAATAAAACAAGGGCAATGCAAAGCGTGGCGTATCCCCTCGCCTAAAAATTTGACCCTGTGACCTTGACCTTTGACCTTGAAAATCAACAGGGTTCCAGATTCTCTTAAGGACTAATTATGTACCAAGTTTGGTCAAAATCCATTGAAGGATGTTGATTCTAGAGTGTTCACAAGGATGTTACGTGTAAAAATTTGACCCCTTGACCTTTGACCTTGAAAATCAATAGGGTTCCAGACTGACTCTCCTAAGGACTATGTATGTACCAAGTTTGGTCAAAATCCATTGAAGGATGTTGATTCTAGAGTGTTCACAAGGATGTTATGTGGTAAAAATTTGACCCGGGTGACATTGACCTTTGACCTTGAAAATCAATAGGGTTCCAGATTCTCTTAAGGACTAAGTATGTACCAAGTTTGGTCAAAATTCATTGAAGGATGTTGATTCTAGTGTTCACAAGGATGTTACGGAAGGACGGACGGACAGTACATGTAGAGTTACTATATCCCTTCGCAACTTCGTTGGCGAGGGGATAATAATTTAATTGATATCTGTCTTTTAGGCTACTGATGAGTGGAGAGTAAGAGAGTATGATCAGCCATATCCTGAAACAATTATGTAACTACAGTGTACAGTACTATCTTACCTTATATCTCCTGTAAAGGCCCCCTTTTCGACTTTATAACAGTTTTGTCCAGCTACTCCTACATTTTTGTCTAGTTTGCCTCTGGTGTATTCCATATAAATTGCTGGAGGTGCAACAACTACTTCTGTAATTGTATAAAATGAATGGTCAAGATTATAAAATTTATACATCTCTTTAACAATGTCAAACACTGAAGACAATTTTTTTTAAGTTTTCAAACAACCAGTCAATGAGTGAGTGATTTATTGTTGTTTAATGCCAATTGAGCATTTTTCAGCTATATAATGACAAGAACAAGATACATTTCAATGAGAGCATAATGATGATGATGTCCGCTTTGTAGCTAACCAACACGCTTAGTTGGGCTGTTGCTGTTGTGATCGTATGGTAGTAGGATTTACTTTAACATATGCAATCAGTGTTTATCACCACTAACGTTGCGAGTTCAAATCCCACTCAGGCGAGTTATATACTGGGTTTACCTCATTCTGATGGTCTTACAGAAACACACCTTGTATAATATTCGATACCTATCGTTTGAATGAATCTGTATTTATACAAACATATTATGATATGAACTAATAAAAAATAATAATATCCTTTTAAAACAGGAGTGTTTACCTTGTGTTCAAGTTATCAATTGTGGACAGTTCTCTGATGGCACTTTTTTTTTTTACCTTAACCTCGTTTCGATGTACTGGGAATTCTGTTATGGAGAGCCATTGGGGCTAATATGCTTGACTGCTGTGGCGGGTTATTTATATCAGATATATTTAAACCAAATAAAAGAAATTTTTATTATTTTAATTCTGTATATCACACTTTAACAGATGGAAAAAACATATGATTGCATAAAATGAAAAAACAATTGATTTTTTATTTATGTTGTTTTTCTTATATTTATTTTTTTATATTATATTTATTAATAAACAAATCAAAAAGGGGGAAAAATCAGTTGTTTATAGCTTTAATGTCACATTATCGAAAAACAACAAAATTCTCATAATTGTTAATCTGGCTTTCCATAGTTTTTTCCTGTGCACAACTGGAAGTGCAACTTTATTGTCATTGGTAACTAGGAAGCTGGATAGCAGACGAACACAAAACAGTTTTCACATGTTCAATAAACGATATCTAAGTTGGTTTTTAAGATTTATCAAATGAGATGGCATATAAAGGTGAAGGAGAAGTTGAGATTTATTATTATATATAATAAAACGACAAAAGTTTACCTGAAATGCAAGCATTTCCAAAAAGTAGGTGATGTAAACAAAGCGTGTAGTCAGTGGAACATGACCTGCATCCTCTGACCGGCAACTGCGTAAATGGAAGTACGCGAAGAACAAAAAGAAAATACCTCGGTACGAGGTATAACACGAAATGAGGTGAAGACAGTATACATTTTGTACTTGATACAATATTTATATGTGATCAAGTTTGTCAGTGACTTGCGGCAGGTCTGTGGTTTTCTCTGGGTACTGTAGCAGATCGTAGGGTGATGTGTGCTGAGGAGTTCCAAAAGTACCCAGAATGCAGCAGTTGTACATTGACGCCATCACCAGAGACAGACGATAATATTGTAATCCTGTAATATCCAGTTTGTGGCCGTTGCATCCAGTGGTACAGCTCACAGAAAGTAGTGCCAATTTATTACAGTACTCTGGTTTCCTCCACCAATAAAAGTGACCGCCATGATATAACTGAAATATTTAACTCATAACTTTAGTATTGATAGGCACTGTTGTACAAGTCAATGACAATCCAACTACCATACAATCACACCAGCGACAACCTGTACAATGTTTTGGAATGACAGATCGTTTTACCACAGGGACTTGCCCCGCCTTTCGTTATTATATCAATTATTTCAGCCCTATTCTCAATGTTTAGTACCACACATTGAGAGTAGGGTTAAAATTATTGATAACGAAAGGCCGGGAGCAAGTCCCTGAGGTTTTACTGTGTCTGAAAATATCTGCAAGTAAAATGTCAATAATGTGCATGTGATTCACATGGCTCTATATTCTAACTGCGTTAATGCATAATTGACATAAATATTCATGCTCATAATCATTATCATTTTCTTAAGAAAAAAGTAAGATAACGAGATTTCTGCAACTACCGGCAGATTTGACAAGGCATGAACTTCTAACCTGTATTTGGATCTAACGGTCCAGCATTGAGAAATCCTATTATTCCGTCTATGCTTTCTTTACTTCCGTTCATTTTCCAGTTTCCTCCAACGAAGAATTTTCTTTGGGATGCCATACTTGAACTCAGCGCAAATTGTATTTCAACCGGCCTTGCAGTGATTCGACCTTGAGAAAGTTCCGTGCGCTTTATCACACAGAAGTTGACCTTTTCCAAATAAGGGGTGTTACCTCCCTTTAATGGGGAGGTAACTGTCATTTTCGTGTTTTTCAGATTCTAATCGTAGTCTCTCGTACACTAACAAAGTTGCAATACTTGTAATGAGGAAGTTAAATTTCGAAATAAAATTGATATAGATAGATCATTTTCAAATAATTGCAGATTTTTTTGTTTTACCCACAGGCGCTCGTGGCACGGACCACCCCCCTTTTTCTAACTTTCTGTATGGTTCCCCTATAAAGGGGGTGAAGATCCGGAGGTAAGGTAAGGTAAGGTTTACAAATTTATTTTCAATAAAATTTCTTTATTTCTTTATTATTTCATCTCTTTTTCCTTATTTTAACTTGTTCGTGTCAATATTCATACAATCTTATGTTAACATCAAATTGCATGTGTCGACCCTATTAGATACTAATTTAATAGGGTCGACACATGCAATCTGAAAAAGGATACTCGGTGTTCGTTTCCCCCTTTTTGTTTCCAAAATGTTGGCGTTTGTTCCATGATTTAAATTTCTTATGTATGATCATAATATTATATATATATACTGACTCGTATAACTAAGCAATGCATTTATAATATATCTGACCCTACTGTCGGGTAAAACGTGTTTTTCTTTTCGATTCTTTATTGTTTGCACTAAGCTAACTTTTGAAAATAAACAATTGGAAATTAAACAAACTTATTTTATTGCTAAATATCTCAACAAATGAAAGTGTCTTCCCATTTATACAAATTTTGAAAATCAGGTATTCCCATTTATCCAACTTTTAATTTCTAATCTGTGGTTTTTTTTTATTGATTAATTACTAAATTAGATGTTGATTTGACAACAATACCCGATAATGTGTTCCAGTATAGACCTTTTTATTCTTAAAAACATGGGGGCGGCCATTATCGACTTCCGAGTGTGTCCGCCATTAATAAAGTGTCAAAATATTATGTTCTCGGGGTTTATCGATACGCTAATGTATGGTTTCTCTAGTACAGGTGTCACAATATACTGTTATTTCGGCTTGAAATTCAAGGATAACACTAACTCGAATAATACTGCGCCCTCTATCGGCACTATCGCTGGATGAGGGCTTGAACTCTCCTTGTGATAAAAACGCGTCAGCTGCTCTCTGAAAGAGAGAGCCAATCAGCGATGATTATTTGCCGAGTATGGGCAAGGTGGTTCTTTCAATTTCCGGTAATGTTTACAAACAACAAGAAATGGAGATCGACAAGTTGATTAACGATGTTTAATTCATTATTTAGTTTTCCTACATTTCTTCTCTTTTCACCTTTTAGATTAGTAAGGTCAAACACGTGGGTACAATGAAAACATTTGACACCTGAACGCTCCATTGACCTATGTTTACAAACATTTCCTAAGCTCCTCCTTCTTAAAGTACCAAAAGTCACCACGCGAAGTTTATACCCAGAATGCATTGCTAATTTGAAGCTTCCGATTGACGCATTTTATCGAGAAAGTCGTTCAGGCGTTAATATAGCAAAGCGTTATATAACGACTGGATTATTCGGGTTATGATAACACCTGCTGTGAAGTGATTTGTAAACCGAGTATGTATGTATTATTATTTTTTTTTAATTACCGTTATATTCCCCATACAAAATCAGTATAAATCCTACTTGATAAAAAACTGCATGCACTTTTTTCCTTTTTGTTGCTTTTCAAGCATAAGACAAAAGGAGTAGTCAAATTAATATTTTGTATGAAATTAAAAAGTAAATATATATATTATAATATACGCTTTTTGAAATTATTACTATACGATTTAAAGTGAAGTAATAATGATAAAAAGTGTGCCTAACTTATAAGAAAAAACTTTGAATGTGACATCTTAAGGTGCATTTTTCAATTCTGTTTTATTTTATTTATTTTTTGTTTGTTAAATTGTAAAACAAATTAAAACTTTTTGTCGGTCAATTTCTTTAGAGGGATCTGTAGTGAAGATGAAAAGGAATTTAAGTTTGATCAAATTAAAACATCTGAATATCTGAATTTCTTTATCTGAAAAAAGTTTCATGGGGAACCTAATATAACTATTTGCTCCCAGATTTCATATACGTGATCCGGACGGGCATTTTTCACCCCATTTGTCTTCTTTTTTAAATTTCTTTGCTAGGATTTCATAGTTTTATATTGATTTATTCTTTAATTTTATATGTTTTTGAAGATTAATTAAAATTTAATATTGACGTGTTAAGGAAGTGGTAGCGCTTTCTAGACTTGTAGTCTGCTGAAGGTCGACCGTGTCAACAGCGATGCGATGCTTCCCGGGTTTGGCACTTGGGGGAATAGACAGTCGTGTCATTTTGCAACAAAGGTGTTAAATTCATATTGTAGAAAGATGACTATCATTATAACTGATATTTAACTGTGTATTGCATAACAAGTTATAGCAAAGACATCACTAAAACACAAAAATTTAATTTATGTATTGGGTTGATTCTTACATGTATTTGATTTGCAATATGACAGTTAAACTCTACCCCCTTCCCACAAAGGGTTAAAAATGATAAAAATATATATAACTGAATTATAATGACAAAAAACTAAAAGAAAAAAAAATCGCCGAATTTTGTTGCAGGACATCATGTCGTTCATTTTTACTTCTTACAGAATCACGATTTATCTACAGAAATGTAAATTGTTACCGGTAATTATTTTATGCGGCTTCTACATGAAAAACAATAATTCCTACACTGCTCACTTTGTTCCCGTTTCCTTTGTTTATAGTATTTAAACTTTCATTTAAAACATTTAACTACGGTTTTTTCCTTTCTATGTTATCCTCTACCGCATACGGAAGGAACATTATTCCTCCACATATTTGCTACTCTATCATTGTGCAAATGATTGATTTGTTGGTCAATTGCATAAGTGCTCCCTACATCATAAAAATATGCGACTTTGTGAAGTGAAGACAATATTGGAAGGGAACTTAGTTTTTTTGTACAAAAGATATACCGTTAGTAAAAAATGTGTGTTGTAGGTTTCCATACCGACCGTTTTTTGTTGTTGCGTACCCCGTTTTGTATTGAGATTCTGCCACATAAGCAAGGTTAAAATCTGATCGATCTGTTAGCCCACATCTGGCAAAATGACTAGCTAATTCTTTTTTTAATTTTGATAATATTGATGACCGTATAGATTTGTCCGACCTGGTCCTGAAGTTTGTGATTCTGAACAATTTAAACAATAACCGTTTAAGTTCAATTCAATAATCCACATTTCGAAATATTCGGCCAAAATCACGGGAATAAGCCATAAAATATTAACTGAAGCGTGTTTATCTAATCCAATTATGAATACTGATTAATCGTAACTAGTGTCAACAACCGATTGCTACACTTTCGTAATGGCGGACGATAGTAACACCACCTAGCGTCCACGAACGATAACTAGGTAATCACCGATTTCTGAAAACGTCTATACGGCTGTCTATATAAATTATCAAACGGTAAAAAAATATATTTATAGTAACGGTGACCTTGACCTTTGACCTAATGGCACCAAAATAAATAGGGTTCTTCCCCTTCCACAGGGCAATCATGTGTTCAAGTTTGGCAAAGATCCAATATACAGAACTAAAGTTATCATGTGAAAACGACCGTTGTCAAAAATTCTATTTATAGACCTTTGACCTAATGACCCCAAAATAAATAGGGTTCTTCCCCTTCCACAGGGGAATCATGTGGCCAAGTTTGGTAAAGGTCCGATATACGCCAGCCAGTAGTATATGGGTACGGACAAAACTGCATTTGCGGGAGAGCTACCGGAAGTCACATGACCGGAAAATACGGAAGTATGTTCTGCGCATGCGCAACCGGAAGTTCGCAATATCCACCCTAGTGGGGTCTTTTGACCGGAAGTATGTTCTGTGCATGCCCGGCTTTTTTCTTACTATAGTAGTAAATGTAATACAGTAATACAAGTACCATGGCTACCGGAAGTGACCGAAGGTCACGTGACCCCTTTAGGGTTCCCTCGGGTGTGCGCATGCGCAACTTGCACAATATCCGCCCCTATAGTGGGCCCTTTTGTCCGGAAATGACGGGGTTTTTTTTCATACTTTTTTTTCTTTCTTCTCATTTTTTTCATTTATTTCCCTTTTTTTTTATATGAGTATTACTATTTCTGATATGTATATGTTATCTGGATGTGAATTGATTGATACCGAAAATATCAGCCTGCCGAGCCAGAATATGAAGTTTGGTGGCGAGTGAGCGAAGCGAACGAGTCACAAACTTCATATTCTGTCGAGCAGGCTGATATCTTTCAGTATTAATCATATTCACATTCAGATGACATGTTTATCATTCTTAAATCAAACATAAACACGGATACATCTATATTTGTATTTCCGCAGGAAAAATCATTTACGGCTCAGCTGATTTTGCTTACATTTTCTGGTTCAATAAATATGGCGTCGTAGCGACCTCGTAATTTTTTTTAACCAATAATGCAACGTCATTTCTGAATTGGTCCATTGTCCCCAAATATTCGCATATGGTCGGTCTGATTTGTAATTACTTGCGGTCAGTTAGTTAGTTGTTTTTTGTTTCTTTTTTCTTTTTTTTTGTATTGTGAGGATATATTTTAAAAGTTCACGTACTCGTTAGTTCTCAACATAAATTATACCAGATTTTAAATACTTGTATTATGACATGTATATATTAATGAATTACTTATTTAACCCTTACATGTTCAAAGAGCCTGTTTTTAGGCTTTTCAAACCACTCATCGAGTGTCAACGGCCTATTTATAGGCTTTGCGTAAAGCGTCATTCATCGATGACGTCACATCGTGAATCCAACCATCGTATTTTAACATAAGGGCCAAACCAAATATTTAAAAAAGAAATGCAAATCAGTGTATAACAATTAAACATCGGACATTCAACAATTTTTTTTAATGTGACTTACGGCAGGTCGGGAGAGGAGGAGGAGGAGGAGGAGAAGTAAGTCTCTTTGGGTGTAATTATCACACAGAAATCTTCCATATCATTTCACTATTCAACTTGCCTTTTTTCCATATCTTTTCCCTATTCAACTTACTTTTCCATATTCCATATCTTTTCACTTTTCAACCATATCATTTCACATTTCATCCATATTTTCCACATCAATTCACATTTTTCCCCTATTCAACTTACCTTTCTTCCATATTTTCCCTATCTTTTCACTATTCAACTTACTTTTCTTCCATATTTTCCCTATCATTTCACCATTCAACTTACTTTTCTTCCATATTTTCCATCTCATTTCACAATTTTCTTCAATTTTTTTTCTTGTAACCTTAAATTATTATTTCATTTATCAATGGAAAAGTTTTTTTTTTCATCTCCTCATCATTTTTCTTGATGAATGATAAAAAAAAATCAATATTTGAACAATTTGAACTTTTTTTTTAACAAAAACGTAAGTAACACGGAAACTGAATAGATTTTCTCCATTTTAAATTTATGTTGTTTTTAATTCACACAGATAATTTGGAACTATAATATATTTATTGATATTATTATTTTTTTTTACAGGAGAAATCAATTTTTTACTTGTCATAATAGATCTGACTTTTTAGTCTGTGATAATCTGTCCGTGCTGTGATATATATATATGTGTCCATTCCTTACTTTTATTTATTTTTATATTCAATGTAGATTCAGTTCAATTCATTGTTAAATTTTATTGTCAATTTTCTTGAATATTTTCAAATTTTCTTCTTTATTTTTAAATTAAGATTGGAGAATAATTTTTCACTATGTAAAAAAAAAAAAAAAACTTTTTTTTCTTCTTACTCACTTACACAACTCACTGAATGATATTCCCAACATACTTCTCCTGTGATTTAAATTTATTTCAAAGAATACCCATTGCTCTAAAATATATTGTGTTTTCCAGTTATCAGAAACAAGCATTAACAGTTATGATATCTCCTTTATGTGCAAACTGCCATGATATAACTGTAATATTGTTGAATGTGGCATTAAACACCATAAACCTAGCCATTTATTTACAAAGACATATACCTACCTACCTATCTATCTACATTTTTATCAGAATTATAGATTTTATTCAATTTTTGCTAGTTATTTTCCTATCTTGATGAGTTTCAAATTTCCACAATCAAATTTATTTTACATAACCTAACACAGTGTTCTATTTTTAGAGCAGCAAGAAAACTTACTTCCTGAACAGGGTTTTAGTATATATTTACCTGCCAATGGCAAGCAAATATCTGTATATCAGTTTAAATATATCTATTTTCCTTCCAAGGGCAAGTAACTCTCTGTATATAAGTGTAACAATCGATTTCCAAATAGCCACTTCTTAATACGTATTATATAGTATTTCTCTTTCTGCACAGGTATATGTCCAAATACAGAGCGATGACCTCCTTTATCCTCCACATAAAGAGTTATGCCCCATACTACAGTTTTATTCCTCCACATACAGGGTTATGTCCCTTACTGCAGTGTTATTCCCACATGAATAGTTATGTCCCATACTCCAGTGTTAAACCTCCACATAAAGAGCTATTCCCCCTACTGTAGCATTATCCTTGCACATAGAGTTGTAACTTATTCCTCCACATAAAGAGTTATGTCCCCTACTGTAGTGCTAAACCTCCACACAGGGTTATGTCTTCTAAAACAGTGTTATCCCCACATAAATAGTTATTCCCCCTACTTTAATATTATCCTTGCACACAGAGTTGTAGCTTATTCCCCACAGAGTTATGTCCCCTATTACAGAGTTATCCTGTGGACATGCTCACCTCCATTATGTGTATAAACATCATACAAAATATTAGAGCTGTAGCTTCAAAATTATAGGAGGAGATAGCCGGACAAACCATGTATCTATATCCGGATGAACGGACGGACAGGGGTAAATTAATATGCCCCCCCTCCCCCCTCTCTTCATCGTGGGGGCACAACTAGAAAAGAAGTATGCCCCCATACTTGATAATTATGGACAAAGTTTTTTTGCTAGGAGTGATTTATTAAAAATGAAGTGTGTCTGTAAGACACAAATGATGCCCTCCGCCTGACCATAACTTATTCGTCGCAGGGGCATATAAAAATGACTAATTCCAACTATCTGTCATTATCAAATAATTGATGAAAATCAAAATCCTGTGTACATGCACACCTGCATTATGTGTAGAAACATCATACAAAATATTAAAGCTGTAGCTCCAAAATTGTAAGAGGAGATAGCCGGACAAACCATGCATCTATATCCGGACGGACGAACAAAATGACCAAGTCCAACTACCTGTCATTTTGAGAATATTTGAAGAAAATCAAAATCCTGTGGACATGTACACCTCCATTATGTGTATAAACATCCTACAAAATATTAAATCTGTAGCTCCAAAACTGTAGGAGGAGATAGCCGGACAAACCATGTGTCTCTATATCCGGATGGACGAACAGGGGTAAATTAATATGCTGCCTTGTGCTTGCAAAAGTGTGACAATCTTCCTTTAGCAGATAAATACATAACAGACTGTACTATAGAATATACTTGGAGTGAAGTGTTAATTAAATTACATCCAGAAGGTTACTAATAACTGATCATGAAGGTAATTAATAACTGATCAAGAAGGTTACTAATAACTGATCCAGAAGGTTACTAATAACTGATCAAGCAGATATAATGATTTTATCCTAATATGTTTGCATTAAAAATAAGTGACTAACATTTGATAAAACTTTAATTAAAAGACAGAGGATGTCACAGAATCAATCATATATAATTTTGTAAAAAAGACCGGAGATTGTGTATACAAAAGAAACCGTCAGACATCGCCTTGTGCATTTTAAATATGTGACAAATCCTTAAGCAGATAAACAAATAAATGATTTTCAATTAACACAGTGTGGGAAACCATTTTTTTCAAACACTCGCCAAAATGGCGAGTGGACTGAAACAAGTACTCGCCATGTTTGGCGAGTGACATTTTTTTTAAACTCGCCAACAAATACCAAATAAACAAGAGTAATGTTCAACAATTTATTTTGCAGATTTTGACAAGTCATTAACTTGGTCAAGAAGGATCAACTCTTAAGAGCTGCGTTGATCTCTTCTTCAATTTCGTTGTCTTCATCTTTTTAAGTTTTAATGCGCGGTATAAAACATACATGTCAAACCCGGTTCCGACACAAATTTAACTTTATGTTTTCACTACGAATTCATTTGGAATATTTCCAAACCAAATTATTTTATTTGCATTAATTTTAAAAGTCATCACATCTATTTGTAATGAAACAATATTTCATTTAATCGTGAAATCGACCCTGGCAAAATTATGCGGGGTCGGGATTGCATACTTAATTTTTCTGTTGACCGAAATGAAGTGTCATGGCGGAATGTTTTCTTATCGAGTACAATGATTAATAAAATGTTGGATAAATGACACAGTTAACAGAAAATTTAACTGTTTGGGAGCTATGATATTCTAAAGCTGTAACCAGTTATCGTGGCGAGCGTTTTCAAGTTCCTACTCGCCTTACAACTGTTACTCACCAGACTGGCGAATATAAAGTTGATCTTACTCGCCACCCGAAATTTCCAGTCGACTTCGGCGAGCGGTCGTTTCCCACACTGTTAACACCAGACATTTTTAAATTAAATTTTCATTTCATGAAATTAATTAAAATGAAGAAAATAATTTGTACAAGAAATTGACCAGGCATTTGCCTCATGCTTACAAATGTGTGACCAATTTCATAAATACAGAAAATTTGCAATTTAGGTACTGACAAAATGGAGATTATTGAAATTTAAAACTGTAACCCATTAAAACTGAAAGAAAGAGGTCAGACTTTTGCCTTGTGCTTACAAAAGTGTGACAATCTTCCTTTAGCAGATAAATACAGAATAGACTAACACATATAATATACTTTGGTATACAAATGATAAGATTTAAGTAATTTTGAACATTTGTAATAAATAAACCATATAAAAGAACGGTATATATATATATTGGAGTGCAGTATGCACCATTTTCATACAAAGTCTGAAACATGCAAATAGCTTACCGATAATTTACCAATTAATGTTCTGCAGCCTCAACCCCAGGAAATGGACGGAATTCACATCAACATAATGTAATGAAGGGATATGAAAATAAGTCTTGAAAATATTCCACAAGAAAGAAATATTCTTTCAAGGTAGACAAATGAATTTGAATAAAATCGACCATTGCATTGATAAAATAGTTTGGGAGGGCCGTAATCCCACTTTGAAACAAATATTTAAATAGACATCTATCATGTTTATTTTGAGCAATACATCTCAGTTGGTAAATTTAAATAATGAATAAATATTTCATAAAATATACCGGTATTAATTAAAAAAAATAATATATACATTTTAAAACCTAAATTTGTATGTGCAACTTACAAGAAATGAGACATTTGGATTGTACAATAAGTCTGTGACAATCTTTCTCAACAGGCTTATTATATAGTTCTCCTTTTATTTGAAGGTATTATAATTACATTGCTTCCGTTACAGATATATTTTGTTTTGAACAACACAAAATTAACAAACTAAGTAACTTTTCACATGTCCTCAACAAATTCATTTCAATTGTGAAATTAAATAGCAACACAATGATTTTATTTTTATGTCATTTTCAATCTTTGATGAAAGGAATTTTCTAGGCATTATTATCCTATTTAGCAGCTGCTTTTTGCCCAGGAAGTGGTTTGTCATATCCATCCTTTCCTTCAAGCCACCAAGTTTTCATTAAGCCCTTTCCCTGAAATTCAAAATCAGAAAATCAGCCCAACAATGACCAAAGCAGTATCAGGGGTAAAAAATATGGTCAGTAATATTCATTAAGAAGCAATATTTCAACTTTATCACGATGAGAACAATTTTGATGAGATGATGAAGATATCCACTTTGTACTAAACCAACACGCCTTGCTTGGAGCTGCCTGGTGCTTAATGGAGAAGCAACAAGTACCAATTTTATAGCCTTGTTTTGACCTGACCAGGACTTGAACCCATGATCTATAACAATCAAGGTGAGCATGCTAGAAAATACATTATCGATGTGGTTAAATGAAAATTGTCCATTTGAGTTAATGTTTTGATAACAAGAGGACAATTAAAGCATCATTCCAGCCAAGTTTGTATTAATTTGGTCAAGTGGTTTGATAAAATAAAATTCTTATGAATCTTGATAAAATTTGTCCAAATTTTCATAGTTGCTACAAATTAGCAAAATTTACAACCCCCCCCCATTCTATTTAAAAAGTTCAATGCAAAATGTAGAAGGAATGGCTGTTCCAAGAAATTGATACTTTTAGTACAGATTTTGATGGCTGCAAGAAACAGTTTTGTAAGAGGACTATCCAAGGACTATCCCAGCAGCCAATTTCAATTAAAATTGGTTCAGTGGTTTCAGATGAGATGTATCATGATGTCTCTACAGAATTGTAGTAGACAAAAAGTAGAAAATAAGTTCAGAGTGGTTCAAAAACAATGCTGGTAAATCAATAATTTCCATTGAGTTCCAAAATTGGCAACATTACCAGAGCATGTAAACTTCCTAAAAAATTGTACATTGTACTGTATTCCCTGTTGTTTCATTGACTACATCTGAAACTTCAGTTTTTCCCCCTTTTTTTTGCACCATATTCAGCATATAGTCAAACTTGCCTCAACGGGCACCTGTTGTAAGCAACCAGCTTAAAATCCTCCTGACCTGATTTACGTGTTATTTTAACGGCCACCCCACTTACGTGGTTAGAAATCACTCTCAGTTTATTACATCATATCAGTCTACCACTATTTACACCACAGCATTATAAAGTCACCATTTTTTTTAAACCTAATAAAGGGCGAAGTCCTTATAACGGTAGGCTGTCCGATTTTTCCTTCTATATTGATAGCCAAATATCTGTTCACCGGAAGTTTAAATAAACAGCTGCGCCAAGAGCGCATGATACGCCCGTCGTCAACATTCATACAATATTTGTAAAGACTTTCTTCCCCATAACTCTTGAATGAAAAATTGAAATTTCACCAAAAAGTATAGACCATAAGACTATCAATTCCAATAACTATGAGAAGTTTGAAGTGAATTGGCCAAGTGTTCTCAATTTACAGCGCGACATACGAAAAATCGCCTACAATTTGATGAATAAAGTCCTATAACTCTGGAATGAAAAATTGAAATTTCACCAAAAAGTATACAGACCGTAAGACTATCAATTCCAATAACTATGCGAAGTCTGAAGTGAATTGGCCAAGGGGTTCTCAATTTACAACGTGACATACGAAAAATCGCCTACAATTTGATGAATAAAGTCCCATAACTCTGGAATGAATAAGATGAACTGTGAGCTAATGCTCACTTATGATACCCCCGCTCTTCGGCAAACAGGAAGAAGGAATCTGATGGGTCCAAAAACGCTTCCCACGATATGGGGTACCTATATGAAGCTTGTGACCAAATATCAAATCTCTGCCATCAATAGTTGCTGAGAAAAATGTGCATATATGTTCAATGTGTATAAAAACCAACTAAGTCAGCAAACAGGAAGTAAGAATCTGATGGGTCCAAAAACACTTCCCACGATATGGGGTACCTATATGAAGCTTGCGACCAAATATCAGATTCCTGTCATCAATAGTTGTTGAGAAAAATGTGACGAAAAATTGGCATTATATGTTCAATGTGTATAAAAATCAACAAAGTCGGCAAACAGGAAGTAGGAATCTGATGGGTCCAAAAACGCTTCCCACGATATGGGGTACCTATATGAAGCTTGTGACCAAATATCAGATTTCTGCCATCAATAGTTGCTGAGAAAAATGTGACGAAAAATGGGCATATATGTTCAATGTGTATAAAAACCAACTAAGTCGGCAAACAGGAAGTAGGAATCTGACGGGTCCAAAAATGCTACCCACAATATGGTAAACCTATATGACGCTTGTGACCAAATATCAGATTTCTGCCATCAACAGTTACTGAGAAAAATGCGACGAAAAATATCTTGGACGGACAGAGGTAAAACAGTATATCCCCCTTCGGGGGGGAGGGGGGGATAAAAATTGAAATTTCACCAAAAAGTATACAGACCATAAGACTATCAATTCCAATAACTATGAGAAGTTTGAAGTGAATTGGCCAAGGGGTTCTTAAGTTAGAGCGCGACATGTGAAACGGACGAACAGTCGGACATTGGTATACCATAATACGTCCCGTCTCAAAGACGGGCGTATAAAAATAGATCAATTGATAATTTAGAAACGCAAAAGAAATATATTTCAATGAAAAATTCCCAATTCTTTAATTATTTACTCTATGCAAAATCGAAATAAATTTGAAATAAAATTCTAATAAAAAAATCTCTCTCTACGAAACTCCTGACAGAAGAGCGGCGTACAGTAGGGAACAGCCATAACAAATCGGTTACAAAATTCATTCAAAATAACTTGCACAGATCATCGTATTATTGAAATTTTAGGACTTTGTCCTTCAAACAGGTTGCCCGTCTCATATTAATCAACTTCCGTAACTGAAAATCCAGGTCAACTGATCTTAAATAAAACTGTCACTTGTCTTACCCGGTCATTTTTCCTTGTACCAAAGTTTGTCAGTGACTTGCGACAGGTCGGTGGTTTTCTCCGGTTTCCTCCACCAATAAAACTGACCGCCATGATATAACTGAAATATTGTTGAAAGTGGCATTAAACACCATAAACCAAACCAAACCTTTGTCCCAAATGTGACCGTAGAATACACATTTGACTGTATATTGATCAAATATCTACCTTCCTTGGTAATTAAGTAATATTTACCTTGATTTCTGTGTCTCCTCTACTTTCTAGTCGATATCCACCAAGTCTGAGCAGAATCTGGGCACAATCATCACTTGTATGTATCTTCAAAGCTAAAATTAAAAAAGATAATCATCAGGAGAAATGTATGTTTGGTTTAGAAGTTAATCAAAGTGATACCAATTTAAGGCGAGACATATTTATACCGCTATATCAACAGTTTTAATGCCAACAAAAGTTATTCACTCCATCAAGTACATTGGATATCAAATATTATACAATTTTGAATATCACTTAAGGTGGTACCTTACACTACAGGGAGATAACTCTTTAAAATCAGTTGAATGTTTTGATCATATGATGTTTGTATGCAGATTCAAGCATCTCGGTGATCAAAACCACAGAGAGAAAAGCTGCTATGTGGCTAGTGAATTTATAGCTCCGAGTCTGTTGGTTGGAATTTGTTAAAATTTTGATATTTATTTACAATGGATATATTCAAACACACAGCCAAAAAAATAAGAAAATTAAACGAGCAGATCAAATTTTTCCTGTAGTGTATGGTACCACCTTAATTGCTTGTCCTTAGACTAATTGGTTTCTGATTATCACTTTAGTATCTTCAAACTTTTCTTGCATAGGCCTAAATATTTATGTAATTCGTTTTATAGTGTTAGGGTTTTGGCGTTTAATACCACTTTCAACAATATTTCAGTTACATCGTGGCGGTCAGTTTTATTGGTGGAGGTAAACGGAGTACCTAGAGAAAACCACTGTCTTGTCGCAAGTCACTGACAAACTTTATCACATAATGTTGCATCGAGTACACCTCGCCATTAAGCGGGATTCGAACTAAAAAAAAAACCCAGTACTTTGCACCTTAAGAAAAGGCCTGAAATTGCAGAAGAAATTTTCAGAATCGCTCACTTAAATAGAGAATTATCAAATTGTTAGAGCTTAAATCCTCTCTGAACATACCTGAAGATCAGGGTTTGTAATTGACAGTGATCTTGATTAATTAATGAGGGTGCGTGGCAAGTGCTAGAAATAAGGGATTTTTTTTTAGCATTGCTCGATTCAGAGCCCACTCCCCCAAGTATATCTTCAATGTGAGATGCCTATATGAGATTCATTTATCTCACATCACATGACCGTTATTGACATCACAATGTGAAAAATGTTTCGTCACTCGGTGAAAACATTGCAAAAAATACTTCAAATTATAAACTACTGTATTAATACTAAGTTGCTTCGCTACAGTTTTACACGTATGATAATTTAAGTTGCTTGGTTACAGTTTTACACGTATGATAATTTAAGTTGCTTGGTTACAGTTTTACACGTATGATAATTTAAGTTGCTTGGTTACAGTTTTACACATATGATAATTTAAGTTGCTTAGTTACAGTTTTACACGTATGATAATTTAAGTTGCTTGTTTACAGTTTTACACGTATGATAATTTAAGTTGCTTGGTTACAGTTTTACGCATATGATAATTTAAGTTGCTTAGTTACAGTTTTACGCGTATGATAATTTAAGTTGCTTCGTTACAGTTTTACACGTATGATAATTTAAGTTGCTTGGTTACAGTTTTACACATATGATAATTTAAGTTGCTTGGTTACAGTTGTACGCATATGATAATTTAAGTTGCTTAGTTACAGTTTTACGCGTATGATAATTTAAGTTGCTTGGTTACAGTTTTACACGTATGATAATTTAAGTTGCTTCATTACAGTTTTACACGCATGATAATTTAAGTTACTTCGTTACAATTTTACACGTATGATAATTTTAATACGCTTAAGTTGCTTCGATACAGTTTTACACGTATGATAATTTAAGTTGCTTCGTTACAATTTTACACGTAGGATAATTTTAATACGTTTAAGTTGCTTCGTTACAGTTTTACAAGTAGGATAATTTTAATACGCTTAAGTTGCTTCGTTAGTTTTACACGTATGATAATTTTAATACGCTTAAGTTGCTTCGTTAGTTTTACACGTATGATAATGTTAATACGCTTAAGTTGCTTCGTTACAGTTTTACACGTATGATAATTTAAGTTGCTTCGTTACAATTTTACACGTAGGATAATTTTAATACGCTTAAGTTGCTTCATTACAGTTTTACACGTAGGATAATTTTAATACGTTTAAGTTGCTTCGTTAGTTTTACACGTATGATAATGTTAATACGCTGAAGTTGCTTCGTTACAGTTTTACATGTATGATAATTTAAGTTGCTTCGTTACAATTTTACACGTATGATAATTTTAATACGCTTAAGTTGCTTCATTACAGTTTTACACGTAGGATAATTTTAATACGTTTAAGTTGCTTCGTTAGTTTTACACGTATGATAATTTTAATACGTTTAAGTTGCTTCATTAGTTTTACACGTATGATAATGTTAATACGTTTAAGTTGCTTGGTTACAGTTTTACACGTATGATAATTTAAGTTGCTTCGTTACAATTTTACACGTATGATAATTTTAATACGTTTAAGTTGCTTCGTTAGTTTTACACGTATGATAATGTTAATACGTTTAAGTTGCTTGGTTACAGTTTTACACGTATGATAATTTAAGTTGCTTCGTTACAGTTTTACACGTACGATAATTTAAGTTGCTTGGTTACAATTTTACACGTATGATAATTTTAATACGCTTAAGTTGCTTCGTTAGTTTTACACGTATGATAATGTTAATACGTTTAAGTTGCTTGGTTACAGTTTTACACGTATGATAATTTAAGTTGCTTTGTTACAGTTTTACACGTATGATAATTTAAGTTGCTTCGTTACAATTTTACACGTATGATAATTTTAATACGCTTAAGTTGCTTCGATACAGTTTTACACGTATGACAATTTAAGTTGCTTCGTTACAATTTTACACGTAGGATAATTTTAATACGCTTAAGTTGCTTCGTTACAGTTTTACACGTATGATAATTTTAATACGTTCAAGTTGCTCCGTTAGTTTTACACGTATGATAATTTTGAAAATAATTTTCATATTTCATTAAAACGCATAGTTGAGAAGTTAAATATATTTCTTAATGGCAGCAATTTGATTCTTTGCCAAATAGTGTTAAGATCCAATCCACCGGTTGATTGCATGTCATGGTCTTTTTTGTGTTCAGTGGGGTGAAGTGAGAGGTGATTATTCGTTTTGTTGATGTTGATGAAATCGTTGACCATCACTGTTTAACTTTCTTTTCATGTTTGTACTGTAACTTACCCATTGAACTTGATTCCATACGAGCTGTTGTATTTACTGTCTCTCCAAACAGACAATATCGGGGAATCTTGAGTCCTACGACACCAGCTACAACGGGTCCTATGAATTATATAAACACAAACATTATAATGATACCTATTCAAGAGAAAAACCAGAGGCCCAATTGAGGCTGTAATCACTCTGTTTAACAGTTCAATTATATTTGATTAAATTGAGAATTAATTAGTACTGAGCAATACAATATTAGCTCTCAATTTACTCTACCAAAACAGTCACCTGAGCGACCTAAAAAGACTCCAGGAGATATAAAATTCACTGTTGATCGCAATTTGGCAAATAGCATTTTTAAAACCTGGTGACCATAAAGATCCGGATTGCTAACCAATTTCTGACTGTACTGTACTTTATAGGTGATATTGTCTGGTGTTACTCATTTCAACCATTCACAATTTTTCATGAAAAAAATAATAATAATAATTTCACCCTAAAAAAAACCCATTCTGATATCATTTACTTTCGAACTGAATAATATTCTTGAAAATAAAGGTTCCATATAAATCTGTTCCACACAAGCAACAATACTATAAATCAGTTTTTCAACATTTTTTTTTTTTTAAATTCTGATATCACTATGGGGGTAATTTTTTTTTATCGTGTGATATTCTTTAGAGAAAAAAAAGAAAAGCAAAAGTTTGGTGAGAATTGCTCTTGAATTTACTAGGGCACACCCAAAAAACCCCAATATTCATGTATATATAGTTCTGACATCAAAGCCCATACTACAACTTCATCAGTCAAATATAATTATACACAATGCCAAAATAATGCTCAAAATGTATACACAATTCAAAGACAACTATGTTACTCGAGTTACCAGTACAATCACAATATTGCTTATAGACCTAAGTATCTGTTCAAAAATCTAAGTCTTATACTAAAATCAACAATGGATGCAGTAGGTAGAAGGATGTGGGTGGAGTGTAGGAGGTGTTAATAGTTTACCTGAGTGTATGCCCACTCTGAGTTCAAGCGTTTTCCCTTCCATATGTTTAATTTTAAATCCAACCATTGAAGATATAACGTCTAAGGCTATTGTTGCTATCTCTCCAGCGTGAAGATCACCGTTACGGATTGGCAGACCACTAACAACCATGTCTATAAAAAAAAAGGTCAATTTAGCATCTATCAAAACCTTTAGATGTTGTCATTTATTCAAGAGTGAGTGAGTGATTGTTGTTTAACACCAACTCAGTAATTTTTCGGCTATATCATGGCGAGAACAAGTTAATTTTCAATGAAATATTGATGCGGTCCACTTTGTTCTAGACCAACACGCAGAGTTGGATTTTTATAGAGCTAGCTCACTGAAACAACAGTCCGCAGAGAGACATGTCGCACCACTCCGACACATTATCCTGATTCCGAGCCAACCAGTCTTTCCTCTTTCTCCTTAATGCTGCGTGCTTAGCGGAGAAGCAACAAATACCAATTTTATAGTCTTTGGTTTGACCCGACCGGGGGCTTGAACCCACGATCTACCGTTAAACAAAGTGATACCAATTTAAGGCGAGACACATTTATACCGGTATATCAATTTTTTTTTTAATACAATTTAGAATATGACTTAATTGTTTTTCCTTTGACTAATTGGTTTCTGATTATCACTAAAATTATCTTCAAACTTTTCTTGCATAGGCCTAAATATTTATGTAATTCGTTTTATAGTGTTAGGGTTTTGGCATTTAATACCACTTTCAACAATATTTCAGTTACATCATGGCGGAAAACGGGAGTACCCAGAGAAAACCACTGTCTTGTCGCAAGTCACTGACAAACTTTATCCCATAATGTTGTATCGAGTACACCCCACCACACAATAAAACAAAATTCCAGACAAATTTGCTGTAGAATGGTTTTGAGGTTTCTGATAAGAATAAGCTTAAAACAAGATATGATTATAATCTAAAGATTATGAAGTCTCAAGTCTCTCAAACCGGCCACTGACAACAGGTCTAAAAAATAAATCAAAATTTACCTTTGAAATCGAACAATGTTGAATTTTTGCGGTATTGTGGTGGCCATTTTGAAAATGGAGACAGGTAGAAATTTGTCGATGTCGGGAATCAATTCAGGTCATCATAATCTACCTACATATGAAATTTCGTTGAAATCGATCAATGTTGAATTTGTGCTGTATTGTGGCAGCCATTTTGAAAATGGCAACTGGAAGAAATTTTTCGATGTCAGGAATCAATTTGGGACATCATAATCTACCTACATATGAAATGTCGTTGAAATCGGACAATGTTGAATTTGTGCGGTATTGTGGTGGCCATTTTGAAAATGGCGACCGGTAGAAATTTTACAATGTCGGGACATCATTATGTACCCACATATCAAATTTTGATGATATCGGACAATGCTGAATTTTTGCAGCCCTTTTAAAAATGGTGACGGCTAGAAATTTTTCAATGTCGGGAGATCATCTACCCATATATAAAATTTTGATGATATCGGACAATGTTGAATTTTTGCGGTATTGTGGTGGCCATTTTGAAAATGGTGATCGCTGTCGGGAATCAATTCGGGACATCATTATCTACCCACATATCAAATTTTGATGATATCGGACAATGTTGATTTTTTCCCACCCATTTTTTATGCCGTGTTTTCACAGCCATTTTGAAAATACAGAATTGCTCCTCTAATGGTGACCTATCACTATGTCAAATTTTATGTCTCTATCATTATCCATTTAGAAGTTATCAACATTAATGTACGAAATTTCAACTTTTCCCATAGGATTCTATAGTAACCCCCACCCCCTTTGAACCCCTCAAAATATTACCACAAAGCTGAAAATTTTAGGACCAACTAGAAACGTATATCTATAACTCCACCCAGTTTCATAAAATTCTGTCCAGTAGTTCCTGAGATCTGCCGTGGACAAGTTCATGTGCCAAAGAAAGAAAGAAAGAAAGAAAGCGAGAAGAATAATAATAACAAGAATTGCCATTGCAAAGCAATAGCGGACGTCACCCCACCCCATTATTTTGGTACCTCGGTTTCCATGGCAATGCCATTTTGAATTTTATCAACATGCCAAAAACTTCCACACACTACGGTGAATATTCCTATGATGTTTCAAGAAGTTTGATGAGAGAAATCAAAAAAATTTTAAATCCCCCCCCCCCCCTTTTTTTTTTATTTCCATGGCAACTGCGGCAAAATTTGTCCTACCGATTCCGATTTTTTTTGGCTTATCTCATTCCACTAGATGTGGGTGTGACCGGAAACATTACTGCAAAAATTTGTGAAGCTTGCAGTGAACTTAAAAAACATTTTTTTGCACTTTGGTTACCATGGAAACGGCCACCATTTTGAATTTTTTCAACCCCCCCCATAAGCTGCCACACACTACGGTGGATATTCCTACAAAGTTTCATGAAAGGAATCCAAATTTATTTTTTAGTTGCTCCTTTTTTGTTTCCATGGCAACTGTGGCAAAGTTTGTCCAACCGATTCTGAATTTTTTGGCTTATCTCGTTCCACTAGATGTGGATGTTGTTCCTGTCAAGTTACATCAATTTCTGTTTGGCGAGTAATCTGCTATGATCATTTTTGTGTTTTCCAATTTTTTTTAGTATTTTGGCCGTTTCCATGACAATGGCAGCCATTTTGAAAAAATCAACCTTTAAAAGCACAACTTCACATGGCATATGATATTCCTAAAAGGTTTCATAAAGTTTGATCAAGGCATCTCCGAGATATCGAGCGGACAAAAATGTGTGGAAGAATAATAATAGTGAAAAAGAAACATAGAATAGCAATACGTCACCTGACAGCAGTCGGGGTGACATAGTGAAAAATAGAATAGCAATACGTCGCACGTAGTAAATAATAATAAGAAACGGAGCAAAAACAATAAGACTTAATAATTTGTCCAGTAAGGACTTATGTTATATTTGTCCTATGATGGCCATCTTAAATTTTTGATTCACACAAAAAATTATAATTTTGTAAGTTGTCATTCAATGATTACTCATGGCAAGTATGTGTTCAACAAAGTTTGTAGTTTCTGATAATAAATGTTCATTTGTTATCCCATAAAAGGTCTTATGTAACAATTACACCCATTGAGGGGCCATCATGGTTGTGATCATATGAGTTAGATTTACAACTACCTGTGCAATCAGTGCCTATCGCCAGTAAAGTTGTGAGTTCGAACCCCCTTCAGGGCGAGGTGTACTCGATACAACATTATGTGAAAAAGTTTGTCAATGACTAGCGACAGTTCTGTGGTTTTCTCCGGTTTCCACCACCAATAAAACTGACCGACACGATATAACTGAAATATTGTTGAAAGTGGCATTAAACACCAAACCCTAACATAACAATTTTACCCTGTCATTTCCAACTGACACTAAAACACTAACAATTGGTAGAGCACAATCAAAGGAACACGTCAGACAAATTTGCTGTCAAATGGTTCATTGGTTTCATAGAAGAATCAATTTTAAATATTTTTCCTGTATTAGATTTGACCTGCAGTGGTTTGTCATCTTGGATTTCCGATCCAAATAAAAAATACCAAATTTGTAAGGGACCATCAAACAACCATTCATTAACAGTTTGTGTTCAGTCATGTTTGTAGTTTACAAGAAGCTTTTATTCACTTACTCGTGTGGTCCCACATTAGAAACCAACTGCTGGTTTGGATCCACCTTTTAAAAAATGTGATTTTTGCAAGTAACGATCCAACGACTATCCATGTGGACTACTGCAAGCTAAGGTTGCACTTTTTAAAGGATATTGTTTAATTGATCAGTAAATGATATGTTGTAATATAATATTAATGAATGATATGTTTAAACTTGGTGCATTATGGGGTCTAAATAATACATAACTTTCACTGGTCTATTATGATCGGTTATGGAAATACACTCATACATACCAAAAATTTGCCAAAAAATGGTTATAATGAGAGGCCACTTCATATTTCCCCCTTTTTTAAAGGTGTAATACATTTTTCTCTTAGGGATAACAAAGTTAAGGTCAGCTTCAGTTTATAGAGAATTTTCTCTAGTTTCTGTTGATATATAACATGTAGCACTTTAATATAATATCCTTATCAGAGAAAGTGTTAAACGAAATATGATAGTATGTAATTGTTTTTAACAAAATAGTCATTCACAAGATTAACAAGGAATTATATCATAAATGGGGTCATCTTCTTATTTATCTATATAATATACAGTTATTCTTTTCTTGAGAGTGTAAGGAAGAACTGTGACAAGAAAAAATGGAAAGAATTCTGATAATTTTTTTAATTCAAGTCTTCAAAGTTATACGTAAGCCATATTTCCATGAAAAGTACATACTTGAAATACAAGATCTTACTTTTAACTTGAATGGTATCAAGGTACCTAAGTATAAATAACTTTGGTTTTGACTATCACCAATTAATGTAGACAAGACAAGATATCAAAATCAATGTGAAATGTCCCACACGTAAGAGTTTTTTTGTCCCATACATAAGGTAGAAAATGTTCTCTTAAATTCCTTTACTGACTTGCATTCTTTGCATCATTACATCTCTAATAAACTGATGACTACATAAACATAGGTTTAACTCCTTATATCCATCCAAAAAGTTGTTTATAGAGATGCAGGAGTGTTTTGCTTTCTTCCCAATCTTAACAAAATATTCCTATTTTGTCAAGAATAAGCTAAATAAACAGTCACATTTGTTAAAAGGTAGAAAACTAAAAAATAAGAATACATTTCATTACTTTCTAAATTAAATGTAAGTGAAATCCACAATAAAACAAATATTGCAAACTTTTGTCCAATATGTAAGATGTTGGAATTACACTACGTGACAACAAATATCATGTTTTTCCTTGTAGGAATGCGTCAAATGCTACAATTTTAATTCTCAATACTATACAATGTGTTGACTTCTTAGTTAAATCAGCTTAGTCAGTCTAAAATTTGTTTATTTTTTTTGCAAGAAACAAGAATTGGTATTTGTATTTGCTTCTTATTTGGAAAAAGAATAGCTGTCTAATGATCCAATGCTGATTTTTTCATATAAAATTAGTTTAAAAGGATTTTATTTCTACCACCTTACTACTCTGAAACACTAGGTAGATTTAAATAGGATGTTTCTGAATTATTGAATTTTACTTCTAAATATGGGCTATAAAATCTTACTTATGGAACAAAATTGTAATAAGTATTATTTTATACTTGTTGAATGAGTCAAATGCTACAATTTTAATTCTGAACACTCAGGGTTTCAGATTGTGGCATTTTCTATGCCATTGGTCTAAAGATTTTGAAAATGACCTAAACTTTGAAGACTTTAGGGACAAATAGAAAAGGAATGACTGACAAGAAATACTGCTTTAAGGACAATTTTAGGTCTAACAAAAACCCTGACACTATACAAAATGTAGACTTCATAATCAGCTTATTCAGTCAAAAATTTGTTTATTTTTTGCAAGAAACAGGAGTTAATATACATGTGTTGCTTCTTTTAAGGAAAAAAGAATTATTTGGCAATTCTTTCTGATCGTTTTTATATCAAATTTATGTAAAAGGTTTAGTTTACAATTTTCATCACCTTATTTCTTTGAAACAATTGGAAGACTTTTAATATTATAGAGTGTCATTGTTTCATTTAATCTTACTAAACATGGTCAATTAAATCTTGCGTATGGGGCAAGAATGTGGAAAATAGAACATTTTTAAATTAGTCTTGTGTGAATTTTATATAGCAGATATCTTAATAATTATTTTTATTGGCTAAAATAATAATAAAATTTCATAATCACAATGTTAAATGAAGAATAGTTTAGCTTGTGTGATTTTTAAAGAGAAAAACTCAACAATTTTTGCAATTATTTTGAGGCAGCTTGAAAAATAGGAAAATATATCTTACCAGGTGTGAAACCTATCATTAATTTCTTAAAAACATTTTCTACTAAATTTCAGCTTTTCCGAGCCTGCCTGACTATTTTATCTTAAATTTAACCTTTTCAAGACCATATATTTTATGAAACGTACACGATTCCTCTACGTTCTATGAAAATATCCGGGGATGTTTAAAGTTTTGCAGTGAAATGCCAGGCTATGGAAAACACCTACTCTAAAAATAGCTGTCATCCTCGGGAAATTCAATATTTATAAGTCATGCATCAAATCCTCCATAGAGGTATTAAAATACAACTAAATCCATCAAATTTGGGCTCAAAATAATCCTTATATATTTAACTTCAATTATCAATTTTAATTATTCCATTCCATTCAGTATTTTTCACAATACAACAAAGCGAAAGGAACTATTTTCTTTAAAAGGGACTACTTATGTTCTAAGCTCTGATTGGTGAATTATTGGTTTGACACCTACCAGAAAGCACTGGTTGTTCTATAGTGTTGAAAGCAAACTAGTTCTGATTTCAAAATATAATAAAACAATTGATAAAGTCTTTAGAGGGAAAAATATTAAGAATCACAAGTGATTGTCCAATACGTACAGATTTTTTGACATCATTATCTTTAAATACATTTTTTCAATCCCTTATCAGTTGGAATCTTGTAGATATGATGTTTGTGTTCAAAAATAATTAAAATTTGCAATGATTAAAGGTGTTTCATTGTTCACCCTCAGTGGCCACTAAAAGTGCAACCTTAACTTGCAGTAGTCCATGAAAGTGGACCACCTGATAGTTTACCCATGTTTCAATTGGTATTGTGTAAAGAGTTTAAAAAACTGCAAATGGAACTCATCTATTGAATGAATACAACTGCCTTTGTTTACAGGTGAATCCTATTGTTGGACATTTAAACTTCTTATTGTATGACTGGAAGAGAGAAGTCAATCAAAAAAACTCATTGATTAAAACTCCCCTAAAAAAAATTTCAACTCTCAGGTGTATAATTTTCTATGGTGTAAAAAAGTTTATTCCCAATATATATATATATATATAAATATATACAATGTAATGATAAAACTAGAGGCTCCCAGGAGCCTGTAGTCGCTCACCTGGTTTTCAAATTGACATCTAAAGTTGATAGAAAATGGGGGTGTTACACATAATTTTGAAAGTGGACCACCAAAAGATCACTTCAACTCAAATTTCTGAGCAAAAGATTTTGATGTGATTTTTATCTCATAATATTCCTAAATGGAATAAACTGGCTGAAAAAATCTCACAGAAAAACCCGGAATATATGCTAAACTACTCATTGCCATGTAGCTGCAGTTAAAATTTGAGTTCATTTTGATTTGTAATAAAGTAAAGAAATTTCTATTTTTAGTAACATCAGCCATTTTGAATGGAGGGCGGGACTGTCGGACACAATATTGAAAAGGGACCACCCCAGCCAAATTTGCTTTAATTTGGTTCAGCAGTTTCAGAGAAGATTTAAATGTGATCTTTTATCAAAATATGTCTAATTTGTATAATCGGTTGAAAGAAAAATTTCACAGAAAAACCCGGAATATATGTTAAACTACTCATTGCCATGTAGCTTCAGATTTATAATAAAGCAGAAATGGACAATTGAAGAATTTCTATTTTTAGTAACAGCAGCCATCTTGAATGGAGGGCAGAACTGTCAGACATATTATTGAAAGGGACCCACCCAAGGACCATTCCTGCCATATTTGGTTTAATTTGGTTCAGCGGTTTGAGGGGAAAAGATTTAAATGTGATCTTCTATCAAAATATGCCCAATTTGCATAATCGGTATAAATCGGCTGAAAGAAATATATGTTAAACTACTCATTGCCATGTAGCTGCAGTTAAATTTTGAGCTCATTTTGACTTGTACTAAAGCAGCAATGGACAATTGAAGACATTTCTATTTTTAATAACAGCAGCCATCTTGAATGGAGGGCGGGGCTGTCGGACACAATTTTGAAAGGGACCCACCCAAGGACCATCCCTGCCAGGTTTGGTTTCATTTGGTTCAGGGGTTTCAGAGGAGAAGATTTAAATGTGAAAGTTTACGACGTACGCCAAGTGATGGCAAAAATGAAGTCCTTTTTTTACACAGGGGCCGTCATGCCGCCGATGCTCGTGATCATATGGTACTTGATACAACATTATTTGATAAAGTTTATCAGTGACTTGCGTCAGGTCGGTGGTTTTCTTAGGGTACACCGGTTTCCTCCACCAATAAAACTGATTGCCAGGATATAACTGAAATATTGTTGAAAGTGACATTAAATACCATATCCTTTTTTTTTTAATCTTTATTAATAAATGATATATTTATATACAATTACTTCTCTTCTTATCATGGTTTTAAGTATTATGACTTCATGATGTGTGAAAGAGGAAATTAAAATGTTCAAAGGAACTGGTTTGAGTCTAGTTAAAGAATTGTAGGGAGTTTATGTTACAAATGTCTCCATTAGTTTTTAGCATTTGTCTATTTTTCATAAACCAATGGCCCAATCAGAACCAATTTTGGTAGCTTGGGTAGTCCTCAACATATTACATGATTTTTTGTTTTATTCAGAAATTCAGAGCTACCCATTTGGCGGGGATATAATTATATATATATATATATATTGGGAATAATATTTTCATTTTACACCAAAGATCAAAATCCTACACCTGAGAGTTGGATTTGTTTAAGGAGAGTTTTAATCAATGGCCAAAGACAATTGTATTCATTCAAAAGATGAGTTCCATTTGCAGTTTTTTAAACTTCTTTCACAATACCAATTGAAACACAAGAAAGTAAGTTCTGGAAGTCCAACCATTCTGAAAAAAAAAGTTTTTGGCAAAAAACTTTTTAATTTAAAAAAGAAATATTTTTTGAGAAACAGATCTTGTCACCTGAATAGAGCATTCATTGTAATTTATAGAATAAAAAAACATTATGGTATCTTCTTAATACCAGAAATTAGATAATTTAAAAAAAAAAATCAATTTTGTAACATATTTTTTTAAAGGAAAAACTTGATTTTCCAAAAGTAAACAGAAAGATGTTAAGGAATGGACATTGCTGTCTTACTAGAGAATTAATTTGATATAAGAATTTCTTAATTTATTTGGGTAGCTTCTTATTACCCAAACATAGATCAAGTTTGAATAACAGTAATTTTCAAAAGATATTTTTGGAGAAAGAAAAACATCAGGATTTTGAGAAATGGATCTTTTAAGAGCAAGAATTTCTTTAAATGATTGTATGCTTACAAAGTTTGCATTTTTGGCTGCCATGTCAGAACTTGGTTTTTAACATAGGACCCTAGGGGAAAATAAATGAAAGCTTGTTCATAGAAGCTACAAGCATGCTTGTACCCAAACTACATTATTCCACGAGTGAGCGATTGTTATTTAATGCCAATTCAGCAATATCATGATAAGAACAAGTTAATTTTCAATGAGATGATGATGAGGTCCACTTTACACTACACCAACTCAGCGAGTTGGATTTTTATAGTGGTAGTTCACTGAAACAACAGTCTGCTCCACTTGGACACATTATTCCGATTCCGAGCCAACCAGTCTTTGCTCTTTTTCCTTAATGCTGCGCGCTTAGCGGAGAAGCAGCAAATACCAATTTTGTATCCTTTGGTTTGACCCGACCATCTACCACACTCGAGAGTAATGCCACCAATGCGGTTATTATTCTACGATATTTCTATACTTACAAGTATCTCCAATTGTCTCCACTTTGTACACATCATAGTGATTAAGAATAGAATCAAAGGTTTTATAAAGGTCATTTAATAGGTCAACTACTTGGAATGGGGTACTTTCCTTTGCTATGGTTGTAAATCCAACAATGTCACTGGAAAAAAAATAACATAAAACTTTACATTATTGAAAAGAGTGCACAAATTGTTGCTTAACGCCAACTTAGCAATTTTTCAACAATATCATAGCCAGAACAAGTTACGTTACTTTTCAATATGATGATGAGGTTGCACTCTACTAAACCAACACACCTAGTTGAATTTTTATAGCGCTAGCTCACTGAAATAATATCCCCACTCAGACAAATCATCCTGTTTCCGAGCCAACCCGTCTTTGCTCTTACTCCTTAATGCTGTGTTCTTGGCAGAGGAACAACAAATACCAATTTTATATTCTTCTTGGTTTGACTTGACAGTGGCTCAAACCCACTATCTACTGCACTCATGGTGAGCCCGCTAATCATTACACCACCGATGAGGTTTATTGAAAATATAATTGAGGCCAATTTTGTCAACACATATTAAATTGGTCAAAAGTTTTACTTAAAGGGATATTAAAACATAATGATTATTTTCATAATACATTTGGTTGTATATTCATAAAAAGACTTACAAAATATACTGTCAACCCAATGCCCATCTATTTGTGCGAATTTACAATAAAAATGTATAAAATACAGACAAAGTACTTTTATTTGTGTGAATCTACGATATAAATGCTTAAAATACAGACAAAATAAATTCATTTCCATGTGGATAAAAATTTCACTATGACGACTCTTATGCATGATGACCTCTCATGTAACCCCACTCAGCAGATTAGCTCAGAGGCTAAATACGCACAATGTGTGTTCATGATCATTTGTGTTTGTTAAATTGTCGTATATCTATTCTACATTTTCTTTGATCACATGGCATCATTATAACTTAAATAACTTTTTTTTTTAAAGTACAAACAATATTATCGATAATCTAGGGTTTTAAAAAGAACTAATAAATTTACATGCAATAGTGAAGAAAAGTCCACGACAACAACCAGTACGATTCCAACATTGAGCAAACATCGGCTCTGGCCATCGATGTATATTTTTTAACAGCTTGGTATAGCAGTTTTATCAAAGAATTATGTAACTTTCAGGAAAACAGTTTATTACATATTCATTAATTACCAGTATCTAAATGAATATAAATAATAAACGTTGGATAGATAATCCAGAGGCATTGGTAACACCGGGCACACAAGACACAGGACGAAGACAAACAAAACAAGGGGCAATCAAGAATATACAATCCAGAGGTAACACCGGGCAAACAAGACACAGGACGAAGACAAACAAAACAAGGGGCAATCAAGAATAGACAATCCAGAGGTAACACCAGTCACACAAGACACAGGACGAAGACAAACAAAACAAGGGGCAATCCAGAGGTAACACCAAGCACACAAGACACAGGATGAAGACAAACAAAACAAGGGGCAATCAAGAATAGACAATCCAGAGGTAACACCAAACACACAAGACACAGGACGAAGACAAACAAAACAAGGGGCAATCAAGAATAGATAATCCAGAGGTAATACCGGGCACACAAGACACAGGATGAAGACAAACAAAACAAGGGGCAATCAAGAATAGACAATCCAGAGGTAATACCGGGCACACAAGACACAGGACGAAGACAAACAAAACAAGGGGCAATCAAGAATATACAATCCAGAGGTAACACCGGGCACACAAGACACAGGACGAAGACCAACAAAACAAGGGGCAATCAAGAATAGACAATCCAGAGGTAACACCAGGCACACAAGACACAGGACGAAGACAAACAAAACAAGGGGCAATCAAGAATAGACAATCCAGAGGTAACACCAAGCACACAAGACACAGGACGAAGACAAACAAAACAAGGGGCAATCAAGAATAGATAATCCAGAGGTAACACCAGGCACACAGGACAAAGACAAACAAAACAAGGGGCAATCAAGAATAGACAATCCAGAGGTAATACCGGGCACACAAGACACAGGACGAAGACAAACAAAACAAGGGGCAATCAAGAATAGATAATCCCGAGGTAACACTGGGCACACAAGACACAGGATGAAGACAAACAAAACAAGGGGCAATCAAGAATAGATAATCCAGAGGTAACACCAGGCACACAGGACAAAGACAAACAAAACAAGGGGCAATCAAGAATAGACAATCCAGAGGTAACACCAAGCACACAAGACACAGGACGAAGACAAACAAAACAAGGGGCAATCAAGAATAGATAATCCCGAGGTAACACTGGGCACATAAGACACAGGATGAAGACAAACAAAACAAGGGGCAATCAAGAATAGACAATCCAGAGGTAACACCAAACACACAAGACACAGGACGAAGACAAACAAAACAAGGGGCAATCAAGAATAGATAATCCAGAGGTAATACCGGGCACACAAGACACAGGATGAAGACAAACAAAACAAGGGGCAATCAAGAATAGACAATCCAGAGGTAATACCGGGCACACAAGACACAGGACGAAGACAAACAAAACAAGGGGCAATCAAGAATATACAATCCAGAGGTAACACCGGGCACACAAGACACAGGACGAAGACCAACAAAACAAGGGGCAATCAAGAATAGACAATCCAGAGGTAACACCAGGCACACAAGACACAGGACGAAGACAAACAAAACAAGGGGCAATCAAGAATAGACAATCCAGAGGTAACACCAAGCACACAAGACACAGGACGAAGACAAACAAAACAAGGGGCAATCAAGAATAGATAATCCAGAGGTAACACCAGGCACACAGGACAAAGACAAACAAAACAAGGGGCAATCAAGAATAGACAATCCAGAGGTAATACCGGGCACACAAGACACAGGACGAAGACAAACAAAACAAGGGGCAATCAAGAATAGATAATCCCGAGGTAACACTGGGCACACAAGACACAGGATGAAGACAAACAAAACAAGGGGCAATCAAGAATAGATAATCCAGAGGTAACACCAGGCACACAGGACAAAGACAAACAAAACAAGGGGCAATCAAGAATAGACAATCCAGAGGTAACACCAAGCACACAAGACACAGGACGAAGACAAACAAAACAAGGGGCAATCAAGAATATACAATCCAGAGGTAACATCGGGCACACAAGACACAGGACGAAGACAAACAAAACAAGGGGCAATCAAGAATAGATAATCCAGAGGTAACACTGGGCACACAAGACACAGGATGAAGACAAACAAAACAAGGGGCAATCAAGAATAGACAATCCAGAGGTAACACCAGGCACACAGGACGAAGACAAACAAAACAAGGGGCAATCAAGAATAGACAATCCAGAGGTAACACCAGGCACACAGGACAAAGACAAACAAAACAAGGGGCAATCAAGAATAGACAATCCAGAGGTAACACCAAGCACACAAGACACAGGACGAAGTGTGTTTGAATATATCCACTGTAATAAATATCAAAATTTTAACAAATTCCAACCAACAGACTCGGAGCTATAATTTCACTAGCCACATAGCAGCTTTTCTCTCTGTGGTTTTGATCACTGAGATGCTTGAAATTTGCATACAAACATCATATGATGAAAACGTTCAACTGATTTTAAAGAGTGATCTCCCTGTAGTATATGGTACCCCCTTAAAAGGAATTTTCAATTTAGCTAAATACAATTCAGCAGTGATGTTCAAACAGAAATAAAACAAGATGAACTGTGAGCTAATGCTCACCTACGATACCCCCACTCTTTGGCAAACAGGAAGTAGGAATTTGACGGGTCCAAAAACGCTTCCCACAATATGGGGTACCTATATGAAGCTTGTGACCAAATATCAGATTTCTGCCATCAATAGCTGCTGAGAAAAATGCGACGAAAAATGAGCATATATGATCAATGTGTAGAAAAATCAACAAAGTCGGCAAACAGGAAGTAGGAATCTGATGGGTCCAAAAACGCTTCCCACAATATGGGGTACCTATATGAAGCTTGTGACCAAATATCAGATCTCTGCTATCAATAGTTGCTGAGAAAAATGTGACGAAAAATGTGCATATATGTTCAATGTGTATAGAAACCACCTAAGTCGGCAAACAGGAAGTAAGAATCTGACGGGTCCAAAAACGCTTCCCACAATATGGCATACCAATATGAAGCTTGTGACCAAATATCAGATTCCTGTCATCAATAGTTGCTGAGAAAAATGCGACGAAAAATGTGCATATACAAATGTATGTTAAATGTGTATAAAAATCAACAAAATCAGCAAACAGGAAGTAGGAATCTGACGGGTCCAAAAACGCTTCCCACGATATGGGGTACCTATATGAAGCTCGTGACCAAATATCAGATTTCTGCCATCAATAGTTGCTGAGAAAAATGAGCATATATGTTCAATGTGTATAAAAATCAACAAAGTCGGCAAACAGGAAGTAGGAATCTGATGGGTTCAAAAACGCTTCCCACGATATGGGGTACCTATATGACGCTTGTGACCAAATATCAGATCTCTGTCATCAATAGTTGCTGAGAAAAATGTGACGAAAAATGTGCATATATGTTCAATGTGTATAAAGACCAACTAAGTCGGCAAACAGGAAGTAGGAATCTGACAGGTCCAAAAACGCTACCCACAATATGGTATACCTATATGATGCTTGTGACCAAATATCAGATTTCTGCCATCAACAGTTACTGAGAAAAATGTGACGAAAAATATCTTGGATGGACAGAGGTAAAACAGTATACCCCCCTCCCCCTTCGAGGAGCAGGGGTATAATAATGCAGAAGTCTAAAAGTTAACATGCTGAATGAAAAAGGGAGATGCAAATTTACAATATAACAAGATATGATTATAATCTAACGATTATGAAAGTCTCCCATACCGGCCAATGACTGTTTCCGGCACCACCACGTGGAGGAAGTACAGACTTGTATCTAGTGATATCTGACATGATGAAATTGTCTTTTGAAATAATAAAATAATCATGATTATTTATTATAAGTACGTTTCAATACACTTCTAATCAAATATATTAATTATTTTACTATTTGCCTTTGCTATCTCAAATTAACTGTTTACAGCAACTTCAAGTTCAGATTGGCACCATCAACAATATGAATGAATGTTATATGAAGATGAGTACCGTGGTATATAGCATAAAGCAACATTTTTTTTATATATGTGTTTTCTATTAACTGTAGACAGCAAACCAACAGCTGACAAAATGTCCATAAATAAATCAAAAGCTACCTTTGAAATCGAACAATGTTGAATTTTGCGGTATTGTGGTGACCATTTTGAAAATGAAGACCGGTAGAAATTTTTCGATATCAGGAATCAATTCGGGACATCATAATCTACCTACATATGAAATGTCGTTGTAATCGGACAATGTTGAATTTGTGCGGTATTGTGGTGGCCATTTTGAAAATGGCAACCGGTAGAAATTGTTCAATGTCGGGACATCATTATCTACCCACATATCAAATTTTGATATCGGACAATATTGAATTTTTACCGCCGATTTTTTTATGCCGTGTTTTGGCAGCCATTTTGAAAATGGCAGACATCTTGAAAATACAGATGGTGACCTATCATTGTGTCAAAATGTATGTCTCTATTATTAACCATTTAGAAGTTATCAACATTAAGGCCAAAATAAAAATATAATTTGTTTGCCCAAACGCGACCGACCCAAAAACATCCTGCCGAGTCAAATTCTTTTTTTGCTGTAAAATTTTGATTTTCTTTCTTACTTCCAGATTTTCAACGTGTCCGCGGGTTCCGTATAAAATATTAGTTTTACAGGATAAATCACCTTCGCGCTTACAACAACACTGCAAAATCCTTGCCGGGAAGTGCTTAAGTGATACTGATGAGATTTTTTTTTATATCCTCAGCATTTATCATTATACATGTATATTGAAACCACGTGAAATCGGAAATGGCAGACAGTTATTTTATACACTGTCTTCGTCTGTTGTAGTCAAAACTGACAATAAAGTGAAACCGATTGTGTCAACAGACTCTACAGATTTAACAACAGAAAAGCATGGAATGACGACTTCGACGAGGTGACAGACCCCGAAGAAGTGTACTTGAAAAAGACGGATCAAATTTTAGTGACAATCTCGGACAGAGCTGGACAAACATTTGAGCCCGACATGGAAGAATCTGGTGCTCCAAAAAAAAAAAAAAAAAAAAATGCCTACCTACCTACCCATACCCAAAAGTAATGGGTCGGGTTTGGGCAAACTGAAATATTTTTAAGGATGGCCTAATGTATAAAATTTCAACTTTCCCATAGGATTCTATAGTAAACCCCACCCCCTTTGATCCCCCCAAAATATGACTTAAAACTCCCTTTACCCCAAAACTGAAAAATTATATTCAACTAGAAACATATATCTATAACTCCATTAAGTTTTATTTAATTCTGTCCAGTAGTTCCCGAGATCTGACCGTGGACACGTTCATGTCGCCAAGAAAGAAAGGAGAATAATAATAATAAGAAACGGAGCAAAAACAATAAGTCTCCAAACGTTGTTTGGGAGACTTAACAAGCCAATTACCTAAATAAAATAGTGACACAGTCAAAACTCTCAGGTTCTACAGCAGAGTTTTTGAAATTCGTCGAACCTATCGGACCTAGGGGGTAGAAAATCATGAGGTCCACCAATAACGTCGGTAATGCCGGTCCCCATGTCCGCCAAACATTTTTGAATGATGTGTTTACTTTTTAACGGAAGTCGGAAACGCAGGTCGTATTGTAAATACCGGAACAAGTTCGGTCAACTCGGAATTCGTAACCGCATTGAATACGTGATATTTTATCTGTTTTTTGGTAAATATTATTGGTAACTGTCATGAAAATAAATATATTTGATTATATTGTGATGCGTAAGATGATCTTTTCGAGTGAAAAGCCCCCAAAAAATTAATAAAATAAAAAACATGACGTCCCTGATTTGTATCGTTCCCTTCACCGAATCTGTTTCTATTTAGAATTTTGTTTACAGTTCCGGTAACATGGCAATGTGTCGATCATAAAAATGTGGTCTTTCCTGAAGCATTATGACGGAGCTCAGCCGGGCAAACGTAAAACATAGGGAAATTGAACTGGAGATTGAGAGAGTCTAATGACTTTTAGAATATTGTTATTGTAATCTCAATAAAATTTTTTAAAAATTATGTTTTAAATCTGGTAATTTTTTCAAAGTTTGAGGGTATCCCTAGCTGGATTTGTCTACCATTTTTTGGTGCATGGTTTCAACTTTTTGTTTTATTCTGGATGGTGACTGGTCTTCCTATTTGTAGGCCTCTACCAGTATTAATGGAGCTAAATACAGAAAGCGCTCTGCTAGACTAAAATAATAATAACAGTATGACATTGCTTGGCTTTAAAACAATTTTACATAAAAAATGTAGGTCCGGCAAAAATTAAGAGGGTCCAGCAGAAAATTCCTAGGTGCTGGACCTATGTCCAGCAAAATGAAAACAAATTTCAAAAAGTCTGCAACAGGGTTGCCATGTTTCAAATCCTCAACAACATTTACAATATATCAAACCTATTACCTAAATAAAATAGTGACACAGTCAAAACTCTCAGGTTCTACAGGGTTGCCATGTTTCAAATCCTCGACCACTTGCTTGGGCAACATCTGGCTAATTAATTCGTCACTTTTATGTTTCTCTTCAACCAATTCTTTCGTCTTGATGGACACGGTTTGTTCTAGATAGCTGGAGTATTTCTCAAGCTATAAAAAACATACAGTCAAATAATTGTAAAAAGAGACAGTTTCATATTCGTATTATTTTAAAAAATTTTAAATAATAAAATTTAAATGGTGATACCTAAGGTTCATTAAAAGTTTTGTCATATTATGATATGACCAGAGGCTCCCAAGAGCCTGTAATCGCTCACCTGGATCAAAGCTGCTTTCAATAACAACGCAACTGCACTGTGGCAGCCATCTTGATGGGAGAGCGCAACTGCTGGACACAATTTTGGAAGAGGACCATCCATTGACTATTCCATCAAAGTTTGGTTCTAAATGAGCTACTGGTTCCAGACAAGATGGTTTTTATGTGAATTTCCCATAGGGTCCTATGTTAAACTAAGTTCAGCTGTGCAGCCATCCTGGTCAGAGGGCGGTACCACCAGACACAATTTTGGAAGAGTACCATCCAATGACTATTTTATCAAAGTTTGGTTCCAATTGAGCAACTGGTTCCAGACAAGAAGATTTTTATGGGAATTTCTCATAGGGTCCTATGTTAAATTAAGTTTGGCTGTGGTGGCCATCTTGGTCGGAGGTCTGAAATGCTGAACACAATTTTGGAAGGGGACCACCCAGGATCACTTCAGCAAAGTTTGGTTGAGATTGGCTCTGTAGTTTCAGAGGAGAAGATTTTTTTTAAATTTCATCCCCCTTTTTTCTATTTTTAGCTTGGTGGCCATCTTGGTTGGAAGTCGGGATCCCCGGACATAATTTTGGAAGGGGGCCATCCAAGGATCATTCCACCAAAGTTTGGTTGCAAATGGCCCAGTAGTTTCTGAGGAGAAGATTTTTATGTGAATTTCCCATAGGGTCCTATGTTAAGCTAAGTTCGGCTGTGGGGGCCATCTCGGTCGAAGGGCCGAACATATTTTTTGAAGCGAACCATCCAATGACTATTTCATCAACATTTAGTTCTTATTGAACAAATGGTTTCAGACAAGAAGATTTTGATGGGAATTTCCCATAGGGTCCTATGTTAAATTAAGTTTGGCTGTGGCAGCCATCTTGGTCAGAGGTCTGAAATGCTGGACACAATTTTGGAAGGAGACCACTCAAGGATCACTTCAGCAAAGTTTGGTTGAGATTGGCTCAGTAGTTTCACAGGAGAAGATTTTTTTTTAAATTTCATCCCCCCTTTTCTCTCTCTCTCTATTTTTAGCTTGGCGGCCATCTTGGTTGGAAATCAGGATCACCGGACACAATTTTGGAAGGTGGCCATCCAAGGATCATTCCACCAAAGTTTGGTTGCAATTGGCCCGGTGGTTTCTGAGGAGAAGATTTTTATGTGAATTTCCCATAGAGTCCTATGTTAAGCTAAGTTCGGCTGTTGGGGCCCATCTTGGTCGAAGGGCCGAACGGATCTTTGGAAGAGAACCATCCAATGACTTTTTCATAAAAATTTAGTTCTTATTGAGCAAATGGTTTCCGACGAGAAGATTTTTATGGGAATTTCCCATAGGGTCCTATGTTGGAATTTTTGGAAGGGGACCACCCAAGAATCATTTCAGCAAAGTTTGGTTGAGATTGGCTCAGTAGTTTCAGAGGAGAATTTTTTTTCAAATTTCATCCCCCCTTTTTTCTAATTTGCATAATCGGTCAAAATTGGCAAAAGTTCAAAGTTTATAAAAAAAAAAATCCTGCAATATATGCTAAAAAGCTCATCATTATGCTTATACAGTTCAAATTTGGGCACATTCTGGCTTAAAATAAAGCAGTTTTGGCCATTTGAAGAAATTTCTATTTTTAGTAATGGCAGCCATCTTGGATGGAGGGTGTGGCTATCGGACATAACTTTTAAAGGGAACCTCCTAAGGATGATTCAGGCCAAGTTTGGTTTAAATGGGCCCAGTGGTTTCAGAGGAGAAGAATTTTGAAAAAGTTTACAGATGGACGACAAGTGACGGCAATAGCTCACACAGGTGAGCTAAAAAAAATAGGTCAATTTTCTTACAATCTAATAAATATCATTTTTTCTAATATGTATGTCCCTTAGTCCTGTTTGGGTAATCACTTTTATTGCTGTTCTATATTTGACAGTCACAGTAAGGTCTTCAACAATGAGCATAACTGATACCCTAAAATGAGTGGGAAACGGTCCCTGCATTGAATGGTACTCTTTACCTATGCTGATAAACTCTTCATCTGGGCATCATTATCATTTAGATGTTATTTGGTGCATAGAATTTTATGAAAACTAGATGTGTCAGAACAACACGAATGTCCCCGCCGTGAATATTAAGAAGACTCGCAAATGTTTCACCCTTTTTTAATTCCTTCAGTAATAGGCTAAGAATAACAAACTCTTGCTTAAGATCTGTATCCTCACTCACATACCTAAAATCAAGTCAATATCTCAAATTATAGAGAATTAAAGTGGTGACAACTAAATATTTGGCCAAATTTCAAAGTCCAAGGGCCATAACTCTGCCAAAAATCATTGGACCGGAACAAAATGTAAATTTGATCTGTAACTCGTCTTTATACACTCATATCCCAAAAATCAAGTCAATATCTCCAAGCATAGCGAAAAAAAGGGGTGACAACTAAATATTTGGCCAAATTTCAAAGTCCAAGGGCCATAAATCGGCCAAAAATCATTGGAACGGAACAAAATGTATACTTGATCTGTAACTTATCCTTATACACCCACATACCAAATATCAAGTCAATATCTCAAAGCATAGCGAAAAAAAGTGGTGACAACTGATTTATTTTGGAATTACGGACATGGGCAACACTATATGTCCCGACCACTTAGTGGCGGCGACATAAAAATATGGGTGAAGTAATTTTACAAATACTATCATTGTGCCTGACATCACATAAGGATAAGGATTAATTTTGCGTTTTCTTTATTAACTGCTAATCAACAAATAACATAGCAATCTACAAGATAAAAGACAATTCACTAAAACATACCATGGCAACCAAGTTGTCATTCAGTTTTCCTTCTATTGGAAAAATTCCATTTAACTTTTTAGTGACACGCTTAAATGAAGGACGAACTTCTGGCAATTCATCCCAGCACTGTCCCATCAGCTGTAAATGAAAAAAACAACTCTATTATACTGAATTAGGCAATACAAGTTACCTTCGTTTGATCTGACCGGATCTCAAACCCACGATCTACTGCACTCGAGGCAAGCACACTTACCACAGAGGATTCTGAAATAGGTAATGATGTTGTCCTGAATAAAGAACAAAAATCTCCTTGGCAAGCAGAAATTAAAAGATTGAATTCAGGGATACTAATTTTTAAATGAAACCAATATATGTAGACAGACAATCTTAAACTCTGATAAGAGGCCGTCTTATCATATGGTAGTTGGATTTACAACTACATATGCAATCAGTGCCTATCACCACTAAAGTTGTGTGTTCAAATCCAGCTCATGGCAAGGTCTACTCAATACCACATTATGTGATAAAGTTTGTCAGTGTCTTGCAGCAGGTCAGTGATTTTCACAGGGTACTCCGGTTTCCTCCACCAATAAAACTGAAATATTGTTGAAAGTGGCATTAAACACCATAACCCTAACCCCTGAAATCTGATACGTTGTCTCCTTGAATAACTCAAGGAAAAAATTGTGGTAGCTTTCCGCTTAATTTGTCTCATATGATTGTACATGTGTGACAGACATATTCGATATGACACTTTATTGGGGTCACAATGAGGAAAAACATTGCATCACAAAGTGAAAAAGTTGCAAAAAACAACCCAATTCTCCAGACTCATTGTAAAAAATGTTGTGAGAGCTTCAAACTATAAACTACTGTATCAATACTTTAAAGTTACTTATTTACAGTTAATGCATATGATAATTTTGAATATCATATTTATTGTCCATTAAACAGCATAGTTTAGAAATTATATATATTTTTTTTAGGTTGGGACATAAATATCTACTAATTTGCCGAATGATTATGCCAGAAAAATAATCAATGATGGTCAATGATGCTGACAGATTATCATAATCCAGGAAAACCCAAAATAAACTCATATATTTAGAAAATAAGGCTTCAATCATTCCGACACAACATAGTTTGACTAACACTACATATGACAATATATTATACAAACCTCCAATAAGCCTGATTTTACTGAATATTGATCTGGTAAGCTTTCGTCTTTTACATTTGGTCGAAATCTTTTTGATGTATCTGTGCCACTATTGGCCCAAAGCTTAAAATAAATAGATAAAACAGTCCTAAATATCTACATACAAGGTTATAAACATTTACATTTAAGTACAATTAGTTTGCAATATCTGAGATTTATTTTTATAAGGACCCATTCACATTCATCCATTGATTCAGTTGTTTATGACAAAATTTTGATACATTTTTGCATAGCTTCCGAATTGAAATGGTAGCCATCTTTGGTTTCCAATCAGTACAATAAAAGTTGTAGATGATCAAAGAATGAACATTCATAGATAATTAGACTCAGACTTTTTTAAATTCGTCGGACCGAGCGGCCAGAAAATCACAAGGACCGGCAATACTGCCAAGTATGCCGGTCCGGGTGTCCGACAAAATTTTTGTTTATGTATTTTGTTTTGCACCACTTTCCTGTGTTTTTCATGGTCACTGGTCGATGTCATGACAAGGGTTTGGATCTGTAATTACAACAACAAAAATTCTTCTCACACTACAAATCCCTTTTCGTTAGTGCAATAAAATGCTTGATATGGAGCTATATTGATTTTGTAAATATCCGAGGATAAATATACGACGTTATTTTACGATTTACATAATTTTTAATGATAAAAGTGCAACTGATGCTGACATCACGGCTCTTTCGGAAGAGCTTTAATTGCGGGTATAATCCGAGAATGGATTATGCCTTTTGTCTCCTCACATTGACAAGTTCTAAAAAATGGTGATCCCCATTATTTGGTGTTACATGCAACCTCAATCACCAAATTCTACCTTACGGTATACTATTTTAGCTTTCATTAACACACGTCTTTTATTTACAGCCATTTAAATTTCACGCTAACTTGTTAAGACGATGGCATTTTCCTTTAACCAAGTGTTGCTATAACATGTGTCAAATCTATTGGTACCATTTTAGGTCTCTCAGCTATTGGATCATCTTTGTCCTTAACAAGTGTCAATACTTGTTCAGGTGTCAAGAAAGTAAGTTCTGAACTGTATGGTTCTTCTCTTGTGCAAACTTCAGATAAAATAATACCAAATCTGTAAAATAAATAGAATTATTATACTTTGCATAATATTTTGCATAAAAGTAATAAGACAATTTGGAATGTTTGAATAACCCCTGACAACCGGAAGTGTGTTGAAAATACGTTTTTTGTTTGTTTGTCCGGTTCCGTACTTGTATTTTCTATACCGTAAATTATTTTGTTGTCTTCTACAAAACAAAACATTCAAGTTATGATCATCTTGGAGTAGTTACGGTATAATATACTAAAACCGTTGTTGCCTTCATATGAGGGGGGATTTTGAAATTCTAGAGTCAAAATCCTGCATTCTGGTGAATTATGAGAGTATTTATTAGGCTGTTTGAAGGAGATTTTATTTGTGACATGCTTTCCTATTTTATATTAATCATAATAGCTGGCAGCAAGTACAAATGTGATTCAATAATGGAAGACAAAAAAAATATCTGTAGGTCATCATTCAGTCTGTTACAATAGGCAAAGACCAATACAGAAAAGTAATCTATAAAAGGTCCAAAAAGATAGAAAAATAGTTATCAAATTTGAATCGTGTAGTTAAACGTCGGACAAATTATTTCAAAACTTTGCTTTAAACAGTCTGTATTTAATGATTTAGTCTTGGCAGATAGCTTGACTCACAACAATCTACGATAAACGAACTTTGGGTTTTCTTTCAGGAAAGTGCTGTACCCAGGGTATTCAATAAGATTGTATTGAACAGGCTGAATTGAAATTTGAAGCAGCTACATGATAAAAACTTGCCCCCTCAGAAAATGTTTTCACTTACATTCAAAATGGTGTATTCCGAGGCATTTTAAGTTAGTTTACAAGTGCATGAAACAGAAGGTTTCATAGAAATGAAATTTTAGCAAGCAATAAGACCATTTCAAGATGACCGTGGAGCTTTCCAAACTTTCCCATTTGCATATCTCATGAGTTATCCATCGATAACATAATTATCTTTTCTAAGTGTCTCTAGATTTTTCAATTGAAATATCTTTATCATTTAAACGTTTAATCGAACATCAAATGATAATAAAGGACAAAGTCCTTTTAACTGTAGGCTGTACGATTTTTCCTCCTTTCTATCTATTCATAGCCAAATATTTTTTCAATGGAAGTTTTAAAAATAGATCAATTGATATTTAGAAACACAAAAAATATATATTTCAATGAAAAATTCCCATTTCTTTAATTATTTACTCTATGCAAAATCGAAATAAACTTGAAATCAAATTCTAATTAAAAAATCTCTTTCTAGTAAAATTCTATGAGATTCTCGTCGGAAGAGCGGTGTAGGTAAAATGAACGGAACAGTCATAAGTCAAAGAGAGATAACTCCAGCCAAATAATTAAAAAAAATCTTTAAAAAGTACTTGAAAAAAATAAATACATTCCCTTCTCACGCCTCCGTCTTAAAATTATAGGACTTTGTACTATCTTCAACCGTGCTTGAACCTACATGTCCTACAGAAGCTTCATGCAAATAATAACTGCCTTACTATTACTGGTTTAATATTAAGAAGACTTTTTTATGGTTTTTTCCATTACAGCCTAATGCATAGATGTCAACCCCTTTTTGGTGCAATCAGTAACAAAAATTTGAGATGTCAGTAATTTGTGATTTTTTTCAGTAATCATAACTTTTCAACATGTTTTTTAGACTTGATGTGGCGCCAACAATCATCCCGACCACCGTGCTGAATGGAAAAAGTCTTGTTTGCAATATTTGCAATAGGCATAATGTTCCTGTGTCGAGTTCATAAGGCAAGGGAACTCAACACAATATTCTGGACGAAATCATTGTCCCAGTTTCCTTTTCTTTGCTGCAGAAGCTTCACTTGTTCCCTCAGACATTGTGAAATTGACAAAAACGTGCTGTGTTCATTAACTACTCGGGATCAAACAAGAAATGGATAGATCGTTTTCTACTATAGATAGTCCTGAGAAACCCAAAAGTATTTAATAATCGGAATCCCTCAAGTGCTTATCTTTACACGATTTTATCAGACAATGAAGCGTCTAAATGATCACAATGATATTTAAATGGGGAACGGTTCCGGACTGGCAATAATCGGAAATCCGTAACAAATAGACTGTTGACCGTAACACCGTACTTGTGGCCTGAAATTCGTAACAATTACGGAAAAATCATAATGGTTGGCATCTATGCTAATGTAAACACTTTGGAATCCAGTGTACAAACTTGAATCTTCATGTCTTACTTATGCTTCATTCAAAATGTGTCTTTACTACTGCTGGTTCTAAGATTTTTCAAGCTTTTCCCAACTAAAGTCTTTTAAAACTTGAATTCCATTCTTCAAAGAATCATCCTTGCCAAGTAGGAGAAGGTTGAAATGTGAAAAGTTGATGGACAATGGATGCTAAGTGATAGCAAAAGCTCACATGGGTCATTGATATAAAGTAACAGATTTAGGTGTTGAATTGAATTCTTGATTGGAAGTTTGTTCATTTACAAAGTGAATTTTAATTTACTTCATAATTTGGCTTCTAATTTGTTGCAAGATAAGCCAGGTTGGTTTTCAGGAAAGTCATGTGCTGTGACTATACCACGAACTATACCTTATGTGGAAATTAACAGTACCACCAAATTTGCACTGGAGTGTAATGAAGGCCTTATAATGACCCTGAACAGTAATATGCAGGCGTCAGTGACCGCTTTATGGTATAAAATGTGTACAATGTACTTAGGATTTTTGGACAAACATGGCTTCACATACTTATGGATATATTTTTTTCTGCACATTGTAAACACGTTCAGTGTAACACTCTAATGAAGATCTTCTTAACATAAAGCGCAAAGGTGATGCTAAATGTCGGACCCTCTCTCACACGTCCGATATCACTGAAACTCAGAACCCATGCGTAATAAAAGTCATTTTGTTAGCTTGTTCTACTTATATTGATATTTTGTTTTCAAATTTTATTAAATCTCTTCTGACATACTGACAAGGAATTTTTTTCTGCGCGGAAGTTAATTCGAATAATACTGCGCCCTCTATCGGCACTATCGCTAGACCCTAAAAAAAGTCGTCCCCAATATATCTCGGCCCAAAAAATCTCGACACTATTTTGATGCACTGCATGAGTGTGAAATTGGAAGATAATTTTCAGATTCGCGAGCATTCATGGCCCTGCCTGTTTCATATTAAATGTGCTATATGTATGTCCTTTTCATCTTTTATGAGATACGAAAAACGTGAAGGACAGGCCACAGTGTACTGAAAGTTGTAACTGGTACCATACGAGACACAAGGCTGTTGTAGTGCTGACAATCTGACACCGTGAACAAAATAAACAAGAGCTGGAATTGTTTCAGATTAGTTTGGAGGCCCACAGTGCCACCTATTCCACGCTCCACGTGACAACATCAACATCCGCCATAGTTTTCGAAGGGAGGCATAACTAACACACGGAGCCAAACGTGGTTGACCGAAGTTTTCGAAGGAAGGTAACTCGAATTCTATGTGTACTAGTTTGGAGGACCAGTGCCACCGATTCCACGCTCCACGCACAAATCAACATCCGCATAATTTTCGAAGGGAGGCATAACTAACACACAGAGCCAAACGTGGTTGACCGGAAACGATGACGACATTATGATTCGAGTGCAAAAACATTACAAAAAAATTAAGTATTCTAGAGATTCTTTCAAAAAAAATCTTCTTCATATCTTAGTTTGGCGGAAAAAATAAAACACCAAGGCTTTTCCTGACCCAACAACCCATAGAAGCAATTTGTGCAGGACAACCACATACCACAGAATTGATTTCTCAGCTAGGCTAACCACCCTTATATATTTTTTAAACTGCCGTCCCCGGGTGCCTCATATGTTTTAATGGAACAGCCCTAAATTAGATATATATATAAAACAAGAAAACACACAATTTGTCTCAGTCAAACTTGGAACTTCAAAGCATTTACTGTGATTAATGAAATCCACACGGAACATTATGACAAGATCGTCCGTTCACTTTCACTTTAAATATTTGCTGGTCTTGATACAATTCACTACTTGCCTACTTGTGACTAGGAAATACTTACGAATAAACATCGGCAAGTTTAGTTCCCTGTTTGATATCATCAATGGTCTTTGCCTCATCTAACAATTCTGGAGCTGTCCAAAATAATGAGCTAAAAAAAATGAACACCAATTTCAATTGCTAAGCAAAGAATAAAAGGATTTAATAAATATGGTTGAACTTTGGCATCTTAAATTTATAGTAGTTTCCTTTGTTAAACATCTGGCCCCAATCGTACACCAAAATAGGCCAATCAGAAGGACATTTCTGATAAATATAGCATTCTGATTGGGCAATTAGAACACTATACTTATCGGAAATGACATTCTGATTGTCTGTATGGTTTTCGAGTATGAGTAAAAAACTTATACTCGTAAGTTTTATGACTGTGAAGCCTGGTCTGTTCGCAGTACTGAGTAGATTTCAGCTTATATTATTATGGGTAACTAGGAACACTCTGTTTGCGATTTATTTGTCATGATTGTATGTATAAACTGTAAAAAGTATACGACCACCAGGTAGGGACACTCGAGTACCAATAAACATGTTAATTATTGATCTTTAACAGTTTACCCTGCAGTATATACATGTCCTAATAAAATGAAATAAAAAGGGCTATAATGGGTACAGCATGATATGATCGTAGCAAGTCAACATGGACCAGTCTTACTGAATATGCAAATGTCATCACAAAGTAGAATATGTTTGAAAAGTAAAGCAAGAATTATAAGGAATATGGAATTTAAGAGAGAAAACAATTTACAATCAGACTTATTTTTTTTAAAATGAACTTGAAATGGTAAGAGCTACAACAAATATGTTGTAACACGCCAGACTTAAAGTAATATTACACCAGTTTTGGATGAAGAAATTTTTTCCCTGAAAATTCAATTTGGAATACAGCGGTACCTTTACTAAGTTATTCATGCATGCTTCAAGTTGAAATATGTTCCCAACAATTAGAAATCTGAAAATCCTTGTGCATGTTTATCATCCTCGCCATTGTTATGGAGACTGATTAACTTTCGGTTGTTATGTCCCGATCATGACCTCGTGACTGCTGATGTAAGTACGCACACATTCCTGACAATGATTATTGAGGAATCTGTCTGTTTCATGTCGTGTGAACCATTTTTTTTAGTGCAATTATTCTTATGTGGTACACACGGAATATATTTTTACTTGCATCCGACAAACGAACAGTGCGCATGAGAGATAATCTCCCCGAAAGAGTTCAAATCTTGGGTCATGCACATATCATTTGCATTACTGTACAGGAAAACAGAATTATCTGCTGTCAAATATTTTGCCATTTGCTCTTAAAATCTACTTTTGAGTGGATTTTTAATGTTATGCAGTTGATTTCAGTTAAAATTAAGTGAAAATATTTAATCCAAAAATTCCATGATATTTGCCTTTCATATTAGGCCAAATAAAAAACATGTCAAACTAGAGGCTCCCAGGAGCCTGTAATCGCTCACCTGGTTTTCAATTTGACATCTAAAGTTGATAGAAAATGGGGGTGTTACACATAATTTTGAAAGTGGGCCACCCAAAGATCATTTCAACTCAAATTTCTGAGCAAAAGATTTTGATGTGATTTTTATCTCACAATATTCCTAAATGGAATAAACTGGCTGAAAAAATCTCACAGAAAAACCCAGAATATATGTTAAACTACACATTGCCATATAGCTGCAGCTAAAATTTGAATTCATTTTGTTTTGCAATAAAGTGGAAATTGACAACTAAAGAAATTTCTAATTTTAGTAACAGCAGCCATTTTGAATATAGGGTGGAGCTGTCGGACACAATTTTGAAATGGGACTACCCCTGCCAGGTTTGGTTTAATTTGGTTCCGCGGTTTCAGAGGAAAAGATTTAAATGTGATCTTTTATCAAAATATACCTAATTTGCATAATCGCTATAAATCGGCTGAAAGAAAAATTTCACAGAAAAGCCTGGAATATTTATATGTTAAAATGTTAAACTACTCATTGCCATGTAGCTGCAGTTAAAATTTGAGCTCAGTTTGGTTTATACTAAAGCAGCAATGGACAATTGAAGAAATTAATATTTTTAGTAACAGCAGCCATCTTGAATGGAGGGTGGGGCTGTCCGACACAATTTTGAAAGGGACCCACCCAAGAACCATCCCTGCCAGGTTTAGTGTAATTTGGTTCAGCGGTTTCAGAGGAGAAGTCATCTTTTATCAAAATATGCCTAATTTGCATAATCGGTATAACTCGGCTGAAAGAAAAATTTCACAGAAAAACCCAGAATATATGTTAAACTAATCATTGCCATGTAGCTGCAGTTAAAATTTGAGCTCATTTTGACTTATACTAAAGCAGCAAAATAGACAATTGAAGAAATTTCTATTTTTAGTAACGGCAGCCATCTTGAATGGAGGGCGGGGCTGTCGGACACAATTTTGAAAGGTACCCACCCAGGGACCATCCCTGCCAGGTTTGGTTTAATTTGGTTCAGTGGTTTCAGAGGAGAAGATTTAAATGTGATCTTTTATCAAAATATACCTAATTTGCATAATCGCTATAAATCGGCTGAAAGAAAAATCTCACAGAAAAACCAAGAATATATGTTAAACTACTCATTGCCATGTAACTGCAGTTAAAATTTGAGCTCATTTTGACTTTTACTAAAGCAGCAAGGGACAATTTTGAAATTTCTAATTTTAGTAACAGCAGCCATTTTGAATATAGGGTGGAGCTGTCAGACACAATTTTGAAATGGGACTATACCCAAGGACTATCCCTGCCAGGTTTGGTTTAATTTGGTTCTGTGGTTTCAGAGGAAAAGATTTAAATGTGATCTTTTATCAAAATATGCCTAATTTGCATAATTGCTATAAATCGGCTGAAAGAAAAATTTCAAAGAAAAGCCCGGAATATCTATATGTTAAAATGTTAAACTACTCATTGCCACGTAGCTGCAGTTAAAATTTGAGCTCAGTTTGGTTTATACTAAAGCAGCAATGGACAATTGAAGAAATTTATATTTTTAGTAACAGCAGCCATCTTGAATGGAGGGTGGGGCTGTCAGACACAATTTTGAAAGGGACCCACCCAAGAACCATCCCTGCCAGGTTTAGTGTAATTTGGTTCAGCGGTTTCAGAGAAGAAGTGATCTTTTATCAAAATATGCCTAATTTGCATAATCGGTATAAATCGGCTGAAAGAAAAATTTCACAGAAAAACCCAGAATATTTGTAAAACTAATCATTGCCATGTAGCTGCAGTTAAAATTTGAGCTCATTTTGACTTATACTAAAGCAGCAATGGACAATTGAAGAAATTTATATTTTTAGTAACAACAGCCATCTTGAATGGAGGGCGGGGCTGTCGAACACAATTTTGAAAGGGACCCACCCTGCCAGGTTTGGTTTAATTTGGTTCAGCGGTTTCAGAGGAGAAGATTTAAATGTGATCTTTTATCAAAATATGCCTAATTTGCATAATCGCTATAAATCGGCTGAAAGAAAAATCTGACAGAAAAACCCAGAATATATGTTAAACTACTCATTGCCATGTAGCTGCAGTTAAAATCTGAGCTCATTTTGACTTATACTAAAGCAGCAATGGACAATTGAAGAAATTTCTATTTTTAGTAACAGCCGCCATCTTGAATGGAGGGCGGGGCTGTCGGACACAATTTTGAAAGGGACCATCCCTGCCAGGTTTGGTTTAATTTGGTTCAGCAGTTTCAGAGGAGAAGATTTAAATGTGATCTTTTATCAAAATATGCCTAATTTGCATAATCGGTATATAAATCGGCTGAAAGACAAATTCACAGAAAAACACGGAATATATGTTAAACTACTTCTTGCCATGTAGCTGCAGTTAAAATTTTAGTTCATTTTGACTTATACTAAAGCAACAATGGACAATTAAAATTTCATCCCCCCTTTTTTCTATTTTCAGCTTGGCAGCCATCTTCGTTGGAAGTCGGGATCACCGGACACAATTTTGGAAGGGAGCATCCAAGGACCATTCCACCAAAGTTTGGTTCAAACTGGCCCAGTGGCTTCAGAGGAGTTGATTAAAATGTGAAAAGTTAATGGACGGACGGACGACAAATGCTCAGTGGTGACAAAGGGTCAGGTGAGCTAAAAAAAAAATCTAGGGTTGGTCGGTCGGCATTTTTTTTTTTTTTTTAATCGGCAAAACCGGAAATAGTTGTTCCCGGTTCCGGAATCCGATATTTCATTTTCGAAATTTCCGGTAAGCCGTCATTTGTTGAAGCTGTTTTATGACGAGTTACAGTTTTTCTACCTTCTTTGCTCTCAATTTCGACAAAAAGCTAGCGGTTGAATAAATAAAACATTGTTGCTGATTAAACAACAAAAATGGTTATCCGAATTCTGTGTAAAAATTGATAGGGTCGCTAGCAAAAATTAGGGTCGAATAATTGCCGATAAAAAAGGTTAGGGTCGGCAGCTGAAAAATAGGGTCGGTCGGGTGACTGTAAACACACATATTTTTTTATTTGGCCTTACTTTAAAATAAAAACGTTATCATTTTAACACTAATTCATGGGGAAATTATTTTATGTTACAGTATCATGTGACCTCACATTTTCGCTGGTGGTCTGTGGATACACATTAACTTATGAGTTACATTACACAACATTTAAGAGTTTCATAGATATTGAAATAAGTCATACCTTAAATTCTTTGGTGGTATATCGTCATAGGGCAACGTTCGTCTTGGTCCATTATATCGCAGAGTAGGTAAACCAAATCCTTATAAAAGAAACCAACATATGACTTGAGATTCACACGAACATTTATCCATCAGACTATTTATTGTATTATTGTCTATCATAGCATATGTTCAATTTGAATATATTAGATCCTGGGACATTCAATGGTACAACATTTAATCTTTTCATCACCATATTGCTTCATGGAAAATACAATTACATTTCCATTACAGTTTCTTAGATTTTCCCCCATTGCACTCTGTGACAAAAAACACTAGCCCTAAGCCCCAGTCTAGTAAAAACGGAGTTGGGCTATTATTTGCTTATCCAAATAGAAAAATTCTTCTAAAATGTCATTCAGGCTAGTTTGTCAAAATGTTTTTACAGCCTAGCTATTTTAGACTTTGAATAACAAGGGTTTGGACCCCACAAACAAGGTGTTAAAATTTGCACAAACTTGAATCTACATATCACAATAATTATTCATGTGATTTTTGACAATTTCCATATTACACTTAATGTTTATCTTTGGACCTCATAGATCCAAGGGTCTTCATTGGACCATATCTTATCTGCATTTCATATGAATGGTTAATCACAAAAAAAATTAAACGTTCATCGACGTTTCTTGAGAATACTATTTTGTTATGCCCCCACGAAGAAGAGTCAGGGGGGCATAATAATTTATCCCTGTCCGTCCGTCCGTATATAGATACATGGTTTGTCCGGCTATCTCCTCCTACAGTTTTAATATTTTGTAGGATGTTTATACACATAATGGAGGTGTGCATGTCCACAGGATTTTGATTTTCTTCAAATATTCTCAAAATGATAGGTAGTTGGACTTAAGTCCTTTTTTTCGTACTAGCTGCATAAAGGAAACATGGTTTGTCCGGCTAACTCCTCCTACAGTTTTAGAGCTACAGCTTTAATATTTTGCAGGATGTTTATACACATAATGGAGGTGTGCATGTCCACAGGATTTTGATTTTCATCAAATATTTGGTAATGACAGATAGTTGGAATTAGTCAATTTTATATGCCCCCGCGACGAATAAGTTATGGTCAGGTGGGAGCATCATTTGTGGCTTACAGACACACTTCTTTTTTTTTAAAAATCACTCCTAACAAAACATCTTTGTCCATAATTATCAAGTGCGGGGGCATACTTCTTTTCTAGTTTCTATTCCATTGCAGCATATATAGAATTTTGGTCAACTAGGGCTTGAACCCCATACATTCTGGGGATTTGTGTCAATTTAAATCTCAGACGATTCTGAAGGATTAAAAAAATCTTGAGAAATGAGTGATCTCGAGATGCTCTTACACTGGGATTCTGGTGTAAAATTCTGCATTATAACAATTTCCTGGCACCTAATTATAATTCTAAAAAAACATTTTCTTGAACAGTGAGGTTTTCTTCTCACTATAACACATTAGTACAGAGATAAAAGTGAGTTTTGAATAAAAAAAACTTTCTGCAAGGTCGTCACACATGACTGACACGATCGGCTTACCTATTGATTCAGAAACCAGTACGTGATATGCATTTCCTGTTCGAATATGGAATTTCCAGTTCGATTAAGGAATTTCCTGTTACAACCTGTTAAAAATACTTGCGAACTATCGTAGGTATTATATTTGGTACCGTTAGGGAACCAGTTTATTGTTTACAATCGTCATCTAGATGGGATCGATTTTCTGCTTAAACTTTGTTTCTTTCAGAAAGACAATATTAAATACTAAACACTTTGAAACAACAGAATTTTATATGGAATCATCAAGATTTCAGACCTCACCGCCCTTATTTTCTCAACGGATTAACACAAACCTCAAAATGACCAAACCAATGGAGAAAAAAAAAGGCGGAAATCTATGTATCCGCGGAAAACTTTCATCCCTGTTATTAACAGTACCTTTCATTGACCAAATGTTTTATCTCAGCCAATTAGAAATAAGCTTTATTATTATCATGGTGGAATGTAATTTTGAAGTTGGAACAAGTGAAACTATCTATCTGTTTTTTGCTGAAAACATCGCTTCTTTACCGATTTTTATGTGTTTCTGGACCTCACCCCTGCATTTTTTTTTCTCAACAAATTTACATGTTTTACAATAACCAATGTACAAAGCAAAATAACATAAATCTGCTAAAAAATACGGGGGCAAAATCTACATACTACAATGACAAGTCATGCCATTTAGAAATAGTATTTCCATAACTATTAAACATTAAATTAACTATTGTCGATCATAGCATATGTGCATGTGTAAAATTTTTAAACCTCCAGGGGATATTTATAGGTACAAAATTTAATCTTCAAACCACAATGCAGCTTAAATCATTTCACTCTTACATGAATTACTGTCAAATTCATTTATCATCTACAGCTATCAGCAGGCCTATAAAAAAAACTTCTGACAGATTCCTCAACAGACATCTTTCATTGTATAATGATTACCTGTTAATTTACAAGTCCATCTGTTGTCTACAAGACAGTTTGACGATTTAAGACGTCCATGAGATTGGACATCTGACCTGTGCAGAAAATTCATTCCACGACAGATGTCTTTCAATAGGGAAAACTTGAAATCCCATCCAAGTTTTACAGAGTCATTTGAAAGCAGATCTTCCAAGCTTCCCTAAAATAAATAGAAACATTTGCAAGATTTAAAGTTGCTTTGAGCTGTTTGTGAACGAAGTGAATCTAAAATAGATTTGAAAACTAGTAAGATATACCCCCTGCTCCCCACATCTGTCCAACCTATTTCCACAACCAACACATTGCTGATTGTTCCGACCAAAAATGAAAGGGACCCTCCTCTCTTCACCAGTAAGCTGCTGATAAAATTTCAAAACATTCTGAGAAACAATACTCAAGTTATCATACGACATAGGGTAAAAATCCTATTTTCCGTCATATCAAGTCCAATAACTCTGGAACGGCAAAAGTGAAAATCGTCAAAATTGAAAGGGGTCCTCCTCTCTTCACCGGTAAGTTGCTGATAAAATTTCAAAACATTCTGAGAAACACTACTCAAGTTATCATACGACATAGGGTAAAAATCCTATTTTCCGTCATATCAAGTCCAATAACTCTGGAACGGCAAAAGTGAAAATCGTCAAAAATGAAAGGGATCCTCCTCTCTTCACCGGTAAGCTGCTGATAAAATTTCAGAACATTCTGAGAAACACTACTCAAGTTATCATTCGACATAGTGTAAAAATCCTATTTTCCGTCATATCAAGTCCAATAACTCTGGAACGGCAAAAGTGAAAATCGTCAAAATTGAAAGGGGTCCTCCTCTCTTCACCGGTAAGTTGCTGATAAAATTTCAAAACATTCTGAGAAACACTACTCAAGTTATCATACGACATAGGGTAAAAATCCTATTTTCCGTCATATCAAGTCCAATAACTCTGGAACGGCAAAAGTGAAAATCTTCAAAAATGAAAGGGATCCTCCTCTTCTCACCGATAAGCTGCTGATAAAATTTCAAAACATTCTGAGAAACACTACTTAAGTTATCATACGACATAGGGTAAAAATCATATTTTCCGTCATATCATGTCCAATAACTCTGGAACGGCAAAAGTGAAAATCGTCAAAAAAGAAAGGGATCCTCCTCTCTTCACCAGTAAACAGCTGATAAAATTTTAAAAGATTCTAAGAAACACAACTCAAGTTATCGTATGACATAGGATTTGTCTACAGACGGACGGATAGACATGGTGAAACCAGTATATCCCCCTACAACTTCGTTGCGGGGGGTATAAAAAATACAGACTGCAAAGAACAGACACCTCTGTTGATGGATTATTAGTCCCCAAGGGCTTCATCCACCCAATAATCTGTGTTTCGGCACTGACATGGTTAATTAGTATTAAAACTTAGGTTCTTCTCACTCAGATATAGGTGACCTTAGACGATTTTAGTTATCCTGCTTAGGCCCAAACCTTTGGCTTTGAGCTACCCGATTAAATTTCCATTTAATTAAGCCTTTGATGAAATTTACGTTTATGACATCTGTTAATTTAAACAAATAGTATGCAATTACTTTGACAAACTCTTTAACATTTTATCAATCAAAATATTTATGCCCTCCCCCTCTCCCCCACAATGTCTGGCAAGTTCAAATTGCATTTGAAAATGATATTTTTGTCTAAGACATGATATCAATATTGCATTAAATCTCTCCATGAGCTGTCAAAGGGATTGTCCATCATTATTTTTTAATCCACATAAATTTTGCCGACTGGTCATTATTTTATGGGTAATTTATAAGCTTTTTCTTTGATCTTGCTGAGGGATATTGTCAGTATCAAAGGACTGACTTGACTGATATTATAAGTTACACAGTGTGCTAGTGACCTAATACGATATATACAGGGTCAGTAAATTCCATATGGGGCGAGAGCGAACGAAGCTCGAGCCCCATATGGAATTTACTGACCCTGTATATATCGTATTAGGTCACTAGCACACTGTGTAACGAATATATCTTTCTGATTACCTTTGAATGAGGGATTTAAATGCATAAAAACTAATAAATATGTAATATTTGTGTTGTGTGTAAGTTATTTATATGTGTCGCTATAACAATATTTGGTGAGTTGTGGAATGTTACATTGGTCAAGTCATTGAACCAACATTTAGGGACAAACTTACTCGGGTCAATTAATTTTTTATTGTAATATTTAAAAAAATTAATATGTTTGTTTATATTTTCAACGTCTGTTGTCAGGGTGAAACGCGCCGGTGTCTCGTTGTTCAACGTCATCTTTGTTTTGAAAGAAAAAGGGGAGATAACTCTACTACTAACCGTGTATTAAAAATCTACTGACCGTGTATTGAATATACACGGTTTCCACGTGATCACTTTAAACCATGATATCCCTATAAGTTTGTAAGAAGTAAGATATTGAAAGCTATCCCATCAGTGTGATGTCAAACATATTATGCAGTAACCAATAAAAACAATCATGTCAGTTTTGAAGGTCTTGACATACAAGTATCACATCTAGTTCTATCAGACTTGCTGTGATACTAGTGATAATGTCCGTCTCCACCTTCATAACTGATGTTATTCTATATGAATTGTGCCTGTATATTTGACAAATTGAATAAAATATCTTTAAACTAACATAAACATTTATTTAGAATTATAAAAATACCTTTGGAGCAATATCTGTAAGAACACAAACATTGGGGTAGTCCAAACATGCTCCGACAAGTGTTATCAGATTGTTATGGTGTAATTCTCTGGCAGAGACGACTTCCACTCTTAGCATCTCATTTTCTGCAGACAAAGTGTCACAGTCAAATTTCTGAAATAAAACAAGTAGCTGAAGTTATTAGAAAAACACATGTGTATTAACCGAAAGAGGGTATAATGAATAGGGTTAGACATTTTTTTTGCAACAGGTTACAAACTCTTACTTATTATCAGAGGTATGTTGATCCCATTTTAGACAGTAATGAGTGAGTGAGTGATTGTTGTTTAAAGCCCATACAGCAATTTTTCATCTATATCATGGCAAGAACAAGTTAATCTTAAATGAGATGATGATGAGGTCCGCTTTGTTCTAGACCAACAAGCTGAGCTGGATTTTTATAGTGCTAGTTCACTGAAATAAAAGTCTGCAGGCAGACATGTCGCTCCATTCGGACACATTATTCTGATTCCGAACCAACCAGTCTTTGCTCCTTCTCCTTAATGCTGCGTGCTTAGTGGAGATGCAACAAATACCAATTTTATAGTCTTTGGTTTGACCCGACCGGGGCTCGAACCCACAATCTACCACACTTGAGGCGAGCATGCCAACCATTATGCCACCGATGCGGTTGAGACAGGTGTAATTTTCAGTAAACTTGTCATTAATGTTCAGTAAATGTAAGTTTTTATATCTGATGAGCACAGCGTAACTCCTCTTCCATCAGGTACTTACCATGTTGTGTCAATGAAGTGTTTCTGAAAAAGTGAATCTGGATCGACTTAAATTCAACAATAATGTATCCTACATTTGAGTTGTTTTCAACAAAAAACATTTCCATGGTCGTGGCCATGATCGCATGGTAGTTGGATTTACAACTACCTATGCAATCAGTGCCTATCACCACTGATGTTGTGAGTTCGAATCTCGATCAGGACGATGTGTACAACATTATGTGATAAAGTTTGTCAGTGACTTACGACGGGTCGTGGTTTTCTCCGAGTCCTCAGGTTTCCTCCACCAATAAAACTGACTGCCACGATATAACTGAAATATTGTTGAAAGTGGCATTAAACAGCATCAAATAACAAATCATGCTAACATTAGAAGGGCGCTGCCATTATTTAAAAAGATATATGCAAGACACAATGTGATTGGTTAATCCTAAAAAAATAGTAAATGACATTAAATGCTGTTTATGTAACATTAAACATTCCATAGGAAGCTATACTTTCTTATACAATATATTCCGTCTCTGCAGAAAAGATTATAAACGATGGATTTTCATATAGTGAAAATGTATAAAGATAAGGCAGTGTTTTCAATAAGATCCGGCGAATTTCGCCGTCTATTGCGGTATTTTTTCCGGCTATTTTATTTCCGACAAAAATAGATCGGTACTTTTCCGGGACCAGTCGTACGTGTTTTGGGATTGTCTTTATTCTGGTTCCGTATTTGCTAGTGTGTACTTTAGCCCGTTTTTCAGATTTGAAACGGGAAACCAGTCATTACTCGATCTAAATAATTTCCTCGATTTAACGCTGGCGAGTTTTCTGTGTTAAATATGTACAATTATTTGACACCGCAGAACAACGTGAGAAACGGTTGAAATATCATTAATATGTCTGAAAGGACGATACTGGACTTCTTCCAGTCAGGCCCAAAGGCTAAGCAGTCTAGAGGTTTGTATTTCATGTGAATAAATAAAATAATGGCGCTCAACTGGCGACTATCAATGTAATTAATTTTGCAAACATGTACAGTTTCCAACTACCGGAAATTCAGGTCAAATGTTGGATTGTGCCAAGTCTGAACTGATTGCCCTAGCTGAAAGTAAAACTCCTATTCAGTCCTTGAAAGATGATCTAAAGCCAGGTGACAAGTTGGAACTTTTAAGTTTTAGAATTGTGTCTAAAAGAAGGCACAGAGAATCGGTTTACTTTGAACAATTATACAACTGCTTTAGTTGAAAATGTTAACAAACGCTTTCCAGATGTTGAAGTGCTTACGGAACTGGAATCATTTAATCCATTGCTTTTACCAGATAAAAACAGTACTCAATTTGCATGTTATGGCAATGAATCAATTGCAGTAATTTTCAACTACTTCTAGATGCATCTCATTCTGATGAAGATACATCTTTGGAGGAATGTATGGCTGAATGGAGTCTTTTGTAATACAAGTTTAGTAGGTTGAAAACAATTATTCCTAAGAAAGAAGATGTGACTGCTGACTGTCTCACACCATCAGAATGGTGCTTAACCAGAATTGTCAAACAGAAGCACGAATATGAGCACATGTGCCCAAAGGTAACTAGATTAGCAGAACTAGTACTTATGATTCCTGTTAGTAACGCATGGCCTGAAAAGGGGGCCTCCAAAGTAAAAATTATAAAAACAGACTTGAGAAACCGTCTAAAAAACGATATGTTGGAAGGATTGATGCACTTAACAGTTAATGGACCAGACGTATGCACAGACCAATATGATGACCTAATAACCTCTTCTATTAAAAACTGGTTAAAGACGAAATCCAGAAGAAAGTTACCAAATCGGAATAAAGGTAATAAATACAATTTACTTTTTTATTCATCCAAAAAATGCCATACATGTAGCTACAAAATGATCAAAATAAATTGATTAAATGGTAGATTTTCATTTATCTATTTTGTTTACAACATACATCATTTGACTACTGAAATTGAAAATCTGAATTATTTTTTGGGGGATTTTTAATCAATGTAACTGTCATATCTGTAATACAGTATACAAACATGCCAGTTTTATTTTTTTTAAAAAGGCATGGCCAGAAAAAAACTATATCTTAGTACATTGACTTTGCTTAAAAAAAATCCATTATGCCATACATTCCTCAGAAAATGTATCTTCATCAGATTGTCTCACTCTGTCTATACACCTGAAAATGTTTCATTAACAATATACCATAATTATTATTTGGGAGTTTTAATGATTCTCCAAGTCCTTTTCAAACCAATGATGCTTGCAGATAAACTTTATCCAAAAAGCAATATTTCTATACATAAAAAAAACATTACAATTTCCAATATGAACAGTCAGCTTTCCTAGTGAAACAGAATTTGAGAAATATCTGTTGGTTCCCTGTTTTACTATCATTTATTTGCTATAACTTTTAAGAATCTTTTTTGTGCAGGGACAAGAGTTTCAAGACAGTCTAATCGGGGAATCCTACTGTTAGTGTAACAATGGAGGCAGAAACTCAGACAGAGGAAGAACAAGTTAATATTATTGAGCCAAGTGATCCGATTACTCCAATGGACATTGGAAATTTTGCTTCTGGCACTGATTCTAAGGACTCTGATGCTGAAATTGAAAACCATGAAAGACAGTTAGAACAGACTTTACTTGAACAGCTAAAGATTGCTAAATCTGTAGCTGAAGCCAAGCAGTTCTGCACAATTGACCTAGATGACTTTGATTTCTTTGAATAAAAGATATAAACAAATCGAATCTATTAACAAAAAAATTATCCTGATTAGGGTGCTAATAGCAAAGGTTCACAGTCTTTTATTTTGCTAAAGTCAGAATAACAAAATGTAATCCACTGAAAACCTAAAAAAAAATAATATTAATAATTTAATGTGTAAAAAGTGACAAATTCAAAGCTTTATTTATCTCCCAGGAAATGCCCAGATGCCAGGATTTTGCATCATTTTGTCGTCAGCTTCCGGGGCCTAGACGGCCCCCCGACCCCTCGCCTGAAGGTCACTCGCTTCGCTCACTCCATTTTCCGTCTATTCTAAAAAAAATTCCTTCTATTCAAAATCTTAATGAAACCACTGTAAGGTGTCAACAAAAATGTCAAAAGTATTTTTTTATCAATGTGTGACATAAAAGTGTCTTTGACATTTACTTCACTGAGCTTGGTGCTGCTTTGACAACTGTTTTACCTGTTTTGTTCAAGTATTGTTATAAATACTGTTATAGTGACAGCCGGAAACTTTGAGCCGTAATGAAAGCGGGAGGTTTGGCGCTTTAAGATCTGATTCAACCCACCATTTCTTTAGAAATGCCTGTACCAAGTCAGGATCATTACGGTTTTCACAGTTTTCCGGTTGTTGACTGATTTTGTCTGTTTATCTTATGTAATGGTAAATCACAGCCGTTGTTGTCTGTAGACATTTGGATGTTCCACAAGCTTTGCTCCGGTTTAACATTTTGTACATATATTTTGATATATTATAGAGCTCAAATCATTTAATAAAACAATTGTTGACTTTTGATATCGAATGACACAGTATTTATCAACCAAGAAGTGATAATCGGCCATTGGTCTCAGTCATTATCACTTCTTCTGGGTTGATAAATCATTGTGTCAACCGTATCAAGTCATTAATTGTATAATATTACCCCTGTTACCAAACAACATAATGTGAGTACCTGGAAATAACATTTATGACTTTTCCATATACATGTGTTACTGTTACCAAAACGTCCATGATTGTCAGCTCCTGAAGATATTTCACTTAGAGCTCCAGTATCACCAATGACTACATCATCCCATTGTACAAGCCAATCTAGGCTCTTCAAAGCTTGCATCATATGAAGTCTATTAAAAATAGAGATAGGAAAAAAAAGCATTTGATAACTGAACCATAGGCTCACAAGAGCCAGTATCACTAAATTGACAATCATTCTTATAGAGCCAATCATAACAAAAAAGTTTGTTTTGCTGAACCCTATCAATCATGCAAAAAGCCTTAGACTATTGCATTGGTTTTTTTTGTTTGTATTTTTTTATCTCTCGAATTATGTCAAATTACAATGGTGACACAGCAGATGCAATTAAATGTCACGAATAACAATCCTACCATATATGAACACATTCTGCTGAAGGGTTTCAGAGGAGTTGTGTTCACAAGATCTTACAGCTACACTATGTATAAAATAGTCAAAGTCCTATAACTCCTACAAATTTTGTTGAATCAAAATGGTGCAAAAGAAGACTCAACTACTGTCATACAGAAGAGTTGCTTTCACAAGATCTTACTATGCTACACTATGCATAAAATAGTCAAAATCCCGTAACTCCTATGAATTTTATAGAATCAAAATGGCAGCACAGCAGACTCGTCTACATTTCATGACTAACAAGTAACAATCGTACCAAATATGAGCAAATTCCTCAGCTTCAAAGGAGCAGAGCTGTCGAAATCTCTTTCCTGTCTGTCAGACAATAGGTCTGGCAGATGTGGACAATGTGTCAGACCTATCAAACATTTGCCGGACCTACATTTTTTTTACAACTTCAACTGAATTACACATATACTGGCTAAATCCATAAAATGGTTTGCTTACAGCTTCAAGTGTTACCTTGGAATACTCAAAGTTAGTACAACACATTTTTGTGTGACATGTGGAAATATACATACAATACAATAGACTTGTGTATGAAATAAACAAAGATACCAAGTTTGCATATGTTTCAAGGTGTTACCTCTTATAAGTAGCATTAGGTCTGGACCGAATCAATTGGATGACTGACAACCTAGGCCTAAATTAAAATTAAGTTTGTTACCCCTTTTTAACTGACCGACCCTTAAAAAAGCTGCCGAGTCAAAAAAATTATTACCAAAAAAAAAATCGTAATTTCCGGAAAATCGATGTGCGTCTGTCCGGAATCGGTTACACATTTAGTAGTCAAACTCTTCAATGTGAAGTCAAAATTTGATTATATAGACAAAAATCGGAGATTGCATACAACGAGTTTGAGAAGCGAAAATAAGTAATGATGCCGGTCATCTTCAAGCGTTTTGTCGGTCCCAAGTTACTGAAAAATTGCTCCGGACACCGGGTCTGACGCGAAGTAGTTTAAATCGGACCTAGTCAATATTTTGTCAGCTCTGAAGGAGTTATGTTCACAATGGTGTCACGGATAGGCAGACGAACAGGGACCATTACAATGTCCCTCCATCACAGTCTGCCAAATCTTGAGGTGTTAGAACAAAATAAATTCTGAGAGCTTTTGGTCGATATGTTTAACTGTCTTGCATAATTGAACTGTCAAAGATGAACAAAAGGTTAGCTGATATGACATGCTATTAAGAGTGTATTTCTAAATATTTTTGCTATAGAAAAGATACAACAAACACCTCATTTTAATTAGATAGAAAAGGTGGGAGCCAAGAACCAAGAATATTGACTTACAAATATATAAAAATTAAATCTTACTTCTTCGGTATCAATCTATATAGGTAGTATGATATAAAGACGAGAAGGATAACGCATACAATCGTAACTAGTAATACAACAATAATAGAGACTGAACATTGTTTTCCAACATATCCATGGAAACACCTGCACTCATCAGGACCTGAACAGCGACCATTTCCACAGTCAAAGCTGAAAGTAAACAAACATGATTTAGCAAAAGTACATATTATAATTATATTAGAGGCTTCCAGGAGCCTGTATAGCTCACCTGAGTATAACAACAACATCAGTCAATAAAACAACAAATGTAGACTTCGTCATTGCAGACCCCTTCTCCAAAAAAAATTGGGCAGGGTTTCACCCTTTAATGCAAGTTATCAAAATTGCTGTAAAAAAACATATATGTCAATGATTCTCAAAATTTACCTTTTGCTACTTCACATTTTGTAATAGAGTTGCTTCCCTTTGATTATATGAGTAACCAAAAGCAGTGAGTCAACAAAAAAATGCATTTCAAGAGGAATAACTGTGGGAATTTTTTTGTAGATCTGGACATGCTGAACATTTTTGCAGTTTAAACTTTCCCTCTATCTCTAATAGTTTTTGAGATATAAGATGAAAGTATTAAAATCTAGAACATTTTGATGAAAAAAGGGCAATAACTCCAAAAAGGGATTTACTTCAAAATTGTGGGGTAGGTAGATCTTGACATGCTGCAAATTTCTGCAATTTAAACTTAACCTTTATCTCTTATAGTTTTTGAAATAAAGGACGAAAAGTATTAAAATTTTGAAAATTTGATGAAAAAAGGGCAATAACTCCAAAATGGGTAATGGGTTTACTTCAGAATTACAGGGTAGGTAGATCTCGACATGGTGCATTTTGTAATAGAGTTGCTTCCCTTTGATTATATGAGTAACCAAAAGCAGTGAGTCAACAAAAAAATGCATTTCAAGAGGAATAACCGTGGGAATTTTTTTGTAGATCTGGACATGCTGAACATTTTTGCAGTTTAAACTTTCCCTCTATCTCTAATAGTTTTTGAGATATAAGATGAAAGTATTAAAATTTAGAACATTTTGATGAAAAAAGGGCAATAACTCCAAAAAGGGTAAAGGGATTTACTTCAAAATTGTGGGGTAGGTAGATCTTGACATGCTGCAAATTTCTGCAATTTAAACTTAACCTTTATCTCTTATAGTTTTTGAAATAAAGGACGAAAAGTATTAAAATTTTGAAAATTTGATGAAAAAAGGGCAATAACTCCAAAATGGGTAATGGGTTTACTTCAGAATTACAGGGTAGGTAGATCTCGACATGGTGCATCTCTTATAGTTTTTGAAATATAAGACGACGAAAAGTATTAAAATTTTACAAATTTGATGAAAAAAGGGCAATAACTCCCAAGATGGGTAATCAGATTTACTTAAAAATTTCAGGGTATGTAGATTTTGCAGTGCTGATCATTGTTACCCCATGTCAGATTTTTGATATTATTAACGGTTTTTGAGTTATTACCCAAAACTTGCAATTTTACCACATGTTCTATTTTTAGTAACAGCGGCCATGTTGGTTGGTGCACGGCATCACCGAACACAATTTTGTAACTAGACACCCTAGTGATGATTCAAGTTTGGTTTCCATTGGTCTAGTACTTTCAGAGGAGAAGATTTTTGAAAAAGTTTACGACGTATGACAGATGCCAAGTGATGGCAATAGCTCACATGACCCTTTGGGTCAGGTGAGCTAAAAATGGAAGAATGAGTCCATATGACATGGATGCTCCTGCTTCCAGCTAAAAATAAACAGTTATTTGTCCTGGCAAATTAAGGGGCATAACTCTATATTGAAAAAGGGACAAAGTCAGAAATCGTTGCTTAAGGGGAATTTAAGCTATTTCAAGGAAACCATATGTGGGACAGACAGCATAAATCCCCACAGAGTTGCACCAAATACTAGGTGTGATCATCTTCCAGGAAATTTATTAAAGTTGCACCACAATCTTGTATAAATACAAGAAAACACTCGGAAATGATGTCCATAATTTGTGCCATGTAAAATATATTGGTAATTTAATATCAGCATTGTTCATTTATCCAATGAAGGATGCTAAAATAGAATATGTCATAAATTTAGTTTTGAAATCCATATTTAGTGCAAATTAGATGATGGTTATATAATTAGTCTGAAGAGGCATAACCTTGAAGCAGCTTAAATTAGTAGCCATTAATGGGAGATACAAAATGTAACAGTTGTATTCTTATTTCAAAGAAAATAATAGTTTTAACATAATAAATTTTATGCAATTATGATATTTGAGGGACAAAACTGTGCAATATATCAGTTTTAAGTTTATCCATATTTACACTAAATCCTCAATTTTCTGTTGAGGTTCAGAGAAATAATTGCCTGGTTAATAGAAGAGTTCCGGGTTATAGTGCCTCTCCTCTACAGAGGCGATATAAGCATACGAGAAATAACAAATGTTCAGCAGATGCACTTCCGGTATTCGTAACACCATAAACAAAATGAAGTCAACAATATTTTGAAAGAATGTTGGTTTTTGTTTATTTTGTTTGTTTGATGGTGTTTAACTCTTCTTTCAACAATATTTCAGCTATATCATGGTGGTATGGATGCTGTTTTGTCTGTCTGCCTTCAACAAAATGTTTCATACAAAGTCTATGGGATCTTTTTGGTACATAGTCCTGCCGTGTTACAAAGTCCAGCCATTTCTTTCCGTATTTTCTCTTTTTCCTATCGTTGGAATTACATCCCTCGTCAACACACCAATACGATTTTCTCAAAACCATGGGACTCAGGTGTAAACTAAATATGGAAATTTCCAGAATGGATATAACTCGAAACTTATCTATTGCTATCAATGAGTTAGTATATGTAGTGTAGTTTTCTTGTCATTCATTTCCTAATTCTGTTAAATGACACATATAGAATATTAAATGTCAGATTTGAAGGTTAAGATCTTCAAAACCGTTGTTATTGTATTCATAGGTAACGTCATAACCGTACTGTCCATTTTTATGTTGTCATTCATTTTTGTGATGTGTGTGGTCTTTTTGAGTTAAAGGGAATATGTGCAGGTTTTTATTTTTTATTTTTATATGTATTGCCATTGGAAATGCAAGTATCAAGATGGTGAGGGTTGGGATCCCATTACCCAGTTTAACCCAGCCACTTTTTTGTGCCTGTCCTAAGTCAAGATCTGGATTTCAAACACTATATGCAGTGATACGTAGTGGTTCTTTTGTGTGTGACTGTCTGTGTGCGAGTTGCAGAGACGATAATAAACGATGCATTTTCATAGTGAAAATGTATAAAGATAAGGAATTCAACAAAAATGTCAAAAATATTTTTTTTTATCAATGTGTGACGTAAAAGTGTTTTTGACATTTACTTCACTGAATTTGGTACTGCTTTGACAACTATTTTACCTATTTTGTTCCAGTATTGTTATAAATACTGTTATAATGACAGCCAGAACCTTTGAGCCGTAATGAAAGCGGGAGGTTTGACGCTTTAAAATCTGATTCAACCCACCATTTCTTTAGAAATGCCTGTACCAAGTCAGGGTCATCACGGTTTTCTCAGTTTTCTGGTTGTTGACTGATTTTGTCTGTTTATATACTTTTGAGTTTTGACTTTCCCTTTGTAAGATTGTTCGGAGTTCGGTAATTTTGTTATTACCCTTATTCAATGATGTGAGGTGAGAGATGGTTGATTGTGTTGTTGATAAAGGTGCGATTCTTGACCATCACTGTTCAAACTTTCTTTCCCATTCTTCCATAGACTAGCTATTTTACACATTTTCTTTTAAACATTGTTTATTGTACCTAACTTACCTACAGCGGTGTGCAATATCCTCACACTTATCTCCAGTGTAACCAGCATTACATCTGAAATACACAGAAATCTGTATATTTTTCTCCGAGTTAGAGAGTAAGCATTTTTCATCTACAACATGGGATAAGGCTTTTAATTGCTGGTAAACAAGCAAATGCCTTCTATAATGGCTTTATTTCTTATATAACTGAGAAGTATTTGCATGTTTTAACATATTACATTTTATGGGGCATAACTCAAAAGAGTGCAATATATCAGTTCAATTTTATCCATATTTTGACTACATCCTCAATTGTGCATATTTTAATTTTTGTTTTAGCAAAGAATGCATAAATTCTATTTGATTACAATACAACATCACAAATCATCTTTTCTTAACCATACATTGACTCCTGTGTTTCCTTCCCCTTCCCTATTATCCCATCATGGAGTCAGAAACGATTAAGTATTGGGCCACACAGGCCATTGGATGGCAGCGAATCTGATGACCATAAGTTAGATGTAGAATAATTTTAAATTAATTCAATTAAAAAAATAATTATAAAAATTTGCATTAATTATTCTATTTTCAGAAAAGTACATAATTGTCTTCTGTATTTTTGTGTCTATGGAGCTGTTTACTAGTGCTTCCATATGTTTATCATGATTATCATGATTAATATGATTAATATGGTGACAAATCTCTTATGACTTTTGGAATCACATTTTATTTTCAATTTGTTTGATTGTTATTAATAGTCCAATTTCCATTCAATGAAAATTAATTTTTGACTTCAACAATGGTTTCTTTCTGAGTTCTGATTAGTGCTTTCAACTCAACCACGCTGCCCCTACTGGAGCAAGAACTGCTTACCCTTCAAGCACCGAGTTCACCCTGTTTTTTTTGTGAGGTTTGTGTTGCTCAATTTTTATTTTTCTGTGTAGTGTTTTGTAGATGATTGTTTGTCCTTTTTCTTTTGGCCAGTGTATTGTCTGTCCTTCTGTGTAATGTTTTGTAGATCATTGTTTGTCCTTTTACTTTTGGCCAGTGTATTGTGTCCTTCTGTGTAATGTTTTGTAGATCATTGTTTGTCCTTTTTCTTTTGGCTATTGTATTGTCTGTCCTTCTGTGTAATGTTTTGTAGATCATTGTTTGTCCTTTTTCTTTTGGCCATTGTATTGTCTGTCCTTCTGTGTAATGTTTTGTAGATCATTGTTTGTCCTTTTACTTTTGGCCAGTGTATTGTGTCCTTCTGTGTAATGTTTTGTAGATCATTGTTTGTCCTTTTTCTTTTGGCCAGTGTATTGTCTGTCCTTCTGTGTAATGTTTTGTAGATCATTGTTTGTCCTTTTTCTTTTGGCCAGTGTATTGTCTGTCCTTCTGTGTAATGTTTTGTAGATCATTGTTTGTCCTTTTTCTTTTGGCCATTGTATTGTCTGTCCTTCTGTGTAGTGTTTTGTAGATCATTGTTTGTCCTTTTACTTTTGGCCATTGTATTGTCTGTCCTTCTGTGTAATGTTTTGTAGATCATTGTTTGTCCTTTTTCTTTTGGCCATTGTATTGTCTGTCCTTCTGTGTAGTGTTTTGTAGATCATTGTTTGTCCTTTTTCTTTTGGCCATTGTATTGTCTGTCCTTCTGTGTAATGTTTTGTAGATCATTGCTTGTCCTTTTTCTTTTGGCCATTGTATTGTCTGTCCTTCTGTGTAGTGTTTTGTAGATCATTGTTTGTCCTTTTTCTTTTGGCCAGTGTATTGTCTGTCCTTCTGTGTAATGTTTTGTAGATCATTGTTTGTCCTTTTTCTTTTGGCCAATGTATTGTCTGTCCTTCTGTGTAATGTTTTGTAGATCATTGTTTGTCCTTTTTCTTTTGGCCAATGTATTGTCTGTCCTTCTGTGTAATGTTTTGTAGATCATTGTTTGTCCTTTTTCTTTTGGCCAGTGTATTGTCTGTCCTTCTGTGTAATGTTTTGTAGATCATTGTTTGTCCTTTTTCTTTTGGCCAATGTATTGTCTGTCCTTCTGTGTAGTGTTTTGTAGATCATTGTTTGTCCTTTTTCTTTTGGCCATTGTATTGTCTGTCCTTCTGTGTAATGTTTTGTAGATCATTGTTTGTCCTTTTTCTTTTGGCCATTGTATTGTCTGTCCTTCTGTGTAGTGTTTTGTAGATCATTGTTTGTCCTTTTTCTTTTGGCCAATGTATTGTCTGTCCTTCTGTGTAGTGTTTTGTAGATCATTGTTTGTCCTTTTTCTTTTGGCCATTGTATTGTCTGTCCTTCTGTGTAGTGTTTTGTAGATCATTGTTTGTCCTTTTTCTTTTGGCCATTGTATTGTCTGTCCTTCTGTGTAGTGTTTTGTAGATCATTGTTTGTCCTTTTTCTTTTGGCCATTGTATTGTCTGTCCTTCTGTGTAATGTTTTGTAGATCATTGTTTGTCCTTTTTCTTTTGGCCATTGTATTGTCTGTCCTTTTGTGTAATGTTTTGTAGATCATTGTTTGTCCATTTTCTTTTGGCCAATATATTGTCTGTCCTTCTGTGTAATGTTTTGTAGATCATTGTTTGTCCTTTTTCTTTTGGCCATTGTATTGTCTGTCCTTCTGTGTAGTGTTTTGTAGATCATTGTTTGTCCTTTTTCTTTTGGCCAGTGTATTGTCTGTCCTTCTGTGTAGTGTTTTGTAGATCATTGTTTGTCCTTTTTCTTTTGGCCAGTGTATTGTCTGTCCTTCTGTGTAATGTTTTGTAGATCATTGTTTGTCCTTTTTCTTTTGGCCATTGTATTGTCTGTCCTTCTGTGTAGTGTTTTGTAGATCATTGTTTGTCCTTTTTCTTTTGGCCAATGTATTGTCTGTCCTTCTGTGTAGTGTTTTGTAGATCATTGTTTGTCCTTTTTCTTTTGGCCATTGTATTGTCTGTCCTTCTGTGTAATGTTTTGTAGATCATTGTTTGTCCTTTTTCTTTTGGCCAATGTATTGTCTGTCCTTCTGTGTAGTGTTTTGTAGATCATTGTTTGTCCTTTTTCTTTTGGCCATTGTATTGTCTGTCCTTCTGTGTAGTGTTTTGTAGATCATTGTTTGTCCTTTTTCTTTTGGCCAATGTATTGTCTGTCCTTCTGTGTAGTGTTTTGTAGATCATTGTTTGTCCATTTTCTTTTGGCCAATGTATTGTCTGTCCTTCTGTGTAATGTTTTGTAGATGATTGTTTGTCCTTTTTCTTTTGGCCATTGTATTGTCTGTCCTTCTGTGTAGTGTTTTGTAGATCATTGTTTGTCCTTTTTCTTTTGGCCAGTGTATTGTCTGTCCTTCTGTGTAGTGTTTTGTAGATCATTGTTTGTCCTTTTTCTTTTGGCCAGTGTATTGTCTGTCCTTCTGTGTAATGTTTTGTAGATCATTGTTTGTCCTTTTTCTTTTGGCCATTGTATTGTCTGTCCTTCTGTGTAGTGTTTTGTAGATCATTGTTTGTCCTTTTTCTTTTGGCCAGTGTATTGTCTGTCCTTCTGTGTAATGTTTTGTAGATCATTGTTTGTCCTTTTTCTTTTGGCCATTATATGGTCTGTCCTTCTGTGTAGTGTTTTGTAGATGATTGTTTGTCCTTTTTCTTTTGGCCATTGTATTGTCTGTCCTTCTGTGTAGTGTTTTGTAGATGATTGTTTGTCCTTTTTCTTTTGGCCAGTGAATTGTCTGTCCTTCTGTGTAATGTTTTGTAGATCATTGTTTGTCCTTTTTCTTTTGGCCATTGTATTGTCTGTCCTTCTGTGTAATGTTTTATAGATCATTGTTTGTCCTTTTTCTTTTGGCCAGTGTATTGTCTGTCCTTCTGTGTAATGTTTTGTAGATCATTGTTTGTCCTTTTTCTTTTGGCCATTGTATTGTCTGTCCTTCTGTGTAATGTTTTGTAGATCATTGTTTGTCCTTTTTCTTTTGGCCAATGTATTGTCTGTCCTTCTGTGTAGTGTTTTGTAGATCATTGTTTATCCTTTTTCTTTTGGCCAGTGTATTGTCTGTCCTTCTGTGTAATGTTTTGTAGATCATTGTTTGTCCTTTTATCTTTGGCCATTGTATTGTCTGTCCTTCTGTGTAGTGTTTTGTAGATCATTGTTTGTCCTTTTTCTTTTGGCCATTGTATTGTCTGTCCTTCTGTGTAGTGTTTTGTAGATCATTGTTTGTCCTTTTACTTTTGGCCATTGTATTGTCTGTCCTTCGGTGTAGTGTTTTGTAGATCATTGTTTGTCCCTTTTCTTTTGGCCAGTGTATTGTCTGTCCTTCTGTGTAGTGTTTTGTAGATCATTGTTTGTCCTTTTTCTTTTGGCCATTGTATTGTCTGTCCTTCTGTGTAATGTTTTGTAGATCATTGTTTGTCCTTTTATCTTTGGCCAGTGTATTGTCTTTCCTTCTGTGTAGTGTTTTGTAGATCATTGCTTGTCCTTTTTCTTTTGGCCATTGTATTGTCTGTCCTTCTGTGTAATGTTTTGTAGATCATTGTTTGTCCTTTTACTTTTGGCCATTGTATTGTCTGTCCTTCTGTGTAGTGTTTTGTAGATCATTGTTTGTCCTTTTTCTTTTGGCCATTGTATTGTCTGTCCTTCTGTGTAGTGTTTTGTAGATCATTGTTTGTCCTTTTACTTTTGGCCATTGTATTGTCTGTCCTTCTGTGTAATGTTTTGTAGATCATTGTTTGTCCTTTTTCTTTTGGCCATTGTATTGTCTGTCCTTCTGTGTAGTGTTTTGTAGATCATTGTTTGTCCTTTTTCTTTTGGTCATTGTATTGTCTGTCCTTCTGTGTAATGTTTTGTAGATCATTGCTTGTCCTTTTTCTTTTGGCCATTGTATTGTCTGTCCTTCTGTGTAGTGTTTTGTAGATCATTGTTTGTCCTTTTTCTTTTGGCCAGTGTATTGTCTGTCCTTCTGTGTAATGTTTTGTAGATCATTGTTTGTCCTTTTTCTTTTGGCCAGTGTATTGTCTGTCCTTCTGTGTAATGTTTTGTAGATCATTGTTTGTCCTTTTTCTTTTGGCCAATGTATTGTCTGTCCTTCTGTGTAGTGTTTTGTAGATCATTGTTTGTCCTTTTTCTTTTGGCCATTGTATTGTCTGTCCTTCTGTGTAATGTTTTGTAGATCATTGTTTGTCCTTTTTCTTTTGGCCATTGTATTGTCTGTCCTTCTGTGTAGTGTTTTGTAGATCATTGTTTGTCCTTTTTCTTTTGGCCAATGTATTGTCTGTCCTTCTGTGTAGTGTTTTGTAGATCATTGTTTGTCCTTTTTCTTTTGGCCATTGTATTGTCTGTCCTTCTGTGTAGTGTTTTGTAGATCATTGTTTGTCCTTTTTCTTTTGGCCATTGTATTGTCTGTCCTTCTGTGTAATGTTTTGTAGATCATTGTTTGTCCTTTTTCTTTTGGCCATTGTATTGTCTGTCCTTCTGTGTAATGTTTTGTAGATCATTGTTTGTCCTTTTTCTTTTGGCCATTGTATTGTCTGTCCTTCTGTGTAATGTTTTGTAGATCATTGTTTGTCCTTTTTCTTTTGGCCAATGTATTGTCTGTCCTTCTGTGTAATGTTTTGTAGATGATTGTTTGTCCTTTTTCTTTTGGCCATTGTATTGTCTGTCCTTCTGTGTAGTGTTTTGTAGATCATTGTTTGTCCTTTTTCTTTTGGCCAGTGTATTGTCTGTCCTTCTGTGTAGTGTTTTGTAGATCATTGTTTGTCCTTTTTCTTTTGGCCAGTGTATTGTCTGTCCTTCTGTGTAATGTTTTGTAGATCATTGTTTGTCCTTTTTCTTTTGGCCATTGTATTGTCTGTCCTTCTGTGTAGTGTTTTGTAGATCATTGTTTGTCCTTTTTCTTTTGGCCAGTGTATTGTCTGTCCTTCTGTGTAATGTTTTGTAGATCATTGTTTGTCCTTTTTCTTTTGGCCATTATATGGTCTGTCCTTCTGTGTAGTGTTTTGTAGATCATTGTTTGTCCTTTTTCTTTTGGCCATTGTATTGTCTGTCCTTCTGTGTAATGTTTTGTAGATGATTGTTTGTCCTTTTTCTTTTGGCCAGTGAATTGTCTGTCCTTCTGTGTAATGTTTTGTAGATCATTGTTTGTCCTTTTTCTTTTGGCCATTGTATTGTCTGTCCTTCTGTGTAATGTTTTGTAGATCATTGTTTGTCCTTTTTCTTTTGGCCAGTGTATTGTCTGTCCTTCTGTGTAATGTTTTGTAGATCATTGTTTGTCCTTTTTCTTTTGGCCATTGTATTGTCTGTCCTTCTGTGTAATGTTTTGTAGATCATTGTTTGTCCTTTTTCTTTTGGCCAATGTATTGTCTGTCCTTCTGTGTAGTGTTTTGTAGATCATTGTTTATCCTTTTTCTTTTGGCCAGTGTATTGTCTGTCCTTCTGTGTAATGTTTTGTAGATCATTGTTTGTCCTTTTATCTTTGGCCATTGTATTGTCTGTCCTTCTGTGTAGTGTTTTGTAGATCATTGTTTGTCCTTTTTCTTTTGGCCATTGTATTGTCTGTCCTTCTGTGTAGTGTTTTGTAGATCATTGTTTGTCCTTTTACTTTTGGCCATTGTATTGTCTGTCCTTCGGTGTAGTGTTTTGTAGATCATTGTTTGTCCCTTTTCTTTTGGCCAGTGTATTGTCTGTCCTTCTGTGTAGTGTTTTGTAGATCATTGTTTGTCCTTTTTCTTTTGGCCATTGTATTGTCTGTCCTTCTGTGTAATGTTTTGTAGATCATTGTTTGTCCTTTTATCTTTGGCCAGTGTATTGTCTTTCCTTCTGTGTAGTGTTTTGTAGATCATTGCTTGTCCTTTTTCTTTTGGCCATTGTATTGTCTGTCCTTCTGTGTAATGTTTTGTAGATCATTGTTTGTCCTTTTACTTTTGGCCATTGTATTGTCTGTCCTTCTGTGTAGTGTTTTGTAGATCATTTTTGTCCTTTTTCTTTTGGCCATTGTATTGTCTGTCCTTCTGTGTAATGTTTTGTAGATCATTGTTTGTCCTTTTTCTTTTGGCCAGTGTATTGTCTGTCCTTCTGTGTAGTGTTTTGTAGATCATTGTTTGTCCTTTTTCTTTTGGCCATTGTATTGTCTGTCCTTCTGTGTAATGTTTTGTAGATCATTGTTTGTCCTTTTTCTTTTGGCCATTGTATTGTCTGTCCTTCTGTGTAGTGTTTTGTAGATCATTGTTTGTCCTTTTTCTTTTGGCCATTGTATTGTCTGTCCTTCTGTGTAGTGTTTTGTAGATCATTGTTTGTCCTTTTTCTTTTGGCCATTGTATTGTCTGTCCTTCTGTGTAATGTTTTGTAGATCATTGTTTGTCCTTTTTCTTTTGGCCAATGTATTGTCTGTCCTTCTGTGTAATGTTTTGTAGATCATTGTTTGTCCTTTTTCTTTTGGCCATTGTATTGTCTGTCCTTCTGTGTAATGTTTTGTAGATCATTGTTTGTCCTTTTTCTTTTGGCCATTGTATTGTCTGTCCTTCTGTGTAGTGTTTTGTAGATCATTGTTTGTCCTTTTATCTTTGGCCAATGTATTGTCTGTCCTTCGATGTATAGCTTTTGATTAACCCTTTGGAATCTGTATGAACGAAAAAAACAAACAAAACAAAACCAAACAAAATTGTACGCTCGTAGGCCATTAAAAAAGTATGAGATTTTGGCACATGACATACTTACTTGCAGGTATTATGTGGTTGACAGTGCCCTTTTTCATATGCTGCTATGTCATAGATACTTTTTTTTTGTCCTCCACACCCATGAGGACAGAAGAAGGGGGCCACACTCTCTTCAGTAATTTCAGTAGGTGTTGCTTCTGTCTTCCCTGACGATGGTAAAGGTTCTAACTTCATTGTCCAGGTACCAACCCTTCCAGTGGAACCATTATATCTGTAAATAAAAGCAAAAAATAATTTTGTGATAAATGAATCAACCAACCAATCAATCAAAACAATAAAATAAAATAAATAAATGAAACTAGGACACTGCATGACATTAACAGTTATCTATTATTGTTTATAACTCACTTATATAATTTAAGTTGAGTATGCATGTAAGATGATGAAGATCAGCAATTCGTAATTATCTAATTCAGTAAGTGTCTGCAAAGGAAAGGTTTTAAAGAATTTGATGACAGGGCCATACCATATGAGTGCCAAATATTGAATACATATATAAGTTAGGCAGCAAACAAATACTAAGTACTGAACAAACAAATTTTATTAAAATCATACTAAACTAGTTATATACAACATGGCAACTGGGGACTTATACAACTGCATAGTAAACCTAAATGAAAACAAAGAATCATCTCCATATAAAGGTAGACTACTTAATTAATTCTTGAAAACTTGGGAATGAGAGAATTTTTTTTTTTTCAAATTTACCAAATTTTTTATCGAAATAGAAATAGCATGGTGTCAAATATAAAGCAAATTAGACCATACGTAAGCATGGTTTCAAATATAAAGCAAATTAGACCATACGTAAGCATGGTTTCAAATATAAAGCAAATTAGACCATATGTAAGCATGGTGTCAAATATCAAGAAATTAGACCATACGTAAGCATAGTGTTAAATGACAGACAAATTCAACCATACGTCAGCATGGTGGCAAATGAAAGCCAAATGCAACAAGTAAGAAGAGAGACAAATTAAACCATACGTCAGCATGGTGTCAAAAAGAGGCAAATTAAACCATACGTCAGCATGGTGTCAAAAAGGGGCAAATTAAACCATACGTCAGCATGGTGTCAAAAAAGGTAAATTAAACCATACGCAAGTGTGGTGTCAAATAAGAGATATTTTGAACTAAGCATACCATACGTCAGCATGGTGTCAATTGAAGGTTAAATAAACCATGCGTAAGCATGGTGTTAAAACTTGAAAATTAAACCATATGTTAGCACGGCATAAAAATAAAATAAACTATACACAAACAGAAAATCTCAAAACTAAAAATTAAACCATGCGTCAGCATGGTGGCAAGTGAAAGGCTAATTAAACCATACGTCAGCATGGTGTCAAATGAAAGGCTAATTAAACCATACGTCGGCATGGTGGGAAATGAAAGGCTAATTTAACCATACGTAAGCACAGTATCAAAAAGGAAATAAAACTATGCGTAAGCATAGTATCAAATGGCATGTATCAAAAGGCAAAACATGTAATAAGTCAATATAGTTACTACAAAATATAAAAATACATAACTAAGAATAAAGTAAACCTACATATCTACTACATGTCACTGTATATACAACTATTAAAACTAACTGTTGAAACAAGCAAAACTAAGTCCCCATATGGCACTGACAACAAGGAGAGTGGTGGGGAGGTGGTGGCAAGTTTAAATCAACAAAATTACTACAAGTTTGCAGCGTATGCAACAAAGAATCTGACAGATGATGTAGCACACAAACCGAAATGTAATACACAGTATTACATCACAGCCATCTGGTAACTGTAGCCTGAGAAAAGGCTGAAGCCAGTAACTAGTATGATAGATAAGATTCGTGATAAACTCCAATTATTTAATAATTGTAATATAACAATTTTATCCAAGACTTGAAAAAATAAAAACTGATTATTAGTGGATTTTCTTGATCTTTTTGTGACGTTGAATTGCCATGCTCGACTCATCCGACTTGTATATAGAACCGGTCGGACAAGTAGATTTTCCTGGCTACCTTGTCCTGTGACAAGTAAAAGAACAAGGCATAATAATTTCTTATTAAAGTATTCTGGAAAGACAATCCCTCAAATAATATCATATCGCAAATATTGGCGTTCTTTTTTTTGTCGTAAACGATCAGGTCAGTGGTGTTCCAAAAGCAGCTAAAAATAATCAGAATTACACAAGTTCTTAGTTCAATATTACGACCCGATTGCAATGATAATTTTACTGTATTTACTAAACGATAATCGGAACCTGGTAAAGTTTTTTTTAATTGGAGTTCCGAATGTGACATTCTTTTGCCAGTCGTATGCAAATACAAACCATACACATAGTGCCTTAGATCCTTGAACATACAAATCGGGCTTCAGTCGTGACAATGGACATATATTTATTAATAATAAGAAACTTTAAAGACTGTAAGGCTCTGACAACAAAGAATCACCCGAGAAGGTTAATAAACGCAAAGCTCGAGCAGAAAAAGTCACAGAATATGAGAAAAAAGCGCCAACGGACTTTACAGTCCAAGTGATTAATTGATTTCTGCCAGTTACGGCTGAATGCTGATAGTGTCTCATATCGCCATATCTGCAGGAAATAACCTGATATTGCCGATCAAAAATCGCACATGTTTATTGGCAAAATCATGAATAGAGCCCAAGGGCTTTTCCAGGAAAAAACACCCAGTAGGGTCGGAACGCCATTGATTTTTTTATATCTAGGTGGTGGTGGTGGTGGTGGGGGGCATAAAACGTATTTCTTTTCTGGGGGTTGTTGTCAAATTTCTATTTAGTTAATCACGGTTGTCGGTATTTTTACCATTTCGGTATAATAAAATAGACCTACTTGCCGGCAAGTCGTGTTACTGTGTTGTTCGTTAAACGGTGTATAATATTCGGTTCTTTGTTCCGCGATTTCGCTTCTTTTGCACGATTTTTAAGCCAAATTGTCTCCCTTTATCTTCCGAAATATTCCGAATGATATGCTATGTAAAAGATGGAGAAATGTGAATGATGAACTGGTACATGGATTGGCAGATATTCTGGCTTCCATGATTTATTTCTTAAATAGAAATCGATTTGTTTACAGTGTTTCCTTCCCCTACACAATAATTCCCTGGAAACGTAAATAAAATGTCCATCAGCATGGATCTATATCCCCTGATCTTAGAAAGTAGGGATTTACAACAAGCGGCGGAGATCAATTAAACCAGAAATGTTAAGGCGTCTGATATTAATTTCCATTGAGGGACATTCAGTAGCTGATTTTGATACACAATCTGCATTCAATAGATGGTGAACGACATTCAAAGCATCCTCGATTCAATCCACATTATACGATTACCGCTTAAATGGGCCTGCTATACGAGAACCAAACTTAGAAATTGACGCTTAGACACTCGTACCACGATGGCATCGTTTGATACAATGACTTTATGACTTATGTCTAAGTGTATGTTAATTTCTTGATTAAAGATGTCATAATCTTAATTTTTCTGTTAGTATTAATAATGACAGGATGCAATAATGTTTGTGAGACAATAACCAAAACATTTTTACACAAATTGCTGATAATTATTCTCTAGTTTTTGTAATTTTTATTAATTTTTTTGGACAACTAAAAGATTGAGTCGGACAAGTACAATTTTTAGTTAGTTGTCCAAAGGGACAAGTTAAACTAGAAAAGAAATATGCCCCCGCAATCCTTATAGAGAACCTCCCATAGATGCTTCCTACCAAGTTTCTTTTCATTTGGGAAAGCAGTTTCAGAGAAGAAGATTTCTAGAAATCGACCAATTAGAAACAACAATTGCCCTTGGCAGCCATATTTGTTATTGGATCGGTACGAAATTAGCAATATTTATAGAGGACCTCCCATATATGCATCCAACCAAGTTTCGGTTCATTTGGCAAAGCGGTTTCAGAGGAGAAGATTTTTTAGAAATCATCCAATCAGAAACAAGAATTGTCAATGGTGGCCATATTTGTTAACGGATAGGGACGAAATGAGCAATCACAACAGAGGACTTTCTATAGATGCTTCCTACCAAGTTTCGGTTCATTTGGCCAAACAGAGGACTTTCTATAGATGCTTCCTACCAAGTTTCGGTTCATTTGGCCAAACGGTTTCAGAGGAGAAGAATCTAATTTTTTCAATAGTTTTCTATTTTTTACAGATTTTTTTCACTAATTTTCAAGTTTGAGAAGCGGCAACGGCCATGTTGTTTGATGGCAGTCGGGGTCATCATTCATGGTCTGAAAGAGAATTTTATATGCATTGTTCCTTTATAGTTTGGTAGCAACATTGCTCTTTACAATATTTAAAGAATCTAAAAAAAAAATCTATTTTTTGTAACGATAGCAGCCATTTTTCATAAGCGACCAGGGTTAGCAACCATAAGTCTGAAAGTGGATCATATATGCATCATTTCCATAAAGTATGGTGGCAACTGGCTTTTTACCGGATTTTAAAATATGTTTTTTGACAATAATTTTCTATTTTTTGTAACAGTGACGGCCACGTTGGATGACAGCCGGAGTTCTTCAATCAAAATTTTGAAAGAAGACCACATATGCATTCTTTCCATATGGTTTGATTGCATTTGATTCTTTACAGGATTTTAAAATATTTTTTTAATGAATTTTTTCACTAATTTTCTATTTATAGTAACGATTGTGGCCATGTTTGATGGGGGGGGGATGGGGTCCTCAACCATAATTCTGAAAGAATATTACATATATGTATCAAATTTAATTGCAATATACTCTAAAGGATTTTTCTGGATTTTTTTTAATTGATTTTTTTGCTGATTTTACCCCTATGTTCTATTTATAGACATGGCGGCCATGATGGTTGGTCGGCAGGGTCATCGGACATAACTTTTAAAGGGAACCCCCTAAGGATGATTCAGGCCAAGTTTGGTTTAAATTGGCCCAGTGGTTTCAGAGGAGAAGATTTTTTAACAAGTTTACAGACGGACGACGGACGCCAATAGCTCATACAGGCAAGCTAAAAATTGCAGTGTAGGTAGATCTTGACAGGCTGAACATGTTTGCAGTTTAAACTTAACATCTATCTCTTATAGTTTTTGAAATAAAGGACGAAAAGTTTTAAAATTTTGAAATTTTGATCAAAAAAGGACAACAACTCCAAAATCGGTAATGGGATTTACTTAAAAATTGCATGGTAGGTAGATCTCGACATGCTGCATATTTTTCACATTAAATTTAACATCTATCTCTTATAGTTTTTGAAATATAAGACGAAAAGTATTAAAAAAAATTAAAATGTGACGAAAAAAGGGCAACAACTCAAAGATGGGTAATCAGATTTACTTCAAAATTGCAGGGTAGGTAGATCTTGACATGCTGAACATGTTTGCAGTTTAAACATCTATCTCTTATAGTTCTTGAAATAAAGGACGAAAAGTATTAAAATGTTGAAAATTTGATGAAAAAAGGGAAATAATTCCAAAATGGGTAATGGGATTTACTTCAAAATTGCAGGGTAGGTAGATCTTGACATGCTACACATTTTCGCAATTTAAACTTAACATCTATCTCTTATAGTTTTTGAAATATAAGACGAAAAGTATTAAAATTTTACAAATTTGATGAAAAAAGGGCAATAACTCCAAGATGGGTAATCAGATTTACTTCAAAATTGCAAGGTAGGTAGATCTTGCTGTGCTGATCATTTTTACACCATGTCAGATTTCTGTTTTTATTAACGGTTTTTGAGTTATTACCCAAAAACTACAATTTTACCTCTATGTTCTATTTATAGACATGGCGGCCATGATGGTTAGTCGGCAGGGTCATCGGACATAACTTTTAAAGGGAACCCCCTAAGGATGATTCAGACCAAGTTTGTTTAAATTTGCCCAGTGGTTTCCGAGGAGAAGATTTTTGAAAAAGTTTACAGACGGACGACAAGCGATGGCAATACCTCACATGACCCTTTGGGTCAGGTGAGCTAAAAAGGAAGAATGTTTCGTTTTAACACATCATGATAACTTTCAAGCGTTAAACGTATGTGATTTAAAACTTTTGTATGCGAGTCAATTGTGCGATTTAAAAAACCGGATAATCAAAGTCGGCATTTAAATTGAAAAATATGATCGGTGACGGAACGAAAAATTTCCGGAAATATCAACTCGCTGTCTTGCTATCAATACAGAATTTTTACTCACATTTTACAAAAGTAACTCGCAAGTGTTTGGTCGCATTGTAGAGCTCTGGATATGATTGGATAAATTTTTACTGACTTGTTTCAGACTTTAGTTGATACCAAAGACTGCAACTCTTCACAAATGGATGCCGGGCTGGGCTTAAAATTTGTTGAAGGGGCGATTCCTGTGAAAAAAAGTCAAACGAAAAGCTGACACTGGTCTCTGCAGGAATACAAATCAACGGTCACCCAGTTGGTGATTGAAATTTATTCACCACTCCATGGCCAAGTTTCCAGAACTGTCAGACCAGCATGTTCCCATTTGTAATTAATAGGAATAATTCCTTCTTCCTATATGTATAGTAAGCATCCTTTAGTATGACTGAGCACCTACTGGACACAGTAATAAGTTGACTTCCATACTCCCTGAGTATCATAGATTGCTTATGTATAATTCTAATATGACGGCTTATATATCGTCCACCAGTATATGTCGGTATATATCTACCTTTAGCACCTAGGCATTCAAATTATCGATTGGAAACAAAAAAAACATAATTTAAAAAGTTTCTGTAATAAACAAGGGCACAGCAAAGCGTGGCGTATCCCCTCGCCTAAAAATAAGACCCTGTGACCTTGACCTTTGACCTTGAAAATCAATAGGGTTCCAGATTCTCTTAAGGTCTAAGTATGTACCAAGTTTGGTCAAAATCCATTGAAGGATGTTGATTCTAGAGTGTTCACAAGGATGTTACGTGGTAAAAATTTGACCCTGTGACCTTGACCTTTGACCTTGAAAATCAATAGGGTTCCAGACTCTTGTAAGGACTAAGTATGTACCAAGTTTGGTTAAAATCCATTGAAGGATGTTGATTCTAGAGTGTTCACAAGGATGTTACGTGGTAAAAATTTGACCCGGTCACATTGACCTTTGACCTGGAAAATCGATAGGGTTCCAGATTCTCCTAAGGACTAAGTATGTACCAAGTTTGGTCAAAATCCATTGAAGGATGTTGATTCTAGAGTGTTCACAAGGATGTTACATGGTAAAAAATTTACCCAGTGACCTTGACAATCAATAGGGTTCCAGACTCTCCTAAGGACTAAGTATGTACCAAGTTTAGTCAAAATCCATTGAAGGATGTTGATTCTAGAGTGTTCACAAGGATGTTATGCGGTAAAAATTGACCCGGTGACCTTGACCTATGACCTTGAAAATCAATAGGGTTCCAGATTCTCTTAAGGGCTAAATGTGTACCAAGTTTGATCAAAATCCATTGAAGGATGTTGATCCTAGAGTGTTCACAAGGATTGTGACGGATGGACGGACGGTAGCGTTACTATATCCCCTCGCTACTTTGTTGGCGAGGGGATAATAAAAGCCTACAAGGCCGTTTCCGTGAGGTCATACACAACAACTACACATTATATTACTTTGTTTACATGTATACACAAATATGCGATGAAAACGCACTCATCTGGGGTTTTCCCCCGACGGATGTTCCGGCCACCTCCCATGTGAAATTTTGACGACGTAAACAACAAATTTGACATGTATGAAACACATGTCGCTATAAATAAATAATGTTGAACGTGTTTATTACGGTCAATTTTAAGAATTCATACACATTTGTGGTGGATTCTAAGGTGGCCTAGGGTCATAAAAATTACAGTATTTGTCATATTAGAAAAGAAATAATTCATGGCATCCATAGATTTGTGTACATTTAACCATGGGTTGGGCATTTATATTCGTATTTTATCCCTCGCTTGCACTCGGGAAAAAATAATTTAATATAAATGCCCAAACCATGGTTAAATGAGCACAAATCTACGGCTGCCATGAATTATTCAGAGATCACTTTGGGCCGCGCCATTGCGCCAAAATTTTATATGCCCCATTAAAAAATGATGTGTGCGCCAGTAGGGCGCATTACCGTCAAGTATGGCCCATACAATTGTACATCGTGCGCCGGTAACCGGGATCTGCATACTTATTTTGTTTCGACTGATTCTTAATTTTTGCTTCATCCCGCAAACGTAATGAGGCGAAAAAGTAAACCAGTCATATAATCATACGATACTCTCTGTGTTTTTCATACTCTGGTCTCGATTATAACGAAAACTGTCGAATGACAACAAAATGCCTCCCAAAAAGGCATGATCTGAAAAAAATCAATCAAAAATATCCTTTTTCACGACGTCAGAGAAGGAAAATCCTTGGTCAGAAGATGAAATGGACACAGGTACAACCACAGAGGCGAATGAGCCTATTGAGGTCGATGATGACGTATCACACGAAGCCAGCGAAAACAAGGCACAAGGAAAGTTTCAGTTCCGTTGGGCCAGTTTATACACGTGGTTAACATACGACAAAGATAAAAACAAAATGTACTGCAGTAAATGCATTAGCATTGGAACAAACAATACTATGACAGCTGTTTATTGCCTCTAGAATTGCTCCGATTATTTCTTAATTAAATTTGTTTTGAGATGCTTATATATTGAAGATAGCAACAGATTCATGTTTTCAACTGAAATTAATAATGGATGAAACCGGAAGTTGACAATGATGTAAAATTCGAAACCGAACCGGATCGGACCATTAGATACAGATTGTTGGCTTTTTCTTTTTAGATAACAACATACAGAAGAACATTTACTTGAAAAATACTTGCATGAAAATTTCTTGATATTAATAACCCAAACTAAAGTGAATAACTTTTTGTATTTCAATTGCAAATGTAGTTTTTAGTGTATATTTATTCTCAATTGATGTCCTAAAATTTTCCAAAAAGATGTATATTGGATACTTTTATAGTTAATTTTATTATACCACACAGCAAAATATATTTTATGAAATAAAAATTAACCGCCTCTTTTCCAAAACGAACACTTTGCTAACTTTGCATGCCATGAACATAAAAAAACATATTTATATATTATATCAATTTTTATTATTCGGTCTGGTAAAATTTACTTCGGTCCAGCGAAACTAATTTTCCCACTGGAACAAATGTCCAATGAATCCTCACACAACTTCGTGAAGACTGTTATTTTACTTAAAAAAATAATGTGTAAATCTGGTCGGGATGGTTTTAAACTGGCCATTTACAACCGGTGACAGCTAATTCAAGGTAACCGTTTTTGACTGTTTTAGAAAGTCAGAACATACATTTAATAGCTATATAATGTATCCAATCATCAATCTTGAAAATTTGACCAATAACAACTAAATACGGTATTCACTTACTTTCTTTTGTTAGTGTACTTGGCATATGGTATGGTATAGTTTGCCACTTCCATTCCAAACTCAGTCTCCATTGGTCCTTTGGCCTGCATGTTATACTCGTATTGAGTGGATGAATCATTGCCAGAAACAATCCTTCTGACAACCATGGCAGTCTGTAAATCATAACAAATGTTATATCATTCTAGAGAATATTACTCAATCATTCTTCTTTTATGTAGGGGCCCGGGTGGCTCAATGAGTTAGGTAGTTGGATTACCTAATAACTCATACAAGCCTATCACCAATACGGCGTGGGTTCGCACCCAGCTTTGTAAATTACAAAAAAGGGTGCACTCGACTTGCAGCCACAAGTGATAAAGCTTACCAGTAGCTTGCCCATGGTCAGTGGTTCTCTCCAGGTACTCCAGCTTCTTCCACCACTAAAACTGGTTGCCATAATATAGCTGAAATATTGCTGAAAGTGGCATTAAAGTGGGTCACGGGTCATTGTAATCGGGCAGCTGTATTGAGAAACAGATAGAGTTGAAAAAACTGTGGATACTCATAAAATATTGATAAATGCAATACAATTTTATGTTTGTCTTCAAGAAATATGATAGACAAAACCATGTGTGAAGTTTTATGACGAAATATCTCTGATTTCTATGTAAAATTACGAGTTGAAGTTGTGGCTGTATCGAGAAACAGATACTGTGTTGAAAAAACTGTTGATACTCATAAAATATTGATAAATTCAATCAAATTTTATGTCTGTTTTCAAGAAATATGTCAGACAAAACCATGTGTGAAGTTTTATGACGAAATATCTCTGATTTCTATGTAAATTTACGAGTTGAAGTGGGGAAACACCCACAGGTAATTTTAGCGATGTAATTTTATCTTGGACAAGAATAATGAGCGTCCTGATTGGATGACCGATTTAAAACACACTGACTCCACATGGAAAAAAGATGCATGTGAAAGAAACCTATGTTATATTTGTTCATTTGTTTGATTCTGGAATATTGTTGATCATTGATTTAAACAAGAAAAAAAAAGGGGGGGGGGGGGGGGGGGGTGTGAATTTTATTTGTGAATTTTAGTTAAATAAATGTTATGTTTCGACAGTTTAAAGAGAAAAATAAAAATTTGTTGTGACTGAAGCTTAAATAAGCATTAAAAATTGAACAAATATCAGTGGTTTTGTAAATGAGATTTATTTTAAATAGAAAATCTGAATTTAATATTTATTAATTTAATATTAATGATACAATTTTATATCCCTTGGGAGGGGGAGGGGGGCTATGATGAAAATTTGAAATAAAAACACAGGACCGGACTTTAAGCAAAAATAATAGTCCAGGATTAGTTTTTTATTAAAAAAATCCAGGACCCCTTTTCTTTCTTAAAGTTAATAATATGAAATATTGACATCCACACTTGCCTTTAGGACAGCACATTTCTGTGTCCACACTTGTTATTTGTTATAATATAAAAATAAGTCCAGATAGTGGACAAATATATTCAGATGCTTCCAATTTTCCCTATCAATTTTATATAAAACTACAATTTTTCTAAATATTATACTGGAGTCAGTGTGTGTTTGAGTGTGATTTTTTTTTGTATTAATAAAAACATAATTTTATATAATTTTATTCAAATAATTTAAAAAAAAATAATTTGAAAAGATACACGTTTTGAGAATAAAAAAGTCAAACACAAAGCTGAATTAATTTCTTTTGAAACACAATACATAGAACTTTTGTAGACAAATTATATAAGTGATGATAAGAAAAATTTGCTTTTAAATATTTTCTTAAAAAATAATACAATAAACTACTTTTTTGCTTTTGTTGATTAACAAAATCGGACATGAATAGACTTCAGAATAAGCTTTTGAAAAATTGTAGTTCTATATGAACAAGATGAACTGTGAGCTAATGCTCACGTATGATACCCCCGCTCTTCGGCAAACAGGAAGTAGGAATCTGACGGGTCAAAAAACGCTTCCCATGATATGGGGTACCTATATGAAGCTTGTGACCAAATATCAGATTTCTGCCATCAATAGTTGCTGAGAAAAATGCGACGAAAAATGAGCATATATGTTCAATGTGTATAAAAATCAACAAAGTCGGCAAACAGGAAGTATAAATCTGATGGTTCCAAAAACGGTTCCCACGATATGGGGTACCGATATGAAGCTTGGGACCAAATATCAGATTTCTGCCATTGATAGTTGCTGAGAAAAATGCGACGAAAAATATCTTGGACGGACGGAAAGATGGACAGAGATAAAACAGTATACCCCCCTCTCCCTCCAGGGAGCGGGGATATAAATATAAATGGAAAATTGAAAACTTCCTGAATACTTTTGTCCATCATCTATATATATATACTACTTATTTAATTGAAAAAACAGTTTAAAATGAAATAACTGAAAAACAATGAAAATAGCTGAAACCACCTCAAAACCTCCATGTTTTACCCGTTCAGATATTAAATTATATGGGAGAGGAGGACAATTGGACATTTCTTCTTAGTTTTGCTAGAGACTGTTAAATATAATATTTAAATATTACACTAATGAATTGAATTAAAACAGCAACAGTTTGGTGTTTTATTAATTTAATTATACCAAAAAATTGTCTTCTGGTCAGGTAAACTTTGCAGGTTTACAGAACCAAATGTCCTGTAAAAGTAAAAACACCTTGGGAAACACTGAGTTTGACCGTTGAGCAAGTTGGCATAGACATATTTCTTCTGCTGAAGGTACACAAATACAAATTTTTTAAAAAGGGGGAGGGGGTTGGGTACATATTAAAAAATTATCACCAAATTATATGTCATACGCAATGATGACACCATAAGTTTTTGCTACAAGAGTCTTATAACAATATTGGTTGTGATGATGATATGGAATATACTGAGGATGCTATTGACAATATGATTTTATAATTTTTCAAGAGATTAATATAAACATGGATCCCAAAAAAAGTGTCTTTTGGATTTTGTTACTTGCATTCTGGTCTTCCCTAATGCATAATTGACATGTCCACATAATATTTGGTACATCATCATGTTTTGAGTTTTGAATTAATGGTAATTAATGTAGTTTTCAAATTCGGGCCTATAGAATTGATGGTGGGCCTGTAAATATTTGAACTTACAGGCCCACCGTTAAGCGCGAAGACTGTACAACATTATGTGATAAAGTTTGTCAGCGACTTGCAACAGGTCAGTGGTTTTCTTCGGTGTCTTCCAACAATAAAACTGACTGTCACAAATATAACTGAAATATTGTTGAAAGTGGCACTAAACACCACCAAACAAACAATATAAACAAAATCGCGAGTATCTGTGACCTCTCTACTAATACTTACAGTTGCTTCAGTAGTATTGTCTGGCTTATAAAACGGATGAGGGTTCACATTGATGATTACTACAATATAACCTGGTCTATCTCCTTTGGCATCAAAATTAAGTTTACCTGTTAAACTTTCATTCATTTCAACCTAAATCAAAAATAATAAAAATTTATGGAAATTTTAAATAATGTAAAAATAGTAATATGTGTACTTGTATTATTCTTATTTTTGCCGACAGTATTGTTTTATGAAAATTTATCATTACAAATAACTGATAATATATCTAGATATTAGTGCATAGTCTGTGCCAGAAACTTTTTGACATACTAGCCTGAAAGGCTAATTTATAGAACTTCGCCTATTTGTCTAACCAATCTTAATGCAAATTTTCACTAGCCCGAACCAATTTTTACTCGACTCGGGCATCGAGCTAGTGACTAAAAGCGCAGACTGGTGTATACATGTCTGAACTCTGAACAATCACCACAACAGTGTTTGATTAATTGATTATTGCTTAGCATCCAGCGAGCAGTATTTGAGCTACATTCTGGACGAGATTAAGTTCAATAACACATAAAAACTATATAGACATGACAGGGATGGGTTAACCAGGTCAACAACTTTTGACTGCCACAGAGTTGGGTGACAACAACATATTTAGCCTTTTGTAGCAGCTACAATGTGACTACTATTTTTTCGAAATCTACAAAAGAGTTCTTTCAAGGGGTGAATGTACTTCATAATTGGAAGCATTTTTGTGCCACTTCAAGGTAAGTTTTTACTTATAGCAGTTATTGTAAGGATAACATTAAATGTCAAATGCTCCTAAATGTCTGTTAAACAACGGTGTGTCCATCGTTCAAAAACTTGTTGTCAAACTCTCAAACAATGTTATTTCCACCTGTTGCGAAAACATTGTCGAAGTGTTTGACAACAATTTTTTGAACGATGTGACCTGTCTTTAGCATGTAAGGGAGCGTGGCTCTTTCCTAACACATTACCCACTATGGTCAGTCAAGCTTTCCGTATTTTATTTGTGCCTGTCCCAAGACCAGGACCTGGATTTCCAGTCATATATCATGGTCTCTTTTGTGTTCAGTGAGTGATTGTTTGTTTTGTTGATATTGGTGGAATTGATGACCATCGCTGTTCATAATATTATGAAGGACAGACAGACAAGATGCTAGAACAACAATAAAAGTGTTGTTACTTTACTTTAAATTGTGTCCAAGTGTAAAGTTGTATAGTCTCTAATGTTCATTTACACCATATGCCTTCTTTAAAACTAATAGACCTAAATCAATATCTGTTGATAAACTTACATTGATGTTGAAAAAAAAAGCTGAAATGCAATGGAAACAAATACAAGTTGCAGCTCAATTGTATCACTTGGTAATTATTTTTTTTTTTTTTTTTTTGGGTGCATTTTTTAGTTTTATTTATTTCATTTATTTTGGTCCTATGCTACACAGACTATCAAAGATGATTTGATTTTTGGTGTTTAACACCACTTTCAGCAATATTTCAGCTATATCATGGCGACCAGTTTTAGTGGTGGAAAAGCCAGAGTACCCGGAGAGAACCACCAACCATGGGCAGGCAACTGGTAAACATTATCACTTGCGGCTGCGAGTCGAGTGCACCCTTTTTTGTAATTTACAAAGCTGGGTGTGAACCCACGCCGTATTGGTGATAGGCTTATATGAGTTGTTAGGTAATCCAACTACCAAACTCATTCAGCCACCTGGGCCCTTGACTATCAAAGAATATCCCAACTCCATTAAAAGTGATGTCACTGGAGGTTTAAAGGTAACATCAGAGAAATAAAACAATTATTTTGCAAGTTCCTAAAAAAAGTTTTTGAATACTGTATATAAGTGGTTATTTTCACTATCTTTGCGAGTACAATACATTTGTGAAAATAAAAACCAGCAAAAATACCATAATCATAAATGTTGATTTTTTTAGGTGAACACAATCAAGAAATTAAAAACTAGAGAATACCTTTGACCTTCATGCAAGTGATTTTAATGCTCGCCAATGTTACCACCTATACAGGGGGCCGTCGTGGTCGTGATTGTATGGTAGTTGTATTTATAACCTATGCAATCAGTACCTATCACCACTAACGTTGTGTGTTTGAATCCCGCTCAGGTGCAGTGTGCTTGATACAACATTATGAGATAAAGTTTTCCAGTGACTTATGGCAGGTCAGTGGTTCTCTCTGGTTTCCTCACCAATAAAACTGACCACCACGATATAACTGAAATATTGTTGAAAGTGGCATTAAACACCATACACACACCCACCACCTATACAGTATTACATGTTTAATTTGCTAACACTTCTGTCAGATTAAAATCATGCACATCTCTCACATTGTCCCCTTTATTGATATGTCCCTGTGTTAATTCCCACAATTTTTTTCATCTATACAACACCTTTCTTATCTGTTCTGCAAGATGGGATCCTGTTATTGTTTTGTTATCATTAATCAGCTCCGACATGGCCATTCCAAACACTCTAACAGCATCATATGCTAGGGAATATTCAGCAAGAACCTAACATCGAAAATGTAATATTCATTATTTTGTTTCTATATCTACAGTCAAAACACCATGGATGGCTCGAACTGATTTGAAAGTCCAGTCAATTTTCCCTATAATTCTAAGTAAAAAAAACCTCGGTGCCTCGAACTCGGATGGGTCGAATACATGAATGGTTCGAACTGATTTGAAAGTCCTGTCAATGATAAAATCACAAGTTTTACCATGCCAAACTCGAACAAGGCAATTTAATTGACAGATGTATGTTACGGTTCAATGTGCTTACTGCAAGGTGTGATAAATGTCAGATTACCAACAGATAATTGTTTACTTAACAATTACAGGTAGAGGGATAAACTTGTCATCATTTGTGTTAATTAGTCATTAAATTCAGCTGTGGCTTGATTATTGACCATTAATTATGATTAATAAAGAACAATTATTGAACCCGAGATCCGTGTCGCGTCTACACTCGACAATAATTAAAACAATCAAATGTTTACAATCGTAATAAAGTTGATTAAAACAATATTTTAAATTGTTATTACATGAATTATTATTATCGAGTGTTATTTTTATTTTTTTCATAGTGGCTGGGATCGAATAATATCAAACTACATGATCGGTCTCAAGGTTCATCTAAATACCAAAAACAAAAGAAATGTACTCGTTCTGAAATTTCGATTAACCTGAGTTTTATGTGTATATAATACCAAAAAGAAACAATTATTCTTCAAATTCAAATTAAAAAAAAAGGAAAATCGCAATTTTTTTTAAAATTGGCCATTAAAAATATATATATCAGCATTATACCGATATTGATCAGTGTTAATACCCGACCTCATATTTCCTGTTTATAAAATAGATCGCAAACAAAGTGAAAAAAATGCTTTAAGGAAGGTTTGAAGATACTAAAGGATTAAATATTTTGTACGAGAAAGGCCCACTTTACTCACTCACAGTGCATCAGTTATCATAGCATAATGAAACTGCCACGGTCAGAAATTGATTTTTTTCTCACTAAAATTACGGGACCTTGTTGGCTCGAACTACCGATAGTTCGAACAGATTTTGACAGTCCCTTCGAGTTCGAGTCAGCGAAGTTCTACTGTATTCTAATATAAAAATAATTTGATTACTTACTGGAAGCCTAAAATACTTTCAATCCTATGTTTATCTGGATTCTATTAATCGGTAAATCAAACAATGACTGTGAATTGAGAAATTTGTCGGTTTATTTCCAGCAACTGAAAATACACCGTGACATCGTATCTAGCTATTTTTGGTATCCAATGAAAGCTTGGATTTACAATTTCTTCTTTCAAAAGAACCCAACATTTAAGAACTATACACATTTGAGGAATGTCAAAAATACAGATATGTTGCAAGACAACCACACCATGGGTTTCCACCACCTCATCTGAAAGCATAAGATTCTTTTGTTATGGTTTTTTTTTCTTCGTTTCTAGCCACCGTAAAAATATTTGATCCAAAGACCAAAATACGACGTCATTTTATAGAGAATTCTACTAGAATACTGAATTCATTGTATCAAATTAAACTATTGTAAATTATTAACAATGCCATGGAAAAAATAAAATCTATAAAACCTATACAGTTCACCCAGCCCATGCGATAACTCTATCACCTGTATTAAATGGTCACCTTTTCTTGTTCTGTCATTTAAAATTTCATATCAATTAAACCTCTTTTAAGAGGTCACCAGTGTTAAAAGACCACTTTTTCTTTGTCCCAAAGGTGACCTCTTAATACAGGTTTGACTGTATTCATTTATTTTCTGCCAAATTAAATTCTTGGTAAAGACGAACTTCTATAATGACAATACCTGAGTGAAGGTTAAACCTGGTTTTGTACCACGGTAGTTGTTTCTAACAGAGTGGAGATGTCTTGAAAGGAGATCTTTCCATAGAGTTGTATGTATCGTCATATCATATCCCACAATCCAACTCATACTACCAACCATGCCTTGAGCGCATGTCAGGGTCTGAAAAATATGCAATTATGATTGAAGTTAAGAATAGGAAGATTAAATCAGTCCACAAATTCAAATGTTTTGATGTTTAATATACTGAGAGATAAGTGCTTGATGACTGTTCCAGAAAAAACAAGATATGATTATAATCTAACGATTATGAAGTCTCCCAAACCGGCCATTGACAACCGGTTTAAAAAATTAATTAAAAGCTACCTTTGAAATCGAACTATGTTGAATTTGTGCGGTATTGTGGTGGCCATTTTGAAAATGGCGACCGGTAGAAATTTTTCGATGTCAGGAATCAATTCAGGACATCATAATCTACCCACATATCAAATGACGTTGAAATCCGAAAATGTTGAATTTGTGGCAGCCATTTTGAAAATGGTGACCGGTAGAAATTTTTCAATGTCGGGACATCATTATCTACCCACATATCAAATGACGTTGAAATCGGACAATGTTGAATTTGTGCGGTATTGTGGCGGCCATTTTGAAAATGGCGACCGGTAGAAATTTTTCAATGTCAGAAATCAATTCGGGACATCATTATCTACCCACATATCAAATTTTGATGATATCGGACAATGTTGAATTTTTTTATACCGTATTTTGGCAGCCATTTTAAAAATGGCAGACATCTCAAAATTTTGAAAACGCAGAATTGCTCCTCTAATGGTGACCTATCACTATGTCAAATTTTATATCATTATACATTTAGAAGTTATCAACATTAAAGTACGAAATTTCAACTTTCCCATAGGATTCTATAGTAACCCCCACCCCATTTGAACCCCCAAAAATATGGCTTTGACCCCCTTTACCACAAATCTGAAAACTTTAGGATCAACTATAAACATATATCTATAACTCCACCAAGTTTCACGAAATTCTGTCCAGTAGTTCCTGAGATCTGCCATGGACAAGTTCATGGTCCGCAGAAAGAAAGGAGAAGAAGAAGAAGAAGATAAGAATAAGAATAATAATAATAATAAGAAACGGAGCAAAAACAATAAGTCCCCCAAACTTTGTTTGGGAGACTTAACTATGTCCCCCAACAACACATATGAAAAGGGAATAAATTCACTACAAAATTTGGGATATCCGTATCTTGTAGGTACCAGTAATACATTAAACCACATTATTTTATATTAAACGAAAGATCCTAGACCACAGGTTACAAGATCAAAATAAGAATATGTGTAACTCATCTAAACTTTTTTTCCCAAAGTGTATATGATATAACTGAAATATTGTTGAAAGTGGTGTTAAACACCATAACCAACCAACCAAACCAAAGTGTATATATTATGGATAAGTATCTTATGCTGATAAATTAATAAATCGAGGTGATCGTTCATCATTACATAAGATTTGTACAAGTACACACTCACTTGCCATACTACAATGAAATGACTATTCTGTGTTTGTTCGGTGATTAACAGTCATGGAAATTAGCACCGGACCGACGGACTGTGTCCGATAAATTTCCCTGTGGTCCGGTAGTTTTCGTTATCTCACCGGACCGACTGTCCGGTAAATTGTTTTGTCAGCCGCTGCCTTTAAGAATAGATAAATCAAGGTTCTCGGTAAATTCAACTTAAAAATATTTCTAATTCTCTTTTATTTGTTATTTTTAGATCAAGAAAAATCTAAAATAAATCATACATATCGTAATTGATAATCACGAGTTTTGGCAAAGACACTAACTATTTACGACAGTTATTGTCGTAAAATTCTGATGTCGTAAAATATTTCTTGTGACTACAGTGATCGTGGTACAATGTATTTCGGAAAAATAATATTATTCTCTAGAGTTTTTATCTTTAACAATCGTCGTTAATTTGGAACATTTTATCACTTCAAAACACGGTGGTCATGGCTTTCTTGCAGTATAAGACAGGAGCCATTAAAGAGAAAAGTAACCCCAGAGGAGACGAGAGAACGGAAGAAACAGTATGAAAAAGACTGAGAACGTAAATTTATTGATTCTTGGAAGCAGGACCGACCCTGGCTTCATCACAACGTTGAACAAAATGTTATGGTCTGCAACTGGTGCATCAAAGCCAATGGACCAAAAGAGCTACATATATATTCTTCTGTAATTCTAAATTCTAGTTTCTAATTATACTTTTTCTGGTGGCATACAGTAGAGCTATTATTTTATTCTATTTTTTTCTTTTTTTTATACATATAAGGATTCATTTGTTTAGATAGAATGAATACTTCATTTAGTAATTTTTAATGTCACAAATCATTTTGTAATTTTAGAGTGGAAATATACCTTAATGAATATGATCATGCTGTATACAATAATATATTTATGGACATCAAATTGTCATCCCACTTGGACACATTATACTGATTCAGAGCCAACCAGTCTTTGCTCTTTCTCCTTAATGCTGCGTACTTAACAGAGAAGCAAAAAATACCAATTTTATAGTCTTTGGTCTGACCCGACTGGAGCACGAACCCATGAGCACTCACACACTAACCTTTCCGCCGCTGTCTAATTATAGATATTGCTGTTTGTCATTGCAAGTTTAATGCAATCAATATGTGACACTTAAATAAAATAAATCTATTATTTAAAAAAAAATCATTATTTTATTGTCGGTCCTGTAAAATCTAGTTCCGTCCTGTAATTCTTCACAGTTCACAGGACCGAATGTCCTGTGGATTCAAATTCCTAATTTCCTTGACTGGTTTAATGCCACTTTCAACAATATTTCAGTTATATCGTGGCGGTCAGCTTTATTGGTAGAGGAAACTGGAGGACCCAGAGAATACCACTGACCTGTCGCAAGTCACTGACGAACTTTATCACATAATGTTGTACACCTCGCCCTGATCGAGATTCGAACTCACATCAGTGATGATAGGCACTGATTGCATAGGTAGTTGTAAATCCAACTACCATACGATCATGGCCACTTCTGAATTAAGAGCAATTTGAAAACAAACTACAAAATTTATTTAAATTCATCAAAGAATCCAATAACAAAATCTAAATTAATTCAATCATCAAATCCTCATTCACAATGGCCTCTCATTAAATCCACATCCACATATGGTCTCATTAAATCCTCATCCACAATGGCCTTTAATTAAATCCACATCCACAGTGGCCTCTCGTTAAATCCTCATCCACAATGGCCTCTCATTAAATCTTCATCCACAATGGCCTCTCATTAAATCCTCATCCACAATGGCCTCTCATTAAATCCTCATCCATAATGGCCTCATTAAATCCACATCCACAGTGGCCTCTCATTAAATTCTATTAAATCCTCATCCACAATGGCTTCTCATTAAATCCTCATCCACAATGACCTCTAATTAAATCCACATCCAGTGGCCTCTCATTAAATCCTCATCCACAATGGCCTCTCATTAAATCCTAATCCACCATGGCCTCTTATTAAATCCACATCCACAATGGCCTCTCATTAAATCCTCATCCACAATGGCCTCTTATTAAATCCACATCCACAGCGGCATTCTGGTAATCTTCCTCTTTTATAAATAACTGTTTCATAATCAAAAAAACAAGTTATCAAAAGTTGAAAGAAAACTTCTATTTATTCTTTTTTGTTGTTGACAATCTTGAGAGCTAAATATATCACTTATTGTACCTACTCCTTTATAAAACAAAACAACTATATATTCAATATATGCATGTACTTACCCCCTTTTTACATGTAGGACCTTGATTAGCCCAAGGATAAGCCAATCCAAATATTCCTAACATATTCCACTGCCAGCCATTTATACCACCCATTTCAGCACTAAAATTAATAAACAAATATAAACAACAAACAAAGGTTGATTCATTGTAGAATTTAAGGTTGTTTTTTTTAGATTCTCCTATTTTAACGGTTTGGTTAAATTATCATAATATTTTTAATCACCATCGTGGTTAAATTTCTATATGATAATTCCCATCATTTTCATTTTGACGTTCATTAACAACGAAATTCACAATTTACAAATATTTTGAGGTTTTGGTCATAGAGGAAAGATTCTTCTTCTGTTACCAGTGGATTACAGTACCACTGAGAAGAAGACAGACACTGTCTGGTCGAAAGCTCTGAAATTTATACAAAATAGGAGCCTACATATATATAACACTACTTGGAGCTTTCAATGGCAACCCATCTTCATCAGCATGTTTTTACTAGTAAGTAACATATATAAAAAGCTTCATCAGCAGGGGTTTCAAAGTTTTTTATAATAGGAGGTACTTCTTAAATTTTAGGAGGTACCTAAAAAATTAGGCTGATGGGCCGTAAGGGGTCCAGGGGTCGGAAGCTCCTGAAATCTAGCATTTTGTGGACCAAAAAATGTACTTCAGAGACTGCAAAACATTAAGTGTTTTTCAAAGAAAAATCCCATTAACTTTAGAGTTCAGATTTCATCAAGAGTGAAGACCATGCATAATTCCTGGATTTTCCCCCAATTTCTTTATTGAATATTTCAGTTTACAGACTTCAGCCAAGATTATTCATAGATAGTCCGCCATATCTTAAAAAAAAACATAAGGACCATAAAGAGCTACGGTTCTGCAGCTAGGCTTAACCAAGCCATTGTTATCAAAGCTTAAACTTCTCAAAATTCTTTTGTTGGCTTTGTCCTTTTCTTTTCACAATACCTTGGCTTGCGTGTTTGTTTTTTTTTACTTTATTACCAGTAATTAAACTCATCAAAGACCATTGACACGGATCAAGATATATAAGTGTCATAATTAATGAAACATATAAATTTAATTTGGCAATCATCAATCTTTAATCATAATTTTAATAGTTATAAATATAATTAAACAAAAACAATATATATTGTTACTTTCACGACTTATGCACAAAAAAAATGTTCGAACAAAAACGATTCGCGGGAAGACGTTTATTAACATTTGAATCACAAAAGTTAAATTATTTTGGAAAAAAAGGGGGGGCCGGCGTTTTGACATTACAATGTAATTCGTATTTGAGCCATGTCCGGTCCTTTTTCAAGATTTCTAGTAATTTTCTATCCCTTATCTCCTCGTATCCCCTTTTAAAAATGTTTTTCAGCACACTTTCCATTGAATGATGTCGATTCTAGTGTTCACAAGGATGTCACACGGTAACAATTTGACCCGGTGACCTTGACCTTTGACCTTGAAAATCAATAGGGTTCCAGATTCTCTTAAGGACTAAGTATGTACCAAGTTTGGTCAAAATCCATTGAAGGATGTTGATTCTAGATTGTTCACAAGGATGTCACATGGTAAAAATGTGACCCGGTGACATTGACCTTTGACCTTGAAAATCAATAGGGTTCCAGATTCTCTTAAGGACTAAGTATGTACCAAGTTTGGTCAAAATCCATTGAAGGATGTTGATTCTAGAGTATTCACAAGGATGTTACGGAAGGACGGACGGACGGACGGAAGGAAGGACGGACGGTAGCGTTACTATATCCCCTCGCAACTTCGTTGGCGAGGGGATAATAAATTAGCCATAGGTTTTTATTTTTTTATACATATATAACATATATAAAAAGCTTCATCAGAATGTTTTTACTAGTAAGTAACATATATAAAAAGCTTCATCAGAATGTTTTTACCAGTAAGTAACATATATAAAAAGCTTCATCAGAATGTTTTTACCAGTAAGTAACATATATAAAAAGCCAACAGATAACATAACAATACAAATGTCAACTTTACCAAACCTCCAGAAGACATATGCTCATTTAATTTTTAAATCTTTTTTAAATTTGTTTATATAGATGTACTGAAAAAACCACTTTTATATATAAAAATATATGTGCATATTAATTGTTCCCCACACACTTAAACACAGGTATAATGACAGCCATTAGTGTAACATTACATGACATGGTATCACCTTGTTAATGCAGCTATATTTTTTTTCAATGGATTTGGCCAGGGGGCTTAAATAGCTTGTCATTAGGCTAAGAGAATCAGTGCTACAGTGTACTAATGGTGTGTGTTCGAATCCTGCTGAATGAAGAGCAAAACATTTGTCAGCTAAAAAATTTAACTCCAACACTGCTGGGTTGAATTTTAAGATGTTTATGTATGCATAGATGCCAACCCCTTTTTGGTGCAATCAATAACAAAAAGTTGAGATGTCAGTAATTTGTGATTTTTTTCAGTAGGGCCAAAAAAAAATATATGTGTATTTACTGTCACATGTCAAAAAAATCTAGGGTCGGTCGGTCGGGATTATTATTTTTTTTTTTTTTTTTTTTTTTTTATCGACAAAACCGGAAATAGTCGTTCCCGGTTCCGGAATCCGATTCCGGTATTTAATTTTCGAAAATTCCGGTAAAATGACGAATTATGCAGTTTTTCTACCTTCTTTGCTCTCAATTTCGACAAAAAGCTAGCAGTTGAATAAATAAAACATTGCTGCTGGTTAAACAACAAAAATGGTTATCCGAATTCTGTGTAAAAATGCATAGGGTCGCTAGCAAAAATTAGGGTAGGTCGGGTGACCGTAAACACACATATTTTTTTTTTGGGTCTAATCATAATTTTTCATAAAATTTTACCATAATCGTACTACAGACTAGGCACAAAGTGATGAGTAAATGATTTCCTTTATTTGTGACAACTAGATGCAAAATTGATGAGCAACAAAAAGAAATAAAAAGTTAAGTTTTAATACATGTATGTTCACTTACAAATGTATTCCATGTTTCAACTTAGGGACCGACCATTTAACTTGAAGGGGGGGGTTATGGTTTTTTGTTTCGTTCAACACAAGAGTTAGAATATTTATTTTTTTGCTGCGCAAAGCGCGAATTTTTTTTCCAGAATTCAACATTAGGTTATATGACAAAAACTCTGAATCAGATTATTTTTTTTTCCCTCCACCAAAATCAGAATATTTTTTTCAGCAACATTGGGAATCAGAATATTTTTTAGAAAAAAAACCATAAATTGTTGTCCCAATTTCCTTTTTTTTCGCTGCAGAAGCTTCACTTATTCCCTCAAACATCGTGAAATTGACAAAACCGTGCTGTGTTCATTAACTACTCGGGATCGAACAAGAAATGGATAGATCATTTTCTACTATAGATAGTCCCGAGAATCCCAAAAGTATTAAATAATCGAAATCCCTCAAGCACTTATCTTTACACGATTTTAACAGACAATGAAGCGTCTAAATGATCACAATGATATTTAAATGGGGAACGGTTCCGGGCCGGCAATAATCGGAAATCCGTAACAAGTAGACTGTTGACCGTAACACCGTAATTTTGACCCGAAATTCGTAACAATTACGGAAAAATCGTAATGGTTGGCATCTATGAGTATGAAATTTTTTTTAATGCAGCCCAATATCTAGTGCCCGATTATCATATAGGCTAATATAGCTTGCAGACTAGGGCTTCTAAGCTTGACCCTGCTAAAAGATTTTCAATTTTTTTTTTTTAAATCAGTATAATATTTCGCATTGCTGAATAATTCATTGAGCTCCGTCTGACGGGGGGCCCCATTAATTTCATCAGCATAGGGGACAGAAAGAGTCATAATCCGGCCCTCCTGATATCCTTTCTGAATCCAGTGGGACAGATGCATTTTATGTTCCAGATAAATGAATATACTAAACCATTTCCAAGCAAAGGAAATACCTAAGTCTTTATATAAAATTATCTTACTTGATGACTTCTCTTATAAAGTAATGGCTAGTAGGTGGCATAACAAACATCCAAACAATTCGTGTACCAGCATCTCTCACTTCTTTCAATGCATCAGAAAATGCTCCATTACTGTAAGTTGATTTGGACACTATTGGAATTTTTACCTATATTGGAAACAAAAAAAAAGAGGCATAACAGTGTAGCTATTAGTGGTGCATCTATCATCAGATACATCGAGTAATCAGTCAAATGACAGTGTATGATGGATTTTTACATTCTGTGATCGATTTTTATTTCTTGAGTTGAAAAAAAATCTGTTTAACTTTATTTTCTTGCAGTTATATTATGGACTTCAGGCACTCAGTCAACAATATCTATATTGGGACTATAGTCTATTGCAGTGAAACCTACCTGTCGAAACCAGACTTCATTGGGGCAAGTATTTGTGTTCGTAATAGACAAGGATTCAACTTATACAGGTTAAATTATTGTAAGGGAAATAAAACCTTTCCTGTGTATCAGTTGGTGTTCCTCAATGTAAATACTTTTTTTCCAAGATGAAATCTCCCTTTGTATAAATACAATACCTATTGTCCTTTTGTGGAGTTCATTCAACAAGAAGTTTAAATGTTTCAGTAAAGTCAATCATTCTTTGATTAAAGTTGCTGTACGAAAAAAAACAAAAAACTCCTATTGTTGAAATCTATACTATAAGGACATACATTGTCAGAGCAAGTGATTATAATTACAAATTGATGCCACTTGCACACTTCTACAGAACAAATTTTCATTTTTTTGTAGCAATGTGTGTCCTTATTTAGTATGCAGCAATGTGTGTCCTAATTCAGTATAGGTACACGAGTTTTCATTAATAGGATTATATTTTTTTTGCACAGCAAAGTTAATCAATGCAGACATAATTAGCAATGAGTAAGGGAGATAACTCTTTATCCTCTCCCTTATTACAAATACATGCCTTTGTACTCTATATGTTGTTATTAGCAAACTTTGCAGTAGATATATTGTCTTGTCAAAGATTCCATGAATAATAACTTCCGGAAGGCAAGCATGTCTATTTTTGCAGACCAATACGACTGGTGATATATATGTTTTAGCAAGTTAATTTTCAATGAGATGATGATGATGAGGTCCACTTTGTACTAGACCAAATTGCTTAGTTGGATATTTATAGTGCTAGCTCTCTGGAACAATAGTTCGCGGATAGAAATGTTGCCCCACCCAGACACATTATCCTGATTCTGAGCCAACCTGGCTTTGCTCTCTTTCCTTAATGCTGCATGCAAATACCAATTTGATAGTTTTCGTTTGATATGATCGGGGTTTGAACCCAGGATCTACCACACTTGACTCCAGGAGAGCATTCTAACCATTACAACACTGATGCAATTCTAAAATGATTATAAAATGAAGCTGGTATGAATCATTTTGCTATTAATGTACTTCAACTTAAGAAAACCTATAAAATGATACATACCTCTGCAGATATTGTGATTCCGAAAAATCTGGCCTTTTCAAAGAACATGTTGTCAATTGTAAAATCTGTAGTTTTAACCACAGTCTGAAAAAAAGGTTAATACTTTAATTGGCAGAGAAGTATGCAATAATAATAATATTAATTCTTGTTGGGTAATTTATCCATTTTTCCTTGATCTTGCCAAGTGATATTGTCAGTATCAAGAGACTGACTCCAGTGTGGGAAACGACCGCTCGCCAACTCGCCAAAGGCGAGTGGAAATTTCGGGTGGCGAGTAAGATCAACTTTATACTCGCCGGTCTGGTGAGTAACAGTTGTAAGGCGAGTAGAAACTTGAAAACGCTCGCCACGATAACTGGTTTACAGCTTTAAAATATCATAGCTCCCAAACAGTTAAATTTTCTGTTAGTTGTTATTTATCCATTTATCCAACATTTTATTAATAGTACACAAATTATGTGATCGTCTCGGTCCAGTAAATTTTCAATCAGCTGATCAGGATATAAAGTGCTGACTGAAGTTCACCTGTGTTGATTATCTCATGGTGATTATTTTATTTGTTCCTAATTGACCAATTCAAGTGTAGAACATTCTAGTTTAGCGAAATCGATAATTATTTTCCAGGATATTTTGTACAAAAAGCTTGTTCTCCACGTTTATTGTGAGATGTAATGCAACTGCCATTGTTTACTACAACCTTGTGCGCATGCTCGTGTTTGATGGAAAATAGCTATATTTAGATATTTTGGGATAATAATTTTATATTGTAAAACGATCCACCCAGTGATTTTTTTTCAACAACATACATTTTTTAAAGTATATATTTTATTATACAATACAATATTGAACTGATTTTCGCTAACACTTCAATCATTGAATATTGATTTTTTTCGGATGTTGAACATTTTTTCCCCGGAATTGCACCCATACTTTTATTGCTTTATTTAAACAAAAAATAACACCAAGGACATCGATGATTTCAGTCTTCTTATTCCGAAAAAACCCTACAGCAAAATAAAGGTATACTGTAAACAAAATCGACTTTTTTATCAAGATTTTTTTGAGGGATTCCAGATTTTAGATAGGTAGAAGTAGGCGTGTTGAGGGAAAAAAATATCGAGCCATCGTCCGTAAAATACGGTATTTGTTGGCGAGTTTAACTAGAGGCTCAGCCCACTGATCCTGTATCGCTCACCTGACAATAGAATGATATTGAATCAAATTTCAAAGGGAGATAATCATTACCTTAAAAAACAGCAGCCATCTTGAATGGAGGGTGGGGCTTTCGGACACAATTTTGAAAGGGACACACCCAGGGACCATCTATGCCAAATTTGGCTCCATTTGGCAAAGCTGTTTCAGAGAAGAAGATTTTTTTAACATTAGCCAATCAGAAAAAAGAATTAATCTTGGCAGCCATGTTTTGCTCGCCGAATGGAACCAAATGAAGAAGCTTTATAGAGGATCTTACATAGATGCTTCCTGACAAGTTTGGCTCCATTTTGCCAAGCAATTTCAGAGGAGAAGATTTTTTTAAACAGTAGCCAATCAGAAACAAGAATTGCCCTTGGCGGCATTATTTGTTGTTGGAACAGAACGAAAAGGAGAAACTTTATAGAGGACCTTACATAGATGCTTACTGCCAAGTTTGGTTCCATTTGGCCAAGTTGTTTCAGAGGAGAAGATTAAAATATGAAAAAGTTAACGGACGGACGACGGATGCCAAGTGATGGCAATACCTCACATGGCCCTTTGGGTCAGGTGAGCTAAAAAATGATGAAAAAAGGGGAATAACTCCTAGACGGGTAATCAGATTTACTTCAAAATTGCAGGGCATGTAGATCTTGACAAGCTGAATATGTTTTCAGTTTACACTTAACATCTATCTCTTATAGTTTTTGAAATAAAGGATGAAAAGTATTAACATTTTTAAAATTTGATGAAAAAAGGGCAATAACTTCAAGATAGGTAATCAGATCTACTTTAAAATTGCAGGCTAGGTAGATCTTGACATACTGAACATGTTTGCTGTTTAAACTTAACATCTATCTCTTATAGTTTTTGAAATAAAATAAAGGACAAAAGGTATTTACATTTTGAAAATTTGACGAAAAAAGGGCAATTACTCCAAAATGGGTACTCAGATTTACTTAAACATTGCAGGGTAGATAGATCTTGATATGCTGCACATTTTTGCAATTTAAACTTAAACTTTATCCCTGATAATTTTTGAAATATCAGACAAAAATGTTTAAATTAAAAAAAAAAAATAATGAAAAAGGGCAACAACTCCTAGACAGGTAATCAGATTTACTTCAAAATTGCAGGGCATGTAGATCTTGACATGCTGCACATGTTTGCCGTTTAAACTTAACGTCTATCTCTTATAGGTTTTGAAATAAAAAACGAAAAGTATTAAAATTTTGAAAATTTGATGAAAAAAGGCAATAACTCCAAGATAGGTAATCAGATTTTCTTCAAAATTTCAGGGTAGTTAGATCTTGCTGTGCTGGTCATTTTTATCCCGTCAGATTTCTGATATTATTAACGTTTTTGAGTTATTACCCAAAACATGCAATTTTACCATATGTTCTATATTTAGTAACAGAGGCCATGTTTGTTGGCCGAATGGAACTAAATGAAGAAGTTGTATAGAGGATCTTACATAGATGCTTCCTGCCAAGTTTGGCTCTATTTGGCCAAGCAGTTTCAGAGGAGAAGATTTTTTATAACATTAGCCAATCAGAAACAAGAATTGCCCTTGGCGGCCATATTTGTTGGCGGAATGGGACGAAATGAAGAAACTTTATAGAGGACCTTATATAGATGCTTTCTGCCAAGTTTGGTTCCATTTGGTCCAGTTGTTTCAGAGGAGTAGATTAAAATATGAAGAGTTAACGGACGGACGACAAGTGATGGAAATACCTCACCTGGGGTGAGCTAAAAAAAAAAATGTCACTCGCCAAACATGGCGAGCTCTATTTCATTTTAACGAGTACTTGTTTCAGTCCACTCGCCATTTTGGCAAGTGTTTGAAAAAAAATGATTTCCCACACTAACTCTGATACTGATAATTACCTGTCAGAGTGACATCAAACACGTTATGACAATGACGTTAGTTGTGAAGGTTGTGCCATTATTCTATATTTCTTGTAGGAAAATTCCATACCTGAATTCGTTATATACAAATTTGCATAGGTGTGATCGTATGGCAGTTGGAATTACAGCTACTTATGCAATCAGTGTCTATCACAACTAAAGTTGTGAATTCGAATCCAACTCATGGCATGGAGTACTAAATACAAAATTATGTAATACAGTTTGTTAGTGATTTGCAGCAGGTCTGTGGTTTTCCCTGGGTACTCCCATTCCCTCCACCAATAAAACTGTCTACAGCGATATAATTGAAATATTGTTGAAAGTGGCGTTAAACATCATAACCCTACTTCCAAGAATCATTCATATATTTAGTAGTGGTGCACCGATCATCGGAAACATCAACTAATCAGTCAGACATCAACATACGATCCGATGATCGATTCTTAAACTTTGTGGTCGATTCTGATTCTATAGTGTCTAAAATATATATGCTTAAATTTGTTTTTGGTTGTTTTTTTGTTTTTTTTGTCTCCATACTGACAAAAATATTGCAGTTTTATCCCAGCTGGGGTTTTTTTTGCCCTCATACTGACAAACATCTGGCAGTTTTGTCCAAGCGTACTTTTGACACTCAGTCAATACACATATTTGGACTAGTCTATTATTTATCTACTTCTCGGAATAGTCCATTTTATATCAGGTATTACACATATGGAATACGATCTTTTGTTTTGTTCTAAGATAATGTTTACAAATGGAAAAATTGTAGTTTGTAAATATATTATTTGATTTTATTCAAATCTTTACTTTTGTCAAACACATATTTGGACTAGTCTATTATCTACCTATCTATATCAGGTGTTACACATGGAAAACGATCTTTTGTTTTGTTCTATTTAGTTAATGTTTTGTAATGGAAAAATTTTAGTTTATAAATTTATGATACAATTTTATTCATATCTTTACTTTTGTCAATCATACTCTTGAAATAAAGACTATTTGATTAATTAGTCAGTAAATACATTTAGCAGGCAATTGTCACCGATAATCGATCATCGGTCGATGTTGATATAACGATCATCGATCTTGAAAATGTTACCGATTCCCATCACTAATATTTAGTGGCATATAAGAACAAATTTATTGCTTGAAGCTTAAAATCCTACTTTCATTTGATTTGGTTAACACAAATTCAGGTACGAGAGTAGTAACTTTCAATGCAAGTATTATTTTTGTTTATTTTAAATCAAGATGTCATCAAATTTATGCCTTACGATTATTCTAAAATTCTGCTGACATTCAGTATTTTGCAGTAGCCAATAGGTTTTTTTTAATCTAACAAAAGGGCACGGTGTCATATGGTATTTTGAACCCCATGATAAACTGAACCCGGGGTCGATTTACCTATGATATTTTGACCCCAGGGTCAATTTTTTGTCATTGTATTTTGAACCCCCCCCCCCCTCATTTCTACCAAAAGAGAGGAGTTCATAATACATAAGAGAGGGTTTTATATACCATGGGTAGGGGGGTCAAAATACCATGGGTAGGGAGGGGGTTCAATATATATTAATAATTATGGGTAGGGGGTAATAAAATTTCGAAATTTCCAAAAAATCTGTATTTTCAAAAAGGTTCAAAATTTCAAAATTTTTATAAAATTTCAAAAAAAATATAAATTAAAATAAAAATTGAATTTTTTTTTTTTTAATTTTTTAAAAAATTTCAAAAAATTACAAAATTTTCATAAAATTTCTAAACTAGCATATTTCATAAGATTAAAAAAAATACCAATGGTAGGCAGTTTGATATACCATGGACAAAAATTCCTTCTTGGATATCTTAACATTGATTGTGAATTCGAAGTACAAAAGAAATTATGACCAAATCCTGATCAATTGATTTCAATGCCCATGGAATATTGAACTCCTTACCCATGGTATATCGACCCCCCTACCAATGGTATATCGGCCGATGTTAATCAATCATTGACCAGGTCCGCATAGTCATGAGTAGACTGAAATTAAAAGTCAATAACTGCTTATTAAAATAATAAGGAATTTTTCAAACTTTTCAACAGTATATTCAACAAAATAGGCTACAATTGTTTTATCAATTTTCAAGATTATTCAAATATTAAAATTTTGAAATATTTGAGTTTTGAAATTTTATATATTTTTTTTAATTTTCAAATTTTCAAATTTTTTGAAACTTGAACTTGAAATTTTTATTTGGAAAATTTTGACCCCCTACCGATGGTATATCGACCCCTCTACCCATGGAATTTCGACACCCCCCTTACCCATGATATATCGACCCCTCTACCTATGGTATTTTGACCCCCCTACCCATGGTATATCGATACCCCTACCCATGGTATTTTGACCCCCCCCCCCCTACCCATGGTATATTGACCCCCTTACCCATGAAATATCGACCCCCCTATCCATTGTATTTTGACCCCCCAACCCATAGAATATCGACCCCCCTACACATGATATTTTGACTTCCCTGCATATCTTTTGATTAGAAATGGGGGGGAGGGTTCAAAATACCATGGGGGTTCAATTTACCAGTTGCTTGCCCATGGTCGTGGTTCTCTCCGGGTACTCCGGTTTCTTCCACCACTAAAACTGGTCACCATGATATAGCTGAAATATTGCTAAAAGTGGCATCAAAACACCAACCAGAGGCTCTCAAGAGCCTGTATCGTTCACCTGGTTATAAAAAAAACCAATTGGTCCTATGTAAAAACAATGTCCTGCAGTGGTAGTCATCTTGAAATTACGATCAACATAAAAAACACAAAGTTTGTAAAGGACCTTCCAATGATTGATGCACAGTTTAGGTTCAATCAGTGCAATAGCTTCAGAGAAGAATATATTTCTGTATTTTCCCCATATGGTCCTGTGTTAATACTATGACCTGTGGTGGCAGCCATCTTGGATTTCCGATCGGCATAACAAACAGAAACTTTGTAGAGGACCTTCCAATGATCATTCCTGGGCAGTTTGGTTTCAACTGTCCAAGTGGTTTCAGAGAAGAAGCGTTTTGAAACATTTTTCCCATAGGGTCCAATGTTAAACTAAGTCCTGCTGTAGCTGCCATTTTGAATTTCATATCAGAACAAAAAACGTAACGTTTGTAGAGGACCATCCAATGAACATTCATGTACAGTTTGGCTTTAATCATATTTGTAGTTTCTGAGTAGAAGGCATTTGAACATTTTCCCATAGGGTCCAATGTTAATCTATGTCCTGCGGTGGTGGCCATCTTGGATTTCCGATCGGCATAAAAAACACACACCGTGTAGAGGAACTTCCAATGATCATTCCTGGGCAGTTTGGTTTCAATTATCCAAGTGGTTTCAGAGAAGAAGCGTTTTGAAACATTTTTCCCATAGGGTCCAATGTTAAACTAAGTCCTGCCGTAGCCGCCATTTTGAATTTCATATCGGAATAAAAAACTTAAAGTTTGTAGAGGACCATCCAATGAACATTCATGTACAGTTTGGCTTTAATCATATTTGTAGTTTCTGAGTAGAAGGCATTTGAACATTTTCCCATAGGGTCCAATGTTAATCTATGTTCTGCGGTGGTGGCCATCTTGGATTTCCGATCGGCATAAAAAACACACACTTTGTAGAGGACCTTCCAATGATCATTCCTGGGCAGTTTGGTTTCAATTATCCAAGTGGTTTCAGAGAAGAAGCGTTTTGAAACATTTTTCCCATAGGGTCCAATGTTAAACTAAGTCCTGCCGTAGCCGCCATTTTTAATTTCATATCGGAACAAAAAACCTAAAGTTTGTAGAGGACCATTCAATGAACATTCATGTACAGTTTTGCTTTAATCATATTTGTAGTTTCTGAGAAGAAGGCATTTGAACATTTTCCCATAGGGTCCAATGTTGATCTATGTCCTGCGGTGGCGGCCATCTTGAATTTTCGATCGGCATAAAAAAACAGAAACTTTGTAGAGGACCTTCCAATGATCATTCCTGGGCAGTTTGGTTTCAATTGTCCAAGTGGTTTCAGAGAAGAAGCGTTTTGAAACATTTTTCCCATAGGGTCCAATGTTAAACTAAGTCCTGCCGTAGCCGCCATTTTCAATTTCATATCGGAACAAAAAACGTAAAGTTTGTAGAGGACCATCCAATGAACATTCATGTACATATTGGCTTTAATAATATTTGTAGTTTCTGAGAAGAAGGCATTTGAACATTTTCCCATAGGGTCCAATGTTAATCTATGTATTGCGGTGGCAGCCATCTTGGATTTCCAATCGGCATAAAAAACACAAAATTTGTAGAGGACCTTCCAATGATCATTCCTGGGCAGTTTGGTTTCAACTGTCCTAGTGGTTTCAGAGAAGAAGCGTTTTGAAACATTTTCCCCATAGGGTCCAATGTTAAACTAGGTCCTGCCGTAGCCGCCATTTTGAATTTCATATCGGAACAAAAAACGTATAGTTTGTAGAGGACCATCCAATGAACATTCTTGTACAGTTTGGCTTTAATCATATTTGTAGTTTCTGAGAAGAAGACATTTGAACATTTTCCCATAGGGTCCAATGTTAATCTATGTCCTGCGGTGGCGGCCATCTTGGATTTCCGATCGGCATAAAAAACATAAAATTTGTAGAGGACCTTCCAATGATCATTCCTGGGCAGTTTGGTTTCAACTGTCCAAGTGGTTTCAGAGAAGAAGCATTTTGAAACATTTTCCCCATAGGGTCCAATGTTAAACTAAGTCCTGCCGTAGCCGCCATTTTGAATTTCATACCAAAACAACAAACCTAAAGTTTGTAGAGGACCATCTAATGAACATTCATGTACAGTTTGGCTTTAATCATATTTGTAGTTTCTGAGAAGAAGGCATTTGAATATTTTCCCATAGGGTCCAATGTTAATCTATGTCCTGCGGTGGCGGCCATCTTGGATTTTCGATCGGCATAAAAAACACACACCGTGTAGAGGACCTTCCAATGATCATTCCTGGGCAGTTTGGTTTCAACTGTCCAAGTGGTTTCAGAGAAGAAGCATTTTGAAACATTTTTCCCATAGGGTCCAATGTTAAACTAAGTCCTGCCGTAGCCGCCATTTTGAATTTCATATCGGAACAAAAAACCTTAAGATTGTAGAGGACCATCCAATGAACATTCATGTACAGTTTGGCTTTAATCATATTTGTAGTTTCTGAGAAGAAGGCATTTGAATATTTTCCCATAGGGTCCAATGTTAATCTATGTCCTGCAGTGGCGGCCATCTTGGATTTCCGATCGGCATAAAAAACAGAAACTTTGTAGAGGACATTCCAATGATCATTCCTGGGCAGTTTGGTTTCAACTGTCAAAGTGGTTTCAGAGAAGAAGCATTTTGAAACATTTTTCCCATAGGGTCCAATGTTAAACTAAGTCCTGCCGTAGCCGCCATTTTGAATTTCATATCGGAACAAAAAACCTTAAGATTGTAGAGGACCATCCAATGAACATTCATGTACTGTTTGGCTTTAATCATATTTGTAGTTTCTGAGAAGAAGGCATTTGAACATTTTCCCATAGGGTCCAATGTTAATCTATGTCCTGCGGTGGCGGCCATCTTGGATTTTCGATCGGCATAAAAAACATAAAATTTGTAGAGGACCTTCCAATGATCATTCCTGGGCAGTTTGGTTTCAACTGTCCAAGTGGTTTCAGAGAAGAAGCATTTTGAAACATTTTTCCCATAGGGTCCAATGTTAAACTAAGTCCTGCCGTAGCCGCCATTTTGAATTTCATACTGGAACAAAAAACCTAAAGTTTGTAGAGGACCATCTAATGAACATTCATGTACAGTTTGGCTTTAATCATATTTGTAGTTTCTGAGAAGAAGGCATTTGAATATTTTCCCATAGGGTCCAATGTTAATCTATGTCCTGCGGTGGCGGCCATCTTGGATTTTCGATCGGCATAAAAAACACACACCGTGTAGAGGACCTTCCAATGATCATTCCTGGGCAGTTTGGTTTCAACTGTCCAAGTGGTTTCAGAGAAGAAGCATTTTGAAACATTTTTCCCATAGGGTCCAATGTTAAACTAAGTCCTGCCGTAGCCGCCATTTTGAATTTCATACCGGAACAAAAAACATAAAGTTTGTAGAGGACCATCTAATGAACATTCATGTACAGTTTGGCTTTAATCATATTTGTAGTTTCTGAGAAGAAGGCATTTGAATATTTTCCCATAGGGTCCAATGTTAATCTATGTCCTGCGGTGGCGGCCATCTTGGATTTTCGATCGGCATAAAAAACACACACCGTGTAGAGGACCTTCCAATGATCATTCCTGGGCAGTTTGGTTTCAACTGTCCAAGTGGTTTCAGAGAAGAAGCATTTTGAAACATTTTTCCCATAGGGTCCAATGTTAAACTAAGTCCTGCCGTAGCCGCCATTTTGAATTTCATATCGGAACAAAAAACCTTAAGATTGTAGAGGACCATCCAATGAACATTCATGTACAGTTTGGCTTTAATCATATTTGTAGTTTCTGAGAAGAAGGCATTTGAATATTTTCCCATAGGGTCCAATGTTAATCTATGTCCTGCAGTGGCGGCCATCTTGGATTTCCGATCGGCATAAAAAACAGAAACTTTGTAGAGGACATTCCAATGATCATTCCTGGGCAGTTTGGTTTCAACTGTCAAAGTGGTTTCAGAGAAGAAGCATTTTGAAACATTTTTCCCATAGGGTCCAATGTTAAACTAAGTCCTGCCGTAGCCGCCATTTTGAATTTCATATCGGAACAAAAAACCTTAAGATTGTAGAGGACCATCCAATGAACATTCATGTACTGTTTGGCTTTAATCATATTTGTAGTTTCTGAGAAGAAGGCATTTGAACATTTTCCCATAGGGTCCAATGTTAATCTATGTCCTGCGGTGGCGGCCATCTTGGATTTCCGATCGGCATAAAAAACATAAAATTTGTAGAGGACCTTCCAATGATCATTCCTGGGCAGTTTGGTTTCAATTATCCAAGTGGTTTCAGAGAAGAAGCGTTTTGAAACATTTTTCCCATAGGGTCCAATGTTAAACTAAGTCCTGCCGTAGCCGCCATTTTGAATTTCATATCGGAATAAAAAACTTAAAGTTTGTAGAGGACCATCCAATGAACATTCATGTACAGTTTGGCTTTAATCATATTTGTAGTTTCTGAGTAGAAGGCATTTGAACATTTTCCCATAGGGTCCAATGTTAATCTATGTTCTGCGGTGGTGGCCATCTTGGATTTCCGATCGGCATAAAAAACACACACTTTGTAGAGGACCTTCCAATGATCATTCCTGGGCAGTTTGGTTTCAATTATCCAAGTGGTTTCAGAGAAGAAGCGTTTTGAAACATTTTTCCCATAGGGTCCAATGTTAAACTAAGTCCTGCCGTAGCCGCCATTTTTAATTTCATATCGGAACAAAAAACCTAAAGTTTGTAGAGGACCATTCAATGAACATTCATGTACAGTTTTGCTTTAATCATATTTGTAGTTTCTGAGAAGAAGGCATTTGAACATTTTCCCATAGGGTCCAATGTTGATCTATGTCCTGCGGTGGCGGCCATCTTGAATTTTCGATCGGCATAAAAAAACAGAAACTTTGTAGAGGACCTTCCAATGATCATTCCTGGGCAGTTTGGTTTCAATTGTCCAAGTGGTTTCAGAGAAGAAGCGTTTTGAAACATTTTTCCCATAGGGTCCAATGTTAAACTAAGTCCTGCCGTAGCCGCCATTTTCAATTTCATATCGGAACAAAAAACGTAAAGTTTGTAGAGGACCATCCAATGAACATTCATGTACATATTGGCTTTAATAATATTTGTAGTTTCTGAGAAGAAGGCATTTGAACATTTTCCCATAGGGTCCAATGTTAATCTATGTATTGCGGTGGCAGCCATCTTGGATTTCCAATCGGCATAAAAAACACAAAATTTGTAGAGGACCTTCCAATGATCATTCCTGGGCAGTTTGGTTTCAACTGTCCTAGTGGTTTCAGAGAAGAAGCGTTTTGAAACATTTTCCCCATAGGGTCCAATGTTAAACTAGGTCCTGCCGTAGCCGCCATTTTGAATTTCATATCGGAACAAAAAACGTATAGTTTGTAGAGGACCATCCAATGAACATTCTTGTACAGTTTGGCTTTAATCATATTTGTAGTTTCTGAGAAGAAGACATTTGAACATTTTCCCATAGGGTCCAATGTTAATCTATGTCCTGCGGTGGCGGCCATCTTGGATTTCCGATCGGCATAAAAAACATAAAATTTGTAGAGGACCTTCCAATGATCATTCCTGGGCAGTTTGGTTTCAACTGTCCAAGTGGTTTCAGAGAAGAAGCATTTTGAAACATTTTCCCCATAGGGTCCAATGTTAAACTAAGTCCTGCCGTAGCCGCCATTTTGAATTTCATACCAAAACAACAAACCTAAAGTTTGTAGAGGACCATCTAATGAACATTCATGTACAGTTTGGCTTTAATCATATTTGTAGTTTCTGAGAAGAAGGCATTTGAATATTTTCCCATAGGGTCCAATGTTAATCTATGTCCTGCGGTGGCGGCCATCTTGGATTTTCGATCGGCATAAAAAACACACACCGTGTAGAGGACCTTCCAATGATCATTCCTGGGCAGTTTGGTTTCAACTGTCCAAGTGGTTTCAGAGAAGAAGCATTTTGAAACATTTTTCCCATAGGGTCCAATGTTAAACTAAGTCCTGCCGTAGCCGCCATTTTGAATTTCATATCGGAACAAAAAACCTTAAGATTGTAGAGGACCATCCAATGAACATTCATGTACAGTTTGGCTTTAATCATATTTGTAGTTTCTGAGAAGAAGGCATTTGAATATTTTCCCATAGGGTCCAATGTTAATCTATGTCCTGCAGTGGCGGCCATCTTGGATTTCCGATCGGCATAAAAAACAGAAACTTTGTAGAGGACATTCCAATGATCATTCCTGGGCAGTTTGGTTTCAACTGTCAAAGTGGTTTCAGAGAAGAAGCATTTTGAAACATTTTTCCCATAGGGTCCAATGTTAAACTAAGTCCTGCCGTAGCCGCCATTTTGAATTTCATATCGGAACAAAAAACCTTAAGATTGTAGAGGACCATCCAATGAACATTCATGTACTGTTTGGCTTTAATCATATTTGTAGTTTCTGAGAAGAAGGCATTTGAACATTTTCCCATAGGGTCCAATGTTAATCTATGTCCTGCGGTGGCGGCCATCTTGGATTTTCGATCGGCATAAAAAACATAAAATTTGTAGAGGACCTTCCAATGATCATTCCTGGGCAGTTTGGTTTCAACTGTCCAAGTGGTTTCAGAGAAGAAGCATTTTGAAACATTTTTCCCATAGGGTCCAATGTTAAACTAAGTCCTGCCGTAGCCGCCATTTTGAATTTCATACTGGAACAAAAAACCTAAAGTTTGTAGAGGACCATCTAATGAACATTCATGTACAGTTTGGCTTTAATCATATTTGTAGTTTCTGAGAAGAAGGCATTTGAATATTTTCCCATAGGGTCCAATGTTAATCTATGTCCTGCGGTGGCGGCCATCTTGGATTTTCGATCGGCATAAAAAACACACACCGTGTAGAGGACCTTCCAATGATCATTCCTGGGCAGTTTGGTTTCAACTGTCCAAGTGGTTTCAGAGAAGAAGCATTTTGAAACATTTTTCCCATAGGGTCCAATGTTAAACTAAGTCCTGCCGTAGCCGCCATTTTGAATTTCATACCGGAACAAAAAACATAAAGTTTGTAGAGGACCATCTAATGAACATTCATGTACAGTTTGGCTTTAATCATATTTGTAGTTTCTGAGAAGAAGGCATTTGAATATTTTCCCATAGGGTCCAATGTTAATCTATGTCCTGCGGTGGCGGCCATCTTGGATTTTCGATCGGCATAAAAAACACACACCGTGTAGAGGACCTTCCAATGATCATTCCTGGGCAGTTTGGTTTCAACTGTCCAAGTGGTTTCAGAGAAGAAGCATTTTGAAACATTTTTCCCATAGGGTCCAATGTTAAACTAAGTCCTGCCGTAGCCGCCATTTTGAATTTCATATCGGAACAAAAAACCTTAAGATTGTAGAGGACCATCCAATGAACATTCATGTACAGTTTGGCTTTAATCATATTTGTAGTTTCTGAGAAGAAGGCATTTGAATATTTTCCCATAGGGTCCAATGTTAATCTATGTCCTGCAGTGGCGGCCATCTTGGATTTCCGATCGGCATAAAAAACAGAAACTTTGTAGAGGACATTCCAATGATCATTCCTGGGCAGTTTGGTTTCAACTGTCAAAGTGGTTTCAGAGAAGAAGCATTTTGAAACATTTTTCCCATAGGGTCCAATGTTAAACTAAGTCCTGCCGTAGCCGCCATTTTGAATTTCATATCGGAACAAAAAACCTTAAGATTGTAGAGGACCATCCAATGAACATTCATGTACTGTTTGGCTTTAATCATATTTGTAGTTTCTGAGAAGAAGGCATTTGAACATTTTCCCATAGGGTCCAATGTTAATCTATGTCCTGCGGTGGCGGCCATCTTGGATTTCCGATCGGCATAAAAAACATAAAATTTGTAGAGGACCTTCCAATGATCATTCCTGGGCAGTTTGGTTTCAACTGTCCAAGTGGTTTCAGAGAAGAAGCATTTTGAAACATTTTTCCCATAGGGTCCAATGTTAAACTAAGTCCTGCCGTAGCCGCCATTTTGAATTTCATACCGGAACAAAAAACATAAAGTTTGTAGAGGACCATCTAATGAACATTCATGTACAGTTTGGCTTTAATCATATTTGTAGTTTCTGAGAAGAAGGCATTTGAATATTTTCCCATAGGGTCCAATGTTAATCTATGTCCTGCGGTGGCGGCCATCTTGGATTTTCGATCGGCATAAAAAACACACACCGTGTAGAGGACCTTCCAATGATCATTCCTGGGCAGTTTGGTTTCAACTGTCCAAGTGGTTTCAGAGAAGAAGCATTTTGAAACATTTTTCCCATAGGGTCCAATGTTAAACTAAGTCCTGCCGTAGCCGCCATTTTGAATTTCATATCGGAACAAAAAACCTTAAGATTGTAGAGGACCATCCAATGAACATTCATGTACAGTTTGGCTTTAATCATATTTGTAGTTTCTGAGAAGAAGGCATTTGAATATTTTCCCATAGGGTCCAATGTTAATCTATGTCCTGCAGTGGCGGCCATCTTGGATTTCCGATCGGCATAAAAAACAGAAACTTTGTAGAGGACATTCCAATGATCATTCCTGGGCAGTTTGGTTTCAACTGTCAAAGTGGTTTCAGAGAAGAAGCATTTTGAAACATTTTTCCCATAGGGTCCAATGTTAAACTAAGTCCTGCCGTAGCCGCCATTTTGAATTTCATATCGGAACAAAAAACCTTAAGATTGTAGAGGACCATCCAATGAACATTCATGTACTGTTTGGCTTTAATCATATTTGTAGTTTCTGAGAAGAAGGCATTTGAACATTTTCCCATAGGGTCCAATGTTAATCTATGTCCTGCGGTGGCGGCCATCTTGGATTTCCGATCGGCATAAAAAACATAAAATTTGTAGAGGACCTTCCAATGATCATTCCTGGGCAGTTTGGTTTCAACTGTCCAAGTGGTTTCAGAGAAGAAGCATTTTGAAACATTTTTCCCATAGGGTCCAATGTTAAACTAAGTCCTGCCGTAGCCGCCATTTTGAATTTCATACTGGAACAAAAAACCTAAAGTTTGTAGAGGACCATCTAATGAACATTCATGTACAGTTTGGCTTTAATCATATTTGTAGTTTCTGAGAAGAAGGCATTTGAATATTTTCCCATAGGGTCCAATGTTAATCTATGTCCTGCGGTGGCGGCCATCTTGGATTTTCGATCGGCATAAAAAACACACACCGTGTAGAGGACCTTCCAATGATCATTCCTGGGCAGTTTGGTTTCAACTGTCCAAGTGGTTTCAGAGAAGAAGCATTTTGAAACATTTTTCCCATAGGGTCCAATGTTAAACTAAGTCCTGCCGTAGCCGCCATTTTGAATTTCATATCGGAACAAAAAACCTTAAGATTGTAGAGGACCATCCAATGAACATTCATGTACTGTTTGGCTTTAATCATATTTGTAGTTTCTGAGAAGAAGGCATTTGAACATTTTCCCATAGGGTCCAATGTTAATCTATGTCCTGCGGTGGCGGCCATCTTGGATTTTCGATCAGCATAAAAAACATAAAATTTGTAGAGGACCTTCCAATGATCATTCCTGGGCAGTTTGGTTTCAACTGTCCAAGTGGTTTCAGAGAAGAAGCATTTTGAAACATTTTTCCCATAGGGTCCAATGTTAAACTAAGTCCTGCCGTAGCCGCCATTTTGAATTTCATACTGGAACAAAAAACCTAAAGTTTGTAGAGGACCATCTAATGAACATTCATGTACAGTTTGGCTTTAATCATATTTGTAGTTTCTGAGAAGAAGGCATTTGAATATTTTCCCATAGGGTCCAATGTTAATCTATGTCCTGCGATGGCGGCCATCTTGGATTTCCGATCGGCATAAAAAACATAAAATTTGTAGAGGACCTTCCAATGATCATTCCTGGGCAGTTTGGTTTCAACTGTCCAAGTGGTTTCAGAGAAGAAGCATTTTGAAACATTTTTCCCATAGGGTCCAATGTTAAACTAAGTCCTGCCGTAGCCGCCATTTTGAATTTCATATCGGAACAAAAAACCTTAAGATTGTAGAGGACCATCCAATGAACATTCATGTACAGTTTGACTTTAATCATATTTGTAGTTTCTGAGAAGAAGGCATTTGAACATTTTCCCATAGGGTCCAATGTTAATCTATGTCCTGCGATGGCGGCCATCTTGGATTTCCGATCGGCATAAAAAACAGTAACTTAGTAAAGGACATTCCAATGATCATTCCTGTACAGTTTGGGTTCAGTCAGTTCATTAGTTTCAGAGAAGAAGATCTTTGAAATTTCGGCCAATCAGAGCATATTATTGGCCTTGGCAGCCATATTGAATATCCGACTGGAATGAAAAACAGTAACTTTGTAGAGGACCATCCAAGGAACATTCCTGCTAAGTTCGGTTCCAATCGGCCAAGTGGTTTCGGAGAAGAAGCTTGAAATGTGAAAAGTTTACAGACGACAGACGACGGACGCCAAGTGATGGCAATAGTTCACATGGACCTTTGGTCCAGGTGAACTAAAAATCAATAATTCTATCAAACAATGTAGGGATTCACTTTGTATTTTAGGGACTACTATTTCATACATCCTTTCAACTTGTTTTTTTTAGTGGTATTACACCAAAAAGCTACAAACCATGTGCATCCAGCCACGGTTCTTACAAGACATCAAAACACTGTGAGCTACTTCTGCCATATTCCATGAGAGTCTGTTGTAATAGGGATACGCACTCTGAAAAATAGAAAAATAACAACAAATGTATGTTACCAATGAAGGAAAATCATATCTGATATCCCTTTGATTGCTATTCATCATCCATCAGTCACAGAATGTTTTTAATGATAAACAAGAATAAAAATCCTAATAAATATGAAGCAGTGTTAATTTTACCGACTATTAGTTTACAAAACCTTAGCAATATTTTGTTTAATACAGTCGATTTATTGTACTTAATGCGGCCGTGTAAATTGTAATAAAATTATTCAAATTGTGTTATTGATAACATGAAATCCATTGAAGTGGGCGGGACTGGAAGGGATATTTTGGGGACAGTAAGGAATTTTGCTTTGTACAGACCTGTTTACCCCAATTGACACTAAAGAGTAGTATTTGCTCCAGCTCAGCGTAGTTTGGCAATGTTGAGAGTAGTTTTCGGAAATTGAAAACAATGGTTTCCGATTCATGAGCTGGTTCCATAATGGCATATACACACAGTATATACATACCAAATATCTACCTTAGTTACATGTATCTACTGAAGATGGGTGCACGGGTGGCTCAATGAGTTAGGTCATACAGTACAGAAAGGGACATACCGTGATCAATCACCGTGATAGTGGTCATGTCTAGGAGAGTGATGGGGATTAAAATTTTAAATTCATGTCGGTGATCAGGGGGCAATAAAACACCAGTTGTTAATCTTGTAATCAAGTGTGTCGTTTTACAGGTAAACTAGTCAGATAAGATGTACAGGTGAAATTACGTTTTTATATCGCCTATTATTTTTTTTTCAGGTACTGTCTCCGATTCCCTTCAGAATTTAAAAAAAACCATTTGTATTTCTTTCCTCAAAACGTAAAACATCCTTGAACGTAATCCCGGGAATGAAATCCCGAGATCGAGAAAATAGCACGAGAACGGAGAGTTCATTTGAATTGATGAATAAAATGTAAATAATAAATGATTATTCAACTTCAATTCAGTGAAATCATGGGTTGTGCAAATTTGTTTCAAAGATTTTTAACCTTGGCTGTGTATTGCGTATCTACACGCGTATACGTGACCTGGCTTGTGCACAAATGAAGTTTCATAAACACATGCGCGATTTGTTACGTTTTAAAGCGTATGTCCAGTTCAATGTTACATTTTAGTTCAATAATATTTTTTATACGTTCAGTATTTTTCTTTATTTTAATCTTCATAGAAAACCCAGTTAAAACCCTTTTCGTGGTAGAAATACGTACTAAATAATTTGTATACGGTCATTGAAGAATTTGATTAAAAATTAACGAAACAAATATTTATAAACAGATCGTTCAAAGAAGTACTACATGTCCAAAAGTCACTAAATTTACAGATATATTTTGGAAATTAGCGGCTAATCTGCAGAAAATTTAGAAACGTGAAAGGAAATAAGGAATTAACCTTTATCATGATTTTACCCCTACAAATGTTTGACATTACACAGTATCTGACCAAAATCAAATGTCACCAGTTTATTTATTTATTCAAATTCAAATGTGTAAAACAGTTTACTTGAATTGTTAATTTTTTTCAATACGAGAGGTAAAAGTCCAAAACACAAAATAAACCAATATATCAATTTTAAGTCTGCTCTTTACCAACTATTAAACACTACAAAACCCGCGCTTGCAAAGTCTGTGCTTCAAAAACCCGTGCCTGCGGTTTAACTTGTAAACAAAAAATACATTTATGAAGTAGCCCGTATTTACGAATAATTCAATACATACTGAATTCAACCCAACAGAAGAAAAAAAATGAGAAATTAAAATTAAACAAGATAAAGTTCAGTTGCGGTTTCAACAAAATTCTTGATATAGAACTCGAGGTCATAAAGTAGAACTTTCTAAACCAAACGAAAACGATAACAAGACACACATTCTTTGGCAATGAAAAGCAACAAACAGTCAAATATTAACAGCAAGAGGATACAAAATTAATTGTCAAAAATACATCCTTCAGTAGCAATAATTATGGCTTACGATATTAAAATCAACAGGTAACGCTAATCTCTTAATTGGCGGTAAAATATCAATCGGCGCACAGGTGACCGAGAGCCATAAAATTTAATCCCCACCACCTTGTTTTATGGTCCTTTTTAGGTCTATCACAGTGGGTTTATGTCCGTGATGATATGTCTAAAGGTTTAAAAATTATGTCTCTCGGAGTGATCAATCACGGTATGTCCCTTTCTGTACAAACAAATTTTGAAAAAACGATGTTTGTTCAAGCGTAGAATAGTCAGGTTCAAACGTAGGGCGTAATTTACTGTAAAAAAGCGTAGTAAATACGGCGAAAACGTAGTAGTAAACAGGTCTGTGATCATGTTCTGCAACTTTTGGATTTTTTTTATCAGAGGAAAATAGTCGAAATCAGTTAAATAACTGAAAACAAATTCATCCATTTATTCATTGATCATCGATCAAGATAGCTTTCACATGCCAATGAAACTACAATCTTTTTTTTATTCAATTCTTAAATGTTTATTTGTACAAACCTTTTCACTAAAGGAATATGCATCTTCATTTGTAGCTATATTTGGTATTTCATTCAGTTTCAACAATGGTGCTAAGGAATCAGTGATAAAGTTACTTCCACAACCAACAATTCCTCTTAGTCGCTTTTCAGGTTCTTTCTGTAAATGTTATGAAATGTATGTTTCAATACAAAAGACAATTCAATGAAATCAACATTGGAATGAAATTTGCAATCGTTTAATTAATAGCTCCCATATATTTTACACTGTATGCACCCTGTGTGAAAACTCAAGTTCTCAAATTTTGCACCTCATCTGTTATCACCCGTTTAAAGAGTGAGCGAGTGATTGGTGCTTAGCACCAACTCAGCAATTTTTCAGCGTTATCATGGCAAGAACAAGTTCATTTTCAATGAGGTGATGATGAGGTCCGCTTTGTACTAGACCAACATGATTTTTATATTGCTACTTCACTGAAACAACAGTCTGCAGATAGACAGGTCGCCCTATTCGGACACATTATCCAATTCCGAGCTCCTTCTCTTTAATGCTGTGTGCTTAGCAAAGAAGCAACAAATACCAATTTCATAGTCTTTGGTTTGACCCGATCAGGGTGCGAAACCACGATCTACCGCACTCAAGGCAAGCACGCTAACCATTCACCACTCATGTGTTTCCTGCTTACAGAAGTTATTTATTTATATATGTAAACAATGAGATGTTTACATAGTTCTACTTCTAGCTCTATTTAATCAAATATTCAATGGATGAAAAACAATCTAATAAATAGCTGCCCCATGAGCACATGATATGCCCACCCCCTCATATGTTGGAAAATCTGGAAAAAAAGTGCTCATTTTAACAAAGTTTTACAACTTGGGAATGGCAAACAAGAACATCATTAAAATTGAAAGAGAGCTTACTTTGTTCAATATTTACATTTGGTAGATTTATGGTGTTTAAGGCCACTTTCAACAATATTTCAGCTATATCATGGCAGTCAGATTTATTGATGGAGGAAACCCAAGCACCAGAAGAAAACCACTGACCTGTCACAGGTAGTTGTAAATCCAACTACCATATGATCACGACCACGACAGCCCCTAAAATCAAAAGCGAGGAGCTTACTTTGTTCAATATTTACATTGCATAAAGAATCCATGAGATTTTGTGTAAGCATATATAAGATACCACAAAATGAGGTGAACATATTTATTTTCATGAAGAAAGCCCTGCAAGGCCAAAAAAAAAATATGTGTTTACGGTCACCCGACCTACCCTAATTTTTGCTAGCGACCCTATGATTTTTTACACACAATTCGGATAACCATTTTTGTTGTTTAACCAGTAGCAATGTTTTATTTATTCAACCGCTAGCTTTTTGTCGAAATTGAAAGCAAAGAAGGTAGAAAAACTGCATAATTCGTCATAAAACAGCTTCAATAAATGACGGCTTACCGGAAATTACGAAAATGAAATACCGGAATCGGAAACGACTATTTCCGGCTGTGCCGATAATTAAAAAAAAAAAAAAAAAAAAAAAAATTAATCCCAACCGACCGAACCTAGATTTTTTCGACATGCGACAGTAAACACACATTTTTTTTTTGGCCTAACTATACATTGGCACAATTCAGTGTTCTCAAAAGTTCTGTACTACACAGTACAGAGACCATTGTTTATGTAAACAACTATAATGGGATGTAAACAACTTTTTACAGGTCATGCAAAGTAAACCTGGTCACAACGAAATAATTATTCCAGTCTGTGATTTCAGCACTGATCCTACTGTCCTTGGCCAGTAAAAGTCTTTTTGCAGAAGAGGTAGGTTTGTAAGACGGGAACGACTGTATCACGCTATAATCTCAATTTCACTCAACTACATGTTTTCCGATGAGCAGCGACTGTTTAATCTTGTACACATTTTACATACCTTTCCGTCATCTAACAATTTCATTAATTCTTTGGTTGCTACATCACGACTATTATCTGTGTTAATGGAATGTAGTGTAAGCGTCCTACCTATAGAATAGATATATAAATATATATAATTAAAGTCTCTCATATCGAGGTTAATAAACAAAATCTCTGAAAAATTTATCTGGAGATTTCGGCCGTACAACCCAGCCTTCTTTAGCAGAACTTTATTATGTTATGATACATTTGAATTTGTCATAATGGATAGTGTCACAAAGTAAATAAAATAAAAATCACAGGAAATAGAACGTTACGTTTTTGTATTTAATCCATGGCGTTTGAATGTTCGCACTTTATTCATCCAAAGTTTTTAGATTGTCTCTCGGTAAGAATCAAATTTTTTCTAAAGCCACAATTTCATAATCATTCACGGAATGTTCAGTGGAATTAAAATGAATTACTATTGGATCAGGTTTCTGCCTTCTGATTAGTGATAAATTTAACAAATGTCTTTGGTACAGGGTGTCTCCGGTTTCTCCAACGTAAATAAATTTGTCACAATGTTTACAAAATAAATGGCTCCTACTGCTATAGCTGTCTAATTTACTCATTTTTATGATTTTATTGGATCTAAATAGTTCAAAAGATCTGGAATGATTTGATGTTTGTTACTGCAAAAAATCTTTAAGATATCTAGAATAACAAAAAAAATATGTAAAAAAAAAACATGTCAAAATTGTCAGGAGTGCAACACTTTTTTGTGACACTTTAAAAAATCCTTAATTTTCAACAACCTACCACAGTGCTAAATCAAACAATATGTTATCAAAATCTATTTCATCACAAACTTTGATATGTTGACATACTTTAAGATAGCAATAGATCATGCTTCACATTTATTATGCATAAAAATATGGCTTTGTAAAAAAGATGTACCTAGTCAGGAGTGCAACAAACATTTATGCAAGTTTTCCTAAATTACATTGTAGAAATGTTGTCTCTTAGTTTTCAAAGATATGGGGTATAAATAAATCTTAATACATCATTGCTGCTTCAAAACCATAGTTAAAGGATACACTAAAATCAGTAGTAAGGCCAAGAATGTCACATTAAAGGCAGCACCCTCAAATGTCAGGAGTGCAACATTTGATATTTTCTTAGACATATTTTCTTTTAAATGTAACTAAAATCACATTTGTCTTTCTATTTCAACAGAGACTGACTAAGAGAACAGATAAAACCCATTTACCTGTTTGAGATACATAAAATATCTCTCACAGAAGCATTTGATTCATGTCAGGAGTGCAACTAGTTTTAAGTGATCTTCTACACAGTCTAAATTATAGCTTTTTATATGGATGATTTAAATAAAATGAGATCCTGTCAATATGAGAATTATTTTTTATAATTCAGGTTTATACACATAAGGACAAATTTCGCTTCTCCTCTTGGTACCTCTAAGTCCATAGCATTTTTCATACACCACGAACTACTTTTGTTTTCAGTCATTACCCATTGTTTCGGCCATTGTGGGTTATTATCTGTTGTTCTTCTCGAACTCTCTTTTAAAATATTTCTACTGCATAATTCTCAACTGTCTTGGATTTAACTAACTATTCTACGTGTCACTATTCACATATATGCTATGAACAATAACAACGACAACAGGACCAAGTAAACATAGCTTACACGTGCGTGTATATACTTTAAATTTGTGTGACTGGATTTTTAAATTTCACAGCACGTGAGTTTGTTTCTATTTTCGTTACCGTAATTGTTATTATGAGTGGTAGGAAACGAAAAAAATTATGACCCTATTGCCCCTAGAAACTGGCCAAAAGAACGCTATATTGAAAAGTTGAAGCATATGGGAATCGGAATCAACACTTCATGGAAAGTGGAAGTGTTGAGACAATTATATATGGCAAATCTTCCTAACAATACTACTATCACATCTGATCAGGAAGAGGAGATCAATGTAGTGCAAAATACGTCAGAAAACGTTCAAGTTACTAACGTTCCAGCCGTAACGACAGCAGCTTCATCGGGACTAGATCGCCAACGCCCTGTCGTAAATTCCGCAGCTGCGGAAGGATTCTCTTCACTAGGAAGTGAATCGCGTATGAATACATGTAGCACTACAGACGTGCAAAATGTAAATAATGAGGCCCTGTTAAGGGAAACCACGTGCGCTTTACGATCCGCCACTGAAACTCTTTCCAGTATTTCAAAATTTATGTTACAACAATCAAATAATACTGTAGAATTTGACAAAACTGGATACACTCTGGCTTCCGCCGCGAAGGCTTTGAATAGTATCGAAGATTTACCAGATTTACGAGAAGTAAACACCACCGGAGTTAATTTACAACATCAAGTGTTTAGTCATCAGAAGGCCGTGTACTCCGAAGATCTGCCTAAAATGGATTTTGTATCTCCACCCGTAAAGAAACAAATCCTTGAAGGTAAGGATATAAATTTAACCATCCTATTGTCTTTAAAATATGATTTACCGCAACAACACACAATGCAATCTGGAGGTTTGACTGTAGAGCTAAACACAAAGAAAGACGTTAGACTCGAACACAATCTCTCGTTGGAGGAATTTAATCGGGCCTTCAGAAAATATAGAAATATAATGTGCAATGCATATCCACACAGAAAGGCAGAATTAGAGCAATACGAGGCAGATATAAATGAGATAGCCCATAACTATGGCCCTTGCTTTTATACTTATCACAAAATGTTCTCTGCCAAGGCAGCGACTGCCATTACAGAACACAACATCCTTATAAACTGGTCTAAAGTCGATGACAAACTTTTAAATTTGGTCACACACAACGTGCAAAGCAGAGCCTGCAATCTTTGTGGCAATTTTGATCACTCTTCCAAATTCTGTGACCGAGCTAAGCACGGAATGCCAGATGCCGCCCCAAGTACCCAGACATCTAACTTCCTTTTAGGTGCCAGAAGTACTGACAAGAGGGGTAGACCAGTCACTGCTGTAAATGGTCAAGAAGTCTGCAATAACTTCAATTATAACGTCTGTTTCCGTAAGGATTGCAAACTACTACATGCCTGCTTACAATGTTCTAGTAAAACACATGGATTAAAACTATGCCAATCTTCAAGAGCAGGAAAACAGACAAACACAACTATGTCTACGAAAACAGACTCTGTATCGCATTCAAAACAGCCTAACGTCCAGTCTAGACAATTAAACAGAAATTTACATGTACCCAAGTCAAATAATATCTGACTAGATACAAATGATGTTGATGCTTGTATGTCGCCCATAGATGTAGATAGATTAGGATTTGAACTTCAAAAACACCCAGATAGACATTTCGTAGAATATTTACTTTCAGGTCTACGTTTCGGTTTCGATACTATGGTATCCACTTTAGATTTGCCAATAATTGAATGTAAAAATTTACTCTCTGCTGTTACAGACCCGGAAACCGTGGATTCATTAATAGAACAAGAAGTGCAGAAAGGTTATATTAAAGGTCCTTTTGATGCTCCTCCATTTTCAGTATACCGAGTAAGCCCGATAGGTATTGCTGAAGGCAAATATTCTGGTAAAAAACATTTAATACTAGATCTCTCTTCGCCACACAACGACGCAGTACACTCTAGTATAAATGACCTCATCGATAAAGAGTCTTGCTCCCTCTCATACGTGAAAATAGATGACGCTATTAGCGCAATTAAACACTGCGGCAAACATGCAATTCTTAATAAAACAGATATCACTGATGCTTTTAAACAGCTTGGCATACGTAGGGATCAGCACCATCTATATTGTATGAAATGGAAAGGTCTGTACTATTACTACGTCAGGCTCTGTTTCGGATCCCGCAGTTCTCCATGTATTTTTGACACTTTGTCCCAAGCTGTTTGTTGGATAGCACAGGAAAATTATGGAATCCGCATTATTTTACATTTACTAGATGACTTTCTTACCATTCAATCGCCTGAAACATGTGGTTTCAGAACAATGACTATCCTTACAGTGATTTTTAATCGACTCAAAATCCCTATCTCAAAGAAAAAGACAGTAGGACCTACAACCACTTTGGAATATTTAGGTATTATCCTTGACACAGATCTTTTTGAAGCTAGACTACCCGAAGCAAAGATTGAAAGGATAGTCACATTTATCCAGAGTTCTATAGAAATGAAGTCTGTTAGAAAACGTGAACTACTGCAATTGCTCGGACATTTCAATTTTGCGGCTAGAATCATACGCCCCGGGAGATCTTTTGTGAGCCATCTAATTAGTTTATCTACCAAGGTCGATAAATTGCATCACTTCATAACTTTATCGAAAGAATGTAGAGAAGATTTGCGTATGTGGTCTACTTTCTTGAGCGGTTGGAATCAGATTTCTTTCTTCTATGACGATCAGATTACTGTGGCTGGTGACATGGAGTTATTTACAGATGCAGCCTCAAACTTCGGTTTCGGAGGCTATTTCCAAAGGAAATGGTTTAGTAGCGAATGGCCCTTGGAATTAGCTTCGTCATTAGAAAGTAATTGGTCCATGGCGTTCAGAGAACTCTACCCCATAGTTGTAGCCGCTTATCTATGGGGTCACTTATGGTGTAGGAAACGTATTATGTTCCACTGTGATAACGAAGCAGTCGTTAATATTGTTAATAAGGGTAGGTAAAAAAATGGCAGATATTATGAAACTGATGCGTACATTAATATGGCTATCCGTTCGGAACAATTTTATTATTCACTGTAAACATATTCCAGGTGTTAAAAATGTTATAGCTGACGCTTTGTCCCGTTTTAATTTTCAGACATTCAGAGCGGCAGCCCCAGCGGCAGAGGAACATCCAACGCCATGTCCACCATACTGCAAAATAATTTGGAATTAAATAAGACAGTTCAGCAAATCATGGATAGATCGCTAGCAAAGGGGACTCTCACGCAGTATGAGTGTGGCTTCAATTCATACAAACAATTTTTATTATTAGCTGGTTTTTCTTGGAACGATAAGTATGAGATGCCACCTTTATCAGAAGATTCCTTAATTCACTATGCCACACACTGCCATAAACATCTTAATCTCAAATGTTCCACAATTAAGCTTTACATCTGCGGAATTCGTTATAAATTCTTACAGTCTGGAATTCCAAACCTCTTCAGTAATTGTTGCTCATCAAAAATGTTCAGATTGGAAGCCATTTATAAAGGGATAAAGAAATCTGAAGTCAAGAATACAAGGGAAAGACTTCCCATTACCTACGATATATTATTAGACATATGTAGTCATCTACAAAAAGGAATATTTTCGGTATACACAGATATACTTATTGAAACAGCTTGTATCATTGCTTATTTTGGATTCTTAAGATGTGGCGAATTCACTGTAAATATTGAATTCGATACCGAGTGTAATCTCTGCCTTGAAGATATCCGATTTGTCGATGACAGTGCAGTATTACATCTCAAATCTTCCAAAACAGATCCGTTCAGACTGGGAGTGGATATTCACCTATTTCGTAATGATTCAGCTGTATGCCCAGTAAAAATTCTACACAAGTATCTCAACACGAGACTTTCCAAATTCAACAAGAATTCCAGCAGTGACCCTTTATTCCTTATGGAAGACGGAGAAGCATTGACCCGCTTGTACTTCATTTCACACTTAAAATCTATACTACAATTCCTAGGTCACAATTCTGATAAATATAATGGACACAGTTTCAGAATAGGAGCAACTACTTCAGTGGCATCTAAAATTGAAGATCACCTTATTAAAGTACTCGGACGGTGGAATTCACAATGTTACACACGTTATATTCATACGCCGTTATCTACTATAAAACAAGCTCAACTCGCATTAATAAATTAGAAATTGATAACTAAAGGTACATAGCTAGAAACATGATCCGAGACCTGTGCTGATTTTATGTAATCAAGTTTACTGTGAATACATTCAGGATCACAGTGATATTTGTATGGAATAGAATATGTGGTGCACCACTTTCACTCAAAAGTAATCTCTTAGTGCAGGGGCATAATAATCCCCCTTTTTATATCTATTATTAGCACGTGGATTTCATCATCATAGATTCATTGATCCTGAAGAAGTAGCACTAGCGACTGAATAGTTTGAAGATGTGAATGTTAGTGCAGGGATATGTACAATGTACCGTATATCCCACGTCATTCAGGGGCATAATAATCCCCTAAGTTTTGTGATATACCTGTATGTGTTTTATTAGCAGGGGCATAATAATGATCAATCCTCTACTACCTACATTGTACATGTATATAGGATATGAAATATTATCTAGTTCTAGAATTAGTGGTAATATGTTTCCACAGTTTTATTATTGTTATGTTTTGATTAGTATCGTCATTATTTAACTGGTCGTGATAGAAGCAGATGCTCTCGAGTGAAAGTCAGGTTCCTGGTCAGGATATAAGGAACATTAATTGAATTTCAGTGTTTTTTCCAATGAACAGACGCTCTCGATCGAAACGATAACCAAGCTAACATTTTCAATAACTCATTTGCTGCTTCAGTGATTCATATTCTTATGTTTCGGACTTTAAACTACTAAACTGACATTCATTTTATATTAGTAGTCATTTAATAACCTCTCAGTGACAGAAGTGGTGAAAGAACTTTGTTGTGTAATATACTATGTAACTATCTGATCAGTTTTCCAACGATCAGATACTCTTGATTCAATGCGAGGATATATAAACTGTTGAGTCTCCGTGACAATATTGTAGAATAAAGTGTTGTGGACCTAACTTAGTACTATAGTTTTTACAATGTGCAGACGCTCTCCTTTGCCACGTACAGTTCCTATGTGGAGCATTATCAGTGTAACAATTTCTCTCACTATTTTCCGCAAGGTTATTTTCCTGTTGAAAAATTTCATGTTTGAGCTAGGTTTTATATTCATAACTGGAGTTCATCTATGCATTTACTATTCTAGTAAACCACCTTTGCTTATTAATTTCACATCCAATTTACATATATATATACTAGTAGTTTTATTATTATTTTTATTAGTAGTATTTCTAGCATTTACGAATATACTCTAGGTTAGTAGTAAAGTTTTCCTTTATAGTCTGGTCGTAGCAGTATTTCATTCATGACTGACATCAGTGTCAATATTTCATCTAAATTTGGGGTCCAGCTGTCTCGGTAATGATCCTATCATTTTACCTCAACATCTGTTCGTGGGGATAATTTCTGATTTTTCTATCATAAATTCCAAATTTGAGGTTATGTTGAAATTAAGGTCACAACACTCCTAACTTATAGCACAAACCTTGCACACTTTTCTGAGTCTTCTCTCGGACAAAGGTTTATGCTAACAGTTCTACAACCCAGATATCTACATTCCTTTCTGATACTTCAACTGGGCCGCAGCTCAACAAGGAATGAAGAAATCTGGGAGGTATAGCTTGGTGTCTTGTAGTAGCTTTATACTGGGTCAGACACTGGTCGTCTTCCAGCCGCTCTGATTCCCTCCAGTCTAAAGTTATGTTTGACAAGCAAACCGCAGTTTGCCTACAATGACACACTATTCTCGATCTGTCTATTTAAAATACTGGATGTTGTGATAGTACGCTGAGACAGCCAAACGCCAAATAAATATATGTTTTGTATATAGTAGTATGTTAGTTTGGTTTTTTTTGTAATAAACATATTATCTATGCTTGTGTCCTTTGTGTATAAACTTAGAATAATGTTTGAAAAAATTAAAAGTGTCAATGGCATTTTCTGTGCTTTTAATTTTGTGTAATAAAGCATTTTTGTTCATTTTTATTGGTCTCATGCTTTAATATCATTTAGGTATTAATACTAGAGACATTCTCTGACAAGGGAACATGTTTTCTAGGTTCATTAGCTATTGGAGATCAATTGACTTGTTAAAGTTTATGATAAATGCATTTATCTATTTTCTTATAGATAATTTATGGTTGACCATGTAAATGTTGCACTCCTGACATAAATATTTAAAAATCATTCAAATTTGATATAATCAATTTTCTAAGTATCCATAAAAATACTTGTAATTGTACATTAAACATCTATTTTCAATATTAATTTAGATTAATACATGTTTTAAATGTTTTTGTATAGTATATTTAAAAAATAAGTTGGAATTTTCGAGAAGTATGGCTGTAAACAAGTTACAAATAACTAGAAAAATGTTACTCTTTACCTATTGTATTACCCTTCAGCATCATAGTAATAAAATTTCTTTCAGCGACATCTGCCAAATTGGCTTGGATTGCAGAAAAAGGTCATTTTTGACAAATTTTATGACTTGCAGTCCTTCATGCTAACCTACTTGACAGAAGTCTGTGTCATATTGTATTTTTGAACCCCTGAAAATTCTACCCCAGGGTCAAATTTGTCATTGCTTTTTGAACCCCATCATTGTAAATTGAACCCCTCATTTTTACCATGGGTAGAGGGTTCAAAATACCATGGATAGGGGATTCGAAATACCATGGGTAAAGAAAGGGTTCAAAATACCATGGATAGGGGATTCGAAATACCATGGGTAGAGGGTTCAAAATACCATGGATAGGGGATTCGAAATACCATGGGTAGAGGGTTCAAAATAGCATGGATAGGGGATTCGAAATACCATGGTTAGAGGGTTCAAAATACCATGGATAGGGGATTCGAAATACCATGGATAGAGGGTTCAAAATACCATGGATAGGGGATTCAAAATACCATGGGTAGAGGGTTCAAAATACCATGGATAGGGGATTCGAAATACCATGGGTAGAGGGTTCAAAATACCATGGATAGGGGATTCGAAATACCATGGGTAGAGGGTTCAAAATACCATGGATAGGGGATTCAAAATACCATGGATAGGGGATTCGAAATACCATGGGTGGGTGAGTGTAAAAATACCATGAGTAGGGGGTTCAAAATACCATGGGTAGGGGGTTCATGAAACCATTGGTAGGGGGTTTGACAAGCAAAATTGGATTCAGACAAGTTAAAAATATGAAAGAATTTGTTTAAATAAATAGAAAATTGTTCTATATTCGGCTTTCAGGCAAGTAGGTGAAAAAAAATAAGGCAAAGACTGCTTTTGGGATTTGCATCTCCATGAAAAACAATAATCTTGGCAGCATATGTAAACTTAAATGACAAAATAAAAAAGTGTTTTGTTTTTTTGTAATTAAATGTTATATACCCAAATAATGCAAAATATAATAATAATCATTATATTTCCTAAAGAATCTCAACCAATAAAAATGGGTTAAATGTAAGATTGCAGCATTTCAGCTATATCATGGCATGAACACATTTTATAAACTAATTTCCTGCACTAGAATACCCTTAGATACAAGACATATTACAGATCATAGGAAAATTCTACCCAAATTCTTTGTCCTTACCGTTGCTTTTGGCTAGATTTGAATGGGCACAATTTTGTCTGTAGTAAAGGAAAAACTATAAAAACTGTATAAAAACATACAAGGGCAACGCAAAGCGTGGCATATCCCATCGCCTAAAAATTTGACCCAGTGACCTTGACCGTTGACCTATAACCTCGAAAATAACAATATTTCATGAAGATCCATCAGTCCAATATCAAAACCATATTTCGTGAAGAAAAGTTCAAATGGTGAATTTCTATGTTTGAATGCGTATAACTGCACATTAGAATCTAAGGATGTACAAGTGCATAGTTTTGGGCTTAATTCTAGAAAAACTCAATGAACCGGGATATGGTACTAATGTGCACATCTTCATATTAGGATCTTGCAATATACTAAGTTTCACAAACATCTCATTAAGCATGTGGGAGGAGTTGTGATGACAAAGTGCACGGTGAATTGTATCAAATTTCCAAGTCTAAACGGGCATAACTCTGGAAAAATTCAATGGACCAGGATATACTACTAATGTGCACATCTTCATATTAGGTTCTCACAATATATTAAGTTTCACAAACATCTCATTAAGCATGTGGGAGGAGTTGTGATGACAAAGCACATGGTGAATTGTCTCAAAATTTCTAATTCCAAAAAAGCGTAACAGGGGTAAACCTCAATGGACTGGGATATCCTACTAATGTGCACACCTTCATATTAGGATCTTGCAATGTACAAAGATTCATGAACTTCTGATTAATCATGTAGGAGAATTTGTGATGACAAAGTGCATACTGAATTGTCTCAAAAATTTGACCCGGTGACCTTGACCTTTGACCTTGAAAATCAATAGGATTCCAGATTCTCTTAAGGACTAAGTATGTACCAAGTTTGGTCAAAATCCATTGAAGGATGTTGATTCTAGAGTGTTCACAAGGATGATACGGAAGGACGGACGGACAGTAGCGCTAAAATTTTTAGAATCAAATCGTGAATGTGCAAATAGTTTCTTGTCTATAAGATGGTTCATTTCAAAAATATAGCTGAAATACTAAACAATTGACCGTCACAGAAAATTCTTACTTGGTAATATATCTGGAAACTTCCCAGCTTTAATGTCTTCCACTGCATACTCTGCAAACGAATTTGAAAAGGCCCCTGTATAAGAGCCGGAACCAGAAACTAAACTGTAATAAAATGCTGCCAAATGAATATCATCTGTCACTTCTATTGGACCCACAGTTACAACTGCGAGAGCAGTATTAGTTTTTGAACTATTGGCTTTAAAGGTCAGAATAACTGTAGAAATTGGTGCACAGATTGAGCCTTTAACATTTACCCGGCCATCGAACATCTGCAATGATTTAAGTTCAGAGGAAATACAAGCTGAGGCAGGAGCAGCTGTAACAGTCACTGTCTGAAAGAAAAAAAAATATTATTGATTGACAACTACAGGGATGATCCTGGTTAAAAAGTAAAATAAAAGAACCGCCTAGCGCATAAATGAACGACATATCCCCCCGCACTTGCATAATATTTAGTTTTATATATTTATAGAAAGCAGCCTTGCAGTCTTAATGTATAACATACTTTATTGAAGGATGGAGTATATTGCAGCATGATCTCAATAATATACAGGAAGTACTCCACTTTGAACACTGTGTAAACCTCTGATGTAAATATAGATTTTCCCTCAAAACCCTTGCTTCAAATATTTCCATGTAAAAACCCATCCAGGATAATGATAATTACAAGCCACATGCAAAAAATTAATCAAATCTATCCATGTTTACTGAAGTTATTGCGTAAACAAGACACAATTCTAAAAATCGGTGATTCTTCAACCAAAAACTAAGATTTTTCCCCAAAACCCTTGCTTCAAATATTTCCATGTTAGAACCCATCAAAGATAATGATAATTACAAGCCACATGCATCTTTACTCATGTTATCGCATAAACAAGAAAATGTGACGGACGAACAGACAGTCGCTATTACTATATCCCCTCACCGCTATCGCGGGGGGGGGAGGATAATAACTGAATCAATGAAAAATTGCTGAAACCATGTACACACCCTTTCAAAATGGTCATTGTTGACCTGGTCTGACCTTGTCCAGCATCTTTCTGAAAACAATTTTTATAAATAACTGAAACTAGAGGCTCAGGTGAGCCTGTATCGCTCACCTGACATAAATAAGTCCTCTTAAGAATGTCTGCATGCTGAATACATCTAAGTTACTATTCAAATCCCATACTGCCATAGGGTTCTATGTTAAAACTATGTCTGCTCATGGCAGCCATCTTGGATGGAGGTCGTGGTCACCGGACACAATTTTGAAAGTATACTACCCAAGGACCATCCATGCCATGTTTGCTTTAAATTGGCTGACTGGTTTCAGAAGAGAAGACTTTTAAACAATTTTCCCATAGGGTCCTATGTTAAAACTATGTCTGCTGACGGCAGCCATTTTGAACCGAGATCGGGATCACTGAACACAATTTTGGAAGTTGACCACCTAAGGACCATCGATGACATGTTTGCTATATTGGCTTATTAGTTTCAGAGGAGAAGATTCTAAAACATTTTTCCCATAGGGTCCTATGTTAAAACTACAGTATGTCTGCTGAAGGTGGCCATCTTGGATGGAGGTCAGGGTCACTGGACACAATTTTGAAAATTGACCACTTAAGGACCATCCATGCCATGTTTGCTTTAAATTGGCTTACTGGTTTCAGAGAAGAAGATTTTTAAATATATTTCCCATAGGGTCCTATGTTAAAACTATGTTCGCTGATGGCGGCCATCTTGAATTTCCGATCAGCAAACGATTCACACTTTTAGTACAGGACCACCCAATGATCATTCCTGCAAAGCCACAATTCAATTGGCTTAGTGGTTTCTAACAAGAAGATTTTTAAAATTTCGACCAATCAGAACACATTATAGGCCCTGGCAGCCATGTTGGATTTCCGATCAGCACCAAAAACACAAATCTTGTATATGACCATCCAATAAACATTTCTGCCAAGTTTGGTTCAAATCTGTTTTGTGGTTTCAGAAAAAAAGATGAAAATGTGAAATTCCCATAGGGTCCAATGTTAAACTAAGTCGAGTCATGGTGGCCATCTTGAATTTCCGATTGGCAAACGATTCACAAGTTTAGTACAGGACCACCCAATGATCATTCCTGCAAAGTCACAATTCAATTGGCTTAGTGGTTTCTAACAAGAAGATTTTTTAAATTTCGACCAATCAGAACACATTATGGGCCCTGGCAGCCATGTTAGATTTCCGATCAGCGCCAAAAACAAAAATCTTGTATATGACCATCCAATGAACATTTCTGCCAAGTTTGGTTCAAATCTGTTTTGTGGTTTCAGAAAAAAAGATGAAAATGTGAAATTCCCATAGGGTCCAATGTTAAACTAAGTCGAGTCATGGCGGCCATCTTGAATTTCCGATCGGCAAACGATTCACAATTTTAGTACAGGACCACCCAATGATCATTCCTGCAAAGTCACAATTCAATTGACTTAGTGGTTTCTGACAAGAAGATTTTTTAAATTTCAGCCAATGAGAACACATTATGGACCCTGGCAGCCATGTTGGATTTCAAATCAGCACCAAAAACACAAATCTGGTAGAGGACCATCCAGTGAACATTTCTGGCAAGTTTGGCTGATTTCTGTTCAGCGGTTTCAGAGAAGAAGATTTAAATGTGAAAAGCTAACGGACGGACGGACGGACGGACGGACGGACGAACGCTTACCCATGACAAAAGCTCACATGGCCTATGGCCAGGTGAGCTAAAAAATCATCCCTTCAACTATTGTAGAATATAAGCCATATAAAGAAATGTGCAGCCTTGTGGCCGAGTTCTGGAAAATCGTCCTGTTGGTCATCACCACCAAAAATCTTGAATGTCCAACAATCTAAAGTGTAGTGGCAGTCCCAATGTACGTTTGAAATTTTACATTTTACTGCATTTTGAAATGTTTTTATTTTTATTGGAAACATGCCTGAGGGAAAGTGTGGACACAGAAATGTGCTGTCCAAAAGGCAAGTGTGGATGTCAATATTTCATATTATTAACATAAAAAAAAAAAAAAATCATGGACACAGGGGTCCTGGATTTGTTTAATAAAAAACTAATCCTGGATTATTATTTTTGCTTAAAGCATAGATGCAACCCCTTTTTGCTGTAATCAGTAACAAAAAGTTTATTTCAGTAATCATAATTTTTCATAAAATTTTACCATAATCATACTACAGACTAGGCACAAAGTGACGAGCAAATGATTTCCTTTATTTGTGACAACTAATGCAAAATTGATGCTCACTTAAAAATGTATTCTATGTTTCAACTTACTGTCAATAGAAATTAAAATTTCCTGAAGTGGCCCTCCCTCACCTCCCATAGAATAATTAATGTTTAATTCTGGAGTGCCTGATATGTTGCTGACTTGGAACTTTTCAACTGTTTTGTTGTATATGTGTGTTCATCCCGACCACCGTGCTGAATGGACAAGTCTTGTTTGCAATATTTGCAATAGGCATAATGTCCCCGTGTCGATTTCATAAGGCAAGGGAACTCGATACAATATTCGGGACGAAATCGTTGTCCCAGTTTCCTTTTCTTCACTGCATAAGCTTCACTTGTTCCCTCAGACATCGTGAAATTGACAAAAACGTACTATGTTCATTAACTACTCGGGATCGAACAAGAAATGGATAGATCATTTTCTACTATAGATAGTCCCGAGAATCCCAAAAGTATTTAATAATCGAAATCCCTCAAGCGCTTATCTTTACGCGATTTTAACAAACAATGAAGCGTCTAAATGATCACAATGATATTTAAATGGGGAACGGTTCCGGGCCGGCAATAATCGGAAATCCGTAACAAGTAGACTGTTGACCGTAAAACCGTAATTTTGGTCCGAAATTCATAACAATTACGGAAAAATCGTAATGGTTGGCATCTATATTAAAGTCTGGTCCCGTGTTTTTATTTCAAATTTTCATTATAGCCCCCTCCCCCTCCCAAGGGATATACAATTTTATCACTAATAATAAATCAATAAATAACAAGATGGACTGTGAGCTAATGCTCACTTACGATACCCCCGCTCTTCGGCAAACAGGAAATAGGAATCTGACGGGTCAAAAAACACCTTCCCACGATATGGGGTACCTATATCAGGGTTCATACACCTTTTTTGTGAGAAAATTCCATGACTTTTCAAGGACTTTTCCAGGATTTTTTTAGTTTTTCCCGGACCAACTTTAAGCAAACTGTCCACGAGTACAAGTGAAATTTTGAGTAATCACATTATTTATCATGTTCTAACCTTTGTATATGAGTGTATATAAGAAATTATCCATCATAAACAGCACACTTGGTAGTCATTTACTTTTTTTAAGTTGTTGAATTAGAGATTCTTTTTTATCTTTCTTTTGATTGTTTCCATCAAATATGGACGGATTCCAAAGACTGCCAAAGAGCATGATTCGGTTCTCCAAGGGCGATTTGTTTGCTATCATATCGTCTAAGAACATACTCTGAAAAACCTGTACAATGTCTGTATAACTTATGAAAGAAAAGTGACTTTTTACCATGTTTAAATGTGGGTTTCCACGTAAGATGGTTCCGTTTCAATGTTAAAAGTCCAGTATTTTCCTTTCCTATATGAACCAAACAAGATACATTTATAGCTGTTTTTCTTTTTAAAAAATAATAACATTTTAACCTTTAATTCACTCAGTAATATGCTTTTCCTCGCCGTAGAGCAAAAATACTTACATGGTTGGAAAGCTGGAGATGTCAAGATTCTATATTTATAAACTATTGACCTGAGTAACCTTGCTAAACCATGTGGAGTCAGTGTGTTTTAAATCGGTCATCCAATCAGGACGCTCATTATTCTTGTCCAAGATAAAAATACATCGCTAAAATTACCTGTGGGTGTTTCCCCACTTCAACTCGTAGATTTACATAGAAATCAGAGATATTTCATCATAAAACTTCACACATGGTTTTGTCTATCATATTTCTTGAAGACAAACATAAAATTTGATTGCATTTATCAATATTTTATGAGTATCAACAGTTTTTTCAACGCCGTATCTGTTTCTCGATACAGCCATCCAATTACCAATGAGACAAGACACGTGACTACACATGCTACTCACAGTGACCCGTGACCCACTTTAGCACGTTCTACAAGTTTATTCTTAATATGTTGTTTAATAAAACATTTCCTGTGTATCAGTTGGTGCTTCTCAAGGTAAATATATTTTTTATCGAAGATTAACTCTCCCTTTATGCATAAATAAATACAATGCTTAAAGCCCGGGACAAGTAAAACTGGATTCGGACAAGTGAAAATAATAAAAGAATATGTTTGAATGAATAGAAAAATTTTCTAAATTTAGCTTTCGGGCAGGTAGGTGAAAAAAATGAAGGCAAAGACTGCTACACATCATAATCAATCATCCCACCAAATATAAAAGCTATCAGACAACGACTTCAGAGGAGTTGCGTTCACATTTGTATAACTATATTGAAAATGCATGAAAATGTTAAAGTCCCATAACTCCTACAAAAATTGCTGAATCAAAATGGCGGGATGATATGATCAACTACATATCATGACCAATCATACTAACAATATGACAGCTATCGGACCAACGACCTCAGAGGAGTTGCGTTCACAAAGCATAACGACATTGAAAATGCATGAAAAATTTAAAAGTCCCATAACTCTAACAAAAATAGTTGAATCAAAATGGTGGTATAATATGATCAACTACACATCTTGACCAATCATTAAACCAAATAAAATTCCATCAAAATCAGAACAGTTGCCAGGAATGGTATACCCCTTCTTAACTTTGTTGCAGGGGTATAAATAGTATGCGTATTTACTAAGAACTGTCCATGGAAGTGTATTTCTTTGTTTACACTATTCTTATTGAATTTAGTATTTGGACTTGAGAATGGATTTCCCCCCTTAAATTCTGTACTTTTCTCATATCACATTAAATCCCAAGTGTACAGCACACCAACATAAAGGAAAGCACAATGAAATTTATTTGATGTTACGTACTATATCATATGAAATTTTAGTGGCCGTCTTGGTCGTGATTGTATGCTTGTTGGATTAATAACTACCTGTGCAATCAGTGCCTATCACCACTCAAGTTGTGTGTTCGAATCCTGCTCAAGCGGGGTGTACTCGATACAACATAATGTGATAAAGTTTGTCAGTCAATTGCGACAGGTCAGTGGTTTTCACCACCAATAAAACTGACCGCCACCATATAACTGAAATATTGTTGAAAGTGGTGTTAAACACCCTTACCCCCTACAACAACTCGGCTGAAATCACCAATTCCCATACTTACCAACTTTGAATCTTTACCAGAATAAATCCTTTCACCACTTGAATCAATTACTTCTATAATGATTACTTCTTCTATAGGAAAGTTGGCACCAATCTTAGTTTTAATGTCAGCTGTAGGTGTAATCAATTTTAAAGCTGTGGCTGTTTGAGCTAAAAGTAAAGATTAAAAAAACAAGATATGACAGTAACTTAAAGTCTCCCAAACGTTGCATTCCCCCCCCCCCCCCCCCCCCCCCCCCGTTTTTTGACTGCCATTTTGAAAATTTTGAACATGTGTACTTGCTCCTCTAATGGTGACCTATCACTATGTCCAATTTTATGTTTCTATCATTATCCATTTAGAAGTTATCAACATTAATGTACGAAATTTCAACTTTCCCATAGGATTCTATAGTAAACCCCACCCCCTTTGAACTCCTCAAAATATAACTTTAACCCCATTTACCACAAAGCTGAAAACTTTAGGACCAACTAGAAACATATATCTATAACTCCACCAAGTTTCATGAAATTCTGTCCAGTAGTTCCCGAGATCTGCCGTGGACACGTTCATATCGCAAAGAAAGAAAAGAGAATAATAATAATAACAATAAGTCTCCAAACAACGTTTTGGGAGACTTAATTACTGGTTCAGTAAGTCTCCTTCTAAAAAGGTCAACCCTTCTACAAATTTCTAAGTGTCATGTAAGTGTCTTAAGTTAATATAAAATTTGTTCACGCCACGATATAGCTGAAATACTGCTAAAGTTGGCATTAAACACCAATCAATCAATCTATAAATGATTAAAAAGTGGCCTTATTCAGAGCTGTCGAAATCTCTTTCCTGTCTGTCAGACAATAGGTCTGGCAGATGTGGACAATGTGTCAGACCTATCAAACATTTGCCGGACCTACATTTTTTTACAACTTCAACTGAATTACACATATACCGGCTAAATCCATAAAATGGTGTGTTTACAGCTTCAAGTGATACCTTGGAATACTCAAAGTTAGTACAACACATTTTTGTGTGACATGTGGAAATATACATACAATACAATAGACTTGTGTATGAAATAAACAAAGATACCAAGTTTGCATAATGCTAGCTATGCACATGTTTCAAGGTGTTACCTCTTATTATAAGTAACATTAGGTCTGGACCGAATCAATTGGATGACCGACAACCTAGGCCTAAATTAAAATTAAGCTTGTTTCCCCTTTCACCGACCGAGCCTTAAAAAAGCCACCGAGTCAAAAAAATTATTGCCAAAAAAAAATTTTTTTTTTAAATTAAAAATAAAATCGTAATTTCCGGAAAATCGATGCGCGTCCGTCCGGAATCGGTTACACATTTAGTTGTCAAACTCTTCAATGTGAAGTCAAAATTTGAATATATAGACAAAAATAAACAAAAATCGGAGATTGCAAACAACGACAAGTTTGAGAAGCGAAAGTTAGTAATGATGCCGGTCATCTTCAAGCGTTTTGTTGGTCCCAAGTTACTGAAAAATTATTCCGGACATCGGGTCTGACGCGAAGTAGTTTAAATCGGACCTAGTCAATATTTTGTCCGACGATTTTCGACAGCTCTGCTTATTGATTCCATTCCATCAAATATTGATAGATGCCAAAGACTGCCAAATAACATGCCTTCTGTTCTCCAAGGGCCATTTTTTGCTATCATACCATGTGGCAATACGCTCTGAAAAACCTGTACAATGTCTGTACAACTTATGAATGAAAAGTGGCTTTTTACTATGTTAAATGTCAAAATTATATCTCAACTTTAATGACATCTATTGTTGCCACAGACTTCTCCAAATATTTTGTGTAGGCAGGACACTTGCTGGTTCCACTTGTATATATTAGTATTGTAATCCACTTTTGACAGTCTCAAATTGCTTACTGCTTTCTTTTAGAATTCAGAGTGTTTTGTTGAGTTAATGTGACTTTTAAGTGCATTCTCTACCATAGTCTGAATTCAATATTCTTTCTACACACTTTAAATTTCTTCTGTGTTTGAGACAGACACTTATATTCTGGCTTTTCAAGCCATTTAATATCAAAGGGACAGATTCCAGCTATTTTGTGGTAAAAAACTACAACATACTGTATCGGTATGTGGAAGCCATCAAAAATATGGAAATACACACCTCATAAGCAAACGATCTTTAAAAATTGAAAGATGATTCTTTTTTTTTTTAATCAGTATGTTTAGTGCTCTTCTTGTGAATTTTAAGGCAGTTTCACCCATATTTGAAATATCAAATTCCCTTTGACAAAATGAACATTTTGTTTTGCTCTCACTGCTTCTCCTGTCCAACCATTTGTTTATATTCAGGATTATCTAACCACTTGATTTGAAAATGGCAGTTGGCATTTATACAAGTCAAGAGTGTGTTTTCCAATATTTGGTTTCCTACTGCAACAACGTGTAATGCAGAAAACTGTAGTAAACTAGGAAACCAGTCTATCCATCCGGTTGCATATTCAAAATAACAATTTTAAAGAAACGAACTTAAAATCCTTATTTTACATTTACTGCAACTGGAGCCTTGCATCAAGTACATCAAAAGGAAACAGTTACGACAGACATCGGGAAAATTTCTTAATATTAGATGTTAAGATTACAGCTCAAATAATAATTTTCCAGGACTATTCAAGGACTTTTCGAAAAAATATAGTTTTCAACGACTTTTCCAGGATTCCATGACCCGTACGAACCCTGTTATACTTTTGCGACCATTGCCCCTTCTTAATTTTTACTGGAGGTTTATCATTATCAAGACCATTTTTTACTTGAAACCATTTTTCATAAATACATGCACAAGAAACATGCTTTAATAGTAATATACAGACCAGCATAAATGATGTTTAAGCTAGCCTCAAAATTTCCCTTTGGGTCAGGTGAACTAAAAAATAAATTCTGACACTTGTTAGAATGCACCTAGATATAAATCCAAAATTTTAAATTATCCATTTCCATTCTTTTCAAAAAATTGTTTAACAAAATTACAATTTCAGCCAGTTGTAATATTACATTTCTAGTACTTACCTGTTACTTTAATACAACTGGACAATACGACAGCCCCATCACTGGTTCCACTGAATACATATACTTTTCTCTTTTTTAGAGGATTACCAACACTCAACTCCATAACTTTCTTATTTTTTGTCAAGTCATTGTAAGTATTTGGTTGTCTAAAGTATGGAAAGTTAGGCATTCTCATGGTAGCATTCACTTTTACACAAAAGTGGACATCCAGAAATTGTATGTCTGAATCTTCTGCAACTCCTCCATTAGCTTGCTTTTCCCAGTATAAAGAGTCAGTGGATCTACTCTTTTTGACATTTACTCCTGCAAGTCGTACCTGAAATATTATACAATGTTTATATTAAATTCCATTTACATTTTAAGCTTTGACTTTGAACTTACCTAATTACGATTTACAGTTTGCTCAAAATTCAGTAATCTGAATAAACTAGTTAGTCTATTCAAATGGTTTATACGGTCAAGGACTGAAACCAACCATTCTAATCAGTGAACACATTAACAAGAAAAGACTTTGGAATATATGCAGGAGTTGAATGTTGATATCTTCATGGGTGAAAGTGTTTTTTTGGACAAATACTGAACATTTTCTATATTAAATGTTGGTTATACTATGTCACCTGTGAGGGTCGCAAAGCGAACTGAAACTGCTAGGGGGGTTGGATGCATGCACAAGCAAACGAACAGTATGTATTTTTTAGATGTGCCTGTTTACGGCCTTTGACCCACGATTTGTGCATTTATATGTGTATTTAAATCGGCAAACATCTGTCGAATCCGCTTCTCGTAATCGGTCGAGATGTATTTTCCACGCCTATTCTGCAACTTCGGCTATGTTCGTATCTCGAAATCGAGACTCCAAATTATATCTATTTACCATTCTTAAAAATGTTTAAACACATTGCAATTCCGGGTATTTTCAGAATTAATTACATTGTGGAATGAATGAACGTATCATTAAAAGTAGGACTCATGTTTCATATTTTTTTCACTTTAAAATAGCTTGTATATCGTTGATTCAATTTTGAAGTTGGTTATTAGTCTAATTAAATATACAGTCTTCACGATGAAATTTTTATTGTACTGAACATTCGGGTACGTAAAAAAGGATTTTTACTGGACCGAGTATTGAAAAAATAATGAAATACTCGTATTATTTTTTTAAATTCTCCCATAACATACAAATACCATATGAATAAGCAAATCAGCATACAGTGCCTGAATTCCATCACTTTCTAAATTTCTACCTGATTTGTCCAAGTTTGATACATTTTATTTCCAAATATTTTGCTAAAAAGTGGAAATCCGCCGATCAGTGGAAAACTTTTATCTGTGAATTCAGATGGAAATCATGGTTGTGGACAGGTTTTGCAGACTTGGCACCACCTTCACATTTCAAGAAATTCCCTGTGTTGCCTATAGATCAGTAAGATCACAAAGACTAAAAATATGTCTCTGGGGAACTCGATCCCACTGAAAATGTATTATCCCTGTATTTTCATGAAAGGTTTTCATTGGTTTCAGAATTGTCTTGAACACAATCTGAGGGTCATTTTCACTATGACTTGACCCTTGCCTTTTTATTGAACACAAATACAGTCAAACCTGTATTAAGAAGTCACCTTTGGGATACTTGATAAGCTGCGTTTTTACGCAATGAAAACGAGTAAAAACGCATGTATTATCAGATCAGAGTGTACATTTACGCATACATATTGCTGTGTAAGCAAACTTTCCAAATTCGGAGCGTACTTGTACGCTGTTGACGATAATACATCGTGTACATAAACAATACATTTTTGACTTTGAGAAATTCCCCGTAATTACTTCTCTTTATACTTTTCGAAAGAGAAAGTGTATACATCCGAGGGGTACCGAATGTTTGCCTTTCTAAGCATCGATGTCAAAAGAGATCTGATTGGATGTTTACGATAAATCATCCAATCGCGGTCAATATTACAAATAAATGCGGTTTAGCTAAGAATTAAAACGAAAGTGAATTTGGGAACACGTTGTTCATTGAAAATGAACAAGAACATGAATAAGCACGCTACAGAAAATTATATACTTTTTTTAAAGTTCCTGACAGTTTCATCTGTGTCTAGTGACAGTATAGTTAAAGGAATCATTGATGACATTATCAACACGGCTGTGAAAACTGCCGAAGTCGACGAGCAAAAAACAAAATATTTACAACATTTTATTAATAAACATGACACAATCGTGTCAAATTAAACAGAGATATACATTTCACTTGCATCCTGTGTTTATTGAATAACACTTGTGTCAAACATAATTTTAAAAGTGTACATGTAAGCAATCTTTTCTGAAGTAGAGAGTACAACAGTGCAAAGGAAATATGCAAATACGCATCATTTTCAAAAGTAGGGGGTAATTACCCTTTGGACTTGAAAATTATCTGGAGCTCTGTTATAAGACAGGTGACCTCTTAAAAGAGGTTTGATTCATATGGAATCTTATATGACAGGCCAAGAAAAAGGTGACCTTTTAATACAGGTGACCACATTAACTGTATTTCCAATTTAAAAATGTTCAAAATGCAACAGTAGAGCATGTTTCATCTCCGAATAATGCAATGTTCCCAACTGTGCTAAAGAAGAGCTTCACCAACGCAGTAAGCAGAGGTGGTTATGAACCTACTACAGTTCCAATAACATTAAGTAGAGGAGCGTTCCTGTTACAAAAACAACTCCCCTTTTTTTACACATGCTTTCTTTATATTTAATTAAGTTTATCGTTAAAGGATAAATGGATTTAATAAAAGTGAACTTAGTCTTAACTTAAGTTTTAGAATTTTGGAAATCCGAAAACCGGATTGTCTCCGGATCGCGAACGTCATTTATACAATCTGCGACGTCACACATTCCCAGCATCCAATTTTCGACAAGAGGCACATTGTCAACAAAAAATTTTACAAAACAAATTTAAATCGATTTGAATCCACCACCATCAGCGAAATGAAACCTCCAAAAAGGCAGGAGGAAACAATCTGCAAAATCACAGATGACAAAAGGATCGGGACCAAAACGCCAAAAAACTTCAAACAGACAGCAGAGACAAGAAACAGATAGCTACAACGTGCCTCCAGTGGTATCACGTAGTAACACCAGAACGTTTACCGACATACAAACACACAATGATGGTAACAATCGTCAGAATGACACGAGCATGAACGCACCGACACCGTCTACATCAGGATGGCCCAGAAGAAACCCTTCACACACTCAGACCATGCATGATGCACGGACACATGGCCACATCAGTGCGGAAAGTTCAAGCGAAACCCTTCGCCACACACAAGTTAATGGCACCGAGACTCGTCCAGTGAACCCAGCACAAAATACAGACCATGAATTGATTTACCAAAGGGCAGCCGTTTCACAACCGAGCATGCAAAATGATGTCTCCATGGCGCCTATCAGTACCAGAGCACGGTATACTGCAGATCCACGCAGCCAGTCCAATGGTACGTTACAACAAGGTACAAATTTAGAGTTTTCTGGGGATTCTCTGGGTTTGATGGGAATGGGTGTTGTACATGAGAGCCAAATGCCAACATTTACACCTAGTTTCACTGACCCGATTAGCGCTCACATTCCATTAAAAATTAAGGAAAAAATTTGGGCAGGGGAATATATTGATTTGTATGTCCTCCTAAAGTCGGTCCGAGAGCTCGCAACTGACTCTCAACTTAGCGGCGACCTTTCCATAAAGGGTGGTCAGTTGACAGTCACACAGCCAAAAATCGCAGCAATTTCCAACATACATGTATGGACATCGGCCTTTATGATATTCATGGGTGTTATGCTCGAAAAATGGCCTAACAAAGGCCAGGAATATCTGAAATACATGTTTAATGTACGTCTTGCGGCCTCACGGGGATCAGGTACGGGTTGGGCCGCATATGACGAACAATATCTTCTTCGCAAAGCTAGATATCCTCACACTCCATGGGGTGACATCGATATGGAGCTATGGCTTTTACACGTCTCCACCCCTGCTAAATACGCACACTTTGACAATACAAATGTGAGCCAGAAGTTATAGAGCAAAAACGAGCCCTTTCTTGCAGACTTCAAAAGGGGGAAAACCCCTCAAAGCCAAAAAGGCAACACCCAGCGTGGATTTCGATCCTGCTGGAACTTCAACAAAGGTAAATGTTCATACGGACAAAAGTGTAGATATGCACACAAATGTTCAAATTGCGCAGGGGACCATCCCTTCAAGTTCTGTAATAACAAATAACTCGTACCTTTATTCACTTGGTAGCTCCCCTATTTGTGTGCACGAGGTTGAGAAATCTTTGTCTTTTTACCTTTTCGGGAATGTAAAAACAGAATTAATTCAGGGGCTAAACCATGGATTTAAATTACAATACAATGGACCTCAGGGGTTTCAAAGTGGGCCGGTACACGGTACTTTTACCCGTCTGAGATCGTGTATAGTACCGGCAGAAATTACTGAACCCTCCAAAATTAGCGGTGGTCAAAACAACAAGTACGATAGGCTTGTGGAATATTTTTCATGAAAAATTAATGATCATGCCAATTGCTGAATTCTCGCATTCAAATCGAACAACTACGTCACGACCAAGTTGACGGGATATTCCCTGTTTTAAAAATAACTGTACCTTAGAATCGTAAATAGCAGTTTGCGCAAGCGGTAAATAGATATGTTTTCACCCCAATATCTTTTCATCCTTGTGTAAAACTCGAACCGGAACAAAGCTGACATCATTTCAAAATAAAAAATGACCGATTACAAATTATGTTCAAGCACAATTTAGTGTAATCTTCAGTAATATAAGTATGATCATTATGTATTATGAATATATGACTACACAATATTTTGTGCGATTTTTTTTATCCATTTAAAACCCAGGGTCAAATCATTTTGGGGCGTACTGTCTTGTTGCATAATTCCGTCCATATTGTTTAACTTCCGGTATAAAAGAATAAAAACCTATGGCTAATTTATTTACATATTTTGACGGGGCCCTACCGCAGTTGTTCACAGAAATGAAAGTGTGCTGAATAGCATTTTTAAAAGTGGGTACGAGGAGATAAGGGATAGAAAATTACTAGAAATCTTGAAAAAGGACCTGACATGGCTCAAATATGTAATGTCAAAACGCTGGCCCCACTTTTTTCCAAAATAATTTAACTTTTGTGATTCAAATGTTAATACATGTCTTCCCGCAAATCGTTTTTGTTCGAACATTTTTTTTGCACATAAGTCGTGAAAGGCATTATGCATGGTCTTCACTCTTGGTGAAATCTGAACTCTAAAGAAAAAGTTAATGGGATTTTACTTTCAAAAACACTTAATGTTTTGTAGTCTCTGAAGTACATTTTTGGGTCCACAAAATGCTAGATTTCAGGAGCTTCCGCCCTCTGGACCCCTTACGGCCCTCAGCCTATTTTTTTTAGGTACCTCCTAAAATTTAAGAAGTGCCTCCTATTATAAAAAACTTTGAAACCCCTGGGACCTAGGTTACCAGTTCAGTCCAAAAATTTGAGAAGTGTTTCGGAAAACCCAGATTTAGTACAGGAAAAGATATTTAAAGAAATTGATCTAGGCAGAGTGGCTGGCCCATTCGATTACCCTCCGATGCCTACCTTTAGGGTATCTCCAATTTTTCTCGTAAGAAAGAAGAACGGCGATTTTCGACTGATCCATAATCTTTCATACCCAACCCAGTATTCGGTCAATGATTTCATTGATCCAGAGTTTTGCACCGTAAGATATTCAGGCATTGACGATGCCATAGACATGATCAACAGAATAGGTAAAGGGGGGAAGTTGGCAAAAACTGACATTAAGAGTGCATTTCGATTACTCAGTCTCCACATCTGACTTCGACCAACTAGGTTTTTCTTTCGATAACAAATTCTACTTTGATAAATGCATCCCATTTGGTGCTTCGATAAGTTGCTCACTCTTCAAAAAATTTTCAACAGCATTACACTGGTTTACGGAGCAAAAGACTGGTAATAAAGATATTTTGCACTATTTGGATGATTTTCTCTTTGGCGCAGAAGCTGATAGCCCGAAATGTCAATTCACATTACAAACTTTTCGGGATATATGTAAATTATGGGGGGTTCCTGTAGCCGAAGAAAAAACTGTAGAGCCGACAGAAATCTTAACATTCCTAGGCATTGAGTTCGACACGTTAGCGATGGAACTGCGGCTGCCAAACGAAAAACTCGTTGAATTGAAGCATACTCTCGAATTATTTGTCCAGTCCAAAAAGGTCACATTACAACAATTACAATCCTTAATAGGGTTACTTAATTTCGCGTGTCAAGTCGTGTCACCGGGTAGGGCGTTTTGCAGGCGACATGTAATATAAGAAAACCTCATCACAGAATTCGCGTGTCAAAATCAATGCGAGAAGATATTAAAGTCTGGTTAACCTTTTTTGTCAGAATATAATGGGGTAACCGTTATCACTGATAATGCATGGGCTTCAAATGAAACCCTAGAATTGTTCACCAACAGCGCTGGTGGTAAAAACAGAGGGTTTGGTATTTATTTTCAAGGAAAATGGGCACAAAAATGCTGGCCAAAATTATGGGAAGAAATGGGCATTCTTAAGGACATTACATTTCTCGAGTTATTTCCGGTTGTTGTTGCACTGTGTATCTGGGGGGAACAGTTAAAAAACAAGAAAATTATTTTTAACATAGACAACCAATCTGTGGTTCACATCATTAATAAAAAGTCTTCAAAATCTGTTAGAGTTATGTCCCTTGTAAGGCATCTTGTTTTGTCAACCTTACAATATAATATTATGATCAAAGTTTTACATATTTCTGGAATTTCAAATAAAATTGCTGATTCTTTATCTCGTTGTGATTGGCAGCGTTTCCGGAATCTTTGTCCAGAGGCAGACCAACGAGGCACCGAAATACCAGACCATCTCTGGAAACTTTAACAACTGAAATTGATTCATTGGTGAACGCTTCAATGGCAGATTCTACGTGGAAAACATACAAAACGGCAGTCGAATCTTTTCAATCATTTCGCAAATTGTATAATTTACAAGATACTTGGCCCGCCCCTCTATATGATTTGTTATTCTACATTGCATACATGTCTCACACAGGCTTGTCAGCCAGTACTATTACTACTTACATTTCCGGTATAAGTACAATGCATAAATTAAATGGTCACACGGACAATACGAAATCGTTTTTGGTTACCAAAATACTCGAGGGTTCAAAACGGAAAAACTCCCCGAAAGCTGACTTGCGTCTACCAGTCTCAATGAATTTATTAAAACGATTAATTCAATCGCTCCCCTTTGTTTGTACGTCAGTATATGAACCCACTATGTTCGCAAGCGCGTTCAGTTTGTGTTTTTTCGGACTTCTCCGCATTGGTGAAATAACTAGTCAAAGTAAAGGTCGAGCCGGGAGGCACGTCATTCACATATCCGACATAAAACTTGTCCGCAAACAAGACTCCGTTGACTTACATTTAATGATACGTAGTTCCAAAACAGATCAACACTCGCATAGTACCACATTGATTATTTGTAGTCAAACCGATAACTCCATATGTCCGGTACACCTTCTTAAGGGTTATTTGGAAGTCCGACAACATGCACTCGACTCTAATCTTTATTTGCACTTTGACGGATCAGATCTAACGCGATATCAATTTTCAATCGTCTTACAAAGGGCCTTGTCATTTTGTGAAGTCAAAGGACATTTTCGACCACATTCTTTCAGAATAGGGGCCGCAACAGAGACTAAACGTTTTGGTATTCATGACGACGTAATAAAAAAATGGGGTCGTTGGACGTCTGATGCTTATACGAAATACATACGATTAGATATCTGAATTATTTATTAAATATCTTGCACGATTTCATTTATATTATAGGTTCCCGCTCTATTTGGATATTGGGATCGAGTATAGTATATTGGGCTGGTAAAGAAGTGGTTTCAAGACAAGGGGGACGTCATCTTGGTCTCCATAATGTAGGTTTTCAAGGGTTTTGGTTCGGGAAAAGGGGTATGGTTTGGAAGGAATTAATTCCAAAGATTGAGTTTCTTTTGAGAAGACATCCTCCTCCGAAATTTGTTGTTATACAGCTTGGGTCAAACGATCTTGGCACCGTTAAAGGCTGGCAACTAGCAGAAAACATAATATGCGACATTCTTCGTATACACGCCTTAATGCCAAATACGCTTATTGTATGGTCCGACATATTGCAAAGACGATACTGGCACAATGGCAAATCTATTGAAAAAACTCGTAAACGAGTGAACCTCTTGGTAAGAAACCAAGTAATAAGTATAGGAGGGTGCGCCATAAGGCACTGTAACCTTCGTGCCAGAGAAGTAAATCTTTATCGTAACGACGGCACACATCTGTCCAATTCAGGAACAGAAATCTATCTAAACAATATTCAGGGCGCCCTCGAACATTTTATTTCCTCTGGAGGTTCTCTTGTTTTCCCTCCAATTCAAGCTTAAATCGAATCGAACACAAGGAGGAGGATGTTGACTCTTCACTAACGTTAAACTAAAACAGGGTGGTTGCGTGGCGGTGAGTAGGGCTTACCCCATTCATTTGGCGGGATATGGCAAGATGAAGACGGGACACGTCGGTCCCCACATTTTACGTGAGCTCATATTTTGATTATTTTCTCCTGTGGTACCACAGGGATTTGTATTTTCATGTTCGTAAACGGGGGCCTTCTTTGCATACCAGAGGGGTCGGTTCCTGAATCGATACCGATTCGGAACTTGGTTTGGACTCTTTGAAATAACCAGAGAGTTCGGGATAGTAAATATTTGCAATCGTATGGGGAACGTGTCCTGTAGATCTCTCTAAGTTCCATAGAGGATTGTAGCTTTCGCTGTCACCTGCGAACCACGGGCTAGCCCAAAATATCGAAATCGGCGGTCTGTCTTCTTCATCTTGCCATCTCGCGCTCACGCAATTTAATACTGTGGCCGTATTTTTCCAATCAACATTAGTATTGTTTAATTTCCAGACAATGAATCTTTGATTAATAAAGATTGGAAATCAATTCAACTTATTATGTCCTATCACAAGAAATTTTAATATAAATAAACATGATTTTAATATTAAAAATTATTCCTTTGTTTATTGTTCAAAAAGTTTTAACATTTTTTTGCTTTATCAAACAAGCCAGGAAGGAAAATCGATGATTCCATTGAAATCTCACTTCCAGTGGGACTTGCTTGCAATCACGTGGACGTGGCAATATTTTCAGATGAATGGGGTTGTTTTAAAATATTCGAAACTATGATATCCAAGCATAATATCGACAATTGTAATGTCTTCTAACAATGCATCACAATATAATAAGCTCCAGTATAGATTTGTTCATACTTTTGATGTGTTTGACGACTTTTCAATTCTACACTGACAGCAATTAATGGATTTGCCTGCTGTTGTTGAAGTGTTAATTCAATTTTATTTAGTTTCAATTAACACTTTATTGGCAAAAGTTATGCAAAACCAGTAACTCTAGTTCCTTGTATGAATTTGAAAAGAAAACCATAAAACTCAATAGATATAAGGCCATAATTTAAAATGTTTTGTTTGCCCGAACGTGACCGACACGAAAAAACAAGCCCCACCAAATATTTTTTCCCAAAAAAAATCTTAATGTTTTTTTTTGTACTTCCGGTCAGAAATAAACCTGTAACAATTTCAAATGGTTTAGTGATCTAGTTCTTCTTCATTCGACTTCTCTCTATGGTTTTCTAGTCATTATTCAGATGTCCGTGAAATGGCAGACTTCACAATACTCTACTTTCAATCATAATAGGTGCACCTGTGCGTACAAGTTATCACACACAGTTAACCCTATTCATGCGGATCCCGTATATATACGGAATGAATAACGTCGCTCTCACTGCGGATCCCGTATATATATGGGTGGGGTCAAATTTCACTTCATTCATGTTTAGAACAAGCCTACAGCAATTATTTCAATAAGAATTCATCTGGTATTGTTAAAGATGGGTTAAATATGATTCTACTCTGTTATTTAGTTCACTGAATCGTAAATATTTACGTTTTTGTCTTGGAAAACACCTTTGAAGTGACGTAGTCCTGCTATAAATACACGTGGAAACCTTCCCCATTGATACGGTCTATTTTCCCCATGTTTTATCTACACAACCTTTTTTTGTCTTAAAATGAACAAGTTTAGTAGTTTTTAAAGGAAAGGAAGAAATCATGTTACATAACGAAGCAATAAATATCTAGAAATAAGTGGATTAGGATATGCACTTTTTAACTCGTTGAGTTATTTCCCTTACCCCAAAATCTATTTATATAAATTTTGCACAGATATTTATCACAGTTCGAAAATTATGGGATAGATATACACAGGAATATATATATATATATATTTATCCTGCAATGACAGCATTTACTGACCAATATAGCCTGCCTAATATATTTTTTGATATTGGTCAGTTATAAATAGAACATTTTTTGATATTGGTCAGTTATAAATAGAACATACAAATGTAAAACGGGGTACATAGGGGGATATTGTTTTCAAATACATACATAAAATTATTTCAGATACTTTTATCATCGTCCAGTAAATGTTTATTTACGATTTAAAATTGCAGGATAAATACAATACATGTGCACTGTCGAAGCATATAGGTAAATATGTGTATTCGGCACGAAACGCGGGAAAAGGCTTGGCGAAGCCTCGCCTTTTCCTGCGTTTCTAAGCCTCATACACATATTACCCATATGCTTCGACAGTGCACAAGTATTGTATATATATATATATATATATTTTTTTTTTTATCATAAATTAACATTGAAAGAGGAATTATTATATCAAAGATGAATTTCTACATCTCCTGACATACTGGAAATTTTTCCAATAGGCGAGGAGTTCCGAAAAAAAACAAAACAAGGACACACAGACAGCGTGAAAGATGTGGAAATAAAATCTTATATTTCGCTATCGCTGCTTATTGTAGGGCAACCTCTCTGGAGTTTTATGTTCATATCCTTTCTGAAATCCTTTCTCATTGTTCAGAAATAGTTGTCATCCGTTCCTTTTTCTCTACAAACCACAAACATTTCAGATTCTAAACGGAAGTAAAACGTGACTTTCACAGCTGATTTTCTTTTGTTGTCGTCTGCTTTCCAGCAGTTTTAATGGACTTTTTTCTTATCACATTTAATTAAATAAAACATATAAATTTTATTATTTCTATTCTCTGTCTCTTTTTTCTCGATTTTCGTCATATTCACTGATCTGTCATGGTTTAGAAAAAAAGAGGGGTTTCCTCTGTTCAAAGTCAGTTATGGCCGCTGGACACGATCAAATTTTGTATGAAATATTTGCAGACACAGACAGTGAAAATGATGAAGAGTTCGAGGGTTTTGATGATGATGAAAACATGGAAGTTTTTGAAAATAGGGATGACTTTTTTTACCCTGAAAACTGGTCTGAGGGTAGAAAAGACCCCTTGAATGGCTTGATTGAACATGTCCAATTTTGTGAAAATACTGGCATAAAAGTTCAGGTTGCAAATAATGCTTCAATAAGTGACTACTTCAATATTTTTGTTGATAGTGAAGATTTTGAGGATATTGCCACGGAAACCAACCGATATGCAGAGCAATATTTTCAGAAAAATCCCAACCTTAGTAGATGTTCTAGATTTAGGAAGTGGGTTAGCACAACAGCTGCTGAAATGAAACGGTATCTTGCCCTTATATTTGCAATGGGACTTGTATCTCAGTCTGACATTACCGAGTATTGGAGCACTGACCCAGTCACCTCTACACCCTTCTTTCCAGCCACCATGTCTAGAGATCGCTTCCTCCTGATAGCATCTTTCTTTCATCTGGTAAATAACGATTCATATATACCTTGTGGACAACCAGGACATGATCCTCTGTTTAAACTTGGTTCTGTTTATAAATGCATCGTCGACAGATTCTTCTCCTCTTACACTCCACATCAATATATATCGTTGGATGAAGGCATGATTCCTTGGCGTGGTCACCTCTCTTTCCGTGTTTATAGTCCGGACAAACCCGTCAAATATGGTATAATACATGCTATCAGACTCAACAAATGGTTATGTCTCTAAATCCAAACCATATACAGGAAAGTCTGCCACTGGTCCTAGTATGAATGGAGCAACTTATGACTTGGTGATGAATCTTATGAGAGGCTTATTTGAAAAGGGCTATAACCTTTATTGTGATAATTATTACACTTCTCCACAACTCTTTTGGGATTTGTTTCAACTTGGTGTAAATGCTACAGGAACTGTCCGCTCCAACCGCCGTGGTATACCACAAGAAATCAAAACAAAGTCTCTAACAAACCGGGATGAACAACGGTCCAATTGAATGCATCGATGGGAAGCCAGTTTACATGCTTTCAACTGTACATGGATCTGATATGTCAGCCACGCACCGTAGGGATAAGGATACAAATGTGATTATAATGAAACCAAGCATGGTAGTCAACTACAATAAGAATATGGGCGGGGTTGACAGATCAGATCAAATGATATCTTACACAAATAACATCGTAAAGTCTTTTAAATGGTGGAAAAAGGTGATCTTCCATGTTCTGGCTATTACGGTGCTTGACGCATACATCTTGTTCAAGTCTCAGAATCCAAATTCTGTTATCACACACAGAGTCTTTAGAAAGAAACTTGTTACTGAACTAGTGCAAAACAATGCTATGGCAGTAGTGGTTAGGGCCGGAAGACCTGTTAAGGCACCACAACAACTGGAACGTCTCACTGGAAGACACTTTATTTCCAGAATAAAAACAAATGGCAAAAAGAGAAACCTTGCTCGTCTCTGTAAAGTTTGCAATGAAGCAGAGAGAAACAATGCAGAATTAAGTGCTCAGAAAAGAAAGCGACCAGGTCATGAAACTGCATATGAATGTCAGGTCTGCAATGTTTCTCTCTGTATTGAACCTTGCTTTAGATTGTTCCATTCCTATCAAGAATATGCCCTGGCATATAAATGTTGGAAGACTGCAAACCAACCAACTGAGGAAGAATGAATTTTCCAGTTGACCTGATCTCAGTTCTAACAACTTCACCAAAGTCATTATGGGGTTGATAGTGGACAATTTAAGACATATACATTGTATATTTCTTCGACTTATTATAAAATTTCTTCCAGTATTTAATCATAACTTATTTTAAGCAACATGAACAAAGGGTGGGGGACATACTTATTATAAAATTTCTTCCAGTATTAAATCATAACTTATTTTAAGCAACATGAACAAAGGGTGGGGGACATACCAGTCTCTAACTCTCAGTTCTAACTTCACCAGTCATTATGGGGTTGATAGTGGATAATCAAAGACATTTTTCTTTGACTCTTAAAAATTTCTTCAAGTTTTAAATAACTTATTTTAAGGAACATGAACAAAGGGTGGGGGACATACCAGTCTCTAACTCTCAGTTCTAACTTCACCAAAGTCATTATGAGGTTGATAGTGGATAATCCAAGACATTTTTCTTTGCCTAGTTATGTGGAAATGCAAATTCAACAAATCAATAATAAATGAGACAATAACAAATATAACCACACAATTCCAATTAATGGATATTATAATGTTAACAAATATGGGTAATAACAAAATTACTGAACACAAAGGCTCTGATCTGAAGGGAAAGGCATAAAACCATTGTCTATAAACAGACCAAATCTAAAATCCACAACTGGAAAACTGTAATGGCCCTGACTTGGTACAGGCTTTTCCAATGGAAAAGGTGGGTTGAATTGTTTTTTTCTGTGCCAAACCTCCTGCTTCCACTATTTTATAAGGTTTCAGTTGTAACAATGAAGAGTAGTATTCCTGATATTTTTTTTAATTCTTGCTTTAAAAATAATAATAAAAAAAATGGGCTTGATTTGAAAAATGTTCATATTTCACAAAAATTTTTGGAAAAAAAAATTTGTTACCATAGCAACCATGATAATATGTGTATAACATTTTTTTAACATTCCTGATATTTTTTTTTTAATTCTTGCTTTAAAAATAATAATAAAAAAAAATGGGCTTGGATTGAAAAATTTTGGAAAAAAATATGTTACCATAGCAATATGTGTATAACATTTTGTGAACATTCCTGATAAAAAAAAATTAATTCTTACTTTAAAAATAATAATAAAAAAAAAGGGCAATTGATTTGAAAAATTTTCATTTTTCACAAAAATTTTGGGGCAAATATGTTGCCATGGCAACCATGATATGTGTAAAACATTTTATGAACATTCCAGATATTTTTTTTAATTCTTGCTTTAAAAATAATTTAAGAAAAAAAAAGGATTTATTAAAAAAAAAAAATCATTTTTCACAAAAATCTAGGGGGAAAATATGTTGCCATGGCATTCATGATAAAATGTGTCTCCAAAGTTTTGAAATTTAAAGTATATTCAACTAACATCATTTCCTGTAAATATTGAAGTAATATCTACAAGAATTTTAACTACAGAGCAAAAACAAAATAAATGCTAAATTTTGTGATATTTCTTTAAAACAATTCAGCATACAGGTAATATCTTGTGTATACAATTCAGCATGGTAAGGGTTAATCTCGCAAATAGTTACGAGAGTTCATTAAAAGGAAAACCAAGATTTAAATCGATAAACATGTGTGTACCTTTGTATTATCATAAGTATCATAAGGTAAATATGGGTGGCCAGGACCATTGTTGTGTAATTAATTGCTCAAATAGAAGAAGCAACATCATATACCTGCCCGACCGTTTGCAAAACAAAATGTGTGGATAAGAGCTACTGGAAGGAAAATCGGAAAGAAAAAAGGTGAATTAACCGTGACCGAGAACACTAAAGTTTGTGGTGCCCCCGCACTTGATAATTATGGAAAAAGTTGTTTTGTTAAGAGTGATTTTTTAAAAAAGAAGTGTGTCTGTAAGACACAAATGATGCCCCCGCCTGACCATAAGAAATTATAAACAAGTAAACCTCCATTATGTGTATAAACATCATACAAAATATTAAAAGCTGTAGCTCCAAAACTATAGGAGGAGATAGCCAGATAAATCATGTTCCCTTTATGCAGCTGGTATAAAAAAAAATGACTAAGTTCAACTACCTGTCATTTTGAGAATATTTGAAGAAAATCAAAATCCTGTGGACATGCACACCTCCTTTCTTGAAAAAAAAATTGTGCTGTCAGACATTCGGACTGACAACTAATGGAACTTTGTCAGTCCGAACCAAAATCTGTCAGTCCAAACTTTTTTCTCATGTCCATACAGAAATGCCTCTATTTAACTTGAACTTTATTCAACAATAACTTTTCAGTAATTTATAATAGCAATATGTGTGTTTGTGTAAATATTATGTGTATGAATACATCAGAATGTCACTAACTAGTTGAATTCATACTCAATTTCATATTCAGTTATAGCTCTTAATGTTTCTTCTTCACTCATTTCACACTCTGAATCACTACTCATTTCACTTTCTAGTTTTTATTTTCTCTCTACTTTTATCTTCCTCATCATTCTCACTTTCTCTTTCCAATTCATTCTCATTTTTTATTTTCTCTCTAATTCTATTTATTTCATCACTCTCTATATCAATGCCTTCCTCATTCTCTAGCTGTGTATCACTCCCTTGCCGTCGTCGGTCGTTTGGGAGCCACAATAAGAAACAGAGCAAAAGTAACATGTCTAACAAACTACGTTTGGGAGCCACAATAAGAAACAGAGCAAAAGTAATATGTCTAACAAACTACGTTTGGGAGCCACAATAAGAAACAGAGCAAAAGTAATATGTCTAACAAACTACGTTTGGGAGCCATAATAAAAAACAGAGCAAAAGTAATATGTCTAACAAACTACGTTTGGGAGCCATAATAGGAAACACAGCAAAAGTAATATGTCTAACAAACTACGTTTGGAAGCCACAATAAAAAACAGAGCAAAAGTAATATGTCTTTGAACCAACTACGTTTGGGAACCATAATAAGGAATGGAGCAAACACAATATGTCTCCCAAACTTCGTTTGGGGAACATAATAAAGCAGCAATGGACAATTGAAGAAATTTTTATTTTGAGTAATAGCAGCCACTGGAATCGAGTACATGACTGTCAAGACACAATTGTAAAAGTAGGCCACATAAGGACCACCCCAGCCAGATTTGGTTTAATTTGGTTCAGAAGTTTCAGAGGATAAGATTTAAATATTTGATCAAAATTTGCCTAATATGCATAATCGGTATAAATTTGCTGACAGAAAAATTTCACAGAAAAACCAGGCAACCGTTTCACTAAAGGTCGTAAGTCGTAAACGTAGACGTAAGTGTACTCTTAAGAGTTACGACCGTTTCACTAATAGTTAAGATTTACGACTTACGATAAAAAGTGATCGCAAAGTTAAGAGTGGTGGTCGTAAATCGTAAACCTATTTTTGAAGAGAAGAATTGCTATTTGTATTTTTTTAATATGAACATTGATCAAATGCAGCGAGTAATACATATTAGATGTACGCAACAATTTTTATATTTCAAGAGCCATAAAAAATCATTAAAACAGCTATGTACACATTATTGTTTGTTTCAGTGTACTTTCTATCAGTTCAACATTTACAATATCAACATATTTTATTAACGAGTCCGAGGGTACTTAGAAGAAATTTCAAGAAATGAACGATATCAAGGGTACATGTACAAACAATGGCTCAAAAATAAAGTTAAGCACAAACAGAGGGCGCATTACATTTGCGTGGATTTGGGGATTAACAGGTATTACATTTGCACGGAGAAAGGGTATTACAATTGCCCGTAAAATATACCTTCAGGAGTTTTTTTTTATATACATTTGCCCAGATTGCCTGTTATTTAGAATATATTTAATTTATTCACAACATTTTCTGCATTTTGCAGCACGACTGACGATGCAATCTGGATTATTCACCACTTTCGTCAGCATTTAAAATGAAAACAAAAAATATAAGAATAACATACAAATAATTAAAAAAAAAGATTAATTTGTAACATACATGTTTATATATATATATATAAAACAAAAACAAAAAACACAATAATTTTGAAGGCAACAGATATTTCTGCAGTCCAAATGTTAAAATTCATTGGTAGTTTTTATTGATTATATAAAGTATTAAAACACTCATGGATTTAAATCAACAGTACATGTACATGTTAAGGTTTGATATTGCAAGATGTGTATTTTTGTTGTGTTATGTGTCGATGAAACATATTATTTTATATGTGTGAATACAGTGGTGCATTAAAACTGTCCAAATCCTACATCCCCCCCCCCCCCTCCCTTGGTGGGCAGGGGTCACAGATTAAGTCATTTCTGGCTGGCAAAAGAGATAAATATAGAGGTAAAAACGAAGTGGCAGCAACAGTGCTTATAAAAACCATAAAATATTATGAAAATACGAAATATACTTTAAAGAAAGGTATAAAAAAAATCCGCACAATTGTCATGTGTTTAAGTTCTTCACGTAAATGTAAGATTTTTTCCGCGCAATTGAAATGCACCGCAAATGGAATATCGGTGCAGAATGTGAATGTATTGCCAAATCAATGGTCACATTTTTGAAATTTCCCCTTACATATAGCATGAAATTTATTAAAATATATTCCATAAAATAAATTTCTTCTCAATTTTCGGTAAAATTTTACACTTAACAATTTGTTTCTAATAGCTTTAGTTTATTCATTTCAAAATTCACTTTAGAGTTTTAGTATTTTAACACATTTAAAAAGTGATTATTAATGTAATCAGCTTCCGAGCTGTTGGGTATTATTTATACAATGTATGATACAATATATCTTTTTACCTCCATTAAAGGAGATGTTACTTGTCGCAAGTCGTAGCTCTTAAGTTGAGTTTAGTGAAACGCACGTATACGTGCACATAAGGAAATCTTAAGAATGATTTTAGACTTACGATTTACGATCACTTTATTGAAACGGTCGCCAGGAATATAATGTTAAACTGCTGGTTGCCATGTAGCTGCAGTTAAACTTTTAGCTCATTTTGATTAATAATAAAGCAGCAATAGACTGCAGTCATCTTGAATGGAAGGTGGGGTGGTCGAACACAATTGCTAAAGAGACCCACCAAAGTACCATCCCTGCCAGGTTTGGTTTAATTTGGTTCAGTGGTTTCAGAGAAAATTTAAATGTGAAAGCTTACGCAGATTGATGCCAAAAGCTCATATGGATTGGGCTTTGGTTATTTTGAGGAAAATGTGGCTTTATTATCTCTGTAGGTCACAGGTGTGTTCTACCCTTATAATCTATTCATAGTTGATTTTTTCTTCTGACATGATCCTCAACTTGTTGAAGAAAAGTCAGTATTTGGTACAAGTAGAAGAAATAGCAGCAGCCATGTTATATATTATCCTGAATTAAAAAGGTATTGTAAAGAAATTGTATATGATAGGAACAAGAATACACTTTTTACAGTATTAGCAAATATTTGAAAATGTACAAGTTGTAACAGACAGAATGTAGAGTAAATGTGTGTATGAGAGATGGAGAGAGAGTCTACCTTTTCACTTTAATATTTAATTATTTTTTTTTGTAACTCTTTTCAAATTTAATTTGTAAAAAATGAAATAGTCATTATTTTTTCACTGATTTCTTTTTAATACCCCTGTATACCCTAGTCAGGCGGTAATGTACTGGGGATTGTAAAATCCCGACTATTGAAAAATAAATAAAAGAAAAAAAAAAATGTTATACGATTGGCAGTCTCACCAAATATAATTGTGCAACAAGATACCCTGGAGGTGATTCATGCCAAGTTTGGTAAAAATTGGCTGAGTGGTTTCAGAGTAGAATGGTAAAAATTGGCTGAGTGGTTTCAGAGTAGAATTAAGAAATAAATCATGGAAGCCAGAATATGTTGGGAGTTTTAATATATTAACAAAGCGAAAGAAGGTCATGTTAGAATGGTAAATATTGGCAGAGTGGTTTCAAAGTAGAACTCTTTAATTTTAATGTAGTTGTTTAATATTCTTGCTTTGTGATTGGACAATGCTGTAATTTTCACGATATCAATTCCACGGTTGAAATATCATGAGATATTTTTAGAATTTTAGCCGATTACCGCTTACGTCATCTTGTCAATAGACATGATTACATTGGAATGGAGATAACTGTATTGTATTTAAAAATTCCACAGCATCAATTGTCGATTTAATGGTGTATTTTTCACGGTATCAATTCTATGGTTGAAATAGCACGAGATATTTTTTGAATTTTAGCCGATTACCTCTTACATCATCTTGTCAATAATGCGGCAATACACATGATTACATTAGAATGGAAATAACTGTATTGTATTTGAAAATTTCACAGCATCAATAGACCAATTTCACATTAACCAATTTTTGTTGTAAGCGGCCTTAGTCCAAAGTACAATCGGAGTAAAATCCGGGTGGTAAGCGGCTTTACTGTTTGGATTATTTCATGGTAATACGCTGATTTACAACTACCACTTCATTCTTAACCTTTTCGAAGTTCTATTCAACTATATATTTTTATTCTACATTTACACATGGATCCTGGTGATAAAATCTACACTATTGATGAGTTTAGATGTTGAAAAGTCGAGAATCTTGACGATGAGAGGTCTGACGAAAACAAGAATGAAGGCGGAAGGGGTAGCTAACGCCAACGGCCTTCAAGCTTGTGTTGTCGGCATGCAAGTTAAACTTGCCTTTGGTGCCATCACAAGATTATGTTTTACAAGATAACAAGAGGTGCTACGACAACATTTTGAGTGACTGGAATTTCAGACCCCCTTCAAATGTATTCTGGTAGGCTTGATGAACATGATTGATGGTATGCGATTTTGGACACCAATTTTTTATTACAGACATAAAACAGTTCTTATTAGCCCATGGTTATGTTGCATTGACAAATGACATGCTGAAAGCCTATAATAAGGTTGCCCAGGTCTGAATATCTTTAAGTGGGTGGTTGCAGGAGGCATATTTCTTAAAGACGAAGTCGAACAACAACAACTTGTGTATTTTAAGAACAAAGTGTTCACCATCACCTGTGTTAGCAGTAGACATTTTTTTAATTAGCCACTGTGGCTAATGGGTACTAATTTCTTTTAGCCACACTCAATTTCAGTTAGCCACACTAAATATAAACAAAGAGCATAAAAAAGTTGAAAGTTCAAAACTTTATTATTTAATTAACTAACAATAACAATTCATATATTATCATGATAAACAACAAACTTTGAACATTAGATAAACAGAACATTCAATATTCGTATGATTTTGTTGTTTTTTGCTGTGTGGGCCGTTGGCGTTGCCAAAAAAGGATAAAATAGATCTTTGGCACTTGGTGGTATCGGGTCTGTTTGCCCTGGGTCTGTTCGCCCTACAAGTGGGTCCGTTCGCCCTGATTATTAAAAATGATATCGGGTCTTTATAAGCCAACAAACAACCCATTGGACCATGTTGCACAACAGAATTAAAATATTACAGCTTCTATAATATGCAACTTTGTTTTGTAACTTGAACATTATGTTAATAGCTTGTTTAAACTATCTTTGTTATATTTATTACTTTTTAAAAACTTTAATAAAGTATAATGGACTACAGACTCTTGATTCACTCATCTTTACCTGATTTACTAATTCCAAGGACACTTACATTTTCTACAGACTCTGGATTCACTCATCTTTACCTGCTTCATTCATTCCAAGGACTAAAACGTTTAACTTTGCTCATTATAGAAACATACACTTTAGCATACCAATTATTTTTAATATCCTACATTTTCTAGACTCTGTGGATTCACTACTGAATCGTTACCTGATTCACTTATTCCAAGGACTAAAATGTTTAACTTTGACCATTATCGAAACATACAGTCCGTGGACATATACATGTATACGCATTTGTCACTTTCGTTAAAATACAGTATATAGCAAATTTGACAACAAAAAACAGAAATTGTCTTTAAATCATAAGAAAATAAAGGAAATCTAATGGAGAATCATGCTAAAATAAACAAAAATCTTTAATATTTCTGCTTATTCTGGTGCAAAAATTATCAAAACCCGTTTAGAAATGACTTCAAAATAATTTTTTTGAACAATGTGGTTATATGAAATATATAGCGTAAATTCGAGTGACGAATACCTATGTTCATTGACTGTACACTTTAGCATGCCGCATATTTAAAATTTCTCAATTTAATATTTATAAGCAATCAAATATCACTTATTCTTCTATTATTTTTAATACCCTACATAATTATAATTATCAGGACGAACGGACCCAGGGCGAACAGGGAATGAGGGCGAACGGACCCGGATTCGCGCTTTGCCATGCTTGACCTTCTCGTTGTGAAATTATTTACTGGTTTTAGATTCAAGCTTAGACAGAAGGACAGACAGAATAAAGCGTAATTTAGAAAACCAGTCAGTCAGTGACTAAATTCAAAACTATTTCCGGAATGGGACCCGGATAATGTTATTTCAACTGAAAAAACTACCGGAAATAATCAATTTGACCCGCTTTTTAAAATCATTTTGGATATTATACATCGATCAAATCATTGTCTATAACGCGTTTTATTCGTAGTTGACTTTCTACATAATAAAAGATTGTTGTCAGATGCACGCTTTAAAAGTTTTTTGTTCGCCAGTGTGGCTACTGCTACACAAATTATCCTCGCCACACTACCATTATATTCGCAAAATGCGACGTGGCGATCGTCTACCGCTAACACAGATCACAGACACTGGATGATGACCACACAATGTATAGATATTGCACCAAAGAAGATGATGGTTTGATAGAAGGAGCTTATTGTTCTTGCACTGCAGGGTATACAATTTATGCATGTTTTTTTTTAATTCTCTATTGTGTCTATGCAGTGCCAATTCAGGACCATTAAATAATAACAGAAGGGATTGCAACCAATCTTGGCTGAAATGTTCCTAACAAATTCATGACAAAATGTTGTAGTTACTATGGTGTCAATGAATCAGTACATTTCAATAATGTTTGAGAGAGATGTCAGTTCAAATCTCTCTGGAAGCTAATGATCTGAGTACATATTAGGTTTGTCAACTACTAATAACAAGATGAACTGTGAGCCTTATGATACCCCCGCTCTTCGGCAAACAGAAATCTGACGGGTCCAAAAACGCTTCCCACGATATGGGGTACCTATATGAAGCTTGTGACCAAATATCAGATTTCTGCCATCAATAGTTGCTGAGAAAAATACGACAAAAATGGGCATATACAAAATGTATGTTCAATGTGTAGAAAAATCAACAAAGTCAGGAAACAGGAAGTAGGAATCTGATGGGTCCAAAAATGCTTCCCACAATATGGGGTACATATATGAAGCTTGTGACCAAATATCAGATCTCTGCCATCAATAGTTGTTGAGAAAAATGTGACAAAAATGTGCATATATGTTCAATGTGTATAAAAACCAACTAATTCGGCAAACAGGAAGTAGGAATCTGATGGGTCCAAAACCCCCCCCCCCCCACAATATGGGGTACCTATATGAAGCTTATGACCAAATATCAGATTTCTGCCATCAACAGTTGCTGAGAAAAATGAGCATATATGTTCAATGTGTATAAAAATCAAAAAAGTCGGCAAACTGGAAGTAGGAGTCTGATGGGTCCAAAAACGCTTCCCACGATATGGGGTACCTATATGAAGCTTGTAACCAAATATCAGATTTCTGCCATCAATAGTTGCTGAGAAAAAAGTGACGAACTAGTATTACTGTGAACACAGCTCACTAAGATATACTCCCCCCCCCCGCTCCCCACATCTGTCCAACCTATTTCCATAACCAAAACATTACTGATTGTTCCGACCAAAAATGAAAGGGACCCTCCTCTCTTCACCGGTAAGCTGCTGATAAAATTTCAAAACATTCTGAGAAACACTACTCAAGTTATCATACGACACAGGGTAAAAATTCTATTTTCCGTCATATCAAGTCCAATAACACTGGAACGGCAAAGTGAAAATCGTCAAAAAAGAAAAGTATCCTCCTCTCTTCACCAGTAAGCAGCTGATAAAATTTTAAAAGATTCTAAGAAACACAACTCAAGTTATCGTACGACATAGGATTTGTCTACAGACGTACGGACAGACGGATGGACATGGTGAAACCAGTATACCCCCCCTACAACTTCGTTGCGGGGGATATAAAAATGTGCATATATGTTCCATGTGTATAAAAAACCAAACAAGATGAACTGTGAGCATTAGCTCACTTATGATACCCGCGCTCTTCAGCAAACAGGAAGTAGGTATCTGACGGGTCCAAAAACACTTTCCACGATATGGGGTATCTATATGAAGCTTGTGACCAAATATCAGATTTCTGCCATCAATAGTTGCTTAGAAAAATGCGACAAAAAATGTGCATATACAAATATATGTTAAATGTGTATAAAAATCAACAAAATCAGCAAACAGGAAGTAGGAATCTGATGGGTCCAAAAACGCTTCCCACGATATGGGGTACCTATATGAAGCTTGTGACCAAATATCAGATTTCTGCCATCAACAGTTACTGAGAAAAATGTGACGAAAAATATCTTGGACGGACGGAAGGATAGACAGAGGTAAAACAGTATACCCCCCTCCCCCTTTGGGGAGCGGGGGTATAATAAGTCGGCAAACAGGAAGTAGGAATCTGACGGGTCCAAAAAACGCTACCCACAACATGGTATACCTATATGACACTGGTGACCAAATATCAGATTTATGCCATCAACAGTTACTGAGAAAAATACGACGAAAAATATCTTGGACGGACAAAAGGACAGTGGTAAAACAATATACCCCCCTCCCTCTTCGGGGAGCGGGGGTATAAAAAACAGTATACCCCCTCCCCCTTCGGGGAGCGGGGATATAATTACAATTCATGTATATAGCTTCTATAATATAAGGTAGTACATTTCAATAATGCTGAAAAGATGTCAGTTCAAATCTGACTGGAAGCAAATCTATGGGTTTATTTTATGCTTGATCATGTTGACTGCATTAACTAACTTGGACACAAGTGACTGCAAAAATGTTGTGCAATGGTTAGCATGCTCACCTTGAACGTGGTAGATCCAAGAATGCAGCATTAAGGATAGTCTGAGATTCTTCTGCCGTCCGATGGCTATTTTTGTTTGACTTGCTGGAGCCGTGGGACGTCAGAGCGCTCTCCATCAGGAAAACGGCGGATTTGTCGCTCCATCTCGGATTTTATTTTCTATCCAAAACCCTTATATAAATCGCTTCACCAATCATTTTTCTATTCATTCATAACCATCTTACCCAAAGAAAGTGGTGTTACACTCGATTACTACACGATTTTCCCTTAGAACATCAAAGGAGGAAGAAAGCCCCTTTATGGGCGAATTATTCTATCGCTAATTATTCAAAGACAGATTCAAAAGCCATGGTTACACGAATTTTAGATACGCTGATTGAAAATGCTGTAAATCATAGTAAAATTGTTACAACAGAAATCATTGACGATATTTTGAAAGGGGCAGTAAAGACTGACAATAATTCAACGAAATGAAAACATTCAGTCACAGACAAAACTTTTGTCACTTGGAAAGAAAAATTTCCATGGCTATTGTAAAGCAGAGAAAAACGGTATTCCATATTTGCAATGCACAGAATGCATATCAGCTGCTTCCAAGGGTATTGAAATCAGTAGTGTGTGGGGACATGAGGGTACCCCCAACTTCCAGTTTTCTGCAGTAACTCGACATAACGGGATAGTCTATTTTTTTTAACGGGAATGCGGGACAAGACCCCCTCTCAGGATTTTTTCAGGCCCTATCATTATCATTTCTAGAAAATATTCAAACTGCAAACTGGTATTTGAGGCCTTCGATCAATGTGTCCCTTGTTTGAAAAATGACAAAGTCGAACATTTTTTTCATAAAAAGTGCCATAACTTTTTTATTAATGAAGATTTCTTCATAATTTTTTGCATACAGGGGTTTTACGGTATGTCCTTTCTGTTAGAAGTATCAAAACTGATGTAGGTTGATGACTTATATGTGTTCTGTTGTCATAGCAACTATTTTTTGGGCATATTTCAGTAAAAACATCGCATTTTACATGCGTCTGTCTTAAGTCAGGAATACTATGGCCAGTAGTTCTTTTGTCTCCCGTTATACCTTTTAGTTTAATCACATAAATTGACATTGTGTGGTGTCCAATGATTTATACATTGTGATATACCACTGTGTTGAAGACCTCTGGGTGACATATTTTGATTGTTGTCTGGTGAAGGGATTTTGTCTCTCTGAGATTAATGTCATCTCTTATATTTATACATGCATATTCAATTAGGTGCAAGTTCAGCACAAGTTATGGTTGCCCTGACTTGGTTTATACAAATGCATGCATGTATGTAAATACCATTAATAGTCTGACGAACATTTTAAAACATGTTAAATGGTTTAATTTTTAATGAGTATTTCATAATCATCATATTAGTTAATAGCAACAAGATAAAACCTTGTAACCTAAGTAACAATAAATTAATCCATATTATTATGCACAATTATATGACATTTTGTAACACTGGCATATATTTTCTTATTTTGAAATATAATTCAACCACGAGTATCCAATAGATCCGATAGAGGGGCCCGGGTGGCTCAATAAGTTAGGTCGTTGGATCTAGCAACTTATACAAGCCTATCACCAATACGGCGTGGGTTTGCATCCGGCTTTGTAAATTACAAAAATGGGCACACTCGACTCACAGCAGCAAGTGATACAGTTTACCAGTTGCTTGCCCATGGTCGGTGGTTCTCTCCGGCTTCCTCCACCACTAAAACTGGTCGCCATGATATAGCTGAAATATTGTTGAAAGTGGCGTTAAAGCACACAAAAAAAATCACCAATAGATTTGTGTTTGTTAAATTGCCTTTGCTTTGTTTACTAATTTTGAAAACTTGTCTCATTGAAATTTGTCCCATGTCATTTATCTATTAAATGATATATAACTACTCATTTGGAACGATCAAATATATAATATATATGTAACAAATATGTGACGTTGGCCCATTTCTTTAGAATGATGACAGCTGGCATACAGTTATGCAAGACATCTTCTAGGGTGGCATATAAAGGACAGTCCATTTCTTGTAGGGTTGCAAAGATAACTGCATATTGTGCATTGGTGATAAACTGTACACCTGGAAAAGAATTTTAAAGCTTACTTTATCATGTTTATGACGAGAGCAAAATATTTTGATACAGTTCAAAGATTATTCAATTAAATTATAGAAAATATACAATTCTCATATTTCAAAACTTAAGATAATGATTTGCCTTTCTTCCTCAGAAGATCTGTATTATCTGCCGTCATATGGTTAAGTCCATTTGTTTGATAAAAAGATAGTGCACAGACAATGGCACTATGTAATAAAGTTTCATAATATTCTGTTGAGCGGTGACTCAATTAATATTTCTTATGTGAATCTGAGTGAAGAGACACAAAAAAATGTGTAAAATTAGCAACAGTAGTTTATATCTATGACTATGGTTTGTATACATATACAAGTAAGTAACCCTTTTTTGGAATTCACTGGGAAAAAAAAATTAGTCCAATTCTAAAAAAAAAATTGAGCAGCACTTCTCCTATATAATCACTTTTCTATATTGCCCCCATCCCAAATGTCCCAGGCCAGAAGGGAGGGTTATTTTAGCAACAACAAAATAAATATAATAAAAGGGGAGAAAGAGTTGGGGGGCAGGTCCCATTTATAAAAACATGAGACCATCCAATCTTTCTTTGAACCATTTCTTCCACATTTAAAATTTTAATCTTACCTGATTTTCATCTTTTTATTGATCAAATCATGTAAATATTCCTCGCTCCAACAATTGACGACGTTCCATGTTCAGTCTATATATATGACGTTAAACTTTCTGGCGTCTTTAGTAACGGGTGTACATCATAAAGGTCAATTTCGCATTGTGAGCCAGCATATTTAGTTTCGAATTTCCAATTGAACTTTGAAGAAAAATATCTCAGCTTTCGAATGGCATACTTTTCAAAGAAATATTCAGTCGGGAACCGTTTGAAAAATTCGAAACTTGAATAATAATCGATTTTAAACCTGTAAAAAATCGGAAAAACTAAACGAAAACTATATCACCTGAAAGTACGAAACCGCGGCTTTCAAATGAGCTGCATCCTTATTGCAAATGACGAGTGGCTCACATTGCGACGAAGCCGCGAAATCCACTGATTCCAGCGCGAAGACGTAAAATTTGAACCCGACGTCACGATAGATTTCAATGTACGTGTGAACGTTATTTTTTAAATACTGAGCAAAATCTATTAAAACCATAAAAGGCTATGAAAGTAGGCACAAATACACAGGGGGGTACAGTGTTTCACCACATCTATTTTTTTCTATCTACTTTTTTCAAAATTCAAAGATACGGACATTTGAAAATGAGATTTTATTTTAATGTTCTTGAAATCCGATATCAAAATGGCGTCATGTGACATACCTATTTACATATCATCTACACCAATGAAAAATATATAAAAAATACAGCATAATGTACATCAATGCCTGATATACCTGCAACAAAAAAACCATGCATGAGAGTAAAAGACCCAATTCAATTTATTCATGGCGGGTAAAAAAAACAATTGAATCTTATACTGGTGAGTGAAAAATTTGAAGTAAAGCATTTAAAAAATAGATCACCCAATGGAAATACTAAACAGGTGAGTTAAAAACCCAATTTAAGAAACCTTATCTGGAGCCCTGTATGTCCCATGGCTCCAGCAAGTCAAACAAAAAGCAGTCGGACGGCAGAGAAATCTCGGACTACAATAAGTAGCAAGAACAAAGACTGGTCGGGTCAGAATGAGAATAATGTTTCAGAGTGGAACGACATATCTACCCACAAACTGTTGTTTCAATGGACTAGCACTCTAAAAATCCAACTAAGGGTGTTGGTCTTTTCATTTTTTTGTATCTAAATGTGTTTCCTGTTGCTTATGCTTAAATAGTTTACACATCACATGTTATAGTTTATGTTTCTTGTTGTTTATTGTTTAAAAATTCTATGAATAGAATGTTTTTATCCCCCATGTAAAATTATTGAATATTTTGGGATTTGTTCATTTACCTGAGAAAGTGAAAAATATTTTGAAATTAAAAGAGTTTTGAACCTTATTACATGTAGTATGCTTTTGGAGGGGGGGGAGGAAATTTTGTCAGATTTTTTAACTTCTCAATTCAATAACTAATTAAAGGATAGAGAAAATTGTATAGTGTCCCCAATATTAACTTTTTGATGTTAAAAGCAATATAATTTTCATTCAATCATTAACTTAAGACTTCACCAGGATGAGGGGAATGTGTTTTATTACCCATTCTTCAATGTTCCAGTTCATAGTTTTGTTATTTTACAACATTGTTATTATACATGTAGCTGACCTTTTAATAATGTTTTGTTTTTGCAATAAATATTTCTTGTTAATCAATATTTGTTTAATTTTTGTGCTCTATAATATACAAAAGTTATCGAGTTGAATCATTTACAAAGTACATATGCATGTACATATTTTGCCCACCCAAGATTGACTTGTTCCTGATGTTAGCACTTTTTCCATACTAATCCTTATATGTTATTATTGGTCTCCTGACATTGGCATAAACAAGAAAGGATTGCCTCACAAACACAAATCACACCATAATGCCTGTAGCAGGAGATTCTGAATAGAGTTCGGAATTCCGAATGAAACAATTCGGAAATAATCGGAAACAGCTTGGAAATTTGGACTTTGCCATTTTTTAAGTTGGAAAAAGTGCGGAAATTTGAACTTTGTCATTTTTTATGTCAGAAAAAGCTCGGAAAGTTGGACTTAATCATTTTTAATGGCGGAAAAAGATGCGGAAATTTGGACTTTGTCATTTTTTAAGTCGGAAAAAGTGCAAAAATTTGAACGTTGCAATTTTTTATGTCGGAAAAGGTGCGGAAAGTTGGACTTTATTATTTTTATTGGCAAAAAAAGTTCGGAAAGTTGGACTTTTGTCATTTTTATTGGCGGAAAAAGCTCGGAAAGTTGAATGGCGGGAAAAAATGCGGAAAGTTGGACTTTGTCATTTTTGATGGCGGAAAAGTTTGGAAAATAGACTTTGCAATATTTTATGGTTAGAATAAATTCGGAAAATAGGACTTTGTCATTTTTTATGTTGGATAAAGCTTGGAAAGTTGGACTTTGATTTTTTTAATGTTGGAAAAAGTTCAGAAACTTTGACTCAGTAATTTTTTAGGCCAGAAAAAACATTATTTTGTGGAAAAGTTGATTTAGTCATTTCTTAAGGTTTTATTTTTAATTTTGATTAATATCCAATTGAATGAAGAATATCAACTAATATTAACCAATTGATTAATACTGCCAAGTCTTCAGTTAGAATAAAAATTTAATAAATAGTGATGTTTCTAAAATTAGACAAAGACCAGCATAAAACATAGAAAATTGAAAACAAGTAACATGAACTTCACTAAAATAGTGAAAACTTGTGTTCTCCAGAAAATTGAGCATTCACTGTGCTACACATAGTTATTGGTTTGATGGATGCAGATTACATTTTTTCTGGGTTCTGAAAATTTACTACTCATCAAATATTCAAAAGTATATTAAGTTTCCATCATAGTTTGCATAAGAAAGTTAATAGGTATTATATTGATCATTGATCATGTACATGCAATTACTGAGGTCTTGAGGTTTCTAATGATGATTGAAGTTTAAACATTGTATACAGTCGAACCTCATAATGTCAAACTTCTTACTTTTAGTTATCCAAAGAAACAACTTATCTGAGATTGAGTGAGTGATTGCTGCTTAACGCCAATTCAGCAATTTTTCAGCTATATCATGGCGAGAACAAGTTAATTTTCAATGAGAACATGTTCAGGTCCACTTTGTACTAGACCAACACGCTGAGTTGGATTTTATAGTGCTAGCTCACTGAAACAACAATCTGCGGGTAGACACGTCACTCAACTTGGACACATTATTCTGATTCCGAGCCAACCTGCTTAGTGGAGAAGCAACAGATACCAATTTTATATTCTTTGATTTGACCCGAACAGGGCTCGAACCCACAATCTAGCACACTCGAGGTGTATCTGATATTGACATAACCAGGTATGACTGTATATACAACACTTTTCAACATTGTTCAGCAAACCTCATTGCACAGAAAAACATTTGTTCATATATAAAAACAAAAGGAAGAAATCTGAATATGGCAACTTTTACTTGCTGATAATAATATTTATAGTACATAAACATAGGATAACAAAGTAGAAAATAAATAGAATACAAAGGCTTCTTAAAAAAAAAGACTTCAGGAATAGTCACTATATTGTCTGTTGCATGCTTTCAATATTATAATAAAAATGGCCATCTTGATCGTATGGTAGTTTGATTTTCAACTACATGTGCAATCAGTGCCTATCACCACTAAAGTTGTGAGGTCAAATCCTGCTCTGTGGTTTTTTCCGTTTTCCTCCACCAATAAAACTGAGCTTCATGCACTATGATACAAATGAAAGATTGTTAAAAGTGGCGATAAACACCCTAACACTTCAATATAATAAAGTGTCTTAATCATTTTTCATTGATTTTCCTCCAACTCAAGATTCTCCCAAACATTCAGAGTAAGAGTATGTCCCAGTTCAATCTCTCTCAACAAAGTTCTCAACCAGTTCTTCTTCAAATGTCCATGTCTATCTGTAACAAGTGATTGGTCTGTACTACAGTTAAATTTAGCCGTGCTTTTCTGTCTTCAACAGACATTTACACTTGATCCACACTTGTCAATATTTCCTGAATTGAAAATATGTATGTTGTGGTTCCTCTATGACTGACTGATCATCTTGTTCTTCAATTTTCCTGAAATAAAATTACAAAATATGTAAGAAAAACAAACCTTAAAATAACTTATTACATTTAAATATACATAATGTAAAGATTTCACATATTAATACAATTTAGTAGGTTATTACAGTTGTATCCTGCTGTCAAATTACAACTTCAGACAATAGAATTATACATGTAAATTTATAAGTAAAATGAAATTAAATATATTAAAAAAAAACATTTGCATGTTTTATTTCTGCATGACCAGCACTAATTAGAGATGCCGACTTATCGTTATTTCGGCCGCCATTTTGTTTTCCGGTAGCTTCTGATACATGAAAATGCAATTTTTTATGTCAGATTTTTACAGATAATACTATATAAAGATATAATTTTTTTACATTAATTAATTATCTAAACATTGTTTGAAATCTTTAAAAATTTTGTTTCTTTTAATATGGAATCGTTTAAATATAACGTGTTCGAATCGAAATTGCTGTTTTCGGAAATTTACCATTCGTGGCACGGTTTTTTTCACCAGGGTCCCCCATTTCAATGCCTTGCCCGGCATGTTCCTGACGTTATATAGTTCTATAATTATTATCCAATTAAAGCGCAGATTCTTAGCTTGCGCATGGTCACAGTCGCTTCCGATTTCCTGAGCATGCTAAACGGAAAATGGTCGTCTCAAAAGTTCCAAGATGAACAAATCAATGAAAAATTTGGAGTAGCGTTCTCCGATGGCGATATTTGTATTTTCTGTTACAATATCAACGTAGGAAGCATACCATCTCAACCATATTAGATCGCAAACACAGATGATTTTTAGTATTTAAAACGCCCCTAAACATGTCTGAAGGAGAACGTCGTACATCGTTGGAAGTGGAAAGTAAATAGTAACGTCAACGACGCTGGTTGTAACACAGGTGTTATCGTAGGTATGTATAAACCTTCTTCTCAATGTTTTAAACGTACGATTTATTTTTTGCATTGCTTCTTTTCAAGTAGTTTATGAAAAACTTCTTGTCAATTTATAATACTTCCAACTTGCGTTCAAAACAAAAGTAAACAAACCGAAAAGGGGGGGTGTAAACAGAGATGAAAGTTTTCCTCTAATCCGCTGATTTCCTCTTTTTTTTTTAAGGAAAATATTTGGAAATAAAATGTTTCTAGCTTGGTCCAAACAACTAGAAAACGAGGGTATGGGCTATAGGATAGGAGTTTCCTCTTTTTTCATCAGTCAATCACTTTCTTCTATACTATAGTCTGTGTACAAAATATTTGGGGTTTTTTTATACTAGACTATAGTCTTCACTCTTCAGAAAGTTAATTCTATTCTTATTTTTGTCATGGTGCTACATTTTTATTTGTATTTGCCAGCTTCCATGGATACTCGACCATGATTGAATATTTACATACTAAATTCAAATAAAAGTAAACAAAATGTTATAACTTATTGCATACATATGATGGTCATATGTATTTATAGACCAATGAAAAAAAAATACCAGTGTTTCTGCTAATATTCTCGAAAAGGGAAAGGTAGTATAAGTAGACAAAACATATATTTTTACCTAGGTTATACAGAACAAGGATCTGACTTTAACTTTGTCCAAAAATGTCAATAAAAACTTTGGGGTCAATACCAAAAATTTGAAACTCTGGTAATTTTTTTTGTCTAAATACATTGTGAATTTATATTTATTAAAATAGTAGTTATGAAAGGATAATAAGTACAATGTAGATTAGTTAGAACTGTTTCTTTGTGGTCCCTTCCAGCTTCTGTTGTTTTTTTCCAGTTTACCTGACATTATGCTTTGCTGGTCAAAGACATGTGTGTGATCCAAGTTGGCCTTGGGATATTACCTGAACTTAGGACTGCAGGATAATATACAGCTGATCATGAGTTCATAATTTATATCATAATGAAATATTTAGTTTTACATGTAGCTGGATTTATTCAGACCACAATACATGTGACAATAGATGATGTATTTCAAAAATGCACCAGATATTTCCTGAATAATAAATGAATGAACTTAATATTTTGGTTGTTTTCATTGAACATGTTTTAAGAAGCAAATTAGAATAGTAATGGGCAAGACTGAAACTTTGACATGGAGAGTAGGGTTAGGGGGTGGGTTATGGTGTTTAATGCCACTTTCAACAATATTTCAGTTATATCGTGGTGGTCAGTTTTATTGGTGGAGTAAACCGGAGTACCTGGAGAAAACCACAGATCTATTGCAAGTCACTGACGAATTTTATCACACAATAATGTGTTATCAAGTACACCTTAAGTTACCACGAGTGGGATTCGAACGACATGGAGAGTAAGATTGAAACAAATTTACTTGCTCAAATTGTAATAAAGGGAAACCTGAATATAAACAGCATCCTATATAAACAACATAACTTTATTTTAAATAAAGTTCCAGGTTCCAGATGTAGCCTTTTGTAGGAAATGTGTAAACCGTGCAAATAATATCTATCTATTTTAAACACAAGCTGATCTTAAGGAAGTTCAGTTTAGAGGTGTTTCACTATCATGCTTGTTGGGTGGTTGATGCATATAGCATCACTTTCAGCAATTGTACAGCTACATTATGATTGCAAGACATTGAGGTAGGAAAACAAAAACACCTACATGTATATCAAACCGACCAGTTAAATTTTCAGCAAGGGGTAGGTGTCTGGAATCTTCACCCCTTGGGGGGATTACATATTGGTGGTATATATGAAATGAAAAGTATTTAGTTTAAGTTATTAGTTACTTGAGGTTATAGATTTTTAAAATATCTTTAATTTGGTACCTTGATGATCAAATTCTGACTAGAAACGATGGAGTAATCTTAAAAAACGTAAATTTACGCAACAAATTTTAAAGCCATGGCAGCCATTTTGTTATCAAAATGGCCACCATTATGACGATTATTCCGTGATAAAATGCTAAAGCAAATAAGAGGTCATTGGTACAAACCTACATATCCATTTTTTTTCAGTGATACTAATTATATTGATAAAAAAATTGATCAAATTATCTTGGAACAGGTTCCCTGTCTGAGGAATTTTATGAAAAAATGGCAGCCATTTTGAACAAATGGCCGCCATTTCTTGTGTCGACAAAAAAACATCACGTCCAACCGAATGTGCACAACACTGTGGTATTGTCTTCAAAATTTTGTACGGATATCATTTTTAGGAAATATGAAGCTTTTTGTGTCATTTTTCCATATAACTGCTGTGAAACGGTGCCATTCTCAAATAGTGTTGAACACTAATTGCACACCCACCTTTATGGATTCATAATTCCACAAAAAGATGTAAAAGGTGATTCATATGTTATAATTGCACTCAACACAAGTATTTCTACACACAATTTCTTCTATTATGATGTCAGATAAGTTATTTTCTGACAAAATTATGGCAATGTGAGCCATAATGGACCTTTCGGTCAAGATCAAAAGTGGCTCCGACATACATTTTGGACAGTAAAACAAATGGCGAATATTACTTCAAACATGTTCAGTTTCATTTTACTGACAGAACAACTTATAATCTATGGAAAAAAACAAAAGTAGAGACATTATCTGCTGTTTGCACAAAAAATCAGAACTCTAAAACAGTCATTAAAACCATTATTGATGGCGGCCATCTTGGGAAAATTATTGACCAAAAATAGGCAATTTCAAATGCTCATAACTTTTGAACCCTTCATCCGATTTTTACAAATGAAGGCTCAAAAGTCTTCTTAGATTGAGCTCTATCTAATGGTTAAAAAACAGCAAGCATCCCCTGTAATTGATTTTTGACTGGCATCACTACACTAATTAAGTTGGGGTTTTTTTTCATAATATAATTGTTCCATTTTGAAATCATATTGTGGAAGTTACAAATAATTGATTTAGCAATTCAATTATTTTCTTAATCATCAGATTATATAATTATTTTACCTTGCTCTAAGTTAAGTCCTAGTTTATATTTATGGGAACAAATAACCAAAATTGTAGACACTATACATCTATACATTTAGTAAGTGAATGATTGTTGTTTAGTTGTTTAATGCCAAGTGAGCAACGTTTTAGCTATATCATGGCGAAAACAAGTTACAATTTGATGAGATGGTGTCTCCTTTGTAGTAGGCCAACACGATTAGTTGGATTTTTAGTGCCAGATCACTGAAATAACAATCTGGAATAAGGCATGCCTCTCCAACCTGGAACATTATGCTGTGTGATTAGCGGAGCACAAGAACCAATTTGATAGTCTTTGTTTTAACCTTACCCGAGCTCAAACCCATGATCTACCACACCATAATGCACTATACACTTAAGCATGAAGCAGTGGAAAATGTACCAGGCGTAACATAGACAAATACACAATGAATAAATACCTGCGATAATAAGGGGTCTTGGGCAAGGGAACATCTTCTTTTGGCTTCATACAATTTGTACCAGCTGAAAACAAATAAAACACATTTAAAATATTACATAAAACTTATGGTGTTCTATATATATATATATATACACAACGTCTGAAAAACCAGTCAACGATCAATCTTACACCCCGTACATACGGTATAACGATACTATACAAGTAAAACAATTATAAACATCTAAAATAATTTGTAAAACAACACCAAGTACACAAAACAAAGTGATAACGAATTAAACACTTCGTTGAATGACAAAATTTTCGTCCCACCGTGGGACTTTATCAATGTCTAATTAAATAAAATCTCGAAACAATAAAGCGACTTTTCAAATTTCAAAAAAAAGTTTTTGACGGTCCATGTACGGCACATATGAAACTACATGCATAAAAGAATGGAAATCCTACATATAAATTAATAAAAGTACAATAACAATAATATAAATATACAATAGGGCTACACATTTAAATAAATGTTAAATTAGAAATAAAAATGAGACATTATTGGTAAATGTATCAAATGGCACTGTCAAAATATTGTTGAAAACGGTATAATACCCAAACTCATTCAAAAAAACGGCCCGCCACAGTGTGGAATATATACTTTGGGCCAATAGAGCAAACTGTATGTCCTAATACGACTGGTGGAGACCAACACGAATAGGAGTCAAGAGAGGATATTACTTTTTCTCATTGATTCCATTCGGTGATAAGGTCTTCAGTTTTCTAATCCAGAAGCTTTCCCTTTCCTGTCTGCTTTTATCATCCCACTTGGGGTTATGGTCAATTATGGTGACCTTCAGTTTGCCGAAAGAATCATGGTGGCCCGTCGATCTGAGATGTCTGCTGAGTGGAAGGTCAGGTTTGCAATTTGCATCGCTTCTGTGGCCATTCAAGCGTTTACTAAGTTGTTATTTAGTTTCTCCGATGTATTGAAGACCACTATTGAAGGTGATACTTTTACCTTTGTCTTTGAGTTTGAGTTTGAAAATTCTAATTTTCTATTTATTATGTACAGTGTATATAAATGTTGTTATTTTATCAATTTGGAATTTTTAATCTTGCCTGTTCGCGCAGAAGTATAATCATCACGAGTGATGGAACATCGTAGGATGTAGAAGATCAATCACAAGTTAACGTGAAACAAACTGTCGAAAATGGGTGAAGTTATGATATATAGGCTCTTGAAATGTTACTTTAATGCAGAAAGAGTTTCATATGAAAGAAACGATACCCAATTACAAATGGTGTCTTTGCATGATTAGATTCCCTAGGACCGCTAGGTTGGCCAGTCAAATGGGGGGGATTACTATTTTCTGTTGTTTATAGTGCCTTTGAATCCATTTGGGATTCAATTTATGTCTAAGAATAGATTTGACTGTGTGTGCTTCATAAGTCGTTTTGTAAACAAATTACCTTCGATGCTACCAAGAACACGTTTTTAGTACTAGTTCGTGTTTTCAACTAACAGATTTAAAGATGGCGGGTTGTTTACAAATGGCATTATGGGAGAAAAATATTTAATAAATATTGTTGAAAAAGAAAATCCAGCAAATTAAAACTCTTTATTTTATTTTATTTTTACTAAAGATCAAATTTAATATTACTTTAAACATCCATATCTATGAGTTGATTAAACAAACTTTGGTAGACACGCATCGGAAATTAACGAAGTGCAGGGAATCTGATTCAACGACCAATCATCCAGAAGCGTGGGAGGCGCCAATTTTGTAAATATTTTGAATATAAAAAATGTAAACAACAAAAATTATCGCTACGTTCAGTATGGATATCACGCATATTTGAATTTATTATATGGACAAACGACAACCCAATTACCGGCAACTTTCTTAATGTCAGCAACATAATAGAACCTCGCAAAATCTTGTTAGATTTGGTAAAGGCAGTCAGACATAGCTAGCCTAGGGCTAGGATCTAGGAGTAGGAATGCATCAATGATTTGTCATAAGTATCATATATCATATATATATAATTTATAACAATGTATAGACCAAGAACTGGATGATTTATCTCTCAAAAGCTATCTACACACCAATCTGGCTCAACAAGTTTTCTTAAAATGAACTACTCCCAACCAAATTCAAATTATTTATTGATATAAAATCCAGTAAATGGATTATCATCAAAAATAATACAAAACTAACCCTAACCCAACCAGAGATGCTTGCAACTCGTATGGGCGAATCCTGGACTCATTGCTTGTGCTTAAGATTCTAAGTTAGAACTCACTATTTTGCTTACAAGTGAGACTCATGACTTTCTTTATTGACCAAAATAAGGGCGAATGGACCCAGGTTAAAAAAAGAAACATGTATATATATATATAATAAATATATATATAAAAAAAAAAAAAAAAAAAAAAAAAAAAAAAAAATGAGGTCGTGCATATATATATTATGTATATATTGTAATATAAGCTGGTTTAATTTATATAAACTATTCTTATTATGTAAATTTTAAAGTATACATGTACTAGCTGAATATGCACAAGAATTATGATTTTGAAACTTTCTGGCATTGATTTTGTCTTTAAGCCAATGACATGCTAATGTGTTAAATCAAACTTTATCCTATATTACCCAATGTACATGTACCATGGTCATTTGACTTTCCTTTGTTAAAAGTGTGATGATATCTGCACATAAATGTATCACATAGGAGGAGTCAAGGCATTTGCCATTTCATTATCACACTTTTAACAAAGGAAAGTCGAATGACCAAGGTACATATGACTTACTATATTGGAAATGATGGGTATGTATAGATACAGCATGGGTAGGACAAAATTAACTTGAAAGCAAAGCTTTCTCGTGAATTTTAGTCCCACTCATACTGTATCTATACATGTACATACCCAACAATTTCCAATATAGTAACTAAAACATAAAAAACAAGCTTGTTGACAAAAAATAATGCACAAGTACACCTTACTTAGGAAACCAATAATCAGTAAAAAAGCAGCAACTAGTTATGTCAAACACTAAATATTGAAACAAATATTTCAGAAAAACTTAAAAGACAGTTGTATTTCTAAATTGATTATTAGCTTTGTTAACAATTATATATCCTAAAACTGAATGCAAATACAATTATATTATAGTTACTTACCAGCAAGTCAACTCTTCAAAGAATCCATGGACATCCTAATGTCTCCAGAGCCTTCAACCAGCACGCAAAATCACGAAGTATGTGTAGATTGTACCATTCTACAAGAGGTCACACGCAACAACCAACAAATACAATGTCTACAGAATCAACTCAATACCCCCAAGATTGAGAACCAGTATTTACAGATAACCACACAGAACATGCGCAACAACTTGTAAATTTGCGGTACTAGGTACAGTACTAGTTGTGGAATAAACATCAGGTAAATTATACATTGGCATGCATTTGGTGTCAAGTTCAAAATCTGCTTATCATTCGATTGTCTTCTACTCTAAGGGAGCTGCCATTATGAATTCTTGATAACCATCATGTTAATAAATGCAATATGAATGATAGAAGAATGAAAATATCTACCATAAAAACCAGTTTTTGTTAAATTTATTATAGTTTAATACTTGCATATAGTAAAAGAGGGTTTTGATCATGATGTTTAACACCACTTTCAATAGTATTTTAGTTACACTGTGGCGGTCACTTTTATTGGTGAAGGAAGCCATAGGACCTGGAGAAAACCACGACCTGTCATAAGTCACTAACAATCTTTGTCACATAATGTTGTACTTTACTCAAGACATATTTTATTGACAATGAATTAGACACAAGTTATGATGTCTTCTCTGTTACATATAAATCATTAAAAAGACAATATATTACCAAAACATAACATTATTTCGTTCATAATTATTTGAGAAAATTGACATAATACTGCAAGTGAATTTGATATTGATGTTCTATCGAGTACACATCGCCATAAGCAGGGTTGCAAGTTTTGCATAGGTAATTGCAACTTGCATACGATTATGACCATTATAGCCCCATATAGAAATAAAATGTCCAGAATTTGTCTTCTACTCTGCAAATGATTAAATGACATCACATTTTCTAAGTCGTAAACAAATTATGAGAGAAAGAGATAGACATGTTAATGTAGGGAAGTTGATATAAGCTTTCAAATGTTTAAAAATATTAATTAATATAATGTAACATGATGTAAAATAACAACAAATAATATTTCAATCTGAGTGGATGTGCAATAAATATATATGAAACAAACTCAAATTATAAACTGATACTGATAGTGATAAGCACGAATAAAAAAAAACATGCTTTGATATTTACATGCATTACAAATCTTTCTTTTTCAGATATTATTGGTAAAAGGTGGTCACATGTATCTAAAAAGGATGTTACAGGGAAGTTGGCAGAAGCCTGAAAGCCAAACCTGTTCAAGGAGCTTTAAAATTAGATATCTACTTAGACAATAGTGCCAAAAACACTTTTTTACAAAGATAGTGGACATTGTTTTTTCTTTGAAGAATTAAAATAAAACAAAAAGTATATTATGTTAAATGATTTCATTGTCAGACATAAATCTACTTTTTCTGATTTTATGTATAAAAAATTTATACAGAATTTTTGTCCGAATGTAGTTCTGAAACTTTTTAACAAATGCACTTCGAAGATTTTTTCCAGATATAGTTCGGAAATTTTTTCCGAATGAAGTTCAGAAATTGCACCAAAAGTGGCAAAGCTAATGCGGAAATTTTCTCCGAGCTAGCTTGGAATATAATTTCCGAATCTGACAATATTTTCCAAATAAGGGTGGTCGTTTTCGACCTTAATTCGGAATTCAGAATTTTTTTCCGAGGTCAATTTGGAGTATTCGGACAATTCCAAAAAAAATTCCGAGCTCATTCGGACAATTACGAATTTTTTCCTGGAATTCCGAACTGATTTCCGAATTATATGCTGAAAAAATATGGTAATTCATCAAAATCCTCTGTTTTTTCACGAAATTTTTTTTTTTCTCATTCGGGAAAAGTCCGAATACTCCGAACTCTATTTTCCGAGCTAATATTCGGAATCACCTGCTACGGGTAAATAGGTTTACAATGTTTTGTAAACAGTACTATTTGCAAGGTTGTGTCACAATATCCTTGGAACTACTATAGCCGAATATTCACACGATCTCTCATCATTTTCAAGATCTACGGGATACATGTAGTCATAAATTATTTTCCTTACCAACAAATTCACAAAAACTTCCTTATGACTGACGATATGTGCATAACTGCCACGATGAATAAACTGTGTCACCGTGTTTACAAATGCAATGACGTCTTGTTTACTCCGATTGACCTTTGAACCATAATGGCGGCGGTAACGTGAAATTGGTCTATTGTCGATTTAATGGTCACAAATATCTGTTTACGGCTTCACCAACGCATTGACAGTAAACTCAATTTGCGACCATCAAATCTCCAATTAATCATGATGCCGTGAAATTTTCAAATACAATAGTTATCTCCCAAGTTTACAATGCTTTTGGTCAGATCAGCTAAAAAAGAAGAATCGAAAAAAACAGGACAAAATATCTAGCTTTGCACATGGTAAAAATACACTAAATAGCATATCAGTCACTTTTTCATTCAAAAGCCTTTGAAAATAAGCATCGATTAAATTACCCTTGATCTTACCCTTCTTTCAGCCAGCATATCCTCATATGGCGGATCGACACTAAACGCTTGCAAACCTAATAACGAAGCAATTTCTACTGTTACAATCAGTGCAGAATCTATCCCTGTCCGTATAATTTTTCCATCCTTATCCAATATAGTTACTCTGAAAATCCCTAATGCATTGGCCGCTTCTGTAGTCGGAACGGTCGTAATGTTTAAACTATGGGCAGGTGCTACAAAAAATACATTAAAACCATTATAGAGAAATGTGGGTAATAAGAATTATGTATTAATTGACCTTTTAATAGTCGATTTCATGATATCCCATAATCAGTGCTTTCAAAAGTAGTCGGTGGATTTCCGTTGCCTTTCATAACATGAAGCACCACCTACTTACACGCTTAAAATGAGTGAAAATAAAACTTCAGTCGCTCCATAAATGAACAAGAACATTGACAAAGAAAATTGAATGCTTATAATCAATGAAAGCTATCTATCGCCGATTTTGATTGATGAGTATTGTACATTATCAGCCAATGAAATCACCCGTTTCGAAAACCAGCTTCAGCAACAGCAGTCTGGTTCCCATCAGGTATTTGACACAACCCACATTACTGAATGCATACTGAATATTTATGGCAGAAACCAACCTATATCAACAGGAACGTGTAATGAAGTCAAACCCTCTTTGACTGTGAATTCAAGAAAACCAGGATAGCTGGGTGGCTCAATGAGTTAGGTAGTTGGATTACCTAACACCTCATACAAGCCTTCCACCATTACGGCGTGGGTTCGCGTCCAGCTTTGTAAATTACAAAAAAGGGTGCACTAGACTCACAGCCGCAATTGATAAAGTATACCATTTGCTTGTCCATGGTCGGTGGTTCTCTCCGGCTTCTTCCACCACTAAATCTGGTCGCCATGATATAGCTGAAATATTGTTGAAAGTGACGTTAAAACACCAAAAATCAAATCAATCAAACCAGGATAGAAAGAGAAAATGGTAGTGTCAGTTTTAGTCACTACATCTTCTGGTGAGGTATGAACATGATCTACAAGATGCAATTAATATTCTTTGGACTGCTTATTCTTGTCTTGGAATTTCAACTGCCTTTTCACTTCCAGATCTGATAATTATTTTGTTATTTCATGTCACATCCTTCAATGAAAGGTTTTTGCTAAAGTACAGATCAACTGTCAGTCACCAATTAAGTGGGCCTACTATGCCTCTGGCATTGGAAAGCTAGATTTGTGTTGTTATTGTGCTGCAGAAGGGATTCAACGGGACAAGGACCTTAAGAAGAAGCACTGAGTTGTGCTGCCTTTGTGTCAAGCCTGCCTGAGGGACAAAAAGCCAATACTTAAACGAAATCCTTAAACTTAATCAAAAACTGACAAAACATGAACTTGATGTTGCATAATTGTTCCTAGTCATATTTGATGAATAAATTTTGTCAGATAGGCAGAATTGTAAACAACTAGAGGCCTGAGGAATTTATATGAGTTGGGTCATTTGACCTTAGTATAATAAAATCCAGCTGAAACCCTGAATTCCTCTGACCTTTTGTCCTGAAAGGCACTTATTCAATAGGTCAATTGTGTCCTAATTTGCCTAAAACTTATAGGTCATTTAATTATATATTAAGGTGTGGTTTGATTCATTAAGATACAGCTGGAACTTAATTTAATATTCATTTCTTTCAAACATGCATACTTATTATGATATTTGGAATTGACAGCCAGATAGGTTTTCAGAGGTCACCATCTATTTCCCAAAAAAAGCTAAAAATTAAGTGAAAATAAATAGAAATTAAAATCAAATTCCCAATAAGGAATGAGTCAAAGACTTAAGAGAAAGCTACCCTAAATAGGATACAAAAAAGTAAAAAGCTGGCTAAAGGCTATTACAGAACTTACAGTGCAGCTCAAACGGAAAACGCAAAGTCCATGTCTTATCGCAACGCAGAATTAACGAGACATCTGTGTGTATAAGTGGACGGTCCGCGAAACAACATGGACATGACGGACAGAACGCAATGTCTTCACGAGTCCATCATGGATTGTAATTATTGAAATATTCATTCATAATGAATACTACACGTGATTGTACCTGCAATTGTTTATTCTTTGTCATCACAATGCTCCGTAATCTTAATATGCACATTGAAATTTATTTGTGCAGTTGATCATTTGATACCATTTTTTCAGAGATGGCATACATTTTATTTATAGGATATGGGAGCACGCATCTTGTTTTGCATATTATGTAAACCCAACATTTCGATTGGTTTACATAGGTGTTATTTTTTCTCTCATAAGTTGATAATCACCTGTATTTTTTTTTAATCTATGTATGGGTGTGTCTATTTTTATGTAGTGCACACATTGAACTCGGTCACTAAAAGGTCAAATACACAGTTACCTGAGGCTGAGAAATTGATTTAAAAACAAACCGAGAAGGATTGAAAAGAACAAAAAAAATTGATGTAATTTTTTCTCTAAGCATGCTTTTTCGTTTTCGTAATTGTATGTCGTTGATCACCTTGTAAGCCACGTGTCGTTTTACCTTTAACAAAAGTGGATACATATTTCCCTATGTAGACAGTGTGTACTACACACAGTCATCACGTGAATGAGAATCTAGAAAGGTTGGCAATATATTATCGATCAAAGCATGCTTTTGGGGATCTTGAAACTTTTATAACAGGTGAACTTTAGTCACATGCCGAGTTGACAGTAATTGAACATTCGATGGCTTGGGGCTTGGCTTGGGTGATATAAAGGTTAATGAAATTTCAAAGTGTATAAAATAAATTGGTAAACAAAAATATTTTAAACATAACTTTATTTCATTACCTGATACCATACGACAAGGAATGTAAGGTAGTTGAAAATATTGTAGTTTCTCATCTGCATCTAGCCTCTTTAGAAATAAAATGAAATAAAAATCGGGCATTTATTAACACAGTTTTTATATAAATAGATCGATGAGAAACCAATCTAATTAAAATTAGCTCTACGCACTTGCTCCCCCTCCCTTTTTTTGTTACTGCATGTACTTACAATTTATTTGATATTTTATGCAATCACCTTATGCTTTATTATGTTTATATGCCCCTTCGCGGGCCCTTTAATTTGGACTAATAAAATCTTGTATCTTGTATAGAATTTCTCTTCACAGTATGTGGCAGATCACCACCAAACACAAGGTAGTTCACTGACACTTTGTCATAGATAAACACTGTGATAGAGCAATAAAAACATTAAATTATACCCCAATAATTACCCATGTCACTCTGGTTTACATACAGTACACTCCAAGTGTATCAACGATCATACTCTCAGGTCAGACATATTCCTCCCAAAATGTCCGACAAATTTGAGAGTCAACACTCTCTAAGTCCGACTATTTGGTCCGACTATTTGGTTGGACATTTTGGTTGGACGTGAGAGTGGATATTAAAAGATTTTTTTTTACATTTCTCGAGGTGAATATGTCAAACATTTTGTGATCGATGCGTATTTGTAAGCGTACTTTCTTTCCAGTGTGTAGAATGTGCGGGTAACTAAATACCCTAGTGTATTTTTACCTTGCACCATATTCGCGCCAGGAAAGGTAGCTCCAAGGTCAATATTTGTCACGCTCGGGCACAACAGTCGTTCGATGCATAGGAGCACCTCATAATCAAAGAATTGTACAATAATTTCGAGTTACGCCGTTTGTGTTTCTTTAATCCGTTTAATTTTAATAGATCTTTCTAGTACATTTAAATTTTACGATTATAATCGGAATACTAGAAATATCGTATCGGAATACTAGAAATATCGTAACTTTTCCGAAATCTAAACTTTAAAATTATATACGCCGAGTCCAGACCTGGCTTGGATTTCTCGAAAAAAGTTTTCTTAACAAACCAAATTAAATTTGAGTTAAAACTCGACTTAAGTTTGCATTTTGACTTTGTTTGTTTGGAGAAATCACCGACGATTTAAAAAAAAAAATCTGTTGACACTTAAAACAGAGTCAGTGAGGCTGATACGGCTGTGTACATGAATGAATAAGAGATAAAAAAAATTCAGTTTGCGAGAGTTACTAAAGCCGGATGGTTGACAAATTTTTCTTTGGTATTTCAGTAAAATAGGAAATAAACTCGATATGCGTAACTTTTGTTTACTGTGAGATGTATTGCAACCGCCATTTTTTACTACAATCACGTGCACATGAATTCTGGAATATTGTTGATCAAATGTCCGACAAATTTGAGTCAACACTCTCCAAGTCCGACTATTTGGTCGGACATCGTGGTCGGACATGAGAGTGGATATTTAAAGATTTTTTTTACATTTCTCGAGGTGAACATGTCAAACATTTTGTAATCGATGCATACATATGTATTTGTAAGCATACTTTCTTTCCGGTATGTAGAATGTCCGGTTACTTAAATACCCTAGTGTATTTCTACCTTGCACCATATTCGCGCCAGGAAAGGTAGCTCAAAGGTCAATATATAATTGAAATATTGTTGAAAAGTGACGTCTAAACACCCATAGCCTCATATAAATTATTGCAATAAAATATTGATTAAGTAACGAAATTGATATAAATTATTTTCCAGTATATTTAGTATAAAAAGCTTGTTCTACACGTTTACTGTGAGATGTATTGCAACCACCATTTTTTTACTACAATCACGTGCGCATGCTCGTGTTTGATGGAAAGCTATAGCTATTTTTAGATATTTTGTGATAATAATTTTATATTGTAAATCGATCCACCCTGTGATTTTTTTCAACAAGATACATTTTTTATAGTATATATTTTATTATAAAATACAATATTGAACTGATTTTCGATAACACTTCAATCATTGAATATTGATTTTTTCGGATGTTGAATATTTTATCCCCAGAATTGCACCCCCTGTTAGTATACATAAATTGTATTGCTTTATTTAAAAAAAAAATAACACCCAGAACATCGATGATACGAGTCTTCTTATTCAGAAAGAGTCTTGATAGGTGTATTTGTATATCATGAATGCACGATGCGACAACATGCTGAGATGGGTGATGTTTTGACAGGTAAACTGTAAAAAAAAAAAAAAAAAATGTAGAATACACTAATAAAATATTATTTCACCTATATCAGTACTCCGCAGACTGCCAATTTTCAAGAAAGAAAAAAATGGGATTTACGGATTTATGTCCCATTCGCCATGAACAAAATAAAACTTAAATTTTACTAAATAATTTTAATCCAAATTTGCCTTTAAAGAAATAAATGTATAAATTAGAATTATTTACCCGGGTTAGTTCGCCCTACATTTGGCAAACACGTAAAAGAGCAAACGCACCCGATATCGTAAACCGGCAACTGTCTGCAGCAAGTGAAAGGGCCTTGGCATCGATTGTCGCGAGTACATAGGGACATATTAATATTCACTTCTAGTGCACTTAAAACATGGGTACTGCATGTTAATACATTTTATTCATGGATATTATTGTATATATCGCCCGTGACAGCCGTTAACATATCTATACTTTCCGTACCACTGTATATCACTCATTTACTTCAGCTTTACTAAGATACGCATGTTTCTTTATGCACAAATTTATTGGTTAGCAGAATTTGGGGACGTTTCCTGTTTACAGTTTAACTATCTGAGAGTGGAGACTCTCACTCCGACCTGGGAGGATTTTGTCGGACAATTTGGTCGGACAATTTGGTCGGACAATTTTAAGAGTGAAGTCAGACAAAACTCTGTGTCCGACCTGAGAGTTTGATCGTTGATACACTTGGAGGGATCTGTAGGTGTTATTTTTCTCTCTCAAGAGTTGATATTCACCTGTACTTTTATCCATGTATGGGTGTGTCTATTTTCATATAGTGCACACATTGAACACGGCCACTAAAAGGTCAAATACACAGTTACCTGAGGCTGATGGATTGATTTAAAAACAAACCGAGAAGGATTGTGAATCAATCAGTGACCGTATTTACGTCCTTGGTAGAATATTGCCATAAAAAAACCAGCAATCTTTGTGTCTTTGAAATATATAATAGCAGGGATAGAAATTAACGGTCGCCCACAGCAAGTAAAATTTCAGCTGGGCGATCAAATATTACTTTGCAGTCGTCCAGTTGGCGAATGAAATTTATTCATCACTTCAAGTTTTCGCTGCCAACAGAGTTGATAGAAACGGCATTAAATTCCGTTTCAGTTTAATTAAAATGTCAAGACAAAAACTTGAAATTTGTTCATTTATTATGTCAGACTGGCACATTCCTATTTTTACTAAATATTTTTACTTCCTATACATATTGTAAACATCCTTTTAGTAGGAACCACCAATACATTGAGCCTTAAAACTGAAATATATTACTGAGTACAGAAATAAGTTGACTTCCACACTCCCAAAGTATAAAAGATTGTTTGTATTTAATTAAATTTGTTCTGAGATGCTTATATATTGAAGATGACAACAGATTCATGTTCTTAACTGAAATTAAAAATGTAGGTAAACCGGATGTTGAAATTGATGTAAAATATTAGGAACGGGATCAGACAGTGAGATACGGATTGTTGGCCATATCTGCCTTATCTTATACAGAAAAACATTTAATTGAAAAAATTATTTACATGGAAATTGATTGATACTTGTAATCCAAACTATGGTGAATAACTTGTCAATTGCAATTGTACATTTTAGTGTATATTTATTTTCAATTGATATCCTAAAATTTTCCAAAAGAATAGATGTGTATTCGGGATACTTTTATACAGTTTATCTTATACCATACTATAGAATATATTTCAAATTTATAAACCTATGAAATAAAAATTACCTGCTACATTTTACTTGTTTACAAATAAAAAAAACCAATATAAAATACAATATCTGTATGCACACATATAATAATATACAGCATACAGTAAGAGGAATAAGTCAGAGTTGCAGATAAAAAAAAAATTCCTGTCAGACATTGGGTCCTGCAAGTAAGAGAGTTTTGCCAGACCTATCAACTTTTTGACAGACCTACTTTTTTTTAGAAATTTTTTAATATTTCACTTTCAATACAGTATGATTAAAGGGACAATCTTAAAGCCTTGACACAGCTAACGACTACTACGATCAGAATCAGATTAAGGATATTGCCAAAGGGGGGGTAGTGACTGAGACCACATTCAATTTAGATAGCCCTGCAACATCAAATAATCAATACTTCATATTAGTAAGATTTTATTATTCCTCTAATGAGTATTTTGATATCAAGTCGTCATTTGTTTGTTCATTTTGTCCTCCCATTTTCGATTAAAGGACCGCCCCGGTCGCCTCTCCTTTTCGCTTTTTTATTCTCTGTAGATAAATCGATAGGTAGTGGGTGCTTTTTTCCAGATTTAGACCCCTCCGTAAACTTAATGGTTTGCACCTACGATATTTTCAGTTATCCATTCAGAACTCTCCGGGATCGCATCGGAGCTTATCGTTATATTTCCGCCATTACAAGTTGCGATAGGCTGATCATATATAATTTATAAAGTAAAATAGTATGCCTCAACCTGGTCTAATGTTACTTTTGGTAACAGGATTTTGTGCTCTGGTCTTAGAATCCTGCTATTGGCCAGTGTGGTGATAATGGGTCTGGAAGAATGACTGGTGTTCCTTTAAAGTCTGAATTTCTTTTTTTTCATTTGTGTAATAATAGTACTGTGTCATTCAAAGATACAAACAAACAAAAATCTAGTATAAATGCACAAACAAACAGAATAAAAAAAAATCAAGTATAAATGCATAAGTTTTATTCATTAGTAGTAAGTCGTCGTGGCCGATTGGTTAAGGCGCTAGACTAGAAATATATTGGGATTTACCCACACAAGTTTGAATCCTGTCAACGACTCCAAATTTTTTTGGGTACCGGTGATTTATTTTTGATACTGTCTTTACTTTGGATGCTGTATCTGCAATAGTGTGTGTAATTGTAAAAAAGAGGTGTACTTGTAGAATGTTATAATAAAAATCTATTGGGGTCTCCCCCGCACAGCTTCGAATCCTGTCGACGTCTCAAAATGTTTGGTAGTACAAGTGAAAACGAAGAAAAACATTCGATCTTCTATGTTCAGTTTGCTTAAATTGTAGGTGTGATCACATTTTAGACTTGTTCATTCTGACCATAATGAAGGCTATCATTTTCCTCCGGAAAATCATTTTGTTTAGCGTAAATACACTGACGGGGAAAAAAACTACTTTTGCTACACTTCATCACAAATGGATTAATATCATAAATATCAAATTGTCATTTCACATTGAAACCAAAAAAAAAATATAGCCGCCCATATAGGGGCTCGAACCCTAAACCCTGAGATTAAAAGTCTGGCTCTACCGACTGAGCTACGCAGGGTACATGATACTGTAGGCAAATTTACTGTCTTTATATCTCATAAGACACGAATGTTCATTTAAAAATAAAATGTGTCAAGGTTTCATAAAGTGATTGATTGTTGTTTAACGCTCAGAATTTTTTTTTCGGACAACACGAGAGATTGAATATTTTTTTCCTCCAGAATTTAACATATATAACAAAAACTCTGAATCAGATTATTATTTTTTTTCCTCCACCAAAATCAGAATATTTTTTTCAGCAACATTGGGAATCAGAATATTTTTTTAGAAAAAAAAAACCATAACCACCACCCTCCCTGGAAGTTAAATGGTCCGTCCCTTAGATAAATGTGTATATAAAATTTAAAAAATATCCAACCATCGTAATTTAATGGGCCGTTTTATATATATATCCCTGAGGAACCAGTAATCACGCACCTAATTAAGCAGATAATTGTTTGTTTCCGTTTGACGATAGATTGTTGTTTTAAAATTTTGCATAAAAAATAAAAATAAAAAGTCAGATAAGTAAAAGATAAATATAGAATGACAGTAAGGGCTTTCTAAATGACAGAATAATTCGGTCTAACTTTAGTGGTCCCTGTCCTACAAGGCTAACCCTAACCCTTAACTAACTCTAACCCAAGAACACAGCCTACAGCGCTAATTGGCTCTTGTAAAAAAATATGCTATCCCCTAAAGAAGAGGGACCCCTAACAGTAAATGAAGGCGGAATACTGTGTAAGTGTTCAGCTTGTTGATTGTTTGTTGTTACACATGTATGTATCTTATGATCACCTTTATTCATGCTAAAGAACGAGTAATATAACTGTTTTACAAAGAAAGCAATAGCATAGTGTTGATACCTTTCTACCAAATCTGTTTTACGACCCTGTGTCGACGCATTAGGTCGACTCAGATCGATTTTTAGCTTAGGAACTGGCCACAGCAGGTAAAGATCGGCTATCTTGAAACCTGATAAGTTAGGAAGACGTCCGAGCATTTCCGCAAATGTTCCGAACGAATAACTGATAGTACACGAGCGCCACCAAGCGTCAATAGGTGCGGGTGCAATCCATTGGCCATGCAGCCATAACGGAAATGATCAAATTACAATTTACAACGATTACCGATAGGATACGAAATAAAATCCGGAATGGGAACTGGTTCCCGAAATTTAGCATAAACAGAAAGGAACGGAAATTTTTACCGATTTGTTTACGACTTTTGACTTTATTAACGATAATCAAAGATCCTTCGCTTAGGGGTCTAAGAGGTAACCAGGACCGACAGAAAATTGATTTTTGACAGCCCCAAGCAGTAAAAAATTTGCCAGTCATTAGGTCTGACACAAAGACGTTATTTGCCGGACCCTCTAAAATTCTGCCCCCTAGGTCCGACAGGGCCGACTGTTAGCTGCATCTCTGATAAGTAAATAGAGATATTTACATATGCTGTATTCATTACATCCACTGGATACTGTGCACTATATATGTATGCCGACTAACATAATTTAGCTCACAGTCACATAAAGACTGCTTACTAAATTGCCATCAAACGTCATTATAGACAAGTTTGTAATCACAAAAAAATGCATTCCTAACAAAATTAGGATTTTTTTTTTATATCAGATCAGGACAAGACCTGATTAAATTTAATTATTGCTGGATCTATCACACAGATTAATTCAAAATATCTGGAAACCTTTTTTGCATGCCCATTCCTCTTTAATTTAAAATTTTAAGTAGATAGTTAATTCCTGTTTAGAAAATATGGGAGTTTATCAGTGGCAATGTCATAAAACCTCCACAAAAGAGGAAGACAGACGAAGATAAAAATTCATACTGCTACAAGTATTTAAAAAGCCTGTATTACCTGATTAAATGGGTTTTTAAAATGAATAATTATTCATTTATGTCCGAATGATTTGATTTTTCTTTTTCATCAACTGAAAAATAAAATTGGGCCCCTAGAAATATCAAATAAGACAACACTGCACTTGAAATTAATGACAAGATATGACCTTTCTTTACAACCTTATCACTTCAAAGATAAGCATAATTTCTTATCAGATCCCACATGCAATAAAAATGACCATATTTGCATTTATTTTTACGTAGTTTATAAAGTACATATGCTCATTGTGCGCTACATCACGACGGATCCGCGATCAACGTGATTCCGCGATGGTGATGAAAATGATAGAATTTGTCCACGATCATGGTCCACGTTGAATCATCGTGACGGTCCACGAACTGTCGATGTTGTCCTTGAAGGGATCACGGATATTGCGTTTTCCGTTTGGACTGTAAGGTATGTCTCCCCTTAATGAAAATACTATTTAGAAAACAATTATTTGACCTTGAGGTCAAAGTCTCACGGAGGTCATTACGGTATGTGACACACCGCCTTATGGTCATGCACCCACATACCAAATATAATTGACCTATCTGGAAAGACTGAAAAGAAGCAAAATAAGCAGAAGCGGAAGAAACTAGAGGCTCCAAGGAGCCTGTAATCGCTCACCTGGTTTTCAATTTGACATCTAAAGTTGATAGAAATGAGAGTCTTATACATAATTTTGAAAGTGGGTCACCCAAAGATCATTTCAACTCAAATTTCTGAGCAAAAGATTTTGCTGTGATTTTTATCTCATAATATTCCTAAACGGAATAAACTGGCTGAAAAAATCTCACAGAAAAACCCAGAATATATGTTAAACTACTCCTTGCCATGTAGCTGCAGCTAAATTTTTTAGCAACAGCAGCCATTTTGAATGTCAGACACATATTGAAAGGGGACCACCCAAGGACCATCCCAGCCAAATTTGTTTTAATTTGGTTCACCGGTTTCAGAGGAGAAGATTTAAATGTGATCTTTTATCAAAATATGCCTAATTTGCATAATCGGTATAAATCGGCTGAAAGAAAATTTCACAGTAAAACCCAGAATATATGTTCAACTACTCCTTGCCATGTAGCTGCAGTTAAAATTTGAGCTCATTTTGGTTTATACTAAAGCAGCAATGGACAATTGAAGAAATTTCTATTTTTAGTAACAGCAGCCCCGCTGTTGGCCATCTTGGATTTTCAATCGGTCCAAAAAGTAACAATACTTGGTTAGCAGCTTGCAATGATCATTCATGGCAATTTCCAATTCCATCCTCCATGTAGTATCGGAGAAGAAGATCTTTGAAATTTCAGCCAATCAGAGGTTATTATAGCATTGTCCATTACGCCTTGTTTGAAGTCCGATCCGCAAAATAATAGCAACTTGGTAGAAGACCTCCTATACATCATTCCTACCAACTTACAGCCCATCTGGCTTAATAGTTTCTCGGATAAGATTTTTTGTTATTTATATCAATCAAAAACAAGTATTGCCCATTGCGGCCATGTTTGAAATCCGATCGACAAAAAAATGTCGTACAATAAAACTACTGAAGACGCAATATGCTCGTCATTCCGAGAAAATGTTCTCTCGTATTCCCTCTATTCATTTTGCTGGTTTAGTAAGAGTTATCTCCCATGCGAGCGGGTATTTCGATATTTGTGACATAACTGTACTTGGAAATTTTTGAATTTATTTTCAGGCACACTTTTATTGCAAACACCATTCTTTTTATGTATTTTCATTAAAGTCTATCTGACAGCTTAATGTTTTTTCTCTGCTGAAATATTACAGGTTTGGCGAAAAATAACAAAGTCGAGAATTTCCCCATTGAAGCCAGGTGCGGATCCAGGCGGGAGTGCACCCGGCACCCCCCTCCCCCCTAAAATTGGCAAAAAAAATAAAAACTTAAGGTTTTCATTAAAAAATCTGCAAAATATGCCAATTTAAGATGTGCGCCCCCTCTAAACTTAAATCCTGGATCTGCACCTGAAAGCTATGTTAAAAATACGATCTTAAAAAATATCGAGATACCTGCTGATATGAGAGATAATGTAACGTCCTGAGCTGGGATCGAACCCCTGACCTTCCGCACTGAAGGCCACCACTCTACCAACTGAGTTAAAGGAGATCTCTGCTATATCAACTAGCAGAGGGGGCATTTAAATCTATTATTATGACACCTGGATGGACAGGTAATTAACCCTATTCCGTTACATTAACTCTTCCAAAAAGGAATAAATTACGGAAGAATCCCGGAACACGAAAAGAGGGCATAGAGGCCCATTTGTATTTACAAATGTAATTTCATAAACGGTAATTTTTGAAGAGAGACGGATTGAGGATTATTAATTACTGTATTAGTGAATAGATTCAACTAAAACAATAAAAAAAAAAAACAATAAAACACGAAAAGAAAACCGTACACTTAAAAATGTCCAAACCGTACATCAAACAATTTGACAACCTCATTGAAATTGATAAAAACAGACAAGTCTTGTTTGACTACAGTGCTTAGATGAACACCTTAGAGATCGACCACGTACTGAAAACACACCCAAGTACCAGAAACGTTTTCAAAGGAGTATACGCCAGAAATAGACTACCCAGAAGATTAAACGTACCTTCGGCCTTGATAGGGAACACGGACGTGGACGATTGACCGGGAACACACTGGGTAGCCCTATACATCGATGTCAATTTTAGTGGAGAATATTATGATCCCACAGAAAGACCACCCTTTTTAAAGGCTTACGTGAACTTTATGAACAAACATTGTACGAGTTGGACTTTCAACACCATTAGAGTTCAAAAAAAGGCTCCACTGTATATTTTATCTGATACACAGATGTGCCGGAAAATCCATGGGTGATGTTACGAGAACATTGAGACACCCGAGAGAAGCCACAGACATAGTCAAGACTTTTGTGCATCGTCTTATCAATAAAGCTTAGAAAATGTACTTGGCGTTTTGTTATAATGTAAAGCCTGTATGATGAATAACATTTTATTTACGAAAACAAGCAAACAAACAAACAAAAATGAACATATATAGAAAATGCAGTCATATATTGCATACACATACCACTGAGTCAATTAGTCACGGCTGACTGCACAATTCAGGAGGGGAAAATGGTTTAACATAGGGGGTAATAGCAATATTATGACCCGATACAGGTTGGATTCACAATTCCATTGTTCATACCTAGAATCCGGGGGGAAAAAACGTGGGAAATTATCTCCCTTTCATTTCCGGTAAGTCATTTCCGGTGATGCAACTTCCGGTGACGATCCCCACACAAATACTAATTATGCTGTCCCCATATACTACTTATATAGGAAAAAATCACAGTGACCGACTACTTTTGGCACGTCTGTATATGAAATATAGTGAATTTTGACGCTTTTCGAATACTTTTGACTAAGGAGGAAAAGATTCACCATATGTACCGAAATCAAGATTATTTTGGGGACGGTTCGGTTCACGATACGTGGAGGCCGCTTACGATACCAACGATATAATGCTCATTTTTTTTTAAAAAGTAGTGTCGAACTTCCGTTTTCTTCTTTTGGTGATCATTTAATTAATGTTTTGAGAAAAGTGAATCGATTAATTTACGCTTTTAAAATCAATTAATCAAATATCAAATATTTATCATTTCCGCTAGTACGTAAGCGACCTCATATAAAAAAAAAAACATGTCAGCGCCCATGTCGACCAGCATGGACTTCAAGGAATAGTTAGTTTCCTATAAAACGTATCATGATACGTATCGTAATACATAACAAATATCGTGATATTTATCGCTTGTGGAAAAAGTGTATCGTTACACCCCTACTTTTGACTAAAGAATTACAATCGAACGGGTTGCCATCATCAATCACTAAGTACTGATAAAACTGCAGGAAATTTTCGAATATATGCACTTTACCAAATAATAAAAACAACAATACACATTACACATTTATTTAAAACAGAACAAAATGCAAAGCAAACACATGCAAGAAGACAAAACAGGGGTTATTTAAACAATGCACAGGCACATAAAAAATGTAACATTATTAAACTAAGTAAATAACAAAAAGCATGCATTAATTACCTGAAAAAGAAAACAAAACATTAAACACAAACTACCCTATTTTACGGACGACAGGTCGATATTTTTTTTTCCTCAACAGGCTGACTTCGACCTATCATCCTATACAAGGATGAAGTTTAAAAAAACCTGGAATCCCTAAAAAAAATATCTCGATAAAAATGACGATTTTGTTTACAGTATACTTTATTTTGATGTATGTTTTTTTTTTTAATAAGAAGACTAAAATCATCGATGTTTTTGGTGTTATTATTTTTTAAAACTAGAGGCTCAGGTGAGCCTGTATCGCTCACCTGACATAAATAAGTCCTCTTAAGAATGTCTGCATGCTGAATACATCTAAGTTACTATTCAAATCCCATACTGCCATAGGGTTCTATGTTAAAACTATGTCTGCTCATGGCAGCCATCTTGGATGGAGGTCGTGGTCACCGGACACAATTTTGAAAGTATACTACCCAAGGACCATCCATGCCATGTTTGCTTTAAATTGGCTGACTGGTTTCAGAAGAGAAGACTTTTAAACAATTTTTCCATAGGGTCCTATGTTAAAACTATGTCTGCTGACGGCGGCCATTTTGAACCGAGATCGGGATCACTGAACACAATTTTGGAAGTTGACCACCTAAGGACCATCGATGACATGTTTGCTATATTGGCTTACTAGTTTCAGAAGAGAAGATTTTAAAACATTTTTTCCCATAGGGTCCTATGTTAAAACTACAGTATGTCTGCTGAAGGTGGCCATCTTGGATGGAGGTCAGGGTCACTGGACACAATTTTGAAAATTGACCACTTAAGGACCATCCATGCCATGTTTGCTTTAAATTGGCTTACTGGTTTCAGAGAAGAAGATTTTTAAATATATTTCCCATAGGGTCCTATGTTAAAACTATGTTCGCTGATGGTTGCCATCTTGGATGGAGGTCGGGGTCACAGGACATAATTTTGAAAGTTGACCACCTAAGGACCATTCATCCCATGTTTGCTTTAAACTGACTTACTGGTTTCAGAGGAGAAGACTTTTAAACATTTTTTCCATAGGGTCTTATGTTAAAATTAAGTCGAGTCATGGCGGCCATCTTGAATTTCCGATTGGCAAACAATTCACAAGTTTAGTACAGGACCACCCAATGATCATTCCTGCAAAGTCACAATTCAATTGGCTTAGTGGTTTCTAACAAGAAGATTTTTAAAATTTCAACCAATCAGAACACATTATGGGCCCTGGCAGCCATGTTGGATTTCCGATCAGCGCCAAAAACAAAAATCTTGTATATGACCATCCAATGAACATTTCTGCCAAGTTTGATTCAAATCTGTTTTGTGGTTTCAGAAAAAAAGATGAAAATGTGAAATTCCCATAGGGTCTTATGTTAAACTAAGTCGAGTCATGGTGGCCATCTTGAATTTCCGATCGGCAAACGATTCACAAGTTTAGTACAGGACCACCCAATGATCATTCCTGCAAAGTCACAATTCAATTGGCTTAGTGGTTTCAAACAAGAAGATTTTTTAAATTTCGACCAATCAGAACACATTATTGGCCCTGGCAGCCATGTTGGATTTCCGATCAGCGCCAAAAACAAAATCTTGTATATGACCATACAATGAACATTTCTGCCAAGTTTGGTTCAAATCTGTTTTGTGGTTTCAGAAAAAAAGATGAAAATGTGAAATTCCCATAGGGTCCAATGTTAAACTAAGTCGAGTCATGGCGGCCATCTTAAATTTCCGATCGGCAAACGATTCACAATTTTAGTACAGGACCACCCAATGATCATTCCTGCAAAGTCACAATTCAATTGACTTAGTGGTTTATCAGAACACATTATGGGCCCTGGCAGCCATGCTGGATTTCCGATCAGCGCCAAAAACAAAAATCTTGTATATGACCATCCAATGAACATTTCTGCCAAGTTTGATTCAAATCTGTTTTGTGGTTTCAGAAAAAAAGATGAAAATGTGAAATTCCCATAGGGTCTTATGTTAAACAAAGTCGAGTCATGGTGGCCATCTTGAATTTCCGATCGGCAAACGATTCACAAGTTTAGTACAGGACCACCCAATGATCATTCCTGCAAAGTCACAATTCAATTGGCTTAGTGGTTTCTAACAAGAAGATTTTTAAAATTTCGACCAATCAGAACACATTATTGGCCCTGGCAGCCATGTTGGATTTCCGATCAGCGCCAAAAACAAAAATCTTGTATATGACCATCCAATGAACATTTCTGCCAAGTTTGGTTCAAATCTGTTTTGTGGTTTCAGAAAAAAAGATGAAAATGTGAAATTCCCATAGGGTCCAATGTTAAACTAAGTCGAGTCATGGTGGCCATCTTGAATTTCCGATCGGCAAACGATTCACAATTTTAGTACAGGACCACCCAATGATCATTCCTGCAAAGTCACAATTCAATTGACTTAGTGGTTTCTGACAAGAAGATTTTTTAAATTTCAGCCAATGAGAACACATTATGGACCCTGGCAGCCATGTTGGATTTCAAATCAGCACCAAAAACACAAATCTGGTAGAGGACCATCCAGTGAACATTTCTGGCAAGTTTGGCTGATTTCTGTTCAGCGGTTTCAGAGAAGAAGATTTAAATGTGAAAAGCTAACGGACGGACGGACGACGGACGCTTACCCATGACAAAAGCTCACCTGGCCTACAAGTGAGCTAATAAAGCATTAAAAGTATACTACAAACAGGGGGTGCAATTCCGGGGGGAAAATGTTCAACATCCGAAAAAAAATCAATATTCAATGATTGAAATGTTAGCGAAAATCATTTCAACATTGTATTGTATAATAAAATATATACTATAAATGTATGTTGTTGGAAAAAAAATCACAGGGTGAATCGTTTTACAATATAAAATTATTATCACAAAATATCTAAATATACAACATGTAGCTATAGCTTGTCCATCAAACATGAGTATGCACACGAGGTTGTTGTAAAAAATGGCAGTTGCATTACATCTCTCACAATAAACATGGAGAACAAGCTTTCTTAGAATGTTCTACACTTGAATTGGTCAATTAGGAACAAATAAAATAATCAACACAGGTGAACCTCTGTCGGCACTTAAATATCCTGATCTGATCTGATTGAAAATTTACTGGACCGAGACGATCACATAATTTGTGTACTATTAATTAAACACAGTTTAAAGGTATGTCAATAAAACTGCACAAGGTGATACATTGTTTTGACAGCTTACTTATTTTATTGTATGAACATCCGTTTACCATTTATTTAATTTTTGACACCCACAGACGGCCTGATTTGAATGTCATCGATGTCAGACTTTACAAGCCAAACTCCTCATAAAAAACACACAAACACAAGTTTAAAAACACAAACTTAAGTCGAGTTTTTACTCAAATTTAAGTTGGTTTGTAATGAAAACTCAAGATTTTTCAAGAAATCCAAATCAGGGTGTATATAATTTTAAAGTTTTGATTTCGGAAAAGTTACGATATTTGTAGCATTCCGATTGTAATCGTAAAATTTAAATACACTAGAAAGATCTATAAAATTAGGGATGGCAACGAGTATTTAACCGGGTACTCGCTCGAACATCCGATTATCGAGTACCAAAATTGGTATTCGGTTATTCGGAAAACTTTTTTTTATGAAAATAATGATAAAATTTTCCGCACAATAAATAATTAATGTTAGATATGATAGAAATCGTACACATAAACCAGCGCTTGGCATATGTTTACCAAATAAAGTGATTAAACTGGTATGAACACAATTCAAATTTAAAGTATTGAACTATTAAAAGTGTTTTTGAATTGAATTTCGAGAGATAGGGCTGTGAAAATGCCACCTCCTACATCTAAAGTTTGGAAGTAATGACTCGAAAACTGTCAAATGCCAGTAACTGATTCTCTTGCGTGGTGAAAAGATAATTCCAATAAATATTCAAGACTCTCGGTTCTTGCCTTCCGGTATTTATCTGTTCCGTCAACATCTGTTCCATCAGAAAGAATCTTCTCGGCAGCACGTTTGATTGTTACGAAGCTTCGCAACAGACTGTCATCGTCTTCATTGACCAAATTATTTTCTTTAGCAAAAACTCTGTACCACAATGACCGAATAACAATCATGAATGTGACATGACATAACCTGGTATGTAAATATTTTGTACTGTGTTGTAAATAATAAATTTATATTTTTAAATTTTTTATCATTCAACTGAATCTTTACAATTATAGTTGAAATATAAAACTTTGAAATAATGAAAAGAAAGGAAGAAAACAGAAGTGTCATTGAACCCAGCTGTACCTTTTTTAAACCGAACAAAATAAATTGTCTACCGAGTAACTGGGTACTCGATCGGAAACCTGACCGAGTAAACGGTTATAAGGTTTTAATCGATTTGACATCCCTAATTAAAATTAAACAGATAAAAGATTCACAAACGTATTAACTCGAAATTGTTGTACAATTCTTTGATTATGAGGTGCCCCTATGTATCGAACAACTTGTGCCCGAGCGTGACAAATATTGACCTTTGAGCTACCTTTCCTGGCGCAAATACACATCGATCACAAAATGTTTGACATGTTCACCTCGAGAAATGTAAAAAAAAAGCTTTAAATATCCACTCTCATGTTCGACCAAATACTCAGAGTTAGAGGGTGCTGACTCTCAAATTTATCGGACATTTCTCTGGAGCGAGTCGGACATTTTGGGAGGGATATGTCCGACCTGAGAATATGAGCGTAGATACACTTTGAGGGATCTGTATATCATGGCCACCAGTTTTAGTGGTGGAGTAAGCCGGAGTACCCGGAGAGAACCACCGACCATGGGCAAGCAACGGGTAAACTTTATCACGTGCGGCTGCGAGTCGAGTACACCCTTTTTTGTAAATTACAAAGCTGGGTGCAAATCCACGCCGTATTGATGATAGGCTTGTATGAGCTGTTAGATCCAACGACCTAACTCATTGAGCCACCCGGGCCCTCAACAGCTGATGTGTATGATATGTATATTCATCACATAATTATAATGTACACACATCATATTTGCTTTCAATGAGAAAAACAGAATCCATCAGAGTGAAAATTGTGATTAAATGAAATTAAATAATGCCTACAATGAAAATAACTATTCGTCACCAGATTACATTCAGAATAAACTAGGAAGAAATGTTTTAGCTACCCAGAGATGCAGCTAACCGTCGGCCCTATCGGACCTAGGAGGCAGAATTTTAGAGGGTCTGGCAAATGACGTCTTTGTGTCAGACCTAATGACCGGCAAACATTTTTACTGCTTGGGGCTGTCAAAAATCAAATTTCTGTCGGTCCTGGTTACCTCTTAGACCCCTAAGCGAAGGATCTTTGATTATCGTTAATAAAGTCAAAAGTCGTAAACAAATCGGTAAAAATTTCTGTTCTTTTCTGCTTATGCTAAATTTCAGAAACTAGTTCCCATTCCGGATTTTATTTCGTATCCTATCGGTAATCGTTGTAAATTGTAATTTGATCATTTCTGTTATGGCTGCATGGCCAATTAAGTTTACGGAAGGGTCTAAATCTGGAAAAAAGCACCCTGACCCACTACCTATCGATTTATCTACAGAGAATAAAAAAGCCAAAAGGTCGGCATATGAAAAGGAGAGGTGACCGGGGCAGTCCTTTAATCGACAAAATGAACAAACAAATGACGACTTAACTTAAGTAAACATCAGTACGTTGATGGTTTTCCATAACCAAAGAAGAAGAAGACTTGATATCGAAATACTCATTAGAGGAATAATAAAATCTTACTAATATGAAGTATTGATTATTTGATGTTATAGTGGTCTCAGTCACTAACCCCCCTTTGGCAATATCCTTAATCTGATTCTGATCGTAGTAGTCGTTAGCTGTGTAAAGGCTTTAAGATTGTCCCTTTAATCAGGGTCCGTAGATTTACTCAAAAACACCCGAAAAGCACCCCAAAACCGATTTTAATCTTACACAAACATTTAAATAAACACAGAAATAATGAACAAATGTGAAATTTATGTTTTTATGTGTATTTATTCATTATTAACCAAAAATACTGAAGAGATAATCAAAAGGCGATAACTCAGCATGTTATTTCTTCCTGTAGGATCAAGCACAAACTCTGGTTACTATCCCGAATAATCCCATCGTTATATTACGCTTTGCTATAATATGAAACCGGCACGGCCATGAATGCTCGCGAATCTGAAAATTATCTGGCAATTTCACGCTCATCCAGTGCATCAAAAAGTGTCGAGATTTTTTGGGCCAAGATATATTGGGGACGACTTTTTTTTAGGGCCAAATCTAGTCTCATTCAATCGAGCTGTCATTCCTTTATTCGAGTTATCGTTCCTTACGAAATCTCAAAAGTTAACTTCCACGTAGAAACAAAAAATCTTGTCAGTATGTCAGAAGAGATTTAATAAATTAAAAAATATCAATATAAGTAAAACAAGCTAACAAAATGACTTTTATTACACACGGGTTCCGGGTTTCAGTGGTATCGGACGTACGAGAGAGGGTACGAGACTTCAGGATCACCTTTACGCTTTATGTTAAGAAGATCTTCATTAGTTGAGTGTGTTAGTGTGTTACACAGAAACGGTGTTTACAAAGCGTCAATTTTTTTTTATTCATCAATATGTCCAGCCATGTTTATCAAAAAATCCTAAGGCCAAAAAAAAAAATATGTGTGTTTACGGTCACCCGACCTACCCTAATTTTTGCTAGCGACCCTATGCATTTTTACACAGAATTCGGATAACCATTTTTGTTGTTTAACCAGCAGCAATGTTTTATTTATTCAACTGCTAGCTTTTTGTCGAAATTGAGAGCAAAGAAGGTAGAAAAACTGCATAATTCGTCATTTTACCAGAATTTTCGAAAATTAAATACCGGAATCGGATTATGGAACCGGGAACGACTATTTCCGGTTTCGTCGATAATAAAAAAAAAAAAAAAAAAAAAAAAAATTAATCCCGACCGACCGACCCTATATTTTTTTGACATGTGACAGTAAACACACATATTTTTTTTTGGCCTAAGTACACATTTTATACCATAAAGAGCTCGTTAACGCTCACATATTAACAGTGATCATCCAGCGATAGTGCCGATAGAGGGCGCAGTATTATTCGAGTTAGACAGCTACCAGCTCCGGTCAGCACACTACCCTCCACTAGAACTAAAACAAATGTCCACAAATGCATATTTTTTTCATCTGTCTGCTGATTTCATATTGTCGTTTTATTTACGATGTGTTTTGGGGTGGGTTTTTTTTGTGTTTTGTGGTGTTTTTGGGTAAATCTATGGACCGCTTTAATCATACTGTATTGAAAGTGAAATATTAAAAAAAATTCTAAAAAAAAGTAGGTCTGGCAAAAAGTTGATAGGTCTGGCAAAACTCTCTTACTTGCAGGACCCAATGTCTGACAGGAATTTTTTTTTATCTGCAACTCTGGCTACCTAAAACTTATGTCTCCCCTTAATGTGGCCTTCTGTACAACAATAAGTTACACATTATGAGTTGAATGATACTATATAAAAAAACATTTATTTGACCTTGAGGTCAAAGGTCAAGGTCCCACAAAGGTCATTATGGTACGCAACACACCACCTTATGGTCATGCACTCACATACCAAATATCATTGACCTATTTCGAGACAAAATGTTATGGCCCGGACAAGAAAATACTATTTAAAAAACAATTATTTGAACTTGAGGTCAAAGATCAAAGTCCCACGAAGGTCATTACGGTACGTGACACACCACCTTATGGTCATGCACGTACGAACTATCTTCCAATGAACAGTTTTGTTGGATTTATTTGAATTTGACCTTGAAGTCAAAGGTCAAGGTCCCACGAAGGTCATTACAGTACGTGACACACCACCTTATGGTCATGCACCCACATACCAAATATCATTGACCTACCTCGAAAGACAAAAATGTTATGGCCCGGACAAGAAAATACTATTTAAAAAACAATTATTTGACCTTGAGGTCAAAGGTCAAGGTCCCATGAAGGTTATTACGGTTCGCGACACACCGCCTTATGGTCATGCACCCACATACGAAATATCATTGACCTATCTCGATAGATAAAAAAGTTATGGTCTGGACAAGCTTCGCTGAGAAGAAGTGGAAGAAGTGGAAACGGAAGAAGCGGAAGCGGAAGAAAAAATCAAACTAAAACAATATGTCTCCCTTCGTTCAAAGGGGAGACATAATTAACGAAAAATGATCGTTGGGATATGGATAACCTACTTGTATAGTTTAACTAATATTATCGTGATTTCGGAAGGGAGCAAATCATATAAAGAATCTGTAGAATTACCAGCATTTAAGGGGGTAGGTATGGGAGATAACTCTATTTTCGGTGTCTTCTCAAATATATGATCATCTGTGCATTTGAAAATTCCCCCTCAATTCCAAGCTTCTTGGTGACAAAGATTGTTTACATTGGATATGGCCAGTTAAAAAAATGACTTCTTTTCCTTTTACCTTTCGATAGCTGTGCTCCTTGCAGGGCTCACCGAACCAGGTGAAGCGGGCGAAGTTCTCGCCCTATATCGGCTGAAGTCGCTCTCCCTCGACTACAAAGCGAAATTAAAGTCGCCTTGTTTCTTTTTGCAAGTCACTCTTTTCTTGCAAATAATCTTCGTTTTATGGTAAAGCTGATTGTCAAAACAATTGTAATCAATGGGAAGATACATAAGAATAAGAGGAAAAGGTTTTTTTCAAGCAATAAAGAAGGTTTAATTTGTTGATACAAAAGTATCAGGCAAACTTCTGCAAATTTGTACTGACGAAATTCCAGGTGAATATTAAATCCCAAATCTTAAAATATACAAACAGACGCTTCCTTTACCAAATTGGCCGTTGAATTGTGTTACATTCTAATTATTTTCACAAAACTTGAGTTATTTGTAGCTTTTTAAAAGCTAAACAATCAACATGTCTAAATTTTAAACACGGCGATCATGGGGACGTAAGAAATCGGGGGAAGGAAACGAACATTTAGATGTCATTGACAGATTTCAAGGCAAAAATGAATAAATCTAAAATCAATAAATATAAGATCAATAATAATAATAAAACAAATACAAAACATAAATTTAATGTTAAATTATGAAAGATATAAACAAGATATTAGCAAAGACACACTTCAAATGCAAAAAAAAGTTAAAAAACCCACATTTTTGCGAAAACATGTCTCCCTGTCATGCCTTCACTTCTCCCTCATCTTCTAAGACATCTAAAGAATAACCAGAATCAAACGAATACAACTGGAGCACAGAATTTGAAGGAATTTAACAATACAGCTGGGTGGCTGTCTGTGGTTTTTTTTTGTATTGAATTAATCTTAAGTAGAGTCACCCTCAAACCACCCCTCCCCCTCCCCAGCCGACTTGATAATAAAAAAGACAAATGCAGTCATTTGGTAATTTGGACATCCACTTTGTCAATTATAAGAATTCAAAAGCCTTTTGTTATTGGTAACTAGTTATTGTTTATCTCACAAACAAAGAAACTAGAAAAGGATGGGTGTGTGATAACTTTCCTCGACAATTTCATTTTTTTCTGGGTGCCATCCATGAAAAACATAAATTTAAATATTTCAAAAATCTGACGGTAAAAGTTTGTAAAATTTGGTGCAATGATGTCTATATGTCTATTCTTCTGTGTGACATTTTTTGGTGGAAATTAATTGACAGGAATTTTTTTAATCCGATTTTTAATACCAAGGTGATCCTCAGGGCATCCCCCTTTTTTGCAGTTTCCACTGTTTTGCACGTGATTATCTCCAAACAGGATATTCAGATATGCTAGATATTTCATATTTATTCAACAACAACACTCTCAAGTGTATTAAAGCCAAAATATTCCCTTTCAATCAGAAATAAATGTGCATATCTATTAGAATCTTCCGAAACTAGTATTACCATCTGGCATCAAGAATACCCCCAAAATTGCTATATTTAGGATGTGCTATGGAGAAAACGGCACGGTGAATTTTTTTGAAACTTTGGCAGATAATGTATTTAGACATAACTATTCCATGATGCAAATTTAAAAAAAATTGAATGATGGGAAAATTTTAGGGTAACCCAGGTCTACCACCTTATGTCATAGATGCTAAGTTTCTCCCATGCCGTCTCCCTGTATATAGAACCCAAATTTGTATAGCCTTGCTTTAAACATATTTTATTGTCAATCAATTATACAAACAATGGAGCAGACACAAGTTATAAACTAACAAGGTCTTCTCTGCATATAGCCATGTTAATCTTATAACAATACGAACCCCCTTAGTACCTGGAATAACCAAGTGTTGTTGCTTGGGGTAAAGTTGAGTAGGGCGGTACCGAGTTTTATAAACACCCCCATTTAAATATTCCATCGGCATGAAAATCATACCCTTTCAAAGTACGAAAATACCCATTCATATAGGGGCAGTTATGTGGTTGTGATCTTGTGGTGGTTGGATTTACAACTACCTATGCAATCGGTGCCTTGCTATCACCATTAATGTTGCGAGTTCGAATCCCGCTCACGGCGAGGTGTACAACATTATACGATAAAGTTTAGTTCTAATAATAAAACCCTAAATGCTCGCTTACTCGCAAGGGTTATAACGGGATGCCATAACACGTAATGGAGCAGCCGCCGAGATTTTTTGCGCTCGCTTACAGAGTTTCTGACACCTGCATTTATCAATAATAAGACATAACCTTTCCTTTTGTCCATTATTATAACAAGTTTTTATCATCTACCAGTATTTTAGAATGTAATTCCCACAAAATAAAAATCCATGTTTACTTTCTCTGTCTTTGTCTTTGAACATTTTGAATTTCGTCATTTCCGGCCCCACTATTTGGATGTCGATACCATATTTGGCGATTTGAGGCGTGAATGTTTAGATCAGCGTGTAGTAAGAAATACCATATTTAGAAAAGCTCTGCCTTCCGTAGTTTCCGGGTATGGAAAACGATCGATAAATTTGAAAAGCATATATTTCTCAGCCAAACCGATTTAACAAGGACTGGGATCATCAGTAATAGTTATAATGAAATGTTTGAAGCGTAAATAGTGAGTTTTTATGTTTCAACTGCAACTTTTTTTTTTGCTCCATTGTGACGAATGGGACCGCGTTGTAGCTCTGCCGAGACACAAGTTTGTCACAGGAGTTACATTATTGCAGCTAGATAAAGTTTGTCTATTACTTGCGGCAGGCCGGTGGTTTTCTCCAGGGGCTCCAGATTTCCTCCACCAATAAAACTGACTGCCACGATATAATTGAAATGTTGTTGAAAGTGACATTAAAACACACAAAAAAACTAAAACCAAACCCATTCATATTTTTATTTTTATTTTTTATTTTTATGATCCATTTATATAGTAGATTAATATCCAAAATAAACACAGATAAATTTTGAACCTTATCGTGTTGAATACTAACATTATTATAGATAACCTGGTGCATCCAATTTTCTTAGTATAGCAATTATTAATTATTTTGTTTACAAGTGAAAGTACTATGAAAAACAAAGTTAATGCAATTTATTTGGTCAAAATTGGTTAAGTAGTTTCCAAGATATTGAATTTTAAGGTCCGCTATCCTTGATGATTCTGGACATATTCAATGTAATGTTTGTATATGCAAATATGGCACCGAAAAGGTGACATAAATACAAAATATAGCAGAAAAATGACCATAACTTCGAAAATATGAAAGATAATTTCTTGAAACTTGGCATACTTAGAGGTTATGATGTCCCATTTGATACAAGCCTATTTTCACAATTTTTTTTTTCTAATTAAGCACGTTTCTAGGAGTGTTTACCATGGCAACGGATGAAAAAAAAATGAAATACTACTTCCAAACAGCTATTCTTCCATAAATGCAAATAATAAGACATGGTTCTCTTTATACAGACCCTCAAAATTTGTATCCTTTAAATTTTTCAAACTTTTTACAAATTTAACAGAGAAGCTTGGTTACCATAGCAACGAAATAGGAAAAAAATTGAATATTTCCCTTCATACTGTTTTCTTTCACCAAAGAATGATATGATATTGTATGGGAAATAATTGAATATATGATTTGTATAGTTAGTAATAATGTTAAAGTTTCTTCTATTCCAGGATAATTCTAGAAGTTTCCATGGAAACACTCCGAAAAGTGTGATTTTACCATAATACCATAGCCAGCCCCCCCCCCCCCCCCCCCCAAGTTAAATGGTTGGTCCCCATTTCATAGTGGGACTTTATATGCTGCATCCCTGTTCCCCAACTTCAATTTTTTTAAATTCCCAAGTCATGAATGTCATTCATAGATGCAACAATTAAAGCAGTTTATAAAGTGGCATACAAATATGCAAGAAGAATTTTAGTTGAAGAAAGACATGCAGTGTTTTGAATTTCTCAAGTAGCTCGGTCGTAAACAAATTATGCCACGGGCATTGTGGAAATGTGACAGAATAATGAGTAATCTATCTGATTGTGTTAGCAAAATCCCGGTTCCGAAATAATATAAAATAATACCTCGTTTTTTGTGCTTCAACGCGTGATCGACCGATCGAAACACGCCATTGATTTTAGTTGCTAATACAATAAGCGCTGTCATTTTTTAGAGCGTCTTTTGGAGGTCGCGACCTTTATTACAAACAGGAAAAGTCGATATCGCTTTATTTTCGTATAAAATGTAAATTAGATGGTTTGACAGAAAAAGTTCTCTAGATTTTAATGATATAATTTTATTCTCAATATTCCACCATTAACAATATGCAAATTTTGTTTAAAACAATTAATTCGAAAATAAGATATGAAACTCCACGTATATCATCAATAAAGTGGTACGAAAATAAAGCTGAGAAAACGCAGATTACTACGACACAAATTTTGTTTTTGTAATCCTCGGGGCGATAATGGCAAACACAGGCTGAAGTTTGGTACCTGAGACATATTTACGGTCAAATTATGACGCCGCGATATATATTCGTAGATAACGTCGTGTTCAAACGCTTGCATTTTCGTTTAAAATTTCATGATCGACACTAAAGTTATATCAAATTAAAGAGCAGAAAACGATCTTTCTAACGAGGTAGGTTTCGTTAGAAAAGCCACATGATTAAAACAAGAAAACAGGTTAAAACACAAGATTAAATCGGCAAAATACCATTACGTCCACAATGACGTTGTATTAGTGATGCACCAGGTTATTATAGAAGAATGTTTCTTGTCAATAAAGGTGCTACATCGTCTTGTAGAAATCAGAGGCGCTCGTTGCACAGAATTATACTCTTTTTTTAACTTTCTATTTAACTATTATTACATCTCTTTTTCCTTTATTTATCGTGTTCGTGTCCATATATCCATACAATCGTATGTCAACAACAACTTTCATATGTCGGCTCGATATACTCTTATTATCGTTAAATAGAAATATGACATATTTAGGGTTCATACACCTTTTTTGTGAGAAAATTCCAAGACACTTTTCCAGGATTTTTTTAGTTTTTCCAGGACCGACTTTAAGCAGACTGTCAACAAGTATAAGTGAAATTTTGAGTAATCACATTATTTATCATGTTCTAACCTTTGTATATGAGTATATAAGAAATTATCCATCATAAACAGCACACTTGGTAGCCATTTATGCCAACGTGACCTGAACTACCATCAAAATGGAAGTGGCCTGTTGGACAATGAGACAATTACAACCCTTTCAGTTTTCTATTTAAATTGATAACTTAATTCTAGTATAGCTTGGATGTCCAGCTGGTTTTTTTTTTAAGTTGTTGAAATAAAAGATTCATCAAATAAGAGAACATATATATCTTCTTCTGATTGATTCCATCAAATATGGACGGATTCCAAAGACTGCCAAAGAGCATGCTTCAGTTCTCCAAGGGCCATTTGTTTTTGCTATCATATCGTCTGAGAACATACTCTGAAAAACCTGTACAATGTCTGTATAACTTATGAAAGAAAATTGGCTTTTTACCATGTTTAATGTCAAAATTATATCTCCACTTTTATGAAATCTGTTGTTGCCACAGACTCCTCCAATAATTTTTGTGTAGGCTGGACACTGGCTGGTTCCACTTGATTATTAACCCACACTGACAGTCTCAAACTGCTTTTTTTTTCATATGTTCAGAGTGTTTTGTTGACTAAATGTGACTTTCAAGTCCACTCTTCCTCCTATATTACTGATGTTAATATCCTTTATACACACATTACATGATACAGCTTTAAATTTGTTCTGTATTTGAGACAGACACTTACATTCTGGCTTTTCAAGCCATTTAATTGTTTCCAGCCATTTTGTGACAAAAACTACAACATGCTGTATTTGTATGTGGAAGCTGTCATTTTTAAAATATGGAAATACACACCTCATAAGCGAGCTATATTATAAAATTGGTAGATGATTTATTTTTTTAGATAATTCTGATAACATAATAAAATAAAAGAGATTTTCTTTGGCTTTCGGTTTTTTTTTTGTATTTTTTGTTTTTTTTTTGGTGGAGTTTTATTTCATTGTGCTGTGGATATTGCAACAAGTGGCCAATTGCTGCCTCCTCCAAAGAACAATGAAAGCAACATGTGCATGTAAACAATAATTTACTGTACAGCACGTTTTTTTTTTTTTTTTAAGAAAGCATTTCTTCACGAAATAATACAAGAATAATTACACATCAGCGACAAATACCAAATATATTTTAGAAGTTCGGTACATCTAAATATTTTATTAGGATTTAAAATATTAAATTTTGGATCCAGTTATCCAAAGGGTTCTCATTTTTAGGTACATAGCGGTGCGTTGTCCTTTTTGTCGTAATTAGTTGGGTAGTTAGTTGTAGCTTGGCCATCGTTGCGTAACTTCCTTTTTAAATTCACCATCAAGGGGGAAAGACGTCAAATTGATTTAACCCACCCACAACCAACCAATGTGTGACATTTATATGTAGTATTGTATTCTTTATAATTATTAAGTTTGTTCATATATTCTGAGCATGGTACTGCTGGGATTTGTTTGTATTTTTCAGATCTGGAGTTGTGGAGCATGGAACAGCTGCATTTTACCTTGGGATTCAAGACTTGTCAGACTGCTGTGTGGTGCTTCATACTTCAGAGACATTGTTTTAATTTTTCAAGTTAATTTTGTTCATATTTGACATTTCTGAATTTTTTTATTGGACCGATTAATTAATATGGCAGATTTCGCTGTGCAGAATTAACATTTAATCATTTAAAGATATATATATTCATTTAACAGCAGTGATAGCCTCTGATTACCAGGGCTCATCAGTTAGCAGTTAGTGATAAACCTCTGTTACCAGGATTCATTGCTATACTCATATGGTCTGCCATAATCTGCAGTGGCCATATACATATATACAGTCAAACTTGTCTTAGCGACCACCTCTATATAACGACTTCCTTTGTTAGCCGACCTTATTTATTCCTCCCCTGCATTTTCCCGTGCATTCAACCTTTATATAACGACCAACTGTCTAACGCGACTAACGACCGTGTTCTTTGGGTAAAAATCCTTCATATAACGACTATTAGAGGATTATTATCAAACCGGAAGTTAGATAATAAATAAACATACAGTCCCGACTGTGGAAAAATGTCCGTTTTGCCCAGCTGATGTAGCGAGAGTTGCCAATATCCCTCTAGCTGATATTTGCATGATCTACTGACAACATCAAATTATAGATTTTTCATATTAAATGAAATCACGATTTGCGTTATTGTGTAAGACCGCCATTTTTATTAACAGGTTAGTTGTTCACGTGATGATTTATTATTGTTGTTTTGGTTTATTTGGGTTTATTTCTTATTTATAATTAAATATTTAAAATTGCTTATTATAGAAAATAACGTTTTAATCTTTCAGTTTTATAAATAAATAATCGTGATTTTGAACATTATTGTATGAAGTACTGGTTTCCAGCATATATTTCTGTCAACATTCGTTTAACGTGCGGTAACAGATCAAGGTAAACACATGCTGATTGTGTGATTAGGCTATTTATAGCTTTCGGCGAGTGATTGAAGTTTGAAAACGTTTTGTCAGGAAATTTCATTCTTCTAATCATAATGATTAATTCTAATTACGAAAACAATTAAGATAACAATAGCTGTTGAAAGAAAGTAAAAAACTTGATCATTTAATATTCTTTTTCTTTTTTTTTTAATTTCACCCACAAAGGACGGAAATATTTAACGATAATTGAACATATTTTTTATTTCAGTATACCTTTTTCTTGCCAGAATTTAAGCTCTATTGAACATATTTTTTATTTCATTATACCTTTTTCTTGCCAGAATTTAAGCTCTATTCATGCATTTGTCCTCCACAAGTTGATGTGGATTTTACACCCGAACTAGGTTTTTCCTCTCTAGATTTTGTGAGCAATTATCACCTCTATTCAACGACCCCCTGTCTTATGCAACCTTTTTTCAGAACTCCCTTCAATGGTCGCTATAGACAAGTTTGACTGTATGTTCTTATTGACATATCTTAAATTTATCTATTTGAAATATACAGTGATAGCCTCTGATTACCAGGGCTCATCAGTTAGCAGTTAGTGATAAACCTGTTACCAGGGTTCATTGCTATACTCATTTATCTTTACCTTCATGGTCTGCCATAATCCGAGGTGGCCATATATATATATTCAAATGCTCAAAGTTGATATCGTAAAGGAATAGGTATGATAAGGGCAGAAATTGGCCTAAAAAATAGACAAATTATAAATGAAACGTATAGCTTTCGTTGTTTCTTGATTTTATAAGACCTTTACTCCAACTACTATTTTGGTAACAATTTTCCATATTTGCACGTGCGATGACATCACACTAGTCAATGAAAAGTCTATCGTTTCGTGAAATTATATGAAATCTAACAAGAAATGTGTATTTAATGTCAATTTTCAGTATAACCACAAGCAGGTACCAACGGCATATTTGAGTATGTTGCTTAATATACATAAACACATATCTCATTTAATTTTTGTGTTGGTACCCGAGTGTGGCGAGTATGAAATCTGCAATCAAAAAATTATTTTAAGGTAGATTTCTCGACAGCGGCTATTTTTTATTGACCGTTTTCATCCGTAATACTAATAGACAGAAATAGAAATCGACCTTTTAATCTCATCTAAAATAAAGTTGGTTATCGTAGTTATTTTGCTACGGGAGTAAAACTTGAACAATTTTAATGAAACCGTTTTGACGTTATTTAAATAGAAAAAAACCGGCTCAATTTTGGAGGTGATTTACTGCCAACCTGATTGTGCATTGAGTCCAACGTGATTTTTTTTTTTAACCCTCAATGGAATTTCATAAAGTATACTTTAATATTATCCCCACAATTCACAAAACGTACAAAAAACAAAACAAGCAACCAAAAAGAAAAAGTCAGATTATCTTAGAAATTAATTCATTGGACATGTAAACGACACATCGGAACTTTCTATTTTTAGTAGTCCTTTACTTTTTTTTTTTTGACAAATATATTTTATTTAGCTCTTTCACAAAGTGAATTCCCAATGAATAATTGTAACAACGTAACTTTCATATATATATATAACGTAATTCTATCCTCTCAATATTCACGCTGCGGTGGCATAATGGTTAGCACACATGACTGCCGATAATACCATCGTGAGATCGAATCACCGATTTTTTTTTCTGTTTTTTGTTTTTTTGACAAAATTATTATGCATCATAAGAAAAAGTTTTTGATGTGCTAACATTATTTAATATAAAAAATAACCGTTAAAACAAAATATCAAATGTCCATAGATTATAAGCACTTCATTTTGGGTTTCATATCAGGAATCAATTCGGAACATCATAATCTACCCACTTATGAAATGTCGTTGAAATCGGACAATGTTGAATTTGTGCGGTATTGTGCTGGCCATTTTGAAAATGGCGACCGGTAGAAATTTTTCGATGTCAGGAATCTATTCGGGACATGATAATCTACCCACATATGAAATGGCATTTGAAATCGGACAATGTTGAATTTGTGCGGTATTGTGGTGGCCATTTTAAAAATGGCGACCGGTAGAAATTTTTCAATGTCGAGAATCAATATCTACCCACATATCAAATTTTGATGATATCGGACAATGTTGAATTTGTGCAGTATTGTGGTGCCCATTTTGAAAATGGCGACCGGTAGAAATTTTTCAATGTCGGGAATCAATTCGGGACATCATTATCTACCCACATATCAAATTTTGATGATATCGGACAATGTTGAATTCTTGCGGTATTGTGACGGCCATTTCGAAAATGGCGACCGGTAGACATTTTTCAATGTCAGGAATCAATTCGGGACATCATTATCTACTCACATGTTGAATTTTTACCACCCATTTTTTATGCTGTGTTTTGACAGCCATTTTGAAAAAGGCAGACATCTCAAAAAATTTTAAAAGGCAGAATTGCTCCTCTAATGGTGACCTATCACTATGTCAAATTGTATGTCTCTATCTTTATCCATTTAGAAGTTATCAACATTAATGTAAGAAATTTCAACTTTCCCATAGGATTCTATAGTAACCCCCCCCCCCCCTTTGAACCCCTCAAAATATGACTTTGACCCCCTTTACCACAAAGCTGAAAACTTTATGACCAACTAGAAACATATATCTATAACTCCACCAAGTTTCATGAAATTCTGTCCAGTAGTTCCTGAGATCTGCCGTGGACAAGTTCATGGTCCAGGAAAGAAAGGAGAAAGAGAAGAAGAAGAAGAAGAAGAAGAAGAAAATAAAAATAACTAGTATTACTGTGAGCACAGCTCACTAAGATATACCCCCCGCTCCCCACATCTGTCCAACCTATTTCCATGACCAAAACATTACTGATTGTTCCGACCAAAAATGAAAGGGACCCTCCTCTCTTCACCGGTAAGCTGCTGATAAAATTTCAAAACATTCTGAGAAACACTACTCAAGTTATCATACGACATAGGGTAAAAATCCTATTTTCCGTCATATCAAGTCCAATAACTCTGAAACGGCTAAAGTGAAAATCGTCAAAAATGAAAGGGATCCTCCTCTCTTCACCGGTAAGCTGCTAATAAAATTTCAAAACATTCTGAGAAACACTACTCAAGTTATCATACGACATAGCGTAAAAATCCTATTTTCCGTCATATCAAGTCCAATAACTCTGGAACGGCAAAAGTGAAAATCGTCAAAAATGAAAGAGATCCTCCTCTCTTCACCGGTAAGCTGCTGATAAAATTTCAAAACATTCTGAGAAACACTACTCAAGTTATCATACGACATAGGGTAAACATCATATTTTCCGTCATATTAAGTCCAATAACTCTGGAACGGCAAAAGTGAAAATCGTCAAAAAAGAAAGTGATCCTCCTCTCTTCACCAGTAAACAGCTGATAAAATTTTAAAAGATTCTAAGAAACACAACTCAAGTTATCGTACGACATAGGATGTCAACAGACGGACGAACGGACATGGTGAAACCAGTATACCCCCCCTACAACTTCGTTGCGGGGGGTATAATAATAAGAAACGGAGCAAAAACAATAAGTCTCCAAATGTTGTTTGGGAGACTTAATAACTTGATATTTATTATACAGACACAAAATGAAATTCACATGTTCAGATTTTGAGAACTGATTAATGATTATTTTGATAGATTGTCATTACATTAAAGTTTTTCCACATTTTCCATGATATTACAATTTACATACAGATACTTATTTAATATAGGAACTTCAGTATCCATTCATTGGAGTGTTAGAATGCAAGTTTAATCTTGATGGATTATTGCAAGTAAATTATGAACATGGACCATAATGAGAATAAAAAACATGGTTTTCCCCTACAATAAAAAAACACAAAACATCATTTTAAAAACATTGGAACAATATTGATTATTAAATAGCATGTATGAATCTATTGACGCTATATATTCCCCAGTTTTTTTAAATTGTGAAATGTTGGGTAACCAGGGGTTAAAAAATTCACTAGCCCGACGCCCAGGGCTAGTAATTTCCACATTTGGGCTAGCTGAAATAATCTGCTGTATGCCCGACGGGCTAGTAAAAAAATATATTGGATATTGACAAACCTGTCAATATTCGCGTATCTACTTATATTCATATATGTTATATGTTGTATGTTGTTTAATCAGCAGCAATGTTTTATTTATTCAACCGCTAGCTTTTTGTCGAAATTGAGAGCAAAGAAGGCAGAAAAACTGTGTAACTCGTCATAAAACAGCTTCAACAAATGACGGCTTACCGGAAATTTCGAAAATGAAATACCGGAATCGGATTCCAGAACGACTATTTCCGGTTTTGCCAATAGTAAAAAAAAAAAAAATATTAATGCAGACCGACCCTAGATTTTTTTTAAATGTGACCGTAAACACACATATATTTTTTTTGGCTTTACAGTGACCTGAACTGTGGAAAGTAAGTGAAAATAAAACGCAATACCAGATCTGAAAAGAAAGATAGTTAAACTAATATACATTGTACATGTTGTACAAGGGTTCAAGTCTGCAAGTCGGATTCATGAAATCACGGTATTGACCAGGACTAGTGGTTCATAGATTCGAGCTAGTAATATTTGGGAGTATGCTAGCCCTGGGCTAGTGAGGTGGTCCAAGTTTTTTTAACCCCTGGTAACATAATAAGATAGAAGACTAGAGGCTCCCAGGAGCCTGTAATCGCTTACCTGGTTTTCAATTTGACATCTAAAGTTGATAGAAAATCGGGGTGTTGCACGTAATTTGGAAAGTGGGCCACCCAAAGATCATTTCAACTCAAATTTCAGAGCAAAAGATTTAGATGTGATTTTTATCTCATAATATTCCTAAACGGAATAAACTGGCTGAAAAAATCTCACAGAAAAAAACAGAATATATGTTAAACTACTCATTGCCATGTAGCTGCAGCTAAAATTTGAGCTCATTTTGACTAAAGCAGCAATGGACAATTGAAGAAATTTCTATTTTCAGTAACAGCATCCATCTTGAATGGAGGGCAGAGCTGTCAGACACATTATTGAAAGGGGACCACCCAAGGACCATCCCAGCCAAATTTGTTTTAATTTGGTTCAACAGTTTCAGAGGAGAAGATTTAAATGTGATCTTTTATCAAAATATGCCTAATTTCCATAATCGGTATAAATCGGCTGAAAGAAAAATTTCACAGAAAAACCCAGAATATATGTTAAACTACTCATTGCCATGTAGCTGCAGCTAAAATTTGAGCTCATTTTGACTAAAGCAGCAATGGACAATTGAAGAAATTTCTATTTTCAGTAACAGCATCCATCTTGAATGGAGGGCAGGGCTGTCAGACACATTATTGAAAGGGGACCACCCAAGGACCATCCCAGCCAAATTTGTTTTAATTTGGTTCAACAGTTTCAGAGGAGAAGATTTAAATGTGATCTTTTATCAAAATATGCCTAATTTCCATAATCGGTATAAATCAGCTGAAAGAAAAATTTCACAGAAAAACCCAGAATATATGTTAAACTACTCCTTGCCATGTAGCTGCGGTTAAAATTTGAGCTCATTTTGACTTGTACTAAAGCAGAAATGGACAATTGAAGAAATTTCTATTTTTAGTAACAGCAGCCATCTTGAATGGAGGGCGGGACTGTCAGACACAAATTTGAAAGGGATCCATCCCTGCCAGGTTTGGTTTAATTTGGTTCACCGGTTTCAGAGGAGAAGATTTAAATGTGATCTTTTATCAAAATATGCCTAATTTGCATAATCGGCATAAATCGGCTGAAAGAAAAATTTCACAGAAAAACCCAGAATATATGTTAAACTACTCCTTGCCATGTAGCTGCAGTTAAAATTTGAGCTCATTTTGACTTATACTAAAGCAGCAATCAACAATTAAAATTTCATCCCCCCCTTTTTCTATTTTTAGTTTGGTGGCCATCTTGGTTGGAAGTTGGGATCACCGCAATCGTAACTACTCGGCCATTCTCGTTACCCTGCAAATAACCTTGTATGCATTAGGCGTATAAATCACACTACTTTTTACATGTCAGTTACATGAAAGTTTGATAAAGTTATATTTTAAACAATTTTCTATATTTCAATTAAAGTTTTAATTAGTTTTGCATGATTAGATTTTACTTAGTATGTCTTCCATATTGGATTTTCTTGGACTATATTTTTGTGCGGCTTAACTTAACTTAACTTCCGGCAAACAATTTAAGAAGAATTTCTACTATGTACATACGAGGTTATTTGCAGGGTAGCGAGAATGGCTGAGTAGTTACGATTGGGGATCACCGGACACAATTTTGGAAGGGGGCCATCCAAGGACCATTCCACCAAAGTTTGGTTCAAATTGGCCCAGTGGCTTCAGAGGAGTTGATTAAAATGTGAAAAGTTAACGGACGACTGACAACAGACGACTGACGCTCAGTGGTGATAATAGCTCACCTGACCCTTTGGGTCAGGTGAGCTAAAAAACCAGTCATGAGGCCGATCGTGAAATATCAAGTCTCCTATTACGCTTTATCAGGGATGTGATTGGAGGAAGAGAGAAGAGGAGTGTTGATTGCTTCACCCAAAAAATCAACATGGCTAATCCAACAACAGTAGGAACATTAAAACTTGTGCCAATAGCAATAATCTTGTTACATGACACACATTTCGCCTTGCCAGGAACGTTGATCTTCCTTATCCATTCTGCAAAGGGAATTTGTTTCTTTTCCCATTTCACCACACACTACATTATCCTTCAACCAGTGCCTTCTGAATATATTATTGATGCACTATTCCAGCTCCTTTGGAGATGCCGACCAATATTTTCTGCTCCCCTGTCTAAAACTTTATCCATCGCTATTGAAATGCAGACGCTCCTCCAATTTTATGCTTCAACCTCGTATATTGTCTATTGAGCGTAGGAAAAATCGCAAAAGAATCAGGAAGCATCACTACTGATATCTGCAAACCAGTATTTTTCTTCACTCATAGCTCATCGTAATTCGTAACACCTCGTGATCACAAAGGGAAATATTGGTTACTGTAAATGTCCCACAAACAAACAATACAAGTACTAGTGGTATGAATGAAGAATAGTGTGAGAACATAGCAAGAAATAATTAGAGCCCACCAAATTTCACCCAAATAGGAGGATTTTTGTATTTTGGCAGTCATTTTGGATTCAAAATGGCCGCCATAGCAAACCGAAATGGTCGCAATATGGTGCAGCATGTCTTACTCCCTGTAAATATCCATTTTCATTGAAATCTTTTCATTTTTGAATTTTTAACGATTTTTAAAAAAAAATTATTGGTGGCCATTTTGAAAATTTTAAAAACAAAGAGCACAACTTTGAGTGATGATCAATTTTTGTGTCAAGTTTCAAAAGGATCTGCTGTTCGGAGTGAATTTAACATTTTTTGCACCTTGGTTACCATGGCAACGGCCACCATTTGGAATTTTTTCAACCCCTCAATCGCTGCCACACACTACGGTGGATATTCCTGCAAAGTTTCATGAAGTTTGATGAAAGGAATCCAATTTTTTTTTTAATCCCCCTTTTTTGTTTCCATAGCAACTGCGGCAAAGTTTGTCTAACCGATTCCGATTTGTTTGGCTTATCTCGTTCCACTAGATGTGGATGGTGTTCCTATCAAGTTTCATCAATTTCTGTTTGGCGAGTAACCTGCTATGATCATTTTTGTGTTTTTCATTTTTTTAGCATTTTGGCCATTTCCATGGCAACGGCAGCCATTTTGGAAAAATCATCCCTTAAAGGCACAACTTCACATGGCATATGATATTCCTACAAGGTTTCATAAAGTTTGATCAAGGCATCTCCGAGAAATGTGTCGGACAAACTTTTGATGGAAGAAAGAAAGAAAGAATAATAATAATAATGTGAGAACCAGCAGGGGGAGGGGGGTATAATTTATAGGAGTATTGTGATGAATATTAAGACAAATACCATTTGTCACGTTTGCATATGCATGGTTGTGTATGAGGAAATATAGCTGTTTGTACAATGTGTCGGACAAACTTTTGATGGAAGAAAGAAAGAAAGAATAATAATAATAATGTGAGAACCAGCAGGGGGAGGGGGGTATAATTTATAGGAGTATTGTGATGAATATTAAGACAAATACCATTTGTCATGTTTGCATATGCATGGTTGTGTATGAGGAAATATAGCTGTTTGTACTATTTGTACAAAATATGGCATAATTAATCAATACTTGAATATATCATTTTTTTACCTGTCAGACAGCAATGCATTTTTTATTGGGTAATGTGTTCAGAGAAAATAAGAATAAATTGACTGTTTCACATTTTATTAAAGTAATGGAAATGCAAACTATCCAACTTCTGGAATTGTTAATTTTATCATAGTTTCACATTTTTCTTTGGAATCATTTTTGTAAGCACATGTTCAAATTGCTGTCTGCTAAACATGAGTGTGGGAACTGAAGATTGCATTGCATAGCTATTATTGTTGAAATGAACTGAATCGCTATATATATATATTGTATGCATTAATTATGTACCTCGTACGTCCTTTATATATCATTATACGGGTTATGTGTTATTTTCAATTGTAAAGTACCTGTAGTCTAGTAAAACTGGCACTGAATACAGAGCATTATGCCAATTTCAGCTCAGGCGCAGTCGCCATGTTTTAACTTGGAAGTGTATTTACGTTACTGATTTTGTCAATAAACATCGTTTTAAGTTTATGTACATCGTAACCATGGACATATTGTAACTCCTCAGATCAGTAGTAATCCATTCATGCATTTTATAGTAGCTGTCATGTGTTTTTACGGGAGAATTTGGTCATATTATGAGCCCGCTGTCAGTCTCATTCATTAACCACTTGTTGCTTACGATTGTTCACTTCTGTTGTGGCGCCAAGCAGTGGTCGAAATTAGCACCTGTCCGACGGACCGCGACCGGTAAATCTCGTGTTGGACCGGTAAATTTCTCAATGACACTGGTCCGAATGTCCGGTAGAAAATCAATAAAACATTATTAATTTATACATATATTTAAAAAATGACACGTGTTTTGTCTTTAAAACCTTCGTCTCGTAAAATGTATTTTTCGTGTTGTTGATAAACAACATCATGCGTAAAAAACGTGATCGGTCTCTACTGGTATGGTGTGGGTGTCACGCATAAAATCGTCAGGGAACCAGTAATCAATAATCATTCGGAAGTAATTTCTCAAACTTCTCTGGGGTTTTCGATTTCATTATTATCACTGCGAGAGACAAAATTTTTAATCCTTTAGACATATCATCACGGACATAAACCCACTCAGCCACTGTGATAGACATAAAAAGAGCCATAAAACAAGGTGGTGGGGATTACATTTTATGGCTCTCGGTCACCTGTGCGCCGATTGATGTTTTACCGCCAATTAGCGTTACCTGTTCTACCTGTTGACCTTTAAATTTTAATATCGTAAGCCGTAATTATTGCTACTGAAGGATGGATTTTTGACAATTAATTTTTTATCCTCTTGCTGTTAATATTTGACTGTTTGTCGCTTTTCATTGCCAATGAATGTGTGTTTTGTTATCGTTTGTTTTAGAAAGTTCTACTTTATGACCTCGAGTTCTATATTAAGAATTTTGTTGAAACCGCAATTGAACTTTATCTTGTTTAATTTTAATTTCTCATTTATTTTCTTCTGTTGGGTTGAATTCAGTAGGTATTGAATTAGTCGTAAATATGGGCTACTTCATAAATGTATTTTTTGTTGACAAGTTATTTTTCACAGCTGAATCAAGAAGTCCAGCCTGACCTTGTAATGTTGAGTTAGCACAGCCCTCTACTAAAGAATATGACTCGGATGATGATGATGATGATGATGATAATGAGATGGATGAGCTCTCAGTAGATCAAATGATTTTTTATTATTCTAGAGAATAAAAATACTAATATAAACTTGCATCATTTGTTTATTATGGTCAAAATGGATTCATCTGATCTCTCTTTTCAGATTTTTTTGTCGGACCAGTGAAATTCTGCTCGGACCAGTAAATCTTAGGCATTCACTGGTCCGTCTGTCCTGTGATTTCAATTTCCTAATTTCTTTGACTGGCGCCAAGTACAAAATTTAACTTACGATGATTTAGTTGTTGTAGAAAAATTCTTTCTTTAGCTTTGAGGAGTTACTTTTATAGAATAAGAAATATGTTATTTAGTTATTGGAGTTTTAAAATTGTATTAAGTATTTTGATAGTGCGCGTGCACCTTTGGTGATTTCCCACCGTTGGTGGAATATTTTTACGTTCGATGTGACGTCATTTGACACCAGGATCAGGAGTTCTGCTTTTGGTTTTGACTGGAACGGTCAGTATTTTTGAGTCTCTGGCTAAAATATATATTTTTTACACTTTTGGCTTAATATTTAATTTTTAAAATACATTTTTATCAAAGATATGGAAAGTAAAAGTAACTAAAAATAGTAAAAGTTTAGTTTGGAAACATAGATTTATTTTGACAGAACTGTGGGGCTGGTCTCCAAGATATTTTGTTGAGTTGCTATAAAAGCTGTATGATAATTTTTATTTAGACAATACTAAACCAAAATTGTAAAAGTATAATTTATCTTAATATTTTTGTTTTTACATAACTTGCTTGTAAAACTTTCATTGATGTTTATTTAAAGATAAACTATTATTAATTAAATAATGCTCTTGTTGGAAATAAAATAAATAGTTAATTAAATTGTTAACAGGATTTACTAGTTGTTTAACAAGTTCAAGGTTTTAAATTAACTTGAAATATATTAATTAATAAAACTTAGTATAACTCTAAATTGTATAATAAATTTTTAGTAATTAATTTTAGGGATTAAAATTCTTATAAATACTTTAATCAACTTTTGACGGTGTATTCCAAAAGGTTGGGATATAATAAACAGATATTCCTTAGGTTGGAATATAATAATACTAAGTATTTCATAAGGTTTGGAATACATTAAATTATAATAATACTAGGTATTTCATAAGGGTTGGAATACACTAAATTATAATAATACTCAGTATTTCATAAGGGTTGGAATACACTAAATTATAATAATATTCAGTATTTCATAAGGTTTGGAATACACTAAACTATAATAATACTCAGTATTTCATAAGGTTTGGAATACACTAAACTATAATAATACTCAGTATTTCATAAGGTTTGGAATACATTAAACTATAATAATACTCAGTGTTTCATAAGGTTTGGAATACACTAAACTGATATTCCAAAGGTTGAGAATATCATAAAATTGTATTGAAATTATCTACTGAAGTAAAAGTGATGACATTAATTAATACTAATAGTAACATTTGCACAAATAAATGTTAGCAACTCAAATAGTGTTGGTAATTATATAATGTGTCTAAATTGTTGAAGTGACTTGTTCTAAGGACAGAAACATTTTCTAGTATATGTGTACATTTGTATATTTTTGAAAAATCTCTAGGAAAGAGATTGATTAGCATTTTCTGCCACAAGTACAATCTAAGGGAGAAAATTCCTTTCATTAGTTATAGTTCAGAGATTGATTCAAATATTACTGTTAATAAAAGGGGGATAATTCTTTCTAAAAGTTAAAGTAATTAATCTCTAAGGTAGAGATTAATCTATTAATTTAAGGGAGATAATTCCTTTCATTAGTTATAGTTCAGAGATTGATTCAAATATTACTGTTAATAAAAGGGGGATAATTCTTTCTAAAAGTTGAAGTAATTAATCTCTAAGGTAGAGATTAAACACTTTTTGTTATTGTTAATAGTTTTTAACATTTGTTATTCAAAGTTTCCATATATTGTAAATTTTCTGGTTTAAATACACTGTGGAATGACCAGGGTTTAGTTTTGAACATTTTGATCTTGTAAATTGATCTTATATTGAATTGAACTAATAAAATATGGAAACTTATTCACTCTTCATGATCATTAAAGCCTGCAACCTGGAAATTTAGTCTTCATAGGCTAAATACATTGTCATTGTCATCACTTGGCTGATTTGTCGTTACCGTGGTAATAATTAATAGTAATTTGTTGATCTAAGGGTTTACTTTGCCTAGACGGAGATATTTTGGTAGAAGGTAATTGGGAGAATTAGAACACTCCTATAGTTCAGAGGTTAACAGTTCTACCCCTGGAGCGCTACAATAACAAGAAATGATATGATCTGAAGGATCATTAATGGCTCCCAATTCCAAAAACGATGATGGATATCAATTCGCAAGAAGAAAATCTACTTGGAAACCAAATTTTGCCCAAATCGGAGGATTTTTGTATTTTGGCAGACATTTTGGATTCAAAATGGCCGCCATAGCACACCAAAATGGATGCCATATGGTGCAGTCTGTCTTACTACCTGTAAATATCCATTTCCATTGAAATGTCTTTTCATTTTTTCATTTTTAACAATTTATTTTGATTTTATATTGGCAGCCATTTTGAAATTTTAAAAACAAAGAGCACAACTTTGAGTGATGATCTATTTTTGTGTCAAGTTTCAAAAGGATCAGCTGTACGGATCGAATTTAACATTTTTTGCACCTTGGTTACCATGGCAACGGCCCCCATTTTAAATTCCCCCCCCCCAAAACTACGGTGGATATTCCTACAAAGTTTCATGAAGTTTGATGAAAGGAATAATATAATATAAAAAAAAAAAAAAAAAAAAAAATCCCAAAAAATCCCCCCTTTTTTTGTTTCCATGGCAACTGCGGCAAAGTTTGTCCAACCGATTCCGATTTTTTTTTTTGGCTTATCTCGGTCCACTAGATGTGGATGTTGTTTCATCAATTTCTGTTCGGCGAGTAACCTGCTGTGATCATTTTTGTGTTTTTTCAATTTTTTAGCATTTTGGCAGTTTCCATCGCAACGGCAGCCATTTTGAAAAAATCAACTCCTAAAGGTACAACTTCATATATGGCATATGATATTCCTACAAGGTTTCATAAAGTTTGATCAAGGCATCTCCGAGAAAAGTGACGGACAAAATTGTGCGGAAAGTGCAATAATAATAACTAGAATTGCCATTGCAAAGCAATAGCGGACATCACCCCACCCCATTATTTTGGTACCTCGGTTTCCATGGTAATGCCATTTTGAATTTTATCAACACGCCAAAAGCTTCCACTCACTACGGTGAATATTTCTACGATGTTTCATGAAGTTTGATGAAAGAAATCAAAAAAAAATTTAAATCCCCCCTTTTTTTATTTCCATGGCAACTGCGGCAAAGTTTGTCCTACCGATTCCGATATTTTTGGCTTATCTCGTTCCACTAGATGTGGATGTGACAGGAAACATTATTGCAAAACTTTGTGAAGTTTGGAGTGAATTTAACATTTTTTGCACCTTGGTTACCATGGCAACGGCCACCATTTGGAATTTTTTCAACCCTCCAAAAGCTACCACACACTACGGTGGACATTCCTACAAAGTTTCATGAAAGGAATCCAATTTTTTTTTTAATCCCCCTTTTTTGTTTCCATGGCAACTGCGGCAAAGTTTGTTCAACCGATTCCGATTTTTTGGGCTTATCTCGTTCCACTATATGTGGATGTTGTTCCTATCAAGTTTCCATGGCAACGGCAGCCATTTTGAAAAAATCAACACCTAAAGGCACACTTTCACATGGCATATGATATTTCTACAAGGTTTCATAAAATTTGATCAAGGAATCTCCGAGAAACGTGCCGGACAAAATTGATGCAGAAGAAGGAAGAATAACAACAAGATTAAGAATAATAACTAGGTTTGATTGTGTTTGGATGCAAACACAGAAGTCCCCAAACGACCCCCATATCAGCCATTTTGAAAAAATCAACACCTAAAGGCACAATTTCACATGGCATATGATATTTCTACAAGGTTTCATAAAGTTTGATCAAGGCATTTCCGAGAAACGTGCCGGACAAAATTGATGCAGAAGAAGGAAGAATAACAACAAGATTAAGAATAATAACTAGGTTTGATTGTGTTTGGATGCAAACACAGAAGTCCCCAAACGACCCCCATATCAGAATTCAGGCATGTGGATGCAAGTTTCATCATGACCAACCAATTCCTCACTTCAAAATACTCCTAGATATCAATTTTCATTGAAATCGGAGACCACTGACAATTTGACGACTAACGATGGATATCAATTTGCAACATCATAATCTACTTGGAAATCAAATTTCATCCCAATCGGAGGATTTTTGTATTTTGGCGGCCACTTTGGATTCAAAATGGCCACCATAGCAAACCAACCATGGATATCAATTTGCAACATAATAATCTACTTGGAAACCAAATTTCGTCCAAATCGGAGGATTTTTTTTATTTTGGCGGCCATTTTGGATTCAAAATGGTCGCCATATGGTGCAGCATGTCTTACTTCCTGTAAATATCCATTTCCATTGAAATCTTTTCATTTTTGAATTTTTAACGATTTTTTTAATTTTTATATTGGCGACCATTTTGAAAATTCCAAGACTTAAATGCACCTCTTGAGATGGGGATCCACCTTCCTGTGAAGTTTAGTAAAGATCGGATCATCAGTCTCTGAGAATTTGGTCGGACAAAATCGCGGCGAGAAGAAGAGGAATAATAATAATAATAATAATAATAATAATAAGAAGAAACGGTGCAAAAACAAGAAAATCGCGGCGAGAAGAAGAGGAATAATAATAATAATAATAATAATAATAATAAGAAGAAACGGTGCAAAAACAAGAAGTCCACAAAACTTCGTTTGGGGACTTAATAATAATAAATAATAATAACAAGAACATGAGCAAAAGTAATATGTCTCACAAACTTCGTTTGGGGAGCCATGATAATAATAATAAGAAACAGAGCAAAAGTAATATATCTCACAAACTACGTTTGGGAGCCATAATAATAAGAAACGGAGCAAACACAATATGTCTCCCAAACTTCAGTTGGGGGGCATAATGAACTCCGATTTAATAGATTGCAATGCAGTCACACGAAATTGCCAATGACATAACAACAACCACAGACCGTAGTTTCATTACCATAAATCGTAGTCTGTATCTTAAGGTCAAAAATCGTAGAAAATAGCTCTAAATATGGCTGGCCCTAGCAGGGTTCTCAAAATGTGCCGGTGACCGACGATTTCGTCATTTACTTTCACATTTTCGCAGGTTTAAAATTTATCGAGCATGGGTTTTCCAACAATTTTTATGTTTATGTGAATTGTCGTTATCGCGTTTTGTTGATCTATATCTTCTTATCGATTACTTTTACTATTGAAATCAACCGAACACTAACAAATCCACCATTTTCTAAATATATCTAACTCCCGGTGACGTCACGGTGGGAACTCCGGACTTCGACTACACAACATTTCGGACTTCACTTGGTTCTACTATATAGATACGCGAAGCGTTCCGAGTGGAGTATTTGCTCATGAAGGATGCGCAGTCGTCACATTCCAAAAGCTGGGATATCCCTTTACGGAACGTAAAAACAATCGATGAAGACTTAACGTTTTTTGGTAATTTAAAGTTTTCGGATAATTTTCAATGCGAGAACGTTACTATTTATGCTTGGTAGCATCACTCGTGATCCTATTTTTTGTAGTAAAGCACGAATTTTGTTGCAAGTCAAACATATTTTTTTCAGGTCATTGATGATTACGAAAAGATTACTGGACGTTGTATCCTGTGAATTTAAAAAAAAATGTTTAAAGAAAAGGAGGTCCTGTGGAAGCAATGAAGGTTCAGTGAAATTTTTATCTACACAGGACCTTCTGTCCTGTTAAAAGCTTCACTAGGACTGGATTTAAGCCAACATTCCTTGAGATTTCATTCATTATTCAACGTGAGAGTAATAATCAGATTAAAATATGAGACCTCTAGTTATTTATAGTTATATATTACAACATTTTTCAATTCTTCTTGCAGAAGAGATATTCTGAGGCTGATTTTTTCATGAAAGTTGCCTGGAAAATTGCTTTGTATAACCTTGCTTTTCACCAGCTGCCACTGATACAACATTGTAGTATATTTTACAAAAAAAAATGCCTTTCAGAGTACCAAAATTTTTAAGAGAGTTCAATGACAAAATATGCTCAGAATGCATCTCCTACAATATAGAATTTCAAAATTTTCAAGTACCCCCACCCCCTCTCGAGCTCTCCCCCACTTGCACCTGCAGCATTCAGTTCGTGCCTCCAGCACTCAACTCTCCCCCTACTTTATAAATTGAGACTCCTACTTCAATTCTTTTTTAGAACCCTGTCCTAGGGACCAGCTACCTTCATTTTCTCAAGTCAACCCCTGTTGAGTACATCTTGGGATTCAAACTCACAACTTTAGTGGTGATAGGCACTGATTGCATAGGTAGTTGAAAATCCAACTACCATACAATCATAGCCATGACGCCTCCCTAATGCTTCCTGTAAAATTTCGCTTTATTTGGCCACACGGTTTCAGTGGAGATTTTTTTTTAATAGACCAACCAAAAACAAGAATTGCCTATGGCAGCCATATTTGGTAATGAATCGGGGCGAAATGAGTAATCTTCATAGAGATCCTTCCATAGATGTTTCATGCCAAGTCTTGGTTCATTTGACCTGGCGGTTTCAGAGGAGATGATTCAAATGTGAAAAGTTAACAGACAACTGATGCCTAGTGTCAGAAGACTCGAGCCCACGTGACCTTTGGCTAGGTGAACTAAAAAATGGAGACGGATAAAAACATCAAAAAGCTTAATTGTCAGATGAAATATTTCACAATTGTTTTCTTCATTGTTCGCCATGAAAAAACAGGAAAGCACGACAATCAAATATTTTATGTCGCAACATTAAAGTCGTCTCAATATGACAACTCCACAACTGTTAATTTCGAGCAAAGATACTTACTTGTTACTTCTATAGGATTAGTTGTAACTAACAGTGTGTCTCCTTCATATCTAAGTGTGATATTAAATGTACGATTGTTGGTTCGCTGATCATCTGATAAATGGTATAGACCATCAGCTCGGAGTATTCCATCATAAACAGGTATACCTTCTATTACCATACTGGGATGCGATTCATTACAGTAATACCTACAAAATTAATCTAGTTAGTAAGTGAGGGATTGTTGTTAAATGCCAAGAGAACAAGTTACATACTGATGAGATGATGATGATGTCAGCTTTGTACTAGACCAACACTCAAGAGTTGGATTTTTATAGTGCTAACTCACTGAAACAACAGTCCATAGTTAGACATGTTGATTCACTTGGAAACATTATTCTGATTCCGAGCCAACCAGTTTTGACCCGATTCCTTAAGGCTCCATGTTTAGCGGAGATACAGCAAATACCAATTTCATAGTCTTTGGTTTGAATCCCAGTCTTCTTTCCTTTAAATAAGCCCATGTTGAAATCTATAAATACAATTGAAAAGGCAAGGTCTGATTTTACTAGTAAGATAACGAGAAAATAAATTTTAATCCAAGTCTGAGACAATGAAATGATTTCAAGAAACTATACGTTTTTAAATTTTGTATGTTTAGTGTACCATCAAATCCACATTTGGTACAGAAGTGCCTACATGAAAATATGAAGAAGTGTAATCTTGTTGGTAAAAAGGTGTAGTTTTGGGAGGCATGATGGTGAAGTAAAAAGATGTAGTTTTGGGAGGCATGATGTAGTTTTTTTCAAAATTGGTGCAGTATAATATATGAGTAAGTTTCAGTCTTCGAAATTAGACTTTCGAATTTACTGGCCCGAAAATTTCAAAATTAGAATATTTATATAGATTCTATTGAAAAAATTTGGCAAAAGTTACTGGCCCGAATCAATTTTCACTGGCCGTGGGCCACCAGACCACTGCTAAAATCGATGACTGGTGTCAGTGAGTGAGCAATTTTTCAGCTATATCATGGCAAGAACAAATTAATTTTCAATGAGATGATGATCATATGAGGTCCTCTTTTTACTAGACCAACACGCTTATTTGAAATTTTATAGTGTTAGCTCACTGAAACAAGTCCGCGGATAGACATGTCGCCTCACTCGGACACATTATCCTGATTCCTAGACAACCAGTCTTTGCTCTTTCACCTTACTGCTGCATTCTTAGCAGAGAAGCAACAAATACCAATTTTATAGTCTTTGATTTGACCCGATCAGGGTTGACCCCACGATCTACCACACTCATGACAAGCCTGCTAATATTATATTATATTATATATAATATAAAAACTCAGGGTTGAACCCACGATCTACCACACTCAAGACAAGCCTGCTAATATTATATTATATATACTATAAAAACCTTACTTACATCCACCCACGATCTACTACACTCAAGACAAGCTTGCTAATATTATATTATATATACAATAAAAACCTTGCTTACATCCACCCACGATCTACCACACTCAAGACTAATATTATATTATATATACTATAAAAACCTTGCTTACATCCACCCACGATCTACCACACTCTAGACTAATATTATATTATATATACTATAAAAACCTTGCTTACATCCACCCACGATCTACCACACTCAAGACTAATATTATATTATATATACTATAAAAACCTTGCTTACATTCACCCACGATCTACCACACTCAAGACTAATATTATATTATATATACTATAAAAACCTTGCTTACATCCACCCACGATCTACCACACTCAAGACTAATATTATATTATATATACTATAAAAACCTTGCTTACATCCACCCACGATCTACCACACTCAAGACTAATATTATATTATATATACTATAAAACCTTGCTTACATCCACCCACGATCTACCACTCAAGACTAATATTATATTATATATACTATAAAAACCTTGCTTACATCCAAACAACTTCCCTTTCAAATTTAAACAAGATATGATTATAATCTAACGATTATGAAGTCTCCTAAACCGGCCACTGACACTATCTACCCACATATCAAATTTTGATGATATCGGACAATGTTGAATTTTTACCCCCCATTTTTGTGCCGTGTTTTGGCAGCCATTTTGTAAATGGCAGACATCTTGAAAATTTTGAAAACGCAGAATTGCTCCTCTAATGGTGTCCTATCACTATGTCAAAATTTATGTCTCTATCATTATCCAGTTAGAAGTTATCAACATTAATGTACAAAATTTCAACTTTCCCATAGGATTCTATAGTAACCCCCCCACCCCCTTTGAACCCCCAAAAATATGGCTTTGACCCCCTTTACCACAAATCTGAAAACTTTAGGATCAACTAGAAACATATATCTATAACTCCACCAAGTTTCATGAAATTCTGTCCTGTAGTTCCTGAGATCTGCCGTGGACAAGTTCATGCTTCGCGGAAAGAAAGAATAAGAATAATTATAATAAAAATAATAATAAGAAACGGAGCAATTTTGTTTGGGAGACTTAATAATAAGAAACGGAGCAAAAACAATAAGTCCCCCAAACTTTGTTTGGGAGACTTAATAAGAAACGGAGCAAAAACAATAAGTCTCCAAACGTTGTTTGGGAGACTTAATAATGAATTATTACAGTAAATCAGTTGGAAATAATATTTTTTAATTAAGTTTATCGTTAAAGGATAAACGGATTTAATAAAAGTGAACTTAGTCTTAACTTAAGTTTTAGAATTTTGGAAATCCGAAAACCGGATTGTCTCCGGATCGCGAACGTCATTTATACAATCTGCGACGTCACACATTCCCAGCATCCAATTTTCGACAACAGGCACATTGTCAACAAAAAAAAAAAATTTTACAAAACAAATTTAAATCGATTTGAATCCACTACCATCAACGAAATGAAACCTCCAAAAAGGCAGAGGAAACAATCTGCAAAATCCCAGATGACACAAGGATCGGGACCAAAACGCCAAAAAACTTCAAACAGACAGCAGAAACAAGAAACAGATAGCTACAACGTGCCTCCAGTGGTATCACGTAGTAACACCAGAACCTTTACCGACATACAAACACACAATGATGGCAACAATCGTCAGAATGACACGAGCATGAACGCACCGACACCGTCTACATCAGGATGGCCCGGAAAAAACCCTTCACACACTCAGACCATGCATGATGCACGGACACATGGCCACATCAGGGCGGAAAGTTCAAGCGAAACCCTTCGCCACACACAAGTTAGTGGCACCGAGACTCGTCCAGTGAACCCAGCACCAAATACAGACCATTAATTGATTTACCAAAGGTCAGCCGTTTCACAACCGAGCATGCAAAATGATGTCTCCATGGCGCCTATCAGTACCAGAGCACAGTATACTGCAGATCCACACAGCCAATCCAATGGTACGTTACAACAAGGTTCCCGCTCTATTTGGATATTGGATCGAGTATAGTATATTGGGCTGGTAAAGAAGTGGTTTCAAGACAAGGGGGGCGTCATCTTGGTCTCCATAATGTAGGTTTTCAAGGGTTTTGGTTCGGGAAAAGGGGTATGGTTTGGAAGGAATTAATTCCAAAGATTGAGTTTCTTTTGAGAAGACATCCTCCTCCGAAATTTGTTGTTATACAGCTTGGGTCAAACGATCTTGGCACCGTTAAAGGCTGGCAACTAGCAGAAAACATAATATGCGACATTCTTCGTATACACGCCTTAATGCCAAATACGCTTATTGTATGGTCCGATATATTGCAAAGACGATACTGGCACAATGGCAAATCTATTGAAAAAACTCGTAAACGAGTGAACCTCTTGGTAAGAAACCAAGTAATAAGTATAGGAGGGTGCGCCATAAGGCACTCTAACCTTCGTGCCAGAGAAGTAAATCTTTATCGTAACGACGGCACACATCTGTCCAATTCAGGAACAGAAATCTATCTAAACAATATTCAGGGCGCCCTCGAACATTTTATTTCCTCTGGAGGTTCTCTTGTTTTCCCTCCAATTCAAGCTTAAATCGAATCGAACACAAGGAGGAGGATGTTGACTCTTCACTAACGTTAAACTAAAACAGGGTGGTTGCGTGGCGGTGAGTAGGGCTTACCCCACTCATTTGGCGGGATATGGCAAGATGAAGACGGGACACGTCGGTCCCCACATTTTACGTGAGCTCATATTTTGATTATTTTCTCCTGTGGTACCACAGGGATTTGTATTTTCATGTTCGTAAACGGGGGCCTTCTTTGCATACCAGAGGGGTCGGTTCCTGAATCGGTACCGGTTCGGAACTTGGTTTGGACTCTTTGAAATAACCAGAGAGTTCGGGATAGTAAATATTTGCGATCGTATGGGGAACGTGTCCTGTAGATCTCTCTAAGTTCCATAGAGGATTGTAGCTTTCGCTGTCACCTGCGAACCACGGGCTAGCCCAAAATATCGAAATCGGCGGTCTGTCTTCTTCATCTTGCCATCTCGCGCTCACGCAATTTAATACTGTGGCCGTATTTTTCCAATCAACATTAGTATTGTTTAATTTCCAGACAATGAATCTTTGATTAAAACATGGTTTGGAAATTACAGCAATGATTACGATTGTTTTTAAACTGATCAATACAAAGCATTTTTTCTATTATTTACAGGATCAGTAGCCCTTTTCACAAAAATTATTACAATAAAAAATTGTCGTAAGTGTAAAACTAATATTAACACGAGTTTCACAAAAATACTTACGATAATCTCAAGTGTAAAAATAGTCCTAATTTTACGTGTAAAACTACCCTGTCGTAAGTGCAGGGATTGGGAAGGCCACGCACCATGCACATTTGGCACTTCCAAGTCGATTGTGGCGCATTGAGGTCTGTTATCTATGCACCCATGTGCGCCCTGTAAATTCTGATTAATTATTTTATTATTTCATGTGTCCATTAAAGTCGTTTTCTATTTTGTGTCGTGATTTTGTCAGTCTTCACTCGTCGTTAATTTCCCTTTAATGGTGGTTCCTTGATTTTCCCTTTCTATGTTTAGAACAGTTATTGTGTCAACCAATCAGACAAAAGGATGTGATACGCCATATTTCCAACCCAAAATGGACTTTTTTTTAATCGCACTTTTTTTTTCTTTGGGTACATTTTGACAGTTAATACTTCAAGTCACATTCCTGTGTTAAATTTTGAGAGAGAGAAAATTGTTTAATCCAAAATGCAATCATAACATGAACTGATATTTTTTTAGAACATGTGTACTTTGTTTTTTCCATCTAAGCTTAGTGAAAACAATTGTCAAATCAGCAAAGTACCCAGTTGATAATATGCCACCCCTTTGGAAAACTATCACTCTGTTTCACAAGAATGTAGTGCCTAAAATTATGAAATTGGCTCAATATACACTCACTTTACCACTTCACACTTGTAGCTGTGAAAGAGTGTTCAGTAACCAAAACTTGATAGTTACAGTCTTTCCCAAATGTCGTCGGTCCGACGGTCCCGACAGGTAAAATTGTTGTTGGACCGACGAACTACGATCTTTTTCCAGACCAAATGTCCGACGTGTTCCGTGACCGGCTCCATGATTTATATTTTTTTAGCATACGTGATTACAAGGAATAAACAGATTAAATTTCCAGTTTTAAACCAACATATGTATATTCTTTCAACTTAAATACGTAGAGGGAGCAGTCCCTGGGAAATCATTGTAACGTCGGACTAATCTTTCAGAAGATGAACAAAACCAAAGGAAAAAGAAATACAAAGAAAATCGGCCCGATAGAAAGTTCAACAAAAACTGGAAAGAAGGGAGACAGTGGTTCCAGTACGATGAATTCACGAATGTGATGACCTGCAAAATTTGCATTGATCGTTACGGAAACAATGCAAGTGTGTCGTCGAATTTAAAAATACAAAACACATTTATTACAGGGTGTTCAAACTTTCGGTTGTCAGCCGTAGTTGACCACGAGAAGTGCAAATCACACATAACAGTTGTAGACATTCTGGCAGCAAAATCGGTAACAGTTGATGAAATAAAAACAATCTACAGCCGGTAAGGCATTACGCAAACTGAAGGAAGCTGACAGAGCAAGAGTTTCAGTCTTGTTCCGAAATGCTCAAGCCGTCATTAAGAACAACAGTCTTTAAGAGACTATGCTTGGCTTTGTCAATTGGATATTACAAAGGGCATAGATATAGGTGAAACATATTTGAATAGTAAGGCTGCTATGAAATTCGTTTATCCAATTGCACAGTCTGAAAGGAAAAAAACTATCACAAGGTTAAATTCTAGCATTTTTTCTGTGATGATGGACGGCTCAACAGATATATCGGGAGATGAGCAAGAGGCAGTTTACATATGTTTCTCTGAACATGGGAAAGTGGTTGATAAGTTTTTAGGGATAGGCACACCCAGCAGCACGACAGCTAAACACCTGCAGGAATTCATAGTAAAAATGTGTATTAAAATGATTTATTTTTATTCAAAATATCTGTTAGTCCACTTCATAAGAAGTAAACAAGATGAACTGTGAGCTAATGCTCACTTATGATACCCCCGCTCTTCGGCAAACAGGAAGTAGGAATCAGATGGGTCTAAAAACGATTCCCACGATATGGGGTACCTATATGAAGCTTGTGGATCAGATCTCTGCCATTAATAGTTGCTGAGAAAAATGTGCATACATGTTTAATGTGTATTAAAATGATTTATTTTTATTGAAAATATCTGTTAGTCCACTTCATAAGAAGTAAACAAGATGAACTGTGAGCTAATGCTCACTTATGATATCCCCGCTCTTCGGCAAACAGGAAGTAGGAATCTGACTGGTCCAAAAAACGCTACCCACAATATGGTATACCTATATGACGCTTGTGACCAAATATCAGATTTGTGCTATCAACAGTTACTGAGAAAAGTGCGCCGAAAAATATCTTGGACGGACGGAAGGACGGACAGAGGTAAAACAGTATACCCCCCTCCCCCTTCGAGGAGCGGGGGTATAATTAAGACAACATAAAACAGACACATGGCTTTATTAGAATATAATATAAATATATATAAACACATTAATAAAAAGACCATATATACGATTTATAGAATAAATCTTTTATGCGAGGAAATGAAACAGTACAGTTATGAATGAATATTCACGAAGGTATGCGCACGCATTATTTCATTCCTTACTAGCTGCACGTGAAAATCGTCGTGTAAAAATTATCGATCAATTGTCATCAAAATTTTTTATTTTTCCTTACACCAGTGATATTAATTGTTTATGTTATATTTATGGACTTGTATGTACCAAAAGATGGTGACATTTGATAAAGTGATCGATATTGTTGTTTGACAATTATTTTGTTTTCAAATATGCAAACTGGTGCTGATGTGGAATGACCAATATGGCAAAGTGATTTTTGTGTGTGGTCACTTGTTGTTCATAGATATTTTCGAATTGTTACATATATACAGAAAGAATATTGGAACTTTTGTTGAAGATACTTTTGCAGTTTTATTTATATAAATAATTTAATTGGACATTTAGCACTCTGCAGTGAAAGTGTTGAACATGAAAGTATTAAGTCACCAGGATGACAAACTACAGTGTTAAAAATAGATTACCTGGATTAGTTGCATAGATCCACTAATAGATGGAACTGTTATGAGAGTTACATACTCCTAGGGGTCGCTGTTATACAGACCGGAAACAGCTTACATTTCGATATAATATGTTTCTGTGACTAATTTATTATCAGGTAAATTGACTGTAGTATTTATTAATTGAAGATGAAATCGTTTATATTAGGCAGCTCCCACTTCACTCAATTAAAGAAATATATTAGAACGCATGAGGTTCAGTTAGCATGGCACCAATTAAAAATCCAAGGTGTGAATGGTCAGTTCTCTCTTTAGATATTTAGTAGACATTAATAAATTTCAATCAGATGTTGTTTTGCTTCAAATCGGCAGTAACGACATGGGAAACAGAAAATTATGTTGAGAATGTAGGAAATGCAATGAAGTATTTTATAGACATGCTATATGATATGAATGTCCAACATGTTATTGTTGGGTTGTTGCTTAATCGTAACTGGGTTTTACCAAAACGAGGATTAACGGTTTATCAATATAACGAAAGAGTTTATGATCTGAATTGCGAACTGGACAAGATGGATTCATGTTGTGACCATAAATGGACATTCTGGGTCCATAGGGGTTTACAGTACCCATCTTTCCCTATTCTTAAAACAGATGGAGTGCATTTAAATGGGGGAACAGAAGATTGTTGACCAGTATACGTGGCACCCTGTTGTTTTCTGAGAATAGTTACAATGGTAAATCTAAAAAAATAAAATAAATAAATAAATAAATAAATTTGAAGATAAATGTTTTCAATTCACATTAATGTATATTACAGGTATGATACATACATGGTTACCAGAACACTACATACATGTATACAGTACTTACATGGTTACCAGAACACTACATACATGGTTACTAGAACACTACATACATGTATACAGTACTTACATCAGGCCTTGACATTAACGTTTGTCCGATTGTCTGGTACCAGTGAAAACTGACGTCGGACAAGTAGATCTTGTATTACGGTTGTCCGACAGGACAAGTGAAAAAATCAGATTCCCAAACGTGCCGGTATGACGGACAAATCTATTTCCACTGGTATAAAATACTGGGTTTGTTGTATAAAAGATCCCTGTTTGATCTCCGATTTGTCCATAATTTATTTTGATTAAAACTAAAGTGAAACGCCAGTTAAAAACTTTTTTATTGTATCATTTATCGTTCCTCCATATGAAGTTCAAGGACATTGACAAAATTAAAGTCGCAATCTCAGAAACGCTTTAATGAACAGAAATATCAATATTTGAAATATAAGAACAAGAATCTCTCCGGAACGGACACGTAAAAATTATCGATATCAATTTGGCGCCAAATTGAAACTTGTCTTTTGTGCAAAATACGATAGAGGAGGCTTTTGGGAACTATTGAAACCTTTAAAATGGACAAATATTACAAGTTTTTTCCTGATCTGGTTGAAAAGATCCACTAAATTTTTTATTTCTCTGTGAATTTAAATAAAATACTGTGCTTTATTTATATTACAGGCACCTGTTTCTGGTAAAACAAATATACCTAGATACTGGTATATATAGTATCTAGGTATATTTTTTTTTACCAGAAACAAGGATTTATATAACACAAATATGAGTTATTACAATTTGTGTGGTATTGGATCACAACACAGTAATATTTCAAAAGGGAAAAAAAGGGAGGGGGGTAGATATAACTAGAGGCTCAGGTGAGCCTGTATCGCTCACCTGACATAAATAAGTCCTCTTAAGAATGTCTGCATGCTGAATACATCTAAGTTACTATTCAAATCCCATACTGCCATAGGGTTCTATGTTAAAACTATGTCTGCTCATGGCAGCCATCTTGGATGGAGGTCGTGGTCACCGGACACAATTTTGAAAGTATACTACCCAAGGACCATCCATGCCATGTTTGCTTTAAATTGGCTGACTGGTTTCAGAAGAGAAGACTTTTAAACAATTTTTCCATAGGGTCCTATGTTAAAACTATGTCTGCTGACGGCGGCCATTTTGAACCGAGATCGGGATCACTGAACACAATTTTGGAAGTTGACCACCTAAGGACCATCGATGACATGTTTGCTATATTGGCTTACTAGTTTCAGAAGAGAAGATTTTAAAACATTTTTTTCCCATAGGGTCCTAGGTTAAAACTACAGTATGTCTGCTGAAGGTGGCCATCTTGGATGGAGGTCAGGGTCACTGGACACAATTTTGAAAATTGACCACTTAAGGACCATCCATGCCATGTTTGCTTTAAATTGGCTTACTGGTTTCAGAGAAGAAGATTTTTAAATATATTTCCCATAGGGTCCTATGTTAAAACTATGTTCGCTGATAGTTGCCATCTTGGATGGAGGTCGGGTCACAGGACATAATTTTGAAAGTTGACCACCTAAGGACCATTCATCCCATGTTTGCTTTAAACTGACTTACTGGTTTCAGAGGAGAAGACTTTTAAACATTTTTTCCATAGGATCCTATGTTAAAATTAAGTCGAGTCATGGTGGCCATCTTGAATTTCCGATCAGCAAACGATTCACAAGTTTAGTACAGGACCACCCAATGATCATTCCTGCAAAGCCACAATTCAATTGGCTTAGTGGTTTCTAACAAGAAGATTTTTAAAATTTCGACCAATCAGAACACATTATAGGCCCTGGCAGCCATGTTAGATTTCCGATCAGCGCCAAAAACACAAATCTTGTATATGATCATCCAATGAACATTTCTGCCAAGTTTGATTCAAATCTGTTTTGTGGTTTCAGAAAAAAAGATGAAAATGTGAAATTCCCATAGGGTCCAATGTTAAACTAAGTCGAGTCATGGTGGCCATCTTGAATTTCCGATCGGCAAACGATTCACAATTTTAGTACAGGACCACCCAATGATCATTCCTGCAAAGTCACAATACAATTGACTTAGTGGTTTCTGACAAGAAGATTTTTAAAATTTCAGCCAATGAGAACACATTATGGACCCTGGCAGCCATGTTGGATTTCAAATCAGCACCAAAAACACAAATCTGGTAGAGGACCATCCAGTGAACATTTCTGGCAAGTTTGGCTGATTTCTGTTCAGCGGTTTCAGAGAAGAAGTTTTAAATGTGAAAAGCTAACGGACGGACGGACGAACGACGGACGCTTACCCATGACAAAAGCTCACCTGGCCTATGGCCATGGCCAGGTGAGCTAAAAATCACTGGTATGCAAGACTCCAATCAAGGTAGACAGAAATCAAAATGTGACATTGAATATATGTCCTTAAGGTAGTTATGAATAAAAAAAAACCCAGAACAAATCAGTTCAGGCAGCTTTAACTATTTACTAAATTTGGGCAGGGTAACGTCAGAGGGGTCGCGAAACAATGTTTCGATTAATCGCAATTGACTTCTCCCAGAAGTCTCCCCACTTCTCTGTGTTGTCTCCCACTTCTCCCTGTGAGCTATCTGAAAGAGAAGTCACTTCTCCCTCTAATTTGAAAGTAGTGGGAGCCCTGGATAATTATTCTCTAGTTTTTGTAATTTTTATAAATTTTTTCGGACAACTAAAAGATTGAGTCGGACAAGTACTTTTTTTAGTTAGTTTTCTGAAGGGACAAGTTGAAAAATATCTTAATGTAGAGGCCTGTACATGTATACAGTACTTACATGGTTACCAGAACACTACATACATGTATACAGTACTTACATGGTTACCAGAAAACTACATATATGTATACAGTACTTACATGGTTACCAGAACACTACATACATGTATACAGTACTTACATGGTTACCAGAACACTACATACATGTATATAGTACTTACATGGTTACCAGAACACTACATACATGTATACAGTACATACATGGTTACCAGAACACTACATACATGTATACAGTACTTACATGCACACACATATATATGGGTCATTCTACAGAGTTGGTGAAAACAGGAGGTGGCATCAAAAAACGTATTTTTTCTTTATTTGCATATATGCACTATGCACATTATGTTTATTTTTGTGTGCACCATGTATTTGTTAAATAAAACTAGAGGCTCCCAGGAGCCTGTATAGCTCACCTGGGTATAATAACAACATCAGTCAATAAAACTTGATAACTTCGGTAAAAAAAATTAACAAATGTAGCCTTCGTCATTGCAGACTCTTTCTACAAAAAAAATTGGGCAGGGGTTCCCCCTTTAATGTAAGTTATCAAAATTGCTGTAAAAAAAACATGTCAATGATTCTCAAAATTTTGCTTTTCCTACTTCACATTTTGTAATAGAGTTGCTTCCCTTTGATTATTTGAGTAACCAAAAGCAGTGAGTCAACAAAAAAATGCATTTCAAGAGGAATAATTTCATCCCCCCTTTTTTCTATTTTTAGCCTGGTGGCCATCTTGGTTGGAAGTCGGGATCACCGGACACAATTTTGGAAGGGGGCCATCCAAGGATCATTCCACAAAAGTTTGATTGCAATTGGCCCAGTGGTTTCTGAGGAGAAGATTTTTATGTGAATTTCCCATAGGGTCCTATGTTAAGCTAAGTTCGGCTGTGGGGGCCATCTTGATCGAAGGGCCGAACCGCCGGACACATTTTTGGAAGAGAACCATCCAATGACTATTTCATCAAAATTTTGTTCTTATTGAGAAATGGTTTCAGACGAGAAGATTTTTATGGGAATTTCCCATAGGGTCCTATGTTAAATTAAGTTCGGCTGTGGCGGCCATCTTGGTCGGTGTTCTGAAATGCCAGACACAAATTTGGAAGAGGACCACCCAAGAATCATTTCAGCACAGTTTGGTTGAGATTGGCTCAGTAGTTTCAGAGGAGAAGATTTTTTTTAAATTTTCATCCCCCCTTTTTTCTAATTTGCATAATCGGTCAAAATAGGCAAAAGTTCAAAGTTCATAAAAAATCCCGTAATATATGTTAAAAAGCTCATCATTATGCTTATACAGTTCAAATTTGGGCACTTTCTGGCTTAAAATAGAGCAGTTTTGGCCATTTGAAGAAATTTCTTTTTTTAGTAATGGCGGCCATCTTGGATACAGGACGGCGCTGACGGACACAATTTTGAAAGGGGACCATCCAAGGATCATTTCAGCAAAGTTTGGTTGAGATTGGCTCAGTAGTTTCAGAGGGAAAAAATTTTAAATTTCATCCCCCCTTTTTTCTAATTTGCATAATCGGTCAAAATCGGCAAAAGTTCAAAGTTCATAAAAAATCCCGTAATATATGTTAAAAAGCTCATCATTATGCTTATGCAGTTCAAATTTGGGCACTTTCTGGCTTAAAATAGAGCAGTTTTGGCCATTTGAAGAAATTTCTATTTTTAGTAATGGCGGCCATCTTGGATACAGGACGGCGCTGATGGACACAATTTTGAAAGGGAACCACCTAAGGATCATTTCAGCAAAGTTTGGTTGAAATTGGCTGAGTAGTTTCAGAGGATAAGATTTGTTTTTAATTTCATCCCCCCTTTTTTCTAATTTGCATAATCGGTCAAAATGGGTAATGGGATTTACTTCAAAATTGCAGGGTAGGTAGATCTTGACATGCTGCACATTTTTGCTATTTAAACTTAACATCTATCTCTAAATAGTTTTTGAAATATAAGACGAAAAGTATTAAAAATTTTAAAAAAAATTGATGAAAAAAGGGCAATAACTCCAAGATGGGTAATCAAATTTACTTCAAAATTGCAGGTATGTAGATCTTGACATGCTGAACATGTTTGCAGTTTCAACTTACCATCTGTCTCTTATAGTTTTTGAAATAAAGGACGAAAAGTATTAAAATTTTGAAAATTTGATGAAAAAAGGGAAATAACTCCAAAATGGGTAATGGGATTTACTTCAAAATTGCAGGGTGGGTAGATCTTGATATGCCGCACATTTTTGCAATTTAAAGTTAACCTTTATCTCTTATAGTTTTTGAAATATAAGACGAAAAGTATTAAAATTTTACAAATTTGATGAAAAAAGGGCAATAACTCCAAGATGGGTAATCAGATTTACTTCAAAATTGCAGGGTAGGTAGATCATTTTTACCCCATGTCAGATTTTTGATATTATTAACGGTTTTTGAGTTATTACCCAAAACCTGCAATTTTACCATATGTTCTATTTTTAGTAACAGAGGCCATGTTGGTTGGTGCACAGCATCACCGGACACAATTTTGAAACTAGACACCCTAGTGATGATTCAGACCAAGTTTGGTTTCCATTGGTCTAGCACTTTCAGAGGAGAAGATTTTTGAAAAAGCTTACGACGGACGACGAAGACGGACGCCAAGTGATGGCAATAGCTCACATGACCCCCATTGGGTCAGGTGAGCTAAAAACATAAAAAAAATGCATTATGTTATCTATTTTGACCTACAGATGAATAAAAAGTTTGAAATTACTATAGAATAATGGTTATTAATTGGGACAAACATGGGGTGGGTCACTTTGACAAATTATTCCATGCAAGTTATGCAGCTAGTTGTTTAAAGGTAGGGTGGAGTACGTTAAAGATATTTTCTTGATGAATTTAAGTCCATAAAATCCCCATAATTATATTCTGAATAAAAGTTCTGAAGAAAATTAAAATGTAGTTTCGCTTGTTACTTTGGTGTCCAATGATATTACTAGAAATGAGAGCCTTGGATAACAATGTTACGCATATTTACATTCTAATTTCTCGTATATAGTGAGTGTAAATATTCGAAGAATTTGTTTCTCAAAGCCTGGTTTATCCAGTGTACACGTTTAGAAATAATAACAAGTTAAAATATGCTCATAAAACGGTGTCCAAAATGTAACGATCGTTTTCAAGTCCATATCTTGTTTTTCTTTCAATTTGGACCAATCATATTCACCGCCGTTGCAAGCGCCAATCACATTAATGAGTTACGTCACCAGATACTTTATGGTCAGTTATGCGCTGAAGAGGAAGGCCTGCGTTGTTGTTTATGTCCAAGAAAGAAACGATCGATACAGGTAACGAGCAAGGCATGTTTTTTAAATATATAACATAAACAATGTCAAATTTATGTATTTTGTTAATACTGTGTAATTGTTTCTGCACCTGTTGCAAATATATGAAGAAATCAGTCATTAATTATCCTATCTAGCGAGGTCAATTTTCTTTCTGCACCTCTCGGGACACGAGGGAATATTCGATCGTTACAAATAGACACCAGGAAGTAGCGTCATCAGAAAAGTTGTAACGATCGTGTATTGTCCACTTGTTATTTATAATAGAAATAGTTGCGACCCGGTTTGATCTCATGGCACTAAAATAAACATTGTTATTATTTGTTAGCTTACATAACTGTGGATATGTGCATTGCTACAAAAGAGAACCGAGGGTACGGGTTTGCTCGTTACTGCAAGACACCATAATTTTTTCAAGATCGTTACACAGGGACACTAAATACGCATACCTATCGTTACAAAGGACACTATTATTGGACATTTGTAACGAGCGTTACTGAGGATGTTTAATTTAAGAAAACCTTTGTATATTAAGGAACAGAATTTAATATAGAACTTCAAGACACTTTATTAAAATTATTTTTGGATACGGCAATAAGCAAATACAAGTACTTGATGTCATTCATGTTATTCAGCTACGCTCGTTACAAAAGACACGAAAAAAACAACATTTTTATTTTTTTCGGGCATAATCGTTAATATGGTAAACCTTGGTTGAAAATCAAATTAAGATCGGACAACAGAAAGAAAAAAATCGGCAACAAGGACTTGACCATCAATGACTCAAAACCAAAAAATCCACCAAAAGAAAAAATGAAAAAATACAGACAAAAACTAAAGGAAAGTCCAGACCTATATCAAGCATATTTAGAAGCCGAAGCTGCAAGAAATCGAGCCTACAGAGCTAAACTTAGCGAAACCGAAAAAGACAAAGAGATATTACTAGAATTCGAGTACAGAAATGGAGAGAAAAACAGAAAGTGAACCAAGCAACAAATCAAATTCAGCCACAAAATTCAGAAGCAAAAAAAATTAATGTCCCAAAGACAAGAAACAAACTTAAAGAAATGAGAGAATATTGGCGTTGAAAAAACAGCAACAAAGGGAAAATATGTCAGCACAAAAAAAAAGAAGAATTAATGAAGGAAGAAGAGAGAAGTATGCAGAAAATAAGGACCTTGCTAAATACGAAAAAAGCAAAAAAAGAGAACCCTATAAATAGCACTTCGTCTGGGTACACCAGTAAAGACGCAGAAAGGAAGGCTGTGTACAGAGCAAAAAAGTGTTTGCCATCCACGCCACAAAAATTTGCAAGGGTTCTTTCCGGCATTGCAGCAAAGGCAACACCTAGAAAAAGAGCTGCTTTGGACAAGGAAGGAATAATACTTACACCAACAAAGAAATGCTGACTCAGTTTATTCAATGATTCAATTGGAAATATCATTGAAGAAATGGATTGCAAGAAATTTCAAAGAACTAAGCTAGCAATTAAAAGAAGAAGAATATTACTATTAGCCTCAAGGATGCTCTGTCTAAAAAAATTCTCAGCTCAGAAAAAGGTGTGGTGTATCGTGGTCGTTTGCTCTAAAATGTTCAAACATGGAAGGAGCTTGGGACGAAAATAAGAAAAGAAAAGATGCTTTGGATCTCAATACAATTAACAAAATCAAGGAGTTTTACCACAAACCATCAAATTCAACTTGCTTACCCGATAAAAAGCAAGTCTCAAAAAAAACATGACACCAAAGAAGATTTTATCATCAAGTCTCCAGGAAACATACAGAACATTCAGGGAACAATATCCAGAATGCAGCGTTAGCTTCAGTAAATTTGTCTCATTGCGACCAAAGCAGGTTCACACAATGAGTAGAAATACATTCAACAACTGTCTATGTGAATATTGCACTAATATTGAGCTGAAAGTAAAAGCAATAAATTTGATCATTGGCTGTAAAGGTGACCTTCGAAACCGCTACAATGCTTCAAGAAAAACTGTATGCCCTAAAGAAGACAGATCTACCTTCTACAAGAGAGAATGTGTGGAACGAAATTGTTCTAGTTGTGGTAGAGACAACATGATATACAATATCTCTGATTTATTAAAGAAAAAGTGTTCCAAGTTGGAATGGAGCAAGTGGGAAAACCAAATGCTGACCATTCAAGGAAAGAAGAAAACCAGGAAAATGCTTCAACTGAAAAAGAACTCTGTTGATGTATTTATGATAGAATTTAGAAATGAAATTAACATCTTTAGTGCACATTTACATAATGCAGCTTGGCAATATGAACAGTTTTCAATGATTTCCAAAGATGTACCAGACAGATGGGTTGTCTTTTGTATGGACTTTGCTGAAAACTACACTTGTCTGTACCAAGATGAAGCTCAAAGTGCCCATTGGAGCCACAATCAGGTAACATTGTTCTCAATCGTTGCATACTACAGATGTCCAACATGCAAGATGTCGATGACTGAAAGCCTGGTTTTTATAACAGAAGATAGACACCACGATAGCCATGCTGTCTACACATTTGTTGGCAAAGCGAATGACCATTTGAAATCTAAGAACATTGAAGTAGAGAGGCAGATTCATTATTCAGATGGGGCTCCAAGTCAGTTTAAATCGAAGACACCATTTGCAGATGTAAGAAAGAGTTCAGATGACTACGGGTTTCCAGTCGAGAAACATTTTTTTGGTACAAGACATGGAAAAGGGCCATGTGATGGAGAGTTTGGAGTTGTTAAGAGATCTGTATCTAGTGCTGTAATGTCAAGGAATGTTATTGTAAGAAATGCAACAGAATTTTATGAATATGCCAGAGAATTTTTGTCAAAGCCAAAAGATGAACCATCTGACGTTTGTTGTCACACACAACGCAGCTTCTTTTTTGTTGATGAGCATGACATCAATAGAAAAAGACCAGACCGTATCAATGTTAAAGCTATACCAAACACAAGACAGAAACATGCTGTGAAACCTTCAGAGAAAGACAGCCTCTCTACCCGTTTACCGAGTTGTTTTTGTAAATCGTGTGTAGAAGGAAGTGGAGAATGTGAAAATGCACATCATGTTGATAAATGGGAGTTCGTCAAAAATCCAAAAGAGAAGAAACGCCAAAATATCAGAACCAACAAGAAGTCAAGAGGACAAAATTCAAATAAGATAGGAAATGTCGGCAAAATACAGTCACCAAAACGGAACAAGTCGCCCGCTTCTAGGAAAAAGAAAACTCCAACCAAACCTAGAACCATGTTAAGACAAAGCCTACACATGAAAAAGGAAATTCCAAGAGCTAGGACGAAAATGTCGACACCAACTGACAAAACATCTCAAACAACAGAGATCTCAGCTGTTAAAGTTTCTAAACTGGAGAAAGGAAAAGGAATATCTAGTTGCAGTTCATAGCTGCACTCGACAAGAAATATGAATCAAGAATTGTGTACACCGGAAATACAACAATTAGGAAGCCGCGGCGATTACTTTCATAAAGTCTTACTTCATTTACAGTCATCTGTTACTTTTGATGAGCTCCAGGCCAGATGCATCGATGTCAGTGAAAGCTGTAAATTTCAAAGTTACAAGATAAATATTGATAAGAATATTAACATTGTAAATCATAGTCTCACAGCAGACAGACAGGCATTGCAATATATGCCATGTCTCGGAGAAAGCTACAGTGGATGGCTTCCGGTAATAGTAGAGGGCGGTGGAAATTGTTTACCTCGATCAGCTAGTGTGGCTTGCTTTGGTACAGAAACGGCTCATGAGGAAATTAGGACAAGAATAGGCATTGAAATGGCTTTACACAAAGAACAATACATAAATAATGACTACATAAATAGAGGCATCGACTTGCCGAGAAAGGAAGCCGCAAATTTACTGAAAACATATACAATGTTTTCAGATCAATACCACGCAGGAGACAGGATAACTACAGAAGTAAGCAGCTGGATATTTGAGGCCGAGGCTTTATCAGTAGTACAGTCTAACACCTTTATGGGAATATGGCAATTGTTTGCCCTTTCGTCCAGTATCAATGCAAATGTTCAATCTATTTATCCCCAGCTTGGTGATCATCTACCAAATAACCTTACACAGGAAATATTGCTGGTAGGACGTTAAACAACAATCAATCAAACCGATTTCAATTCCCGGATATATTTTTTTATATTACATGTGGAATTGTTGCTTGTGCATGTGAAAAGGCATCTGCATGTTGTTGCATATTTGACATTCTTGAATTCTACTAATTCTTTTCATTTTGTGGATGAATGTATTTTTTTTATATATCAATCAAGTATGAAAATAAAACAAAATCTCATCATAATCATCTTTGAATCCATCACATCACAAATCTTAATTTGAATGACATACTAAACTTAACTATCCTTAATTTCCTTACCAGATTTATTTGTATCATGGATCATAATTTTCTTTTGCTTTTATCAGTTTTTCTTGAAATATTGAGTGCATGTAGTATGATGTACATGTGTATGTTTTTCTCTAGAAAATTGTAACTTCGAAATGATGGTAATATTTTAAAGCAGTAAGCATCCAAATATTTAAATACCTAAATGTTGAATTCCTAAATGAAGATTGCAAAACTATAGCAAAGTTAATTTTATTATACAATTGCTCTAAACTGTGTATTACAGGTTACTAATTGGCCATGGGTCAAATTCTATCACAAGGCCAATTATAATTCATGGTGGATAGAAAATGAAAAGTGCCACACTGTTCTACAGGAGGATGTCGTCAAACAACTAAAATCGCCTGACATACAACTTAAAGGTTGCAGGATTTATTTTAAACTTGAAGGTAATTTTTAAAGATCATTAAATAACTTAAAGGCTTTCCATCTTTATCAATCTGAAAAATTTAATACTACTTGGCGAATAGATATATTTATGAGGCTGATTAAAATTGTTTGGAAATTTCAGATAAAGCTTTATATTCATTCCAGTTTTGGTGGGGTTTCACATTGCGAGTGCTTTAGTTTCTGTGTGGTCTTCTTCATTCTTCTTCTTTTGAATATTTCCTTTTTGTTGTCTCTGTTTCTGTCTTTTCGATTTTACCTCGTCTCTGGATTCTGTCTTTTTGAATTTCCCATTTAACTTGTTCCTTTGGAATTCTATTGCCGAAGTTTGAAAAGGATATAATCACAGTTGTCGAAATGGCCAGATTGCAGAATTTGTAGCAATTTCGGTACTTTGTTATTTCTCAGCTACATTATGACTCCTAAAACTCATGGACTCACTATGAAAATCTCTTGGTATTTTAATATACCAGTGTACATGTAATGTAGTCAACACTGCCATAATGATTATAAAGGTATTTGCATTGGTGTATAAGTTTGTAATTGGATGTTTCGAAATCGGACTTTAAAAAATTGAAAAGAAGTCTGATTATTAAACACACGGATGTTACATGGTGTCCAAGAACTTGCCACCGAAAACAAGATTTTGATGCCACACACCATTCTTATTTAATTGCATTTGAAGGTATTCTTAATATATGCAATGCACTCAGTTCTATTTAAGCTACTGGTATAATCTATTCTGTTTGAAAATGGGATATTATGTGTTTTATGGATACGATACATATGTAACATTCGTTACTTGGCATCCCTTGTAACATGCGTTACTTTTCTATCAACTGGAGGGTTTTATCATGTAACCGATGTAATTACTGAAATGTCTTGGTTTTACATTACTTTATCTAATTATTCTCTGTAAATGTAAGACATAGCAATGTGGAAAGAACATTTTATTTAATAGAATATTTCAATTTTTGCAATCATGACAAGTACTGATTTACATCATAAATGGTATGGCTACAAAATAGTTTCCTGACTGCAGAAAACATCATTTTCACTGTTTCTTTGAATATTCTAAAGGTTGAAAAACATTTTCAATTCAACATTTAGGTTGTTTTAAAACTAATTTAAATAAAACAGGTATACATTGGACACCACGTAACAAGCGTTACTTTTTCGACAGGACACATTAAATTAAGTTTAGACAAATTAAATGGATGGGAACTATCTTTTTTCATTTGAATATGGAAGAAAAATGTTCTATTGTGAACAAAAAGCTTGAAAATCATAACATATCTTTACTTTAAAAAATGGCATGAATGTCCCATATCATACATCAGTAGAGATGCCGACTTATCGTTATTTTGGCCGCCATTTTGTTTTCCGGTAGCTGCTTTTACATGAAAATGCAATATTTTGATGTCAATTTTTTACAGATAAAACTATATAAAGATATAATTTTTTTACATTAATCAATTATCTAAACATTGTTTAAAATCTTTAAAAAATTTGTTTCTTTTGACATGGAATCGTTTAGATATAACGTGTTCGAATCGGAATCGCTGTTTTCGGAATTTTACATTCGCGGCACGGTTTTTTTCACCAAGGTCCCCCTTTTCAATGCCTTGCCCGGCATGTTCCTGACGTTATATAGTTCCATAATTATTATCCAATTAAAGCGCAGATTCGTAGCTTGCACATGGTCACAGTCGCTTCCGTTTTCCTGCGCATGCCAAACGGGAAATGGTCTTCTGAAAAGTTTTAAGATGAACAATTCAGTGAAAAATTTGGAGTAGCGTTCTCCGATGGCGATATTTGTATTTTTCATTATAATATCAACATAGAAAACATGCCAACTCAACCCTATTAGATCGAGAACACGGCTGATTTTTCGTATTTAAAACACCCCTGAAGCTAAACATCATGTCTGAAGAAGAACGTCGCACGTCATCACTGGAAGTGGAAAATATTTGTAACGTCAACGACGCTGATACAGCTGTTATCGTAGCCGTAGGTATGTATAAACCTTGATCTCAATGTTTTAAACGTACGATTTATTTTTTGCATTGCTTCTTTTTAAGTAGTTTATGAAAAACTTCTTGTCAATTTATAAATACTTCCAACTTACGTTCAAAACAAAAGACGAAAAGTAAACAAACCGAAAAAAAAGGGGGGGGTGTAAATAGAGATGAAAGTTTTCCTCTTTTCTTTAAGGAAAATATTTGGAAATAAAATGTTTCAAGCTTGGTCCAAACAGCTAGAAAATGAGGGTATGACTGAGCACTAGAAATTAGGAGTTTCCTCTTTTTCATCAGTCAATACAGTCTACACTACTACAGACACAAAACACTTTCTTCTATGTGTACATAATATTTGTTTTTTATATTATAGTCTTCACTCTTCAGAAAGTTAATTCTATTCATATTCTGGGTGGTGTACTGTGACAACTTTTCAAAAGCTTTGTTTTTGTTTATATATTCAAAGCTTTTTTTTTAAAGTTGGTACATGAATTTGAGCTTTTAAAACAGACATTTTGGTTAGATGTGCGGATATCACTTTTAGTTTAGGAAATATGAAGCTTTTTGTGTCATTTTCCCATATAACTGCTGTGAAACGGTGCCATTCTCAAATAGTGTTGAACACTAATTGCACACCCACCTTTATGGATTCATAATTCCACAAAAAGATGTAAAAGGTGATTCATATGTTATAATTGCACACAAAACAAGTATTTCTACACACAATTTCTTCTATTATGATGTCAGATAAGTTATTTTCTGACAAAATTATGGACCTTTCGGTCAAGATCAAAAGTGGCTCCGCCATACATTTTGGACAGTAAAACAAATAGCAAATATCACTTCAAGCATGTTCAGTTTCATTTTTCTGACAGAATAACTTATAATCTATGGGAAAAAACAAAAGTAGAGACATTATCTGCTGTTTACACAAAAAATCAGAACTCTAAAACAGTCATTAAAACCATTATTGATGGCGGCCATCTTTGGAAAATTATCGACCAAAAATAGGCAATTTCAGATGCTCATAACTTTTGAACCCTTCATCCGATTTTTACAAATGAAGGCTCAAAGTTCTTCTTAGATTGAGCTCTATCTAATGATTCAAAAACAGCAAGCATCCCCTGTAATTGATTTTTGACTGGCATCTCTAACATCAGTACTGTAGAATGACCCATATATACCGAACAGTCGTGTACACTTTCAAAACTTGAATATAATTATAAGAACTGGGACATGGTAGTATACACAATTCACACAAATTATAGCTACATGCGTGTGTATACGCCAGAGATGCAGCTAACCGTCGGCCCTGTCGGACAGAATTTTAGAGGGTCCGGCAAATGACGTCTTTGTGTCAGACCTAATGTCCGGCAAACATTTTTACTGCTTGGGGCTGTCAAAAATAAAATTTCTGTCGGTCCTGGTTACCTCTTAGACCCCTAAGTGAAGGATCTTTGATTATCGTTAATAAAGTCAAAAGTCGTAAACAAATCGGTAAAAATTTCTGTTCCTTTCTGTTTATGCTAAATTTCGGGAACCAGTTCCCATTCCGATTTTATTTCGTATCCTATCGGTAATCGTTGTAAATTGTAATTTGATCATTTCCGTTATGGCTGCATGGCCAATTAACAATCGTAACTACTCTGCCATTTTCGCTACCCTGCAAATAACCTTGTATGCATTAGGCGTATAAATCGCACTACTTTTCACCTGTCAGTTACATGAAAGTTTGATAAAGTTATATTTTAAGCAATTTTCTATATTTCAATTAAAGTTTTAATTAGTTTTGCATGATTAGATTTTACTTAGTATGTCTTCCATATTGGATTTTGGTGGACTATATTTTTGTGCGGTTTAACTTAACTTAACTTCCGGCAAACAATTTAAGAAGAATTTCTACTATGTACGTACAAGGTTATTTGCAGGGTAGCGAGAATGGCCGAGTAGTTACGATTGGGCCAATTAAGTTTACGGAGGGGTCTAAATCTGGATCTGGAAAAAAGTACCCACTACCTATCGATTTATCTACAGAGAATAAAAAAGCCAAAAGGTCGGCATATGAAAAGGAGAGGCGACCAGGGCGGTCCTTTAATCGAAAATGGAAGGACAAAATGAACAAACAAATGACGACTTGATAATAAAATCTTACTAATATGAAGTATTGATTATTTGATGTTGCAGGGCTATCTAAATTGAAAGTGGTCTCAGACATGATACACTAACCCCCCTTTGGCAATATCCTTAATCTGATTCTGGTCGTAGTAGTCGTTAGCTGTGTCAAGGCTTTAAGATTGTCCCTTTAGTTTAATCATACTGTATTGAAAGTGAAATATTAAAAAATTTCTAAAAAAAAAGCAGGTCTGGCAAAAAGTTGATAGGTCTGGCAAAACTCTCTTACTTGCAGGACCCAATGTCTCCAGGGGTTGAAAATTCCTCAAGTCCGACGCCCGGGACTAGAAAATTGAAACTTCGGGCTTGCCGTTTTTCCATGGAAAAAGCCCGTCGGGCATGTCTTTAATAAAATAAAAACTCCACTTTTTTCTAAGCGTCTTGTTTTCAATTCAAATCACATGCAAGTTTTTGTCAATCGTCTCCTTTCACTGTAAATAAGTACTAAAAAGCTATTTTAAGAACGGTAATACACATCCTGGACGGATCGATATTCCTCATGAATATTAATGAGTTCCGAATCACCTATGTGCTTCCCACATACCTATGTAAAGTCAAGCGTCGGAATAACATTGATCAATCGTATGTTTATGTTGACAACTTTTGAGAAAAATGTCGTTGCTTAATTTTAATTTTAGTCAAAAAAGCGGAAAAACGGAAAGCGAACGACGAGCCAACTGATCCTGAAACTTCCAGAAATAAAGATCTTAAGTATGATACATGTAGGGAGAAACGAACGAGAACATTTCAAAACTCATGGATAGATACATTTCTTTGGGTCGTCTTTGACGAGAATGCTCAGGAAATGTACTGCAAGTACCTTAGAAAATTTCCACACTTGTCAGATAGGAAAGATGCCCTTACTCGGGGAACTAAAAATTTACACATTGATAAACACCAGAAGCACTTGTTATGTGTCAAGCATTGGTTTAAGGAACTTGATGATCCCCAGGCAGCCGCCGCCCCTTCACAGGCCTTTTACCTTTGCTGACACCCCAATAGGCCAGTCATTATTGAAATTAGATGAATGTCAGAGAAAACGTCTTGAAAGTTTGTTTAATACTGCCTACGGTGTTGTCAAAGCTGGAAAACCATTTAAAATTTCAAATTGTATCCTACAAATTGGGACTTGGCAAATCACTGACTGGACTTGGGTTAAAAAAGTTTAAAAAGCCCTGGGCTTGGGCCTGCCCAAACAAATTTTCAACCCCTGGTCTGACAGGAATTTTTTTTTATCTGCAACTCTGATAGCATGATTTAATTCATTACAAAACATTCATGTACAATTGGTGTATTAATATTTATTACAGGTAAATTATGTACATGTAGTAAAGTGTACATGTAGCTCTTTGATACAATTATCTAAAGGTAGCTCTTTACTACAGTATCAGTGTACAGTATTTTAAAGTGTAGCTCTTTGCTACAATATCCTAAATTTTTAAAGTAAAATTTGTTTTTATTAAATAAATACTTACCATCATAAATTCTGAGTATATCCTATTGCATCATTCTAACAGCCGGAAAAAAAACCTATAGGCTAAAAATAGCCTCCATTCGGAAATCATCGGTTGCCATTACCCATCCTAATCATAACTTTTCTAGCAAGTAATTTAACTAGATCAGGGATGAAGAGGAGGACGAGTGGGACCTATAATTTATGATGGTAAGTATTTATTTAATAAAAACAAATTTTACTTTAAAAATTTAGGATTTTATAACAATAAATACGTTACCATCATAAATTCTGAGTAACTCAGAATTTAACTTAGAGCTGAATCCCATAATCAGAAGAAACTGGGGGAAAATTGAATCTTTGAGCAGAAACTATATGCCCAAGTGAAAATAGATTGTCTGCCTGAACAGACATAGATCTCAGATAATGAGATAAGAAAGAACTTTCACCTCTCCAAAAACCTGCAGATAGCACTTCATTAAGTGATGCATTATTAAATAATGCCCAAGAAGATGCAAGAGCTCTAACATCATGAGCTTTGACTTGAAATTTGTCAAGTATAACTTGACCCGAAGATTCGTATGCAAGAGAAATAGTCTTGCATATCCAGGTAGAAATGGTTTTAACAGAGAGATCAGAGACACCCTTCTTAATAGGGATAAAAAGTTTTTTATTGGTACTAGAACGCAAAGAAGCTGTCCTAGTCAAATAAATAGACAAGATTCTTACCGGACACAGAGAAACAGAATCAGTCTTGGGGCAGTGCTGGTATATAAATAGGCTCTGCCCCTTTATCTGGTATCTGGTATCTGGTTTTTGCCATAAGGAAAGTAACCGAAGACTTGTCCCTAGAGAATCTAAGGCAAGAATTAGAAGTAGAAAAAGCATGAACTTCACTTCGTCTCCTGCCCGAAGCAAGTGCCAATAAGAAACAGCATTTGTAAGAGAGAAATTTCAAGTCTACCTCTTCTGCTGACTCAAAGGGTGTCAGGTTGAGAGCTGATAATACTAGACCTAGGTTCCATTGAGGAACCAAAACCCTTTGTCATGGCCTTTCAAGACTAAAGTTGCGAACTAGAAGGGAAATAAACTGATTAATTCCGAAATCTTCCCCATAGACCAGCGGTAGAAAATCAAAAAATAAAATGTAATGAACCCATGGGCTACACACCTATATCATATGTCATTGGAAAGAGGACTGACGGGACTCTCAGAATAATGATGCCATAAAAGTCGGAAGTGGTCACGTTTTTGCATAATTAAGGTCAAAGGTCAAGAAAAATTTGTTTTTCGCTTTCGACTTTCGTTCGAAAAGTACATTTTCCTTAAAAATGAAATTCAATTCGACAAGTTTGATGGTTTTTATTTGATGGACCACATATTAAATTAGATTATTGAACCAAATTTCAGAAATGAATGATGTCAATTGACGTCGAAATGACTGTTTTTGGATGAGAATGTGATCTTTCAATGTAAGTGACTCGTATTTGCTTCCATTAAACAATGACCTTGACCCAAGGTCATCCCTATTTAGATAATAATGACGTTTATTTATGCTTCATTATATTTTGTATATATACTGTTCGATACAAGGAAGTAAATCAAAACATACCCGATTCGCCCAACACAGGTATTTTTTTGTTAGTCTGTATTTTTTTTTTTTTTATTAAAGTGATTCATAAATAAAAACACTCTTTTAGACATTTTGAACGTTTAAAACGTAAATATACATGTTTCATTCACCATCGTAATCCGAAACCCAATTATTATCAGAAAAATTGGGTGTTTGGATAATGCATTTGATCTGGTCAATCGCATATGGAGATATTCAGGGAATCAAATAAATACAGTTGTTTTTATGATTTGTTTAAAAAAAGAACTCTTGCGTGCTTACGCATCGTCATCTTCGATATCTGTCCTGTGTGTAATCACATTGTGACAGAGGTCTAATGCTTGGCAAGGACAAAGTTCTGTGCAAGACAAATTCTGTTCAAAACAAACACAACCTTTACTACAAACGGATCTTCCGTTGCATACGAGGTCCTGCAAAAAGTCAGATGACATTTGACCTTCAAACACTATTGGTTCAAGACCAAACTTTCCATCTTTGCAACCATGCTCAAGAGGTGATCCAACTGCTGGCTTTGGAATATGTGCAATTAACCATATCTTTGTTTGGTACGAAGATCCAAGAACATGCTGTTTAAATGTGTCTTCACTCGGAGGAAGTCTCACCAAAGTAGAATCTTTGACAGTTTCCAATTTTACCCGCAATTTGTTCAGATTGATATGGCATCGTTTCGACTTTCCCTTCGGATCATACAGCCTTGATATTAGTTTTCGGCTTAGATCGACTGAATCATTCTATTCGAGACAAATCACTACACTGATTGGGTGGCTCTTTCAGAGCTTTGAACATAGAGTTCTTCCCGATACCAAAGAACGAAGAAGTGGTATCACACCCAGTTAGAGCATGATCAGCTGGCAAGATCTCACACACAACGGAGCTCAATGACTTGCATAACTCGTGTACAGGGATATAACGTCTACAATCCTTAGTGCTCGTAATAAGTCCTGTTTGAAACCAAAGCTCACTTGTGTTTTTCATATTTGGAAAATAATGTACTAAAAGGACAAGAACGTCCGTATCTGAGGATTTCACAACGATGCGACCTTGAACGTTATTCTCTTGATACAGTTTGCCAGAATACAGTGCATGCAAAATTATGCGGGTATCCGCCCCTTCTTGTGTGCTTGCCAAACAACTGCAATCTAACATACCATTCTGATTCAACATTTTAACTGTTTCAGGTTTAGAAAATAAACCGGCCATGTAAAGTGATTGCCCTTCTTGGAGAGAACTGTTCTGACGAATATGTTTGGCAATGTAATCGCCGAGAAATCTAATAATATTTTCACCAGAACTAATAAACTTTTTCCAGTCAGGAATAACCCTACATTCAATCAAATGCAGTGAAAACAGACTTGGATCGACGGTCCCGTTCTGCCTTTTTGATAGAGTTTTGAATGTCATATCTATCAAAGATATTGACGACAACGGATGTAAACTGAAAACAAGAGATCTGATTTTTTACAAAATCAAGTGCCATCTCACCAAAGGTTCTAAACCTTTTAGCATTTATTGACTGCAACAAAGGCATGTCATCTCTGATCAGAGTTGTTCTGGAAATATCAAAAAATGGGCAGTGTTGTATTATAGAAACGTTCTGTTCCAGTTGATGTACAAAATCTGCCTTACTGGTTTTGTGCATTGTGCCATCGTCGTGAAACAATTATGTTGGAATCGGACCAATTGGAAAAGACAGAACCTTTTCAACAGTAACGTTCTCTCGACAATTTGCAAGAACCAGTTCCCGACGAAAAACTAGCTCAGGATTCATATGAACAGTGACTGTGTCCCCAGAACGACACTTCAGCTTAGTTTTGTGAGTCATATCTTCGAATGACTTCAACTTGGACCGTGTACTAGGATTGTAGAAACTACGAGACTGGCCCTCAGACAAAGAACCATCAACAAGTGATGTGACCATTTTTGTACCTTCTTCAACACAATTCAATAATGATTCTTGAACTTCCCTAGATGGAAGAAGTTTAAGTTGGCTACCAAACTGTGCCATTTTCCGGAAAACATTCACAACAGTTCCGACAAATGATTTTCTAACAACTTGTAAACATTAATTAAATTCTCTACAAACAATATTTCAAACCATCTTTTGTAACTAAAACGCTACAATTAAAAACAGCAAATGTTAACAATGAAGGGTGACAACAATTAAATACAGATAACACAAGAATATAAGTAATTATTAAGAAAATATGCTTTGGTCTCGATGCAATAAGATTTGATCGGACTGAGGATTATAATTTTAAAGTCACAGGCAAAATATCCGGAATCATTTTCTGCTTTCGATATGTTGATGTGCATTTAAAAACGGTCCAAACCTCTTAAACTAGTAGAAATTGGCACTATAATGATAATGTTTTATGTAAACTATGTTTACACTTTTGTTTTTAAAAAAGTTTGAGATCAATTTAATGAAAGCATTTCTTCTGACATAATTTTAAAAGTGACCGTTAAAATATTTAACACATCTGCTGGTTTCAAAGAAGCCAAACTGATGAAATAAAAGTTATTTTAATAAGATATTTTGAATTATCTTATTTATTTAAGTTAGATTTAAAAACTACAAGCGCAACAAATTGCCGAAGATGCATAAATCATGTATAATATTGATTTTACTGAGTATGATCGGACTTTCTCCAAAAACGCAGTAATCCTAGAAAAATGTAGTTTTCGTGATAACGTGACCATACGATTGTATTACGGCATGCTAAATTTATTAGCTAAAAGCATAATCTAGCGTTTGAAAGTATATTTAGGTGTGTAGTCGATGGGTTGATTTAACTCTTTAAATAAGCGACTTTTTAGATTTCGTCGCTGGCCTACCACCAGAAATATGAATAGTTCGAGAGATAGCATATCTGTACCTTTCACCTCAAATAGGAAGACAAGAAAATCCGTTAATTGTTGGACAGAGATTTTGAATGGATCAATCTCCCTTCCAACACACCAATCAGAGAAGATTGTCCACTTTGCATCATAGACGATGCTAGTGGATTCTCGCACTGACCTGGAGATGTGCTTGGTAGCTGTTTCAGAAAAGCCTTTCTGTCTGAGATTATCCCTGACAGAAACCAAGCATGTAGATTGAGTCTTTCTGGAGAAAGATGAACTACACCCCCTTTGAACTGAGATAGAAGATTTCATTTTAAGGGAAGCACTAATGGCCTGGCCCAGGACAGATGCAGTAGATTTGCAAACCAAGCTTGTTTTGGCCAAGCTGCAATAACTATGATCCTGCATTTCTCTCCTGTTATCTTGTGAAGAAAAGGGGCAAGAAATCTGAATGGGAGGAATGCATAGGCGAACATTCCCTCCCAAGATACACTCATTGCGTCCACAGCATAGGCTACTGTTATTTCCCGAAAATTCCATCTCAATAAAAAAGTAAAATGTCACAAATTACTTACCGAGACCTAAAAAAACAATTGCTTAAGCAATAATAATAATAATATTACAATAATAATAGATTTAAACAATATAAAAAATCGTTTTCATCCGTTTTCTTCTATAAATACGTGGAGGCAATTTTCACGTGCTAATCGTGGCGCAGCTGTCGTTTTCATCTGTTTTCTTCTATAACTACGTGGAAGCAATTTTCACGTGCTAATCGTGGCGCAGCTGGAAAAGTTATGATTAGGATGGGTAATGGCAACCGATGGTTTCCGAATGGAGGCTATTTTTAACCTATAGGGTTTTTTTTCGGCTGTTAGAATGATGCAATAGGATATACTCAGAATTTATGATGGAAACGTATTTATTGTTATAAAATCAGTAAACCAGTGAAAACGAAATACCGTCGGACCGACGGACAAGTCCGGTAAAATGACCGCCGGTCCGATAAAAACCCTTGGATTTCAGGACTGATTGTCCAGTATTGCTCTGTCATTTGATTTCGTCAATTTCGGCTATTACAATTGATTTGTCAGTTTCCGGCATAGGATTTCATAAAAACTAAAGTGAAACGCCAGATCAAAACTCTTTTATTGCACATATCATTTTTCGTTCTTCCATACTATGATGAAGTTCAAGGACATTGACAAAAAAAAGTCACAATCTCAGAAACGCTTTAATGAACGAAAATATCAATATTTGAAATATAAAAAAAAGACTCACTCCAGACCGGAAAACTTCCGGTAAAAAATTACTTCCAAACTATACACTAACGGTGACACACTTTTACATGTAAGTACTGTATAAACATTTCTCTTTTAAATTATAACATCCTTCGATTAGCATATTTGATCATCTTTCTTTAAACAATTAAGTACAAGTTAACTGTACATTTGCCCCTGGGTCAGGATTAATTTTGTGACACAATTACGAGTGGTTTCAATCCGATACAAGGGTAATGAAAGATCGAACATGTTGAAGTAATTTTACAAGTACAACCTGTCATAATGAGAAAAAAAAACTTTTTGGTTTTCTTTTTAGTTGTGAAAAACAAAAATTGAAAATAAAATGGAGATTAAATATTGGTAAAACATAATTGCTAATATACATGCTCATAAAGTAATTTCAGATGCTTTTTTTAATTTTCAAATTCCATGAAATAACACTGATCTATAATTATGAAATTCAAAAACTGAATTTGTTCAGATTCTAAGTTGATATATATAAATGCAAAAAAAAAATTGAGAAAATGAACACGTTAATATCCACGTTCCACTTCTGATTACATAATTATACAGCTCGTTTGTCTAATGTATTGAATGTGAAAGGGGATTCAGTTGTATATCCGGAGTGAAGACAACATTGAGGAACAAACAGGCTGACTAACACCATATTACAAGGATTAATGATGGCTTCAATACATGGACCGGATGATTCAGAATTTGATTTCAGGACAGCCATGAACATTTGGGGGAAACTTAGAAAGAGACATATCTTGGTTGAAAAAGCAAAGGAATCAACAGAAAAATCAAAACTTTTGAAAACAATTGTGATGGAATCTCTTTTGCTAAGGAAAATTACAAGAGAAAGAAGAATTTTATATATAAGAGAGACATGTTGAAAATAAAATAAAATTGCTGTAGCAGGTACAGGGTTCATACACTTTTTTGTTGAGCAAATCAAGGACTTTTCAAGGACTTTCCAGGACAAAAAATTAGTTTTCAAGCACCTTTTTCTGAGCATTTTCATATATAAAACCTTGTTTAACCTTACCTTTCTTCAAGTGAAAATGCCTGTACCCAGTCATGAAAATGATTGATGTCCAATGTCAGTGGTAGGAAATGTCAAAACTTTTGTTGCAGCATTGTGCTTTATGAATATCTGGGCTATTTCAGAGTTGGCGAAAACCTTTTTTTTCTGTCTGACATTAGGTCAGAGGAAACTGGTGTTCTGTCTGACCCATGGCCTTTGTGTCTGTCCCACCAATTTTTTGTAATATTGTATATAACCTGTCACATTTTGTTTTTTATACAGAACTGAATGCAAGATTACCTATAGTCATGATCATTAAACAACTCAATTAAATGTTTTTCTGTATACATATTTTTATCTAATACACAAGTATTCATTAAATATTAGAAAAGAAACGTGTTTTTTTGTTTCTTTATGATTTAATTATCAAAATTGTTAACTTTCACGGACGAGGTGGAAAGTTGTGAACAATAAAGAGAATTCTGTCAACTTATCATGTTTGCGATCTGGTATCTTCCACGGTTCGGAAATTTATTCATTCAATCTGCTGCAAAATGTACATGTACACTGTACGAATTTCATTTTACAGAAATCGGAAACCTTTTTGTGTCAATCCTTAGGTAATCATTGAAAAACTTTTCCCCAACAACGGAGAGAAAATCGTTGACAGTAATGTCAAACTACGGAAACGATCTGGCCTGTCACTTCTTTTAAACTTTTCATAGTTCATCTCTATATGTACACGGCTACATTTTAATGACAATTGGGAGTGTTTTATTTTTTGGAACCAGAACTTTTGTTTACAAATTAAAAAATAACAGGAAAAGTTAACAGTTGTTTATATAACATGACAGCACTGTTTGTTATTTCAACAAAGTGAGATACTTGTTTGGAATGAATAACCAACTGACATTACCCCGAACTGAGAGGTTATTTTACTTTAAAATCACTTCTTCATAGTGGATTGAAACAAGTGATGTCACTCTTCACTTTGGGGAGTGCAAGAGCAGTCCTTGTAGTGGCATTAGTCTACTCTTTTCCGGATGTCTTTAATGTGATCATGACATTGATCTCCCCTTACACAAACCAGCCTTTTATTGTCCCCATCCGATGGACTAGCATCGTTTCTTGAGACCACCCTAGCCAATGGCGTCAAAGTTGTCGAAAAGGTGATAACAAGTAAATTCAGGTTTCATTTGATAGCAATATATGCATTGGGGTGTTTTCGCAATTTCAGCTGCACACCTGTACCAAAATTACCTTGAAGAGCCCCCCCCCCCCCCAACCCCTGTGAGACTAGTGAAAGAATGAATTTTAATGTTATTGATAAAAAATAATTCACCCGAAAACTGTTTATATATTGATATCTGATGTCTTTTTTTCATAAAAAAAATGTAACAAAATTTTTGGGCCCCCATTATGCCATTTGGGCCAGTGAATCTTAATTTTTTATTGGCCCAAAAAACATTTTTCGGGCCAGCCAAAGCCCTAGTTTCAGGCACTGAGACATGTGTCAATGTTAATACCTCTGCAGTTAAAAAATAGACTTTGAACTACAGTAGTTTTGTTCCATTGTTGCACTCTGATTTGAGATCTGACAAACAATAATTACAGCCTTTACTTGCTTCAGTTTTTAAGAGGTCAGTGTCAATATACGTTTGTGCTATATTTGCATTCCTTAGCTATCTATATATAGTTGGACCGTTGATCAAATTGGCATAGACATATTTCTTCTGCTGAATATGACTTTTTACATTTTGTGTGGTATTTATTCAAAGCATAGTGATATTTTAAAAAAAAGGGGGGGGAGGGGGTGCATATAAAAAATGATCACCAAATTATATTTCGCACGCATTGATGACACCATAAGTTTTTGCTATAAGAGTCTTATAACAATATTGGTTGTGATGATGATGATGATGATGATGATGAGGATGAGGAGGTGGACAGTGATGATGATATGGAATATACTGAGGATGCTATCGACAATATCAGTCTTCACGCTTAACTTTTTACCTTACAAGCCCACCGGGCCTGTAAGTTCAAATATTTACAGGCCCACCATCAATTCTTCAGGCCCGAATTTGAAAACTACATTAATGACCATTAATTCAAACCACCAAACCTCAAAACATGAGGATGTACCAAATAGTATGTGGACATGTCAATTATGCATTAGGTAAGACCAGAATGCAAGCTAAAAAAAACAAAAAGACACTTTATTTTGGATTCATGTTTATATTAATCTCCTGAAAATTCTAAAATCATATTGTCAATAGCATTCTCAGTATATTCCATATCATCACTGACACTGTCCACCTCCTCCTCATCATCATCACAACCAATATTGCTATAAGACTCTTATAACAAAAACGTGTGGTGTCATCATTGCATGTGACACATAATTTGGTGATAATTTTTAATATGTACCCCCCTTTGTTTTTAAATTATCACTATGCTTTGAAATAATACCACACAAAATGCAAAAAGTCATATTTGTGTATCCTTCAGCAGAAGAAATGTGTATATGCCAATTTGCTCAACGGTCCAACTATATATAGATAGCTAGGGAATGCAAATATCACTAACGTATATTGACACTGACAGTGACAGTCATAAACTGAAGCAAGTAAAGATTGTAATTATTATTTGTTAGACCTCAAATCAGAGTGCAACAATGGAACAAAACTACAATAGTTCAAAGTCTATGTTCTAACTGCAGAGGTATTAACGTAGATACAGGTCTGTCAGCAACAGTTCTATAAATAGATCGCAATTTATAAAAGAAAATACCGATCGGATTTGGAAGCGGATCGAAAAAAATCTGAAGTGTCTCCGTGCATTTCAACGAATTTTGAATGACCAACCTTCTCAAATATCAACATATTATATATGAGTACTCAGACTTTATGTCACAGGATTGAAAAACAAAAATCAAAAGTTTGCTTGGTTAAAAATAGTTTCAATCAACATTTCCCATAGCACAGTGTCTGATTGCGCCCCCTTTCTCGTGGTGCCATTTTTATTTGATATTGAACGAAATTAAAGTTTCTTTAAACCGAAATGGATTACTTTTCAAGAAAGTCATTTTCAAAATACTTAATGAATACCATAGAATTCAATAAACATGATGTCGATATTTTCAGAAATGGCACGTGGCAAAAATACGCGGGCAACATAGGGTGACTCTTCAAAATTACACAACTAATTGAACTTCGCTTTTGACCAACGAGAAATCGAAGTCAACCTGCACAAGGCAACTGCTTCGCCCTCTAACGTGAGTCCTGCTTCTCGTCCTTTTTTTAAATCCTACATGATGGTAAAAATATCAAACAATCAAATTGCAAAAAACAGACACACATAAATCTATTTCGAATATCGGAAATTCAAAGGACTTGTTTGCCTACCCATTTTTTGCATTGACTCGACAGCAACTGAAAACGGAGAACAATAAACTAAATATCTACAAACAATATCTTATCAGTGAAATCAACTTTTGAAACTATATGATTTTTTTTTCACAGGCCCGTCGGACTTGTGGAACTACTCATTTAATACACCCGTGTACAATTTCACGCGCCACGGGCTTCAGACTACCGCCTAATTTCGAAGACTGCAATATGATTTTAGAATTTTCAAGAGATTAATATAAACATGGATCCAAAATAAAGTGTCTTTTTCTTTTTTTACTTGCATTCTGGTCTTACCTAATGCATAATTGACATGTCCACATAATATTTGGTACATCATCATGTTTTGAGTTTTGGTGGTTTGAATTAATGGTCATTAATGTAGTTTTCAAATTTGGGCCTGTAGAATTGATGGCGGGCCTGTAAGGTAAAAAGTTAAGCGTGAAGACTGCCTACCTACCCAGTTAAAAAATGGTGGGACAGAGAAGGGCAAACAAACATATTTTTAAGCTTTGTCTTAGATACAAATTTTTCATGAATAATCCAGATTTTGAAACACAGCAACACACTACAATTATGGTGTGTAATAATTGGAGAATCCTGAAGAACTTTAACACAACACCCCAAATTTGTTTGGCAAAAATTTTCAGCATTTTTCAATTATAAAAGTGGGCTTTTGAAACTTTAATTTAGGTGTCAGGAAAAGCCTAGAATGCAGGATTTTTAATCATTTACACCAGAACTTCTGCCGTAGTTGGCACTTCAAAAGCTCTGCGGCTTGCTGGATAAGTTCCTGTCATAATGGGCAAGTCAATTTGTTTTCTTACTTGCACTTTGGGCAACTGCCTTTAAAAACTTAATTCAAACCCTGTAATTGTCGCCAATCACGTTTTATGTAAATTACTAATCACTTAATTCAGGGTTTGAAATTAGCGGTCACCCACTCGCCATTTGCGAGTAAATTTCAGTGTGGGCCCTTAAAAATATCATCGTAGTCGTCCACTTGGCGAGTGAAAATTAGAAAAAATAAAATAGTGTAAATCTTTATGTAATAATTCATATTCACCAAGATCGAAATCCAAAAAATATTGACATTTCCATCAATCGATTTTAAGCCCCGATGTTTTGTTTTGATATTAAACTGATATCCACTTATATTACGCTTCGCTTTATGAACTAAGTAACGAAGTGTAGTAGCCCGGGAACCAGCTTATTTTGATGTATGCGAATCTTATCTCCAGTTAAGGAGATCTACGGCCGTTCTATTTAACACCTCCGTATCAATTTTTGCATTCATTTTGCATCATTTAAGGATTGAAATAAAGAATTTAGTAGTTGTTGTAAAGGGATTTAGGTAACAAATATTTCTTTTAACAACGATGATTTCTCTGTTGTCTTTATATTGCACAAACCATGCCGTTTTCTGTTGAGTCATAAATTACGGAATTTTATAGTACGCTTTTTCCGATTTTGATTTTTAATTTTACATGTTCGTTCAAAATATCCGGTTGGCGAAAGTCAGTTCTTTTTGGGGAATCTGGGCCTCTTAAAAGGCAAACTGAACAGAGAACACAATATTTTAGAGATTACGAAAAGTCCAAACGCTCTAGACAATTTTTAAAGGAATGGAAACAAAACCGTCCATGGTTAGTTGATACTGAAAGTGAAACCGGCATGGTTTGTTAATAAATAAATAAAATAAATAAATAAAGTTTTATTTAAAGTCGATACATATCACAACATACATATTGCAAAGAACAAAAAAAATGAAAATGCATTTACTACAGGATGTACAAGCTCTAAATCGCCCCGAAATTTGACTTCAACTATAAATTTCTGAAGTCATAGTGTATTGGTGCATGTAAAATAATTTTATTTTGAGGAAAATGTTTTGGAAATTTGTTATCTTCTGTATTAAATTATAGTTTCTGAATGGCCAATTTTGCTGCCAGGAAATGGCCAGAATGCAGGATTTTACACCATTTATCCCAGGGCTTCCGGGGGCCTTCAGCGGACCCCCCGCCATAGGGCACCTTGCAAGCGAGGTGGCAGGCGAGCTATGCGCGCCTGATGGGCCGCTAACAAGTTGTGTGGGCTACCAAAATTAATTTGGTGGGGGCCCACTTGGCCCCTAAAATATTTCCTTAGTTTCAAACCCTGTAATTATGTCATAAATTAATCATTAATTAATTTCATCCATAAAAAAAGAACCTGTTCATCAAGAAAAATAAAATTATACATGAATGTTTCAGCAAAAAATAAAAATTCATATTAAGGCCAAAAAAAAAAATATGTGTGTTTACGGTCACCCGACCTACCCTAATTTTTGCTAGCGACCCTATGCATTTTTACACAGAATTCGGATAACCATTTTTGTTGTTTAACCAGCAGCAATGTTTTATTAATTCAACTGCTAACATTTTGTCGAAATTGAGAGCAAAGAAGGTAGAAAAACTGCATAATTCGTCATTTTACCGGAATTTTCAAAAATTAAATACCGGAATCGGATTCCGGAACCGGGAACGACTATTTCCGGTTTTGTCGATAATAATAAAAAAAATTAATCCCGACCGACCGACCCTAGATTTTTTTGACATGCGACAGTAAACACACATATATTTTTTTTTGGCCTAATACATAATTTTTTATTCAATTTGAAATATGTGGCCGATTTGACTTTCATTTTGAGGCCGTTTTGACTTGGGGTCGATTTGACTAGGGCCGATTTGACTGGGGCCGATTTGACCTGGGGCCGATTTGACTGGAAATCGACAAATCCTATAGAACCCTGGGATTATTAAAAAGGAACCTGTCATCATGCCCCATGGAAGTTAATCTACAGGCATATAAAGAACTCATTCGACCTGTCTTAGAATATGCCAGCACAGCCTCGGACCCACATCAATCTTACCTACAAGAAAAACTGGAAAAAGTTCAGAAAAGTGCTTCTAGATTTATTACATCAAACTACAACTATGAACCAGGCAGTATTACAACTATACTTAATCAGACAAAATTAGAACCACTAAAAGAAAGAAGAAAACAGAACAGGTTAATATTATTTTGTAATGGCATACATCATCTAGTCGACATTCCAACTGATGACCTTCAACGCCCATTAAGAACAACTAAGAATATGCAGTCAACATTATCTCAGACTTCCAGCCAAGACCGATATACTGAAATTCAGCTTCCTCCCGAAAACAGTCAAAAGTTTGGAACCTTTTACCGCAAGACATCATCAACAAGATTCAATCTGCGGAGGAACCAGCTGAATCAATCGCTGATATAGTAAGGGGGGGTGGGGGGGGGGCCAGTATTATGTAAACCTTGATGCACGCGCGATGTAATAATGTCTCCGCACGTAACATCGTATCCAATCCAGATCAAGATCAGTGTCAATTTCAGATGTGTGGCTAATCACATGCAAATGTGGCTAGGAAAACTAGAACTGTGAATACAGGTATATTAGCAAGTTACCTATGAAAAATGAACGGATATGGAGTTATGTCAAGGAGACAACATCCCATCTCCAAAATAAACTAACCAAGAACATACATCTAGGGGTCGTCACAAGGTCTTCAACAAAGTGGGATTGTTTAAAACCCATATATCCATAAATAATTATACGAGAAAAAAAAAGATTTTAAATTATCTCCCTTTCTACATTTTGGAAAGCAAATATCCAGATGTGAAAAGGTCAATTAAAATCTTATTTCATTCAGGAATAGTTACGCTTACATCACCTTCCAAATTTTTGACAGGAACCATATTCCTTCATGCACATCTGCAGGCAGTGTATTACAACTGTGTAAAGTTTCATTTAAATCCAATGAGCCGTTTAGGAGGAGTTGCGCTTACAAGCCCATCTCTCCATACAGAACGTATTTCAGAGTATAAGCTAAATTATCTCCCCTTCCAAATTTTGGACAGCAACCATATTCCTTCATGCACATCTGCAGGTAGTGTATTACAACTGTGTAAAGTTTCATAAAAATCCAATAAGCTGTTTAGGAGGAGTTGCGCTTACAAGGTACACGACCCCCCTTTTCGTGAAAGAATAATTTGAATTATCTCCCCTTCTAAATTTTACACAGCAACGGTATTCCTTCATGCACATCTGCAGGTTGTGTACTACAACTATGTAAAGTTTCACATAAATTCAATAAGCAGTTTAGTAGGAGTTACACTTACAAGGTGCATGCCCCCCCCCCCCCCTCCCTTTTCGTGAAAGTACAAGTTGAATTATCACCCCTTTTAAATTTTAGACAGCAACCATATTCCTTCATGCATATCTGTAGGTAGTGTACTACAACTGTGTAAAGTTTCACAAAACTCCAAAAAGACGTTTAGGAGGAGTTGCGCTTACAAGGTACACGACACGACACGACACGACCCCCCCCCCCCCTTTTCGTTAAAGTATAAGTTGAATTATCTCCCCTTCTAAATTTTAGACAGCAACGGTATTATTTCATGCACATCTGCAGGTTGTGTACTACAACTGTGTAAAGTTTCATAAAAATTCAATAAGCAGTTTAGAAGGAGTTGCACTTACAAGGTAAATGTGCCCCCCCTTTCGTGAAAGTATAAGTTGAATTATCTCCCCTTTTAAATTTTGGATAGCAACCATATTCCTTCATGCACATCTGCAGGTAGTATACTACAAATGCGTAAAGTTTCATAAAAATCCAATAAGACGTTTAGGAGGAGTTGCGCTTACAAGGTACATGGACGGACGGACAGACGGACATACAGGGCAATTCCTTTATACCCCACAAACTTTGTTTGCAGGGGGTATAAAAAATGGTGATTAGCCACTTTGGCTATTGACATTTTTTATCTACCGTTAACACAGCTTGGGGGTGTTAGTTTTTCTAGTTTCTGATGTTTTTCAGTTGTATTCTGGGGTTGTTCCGGCAGTGTGGTATTTTGGGGTTGTTCCGGCAGTGTGGTATTTTGGGGTTGTTCCGGCAGTGTGGTATTTTGGGGTTGTTCCGGCAGTGTGGCATTTTGGGGTTGTTCCGGCAGAGTGGCATTTTGGGGTTGTTCCGGCAGTGTGGTATTTTGGGGTTGTTCCGGCAGTGTGGTATTTTTGATTTTTCATTTTATCTATTCAGGGGTTTCAAAGTTTTTTATAACAGGAGGTACTTCTTAAATTTTAGGAGGTACCTAAAAAATTAGGACGGAAGCTCCCGAAATCTAGCATTTTGTGGACCAAAAAATGTACTTCAGAGACTGCAAAACATTAAGTGTTTTTGAAAGAAAAATCCCATTAACTTTCTCTTTAGAGTTCAGATTTCACCAAGACCATGCATAATGGATTCCCCTCCCCCCATTTCTTTATTGAATATTTCAGTTTACAGACTTCAGCCAAGATTATTCATAGATAGTCTGCCATATCTTAAAAAAAAACAAAAGGACCATAAAGAGCTACGGTTCTGCAGCTAGGCTTGACCAAGCCATTGTTATCAAAGCTTGAACTTCTCAAAATTCTTTTGTTGGCTTTGTCCTTTTCTTTTTCACAATACCTTCGCTTGTGTGTTTTTTTTACTTTATTACCAGTAATTAAACTCATCAAAGACCATTGGCACGGATCAAGACCTATAAGTGTCATAATTAATGAAACATAAATTTAATTTGCAATCATCATTATCTGCTAATAAAATTTATAATTTTAATAAATAGATCAATACAAATATAATTAAACAAAAACAATATATATTGTTACTTTCACGACAATGTAATTCGTATTTGAGCCATGTCCGGTCCTTTTTCAAGATTCCTAGTAATTTTCTATCTCTTATCTCCTCGTACCCTCTTTTAAAAATGCTTTTCAGCACACTTTCATTTCTGTGAACAACCGCGGTAGGGCCCCGTCAAAATATGTAAATAAATTAGCCATGTAGGTTTTTATTTTTTTTATACCGGAAATTAAACAATATGGATGGAGTTAAGCAACAAGACAGTACGCCCCAAAATGATTCGACCCTGGGTTTTAAATGGATAAAAAAAATCGCACAAAATATTGTGTAGTCATATATTCATAATACATAAATGATCATACTTATATTACTGAAGATTACACTAGTTTGTGTTTGAACATAATCGGTCATTTTTTATTTTGAAATGATGTCAGCTTTGTTCCGGTCCGAGTTTTACACAAGGATGAAAAGATATTGGGGCGAAAACATATCTATTTACCGTATGCGCAAACTGCTATTTACGATTCTAAGGTACAGTTATTTTTAAAACAGGGAATATCCTGTCAACTTGGTCGTGGCTGAACGCAGTTGTTCGATTTGAATGCGAGATTTCAGCAATTGACGTGATCATTAATTTTTTATGAAAAATATTCCACAAGCTAGAGATGCCGACTTATCGTTATTTCGGCCGCCATTTTGTTTTCCGGTAGCTGCTGATACATGAAAATGCAATTTTTGATGTCAGATTTTTAGATACATTTTTGTAATACTATATAAAGATATACATTAATTAATTATCTAAACATTGTTTGAAATCTTTAAAAATTTTGTTTCTTTTAATATGGAATCGTTTAAATATAACGTGTTCGAATCGAAATCGCTGTTTTCGGAATTTTACCATTCGCGGCACGGTTTTTTCACCAGGGTCCCCCATTTCAATGCCTTGCCCGGCATGTTCCCGACGTTATATAGTTCTATAATTATTATCCAATTAAAGCGCAGATTTGTAGCTTGCGCATGGTCACAGTCGCTTCCGATTTCCTGATCATGCTAAACGGAAAATGGTCGTCTCAAAAGTTCCAAGATGAACAAATCAATGAAAAATTTGGAGTAGCGTTCTAAGATGGCAATATTTGTATTTTCTGTTACAATATCAACGTAGGAAGCATACCATCTCAACCATATTAGATCGCGAACACAGATGATTTTTAGTATTTAAAACGCCCCTAAACATGTCTGAAGGAGAACGTCGTACATCGTTGGAAGTGGAAAGTCAACGACGCTGGTTGTAACACAGGTGTTATCGTAGGTATGTATAAACCTTCTTCTCAATGTTTTAAACGTACGATTTATTTTTTGCATTGCTTCTTTTCAAGTAGTTTATGAAAAACTTCTTGTCAATTTATAATACTTCCAACTTGCATTCAAAACAAAAGTAAACAAACCGAAAAGGGGGGGTGTAAACAGAGATGAAAGTTTTCCTCTAATCCACTGATTTCCTCTTTTTTTTTAAGGAAAATATTTGGAAATAAAATGTTTCTAGCTTGGTCCAAACAACTAGAAAACGAGGGTATGTGCTCTAGAATAGGAGTTTCCTCTTTTTTCATCAGTCAATCACTTTCTTCTATACTATAGTCTGTGTACAAAATATTTGGGTTTTTTTTATACTAGACTATAGTCTTCACTCTTCAGAAAGTTAATTCTATTCTTATTTTTGTCATGGGGCTACATTTTTATTTGTATTTGCCAGCTTCCATGGATACTCGACCATGATTGAATATTTACATACTAAATTCAACTAAAAGTAAACAAAATGTTATAACTTATTGCATACATATGATGGTCATATGTATTTATAGACCAATGAAAAAAAAATACCAGTGTTTCTGCTAATATTCTCGAAAAGGGGAAGGTAGTATAAGTAGACAAAACATATATTTTTACCTAGGTTATACAGAACAAGGATCTGACTTTAACTTTGTCCAAAAATGTCAATAAAAACTTTGGGGTCAATACCAAATATTTGAAACTCTGGTAATTTTTTTTGTCTAAATACATTGTGAATTTATATTTATTATAATAGTAGTTATGAAAGGATAATAAGTACAATGTAGACTAGTTAGAACTGTTTCTTTGTGGTCCCTTCCAGCTTCTGTTGTTTTTTTCCAGTTTACCTGACATTATGCTTTGCTGGTCAAAGACATGTGTGTGATCCAAGCTGGCCTTGTGATATTACCTGAACTTAGGACTGCAGGATAATATACAGCTGATCATGAGTTCATAATTTATATCATAATGAAATATTTAGTTTTACATGTAGCTGGATTTATTCAGACCACAATACATGTGACAATAGATGATGTATTTCAAAAATGCACCAGATATTTCCTGAATAATAAATGAATGAACTTAATATTTTGGTTGTTTTCATTGAACATGTTTTAAGAAGCAAATTAGAATAGTAATGGGCAAGACTGAAACTTTGACACGGAGAGTAGGGTTAGGGGGTGGGTTATGGTGTTTAATGCCACTTTCAACAATATTTCAGTTATATCGTGATGGTCAGTTTTATTGGTGGAGTAAACTGTTGCAAGTCACTGACGAATTTTATCACACAATAATGTGTTATCAAGTACACCTTAAGTTACCATGAGCGGGATTCGAACGACATGGAGAGTAAGATTGAAACAAATTTACTTGCTCAAATTGTAATAAAGGGAAACCTGAATATAAACAGCATCCTATATAAACAACATAACTTTATTTTAAATAAAGTTCCAGGTTCCAGATGTAGCCTTTTGTAGGAAATGTGTAAACCGTGCAAATAATATCCATCTATTTTAAACACAAGCTGATCTTAAGGAAGTTCAGTTTAGAGGTGTTTCACTATCATGCTTGTTGGGTGGTTCATGCATATAGCATCACTTTCAGCAATTGTACAGCTACATTATGATTGCAAGACATTGAGGTAGGAAAACAAAAACACCTACATGTATATCAAGCCGACCAGTTAAATTTTCGGCAAGGGGTAGGTGTCTGGAATCTTCACCCCTTGGGGGGATTACATATTGGTGGTATATATGAAATGAAAAGTATTTAGTTTAAGTTATTAGTTACTTGAGGTTATAGATTTTTAAAATATCTTTAATTTGGTACCTTGATGATCAAATTCTGACTAGAAACGATGGCAGCCATTTTGTTTTCAAAATGGCCACCATTATGACAATTATTCCATAATAAAATGCTAAAGCAAATAAGAGGTCATTGATACAAACCTACATATCCATTTTTTTTCAGTGATACTAATTATATTGATAAAAAAATTGATCAAATTATCTTGGAACAGGTTCCCTGTCTGAAGAATTTTATGAAAAAATGGCAGCCATTTTGAACAAAATGGCCACCATTTCTTGTGTCGACAAAAAAACATCACGTCCAACAGTATGTGAACAACACTGTGGTATTGTCTTCAAAATTTTGTACGGATATCATTTTTAGTTTAGGAAATATGAAGCTTTTGTGTCATTTTTCCATATAACTGCTGTGAAACGGTGCCATTCTCAAATAATGTTGAACACTAATTGCACACCCACCTTTATGGATTCATAATTCCACAAAAAGATGTAAAAGGTGATTCATATGTTATAATTGCACTCAACACAAGTATTTCTACACACAATTTCTTCTATTATGATGTCAGATAAGTTATTTTCTGACAAAATTATGGCAATGTGAGCCATAATGGACCTTTCGGTCAAGATAAAAAGTGGCTCCGACACATTTTGGACAGTAAAACAAATGGTGAATATTACTTCAAACATGTTCAGTTTCATTTTTCTGACAGAACAACTTATAATCTATGGAAAAAAACAAAAGTAGAGACATTATCTGCTGTTTGCACAAAAAATCAGAACTCTAAAACAGTCATTAAAACCATTATTGATGGCAGCCATCTTGGGAAAATTATTGACCAAAAATAGGCAATTTCAAATGCTCATAACTTTTGAACCCTTCATCCGATTTTTACAAATGAAGGCTCAAAAGTCTTCTTAGATTGAGCTCTATCTAATGGTTAAAAAACAGCAAGCATCCCCTGTAATTGATTTTTGACTGGCATCTCTACACAAGCCAATCGTACTTGTGGTTTTGACCACCGCTAATTTTTGGGGGGTTTAGTAATTTCTGCCGGTACTATACACGATCTCAGACGGGTAAAAGTACCGGGTACCGGCCCACTTTGAAACCCCTGTCTACTGCTATGGGTTAATGGCCAATTTAATAAAGATGTTAATTTAATTTAAAACTTGTTTATTCACAGAATTTCTTAAGACAATATTTAGTTAAAAGAATGGTCAAGCATCGGTTTTTCAACAATATAAAGCAAGTACACTTAACATGACTCAAGATAAGTGGAAATGGAATTCGGGACATTAACATTTATATTCTAAAATGATAAACAGACAGCACAATTCCATTAAAATTGGGTTTTTTTAAAAAGATTATTGCAGCCTGTTGTTTTTTAGTGACATGTTGGAATAAGAAGTCAGTCTCCTTACAAGGTGGACTGCTGTTGGAGGCCATAATCAATACCAGAAACAAACATATAAAAAAACAGATTTTTTTCCAGAACGACAGCTGATCAAAATTACAGAAACCTCAAAAATAAATATCCACCTTTTTACTTGGTTTTACATATCACAATACATTATCCTCTGAATTGCACTACCGGTAGTTCTTTTTGTTGTGAGTCCAATAGTACAAGATATTTGATAGAGATTTTTCCATTATCACACATATAGAATCGCCAATGTGGCAATTATTTGGACAAAGTCGTCGCCATTGGAGATTGCAGTAACGTATAGCCCCAACACAGAATTTATAATTTGGTAATTTTCATTTATCAAAATTAAACGTCTTTTTTTTTTCTAAACGTGAATCAACACTTACTTGTAAAATGTGCCATCATAGCGGTTGGGATATTCTCTTCTATTAGCATACTGACAAAGATTTGCTCCTTCAGTGGCAAAAGTGTCATTGTTAGATCCACCGTCATCAGATTCATCGTAATAAACAGATTCAATGCTGAAAGTCAACCCAGTCGTGTTGGTTATTGTGTTGTTGTCATCATCAACTAATTTAGCAATGATAGGCTCGCTGATGATATGTCCTACAGCAACACTGTAAATCCTGTCTTTGTAATCGGGTATATCTTCTGGAGGGGAGAATTCTTTATCTAGTATCAACAACGGTCCTCCAAATACCATAGTTGCTACAAGTAAAAGTAAATCATAATTTATAATAGGGATAAAAAAGAATATTAGGCCAAAATTAAAAATTTGTTTGTTTCCTGCACCTGATGGGAGCTTATATTTCATATAAGTGTTGTTTATTCATGAGGGCATACCTCCTCTATGGAACCCCATGCTTACATACAAGAACCCCGAAGATTAACAACATGGCATATCAATTTTCAGCGTCTGTTGAGGGAGTGATGTCACCATTGCTATTCTGTTAATTTTTCGATTGTTTTCCTTTCAAATAGCTAGTTATTCGCCAATTCAGACATTTCTTAGTTCTTGCTATGGATATATAATTGGATTTTATGGATTTAATTCGTTATAACTATGAGTGTTACTGTTTTAATCATATAACTGCTTAGTAATTCATTACTTCTATTACATTTGACAATGGCATCTAGAAGCCAAAAAGAAAAACTAAAAGGAAACATCCGTATGAAACAGACCAAATTGGACAATCATCCGAGACCAGTTACTGGTCTTATAAAGACACTTAAAATAGAGTTGCAGAAGTTGGGAATAAATGTTCCAAATGGATTATCAAAAACTGTGCTCCATATATTTAGAAAATGTGAAACCCAAAGTGGTAGAACAGGCAAGTCTCATTTCATCTTCCAATTATACAGCAGAAAGAACTATGGGGCTTACGACAATGATTTTTAATCGATTAAACATTCCGTTAGGAACTCATAAAACTCTTGGTCCAACTACCTGTCTTGAATTTTTAGGAATCATTTTGGATAAAGAAAAATTAGAAGCACGACTTCCGCAAGACAAGGTCAATCGGATTTGTGAATTTATTAAAATTATTTTACATAAATATTCTTGCACTAAGAGAGAGCTTTTACAGTTGTTAGGCCATATGAATTTTGCAACAAGTGTTATTATACCTGGAAGATCCTTTGTATCCTATCTTATTGAGCTATCAACGAGTGTGAAAGAGTTACACTATTATGTTCATATAAATAAAGAGTGTCGTGTTGATCTTCAGTTCTGACTACGCTTTCTTGAAAGTTGGAATGGTATCAACATGTTTTATGATAATTTTTATACGTCTAACTTTAACGTGGAATTATACACAGACGCATCATCGACTAAAGGTTATGGAGGATATTTTCCAGGTAAATGGTTTTCTTCGTCGTGGCCTAACGATATACCTTCTCCTAAGAACAAAAATTTATCTATGGCATTCTTGGAACTTTACCCGATCGTCGTAGCTTATCTGTTGTGAGGTTCTGAATGGAAATGTAAAAAGATTTTATTTTGATGTGAAACCGTGGCAATTGTTCGGAAAGGGCGTTCAAAATCAATAGAAATAATGAGACTTATGCGTCAATTAACATAGTGTGCATGTCAAAATAATTTCCTATTCAGTGCTAAACATGCATCAGGTGTTAAAAACAATATAAGCGACGCTTTATCTCGTTTACAGAACGAAAAGTTCCAATTGTTGGCCCCACAAGTAGAGAAGCAGCAGTGTCAGTATCCAACCGTCTCCGAGGTAAAGTGGCGTTAAATAAAACTGTGGAACATTTATGGACTCGTGCTGTGGCAAACAGAACAAGAGATTCTTATTATGTCGGCTATATACATTTTCAGGCTTTCAAGCAAGATTTTGTGAAAAATAAGGGCTTTTTTTAAGGGAAAAATTCTTAAAATATAAGGGCTATTTTTAGGACTTTTTTGACAATAAAAAGGGCTGAAATTCAATAATCAATATAAAAGAAAAACATTCTGTATTCACCTCCAGGAAGAACATAAATACACCAGAGGCTCTCGAGAGCCTGTATCTTTCACCTGGTTATAAAAAGAACCGATTGGTTCTATGTAAAAACTATGTCCTGCAGTGGTAGTCATCTTGGAATTCCAATCAACATAAAAAACACAGTTTGTAATGGACCTTCCAATGATTAATGCAGTTTAGGTTCAATCAGTGCAATAGCTTCAGAGAAGAAAATATTTCTGTATTTTCCCATATGGTCCTGTGTTAATACTATGACCTGTGGTGGTGGCCATCTTGGATTTCAGATCATTACAAAAAACACAAACTTACTAAGAGACCATTCAATGATCATTCATGCACAGAATGGGTTCATACAGCTCAGTAGTTTTTAAGAAAAAGATTTTTTCTATATTTTCCAATATGGTACTGTGTTAAAACTATGTCCTGCATAGGCAGCCATCTTGGATTTCGGATCGGCATAAAAAACCCAAACTTTTTAGAGGACCTTCAAATGATTATTCCTGGGCAGTTTGGTTTCAATTGTCCAAGTGGTTTAAGAGAAGAAGCGTTTTGAAACATTTTCCCCATAGAGTCCAATGTTAAACTAAGTCCTGCCGTAGCCGCCATTTTGAATTCCATATCTTTACGATTTAATTATTAAAATTGTTAACTTTCACGGACGAGGTGGAAAGTTGTGAACAATAAAGAGAATTCTGTCAACTTGTCATATTTGCGATCTGGTATCTTCCACGGTTCGGAAATTTATTCATTCAATCTGCTGCAAAATGTACATGTACACTGTACGAATTTCATTTTACAGAAATCGGAAACCTTTTTGTGTCAATCCTTAGGTAATCATTGAAAAACTTTGCCCCCAACAACAGAGAGAAAATCGTTGACAGTAATGTCAAACTACGGAAACGATCTGGCCTGTCACTTCTTTTAAACTTTTCATCGTTCATGTACACGGCTACCGGCATTTTAATGACAATTGGGAGTGTTTTCTTTTTTGGAACCAGAACTTTTGTTTACAAATTAAAAAATAACAGGAAAAGTTAATAGTTGTTTATATAACAGAAAATGACAGCACCGTTTGTTATTTCAACAAAGTGAGATACTTGTTTGGAATTGGAATGAATAGAGATGCCAGTCAAAAATCAATTACAGGGGATGCTTGCTGTTTTTTAACCATTAGATAGAGCTCAATCTAAGAAGAATTTTGAACCTTCATTTGTAAAAATCGGATGAAGGGTTCAAAAGTTATGAGCATTTGAAATTGCCTATTTTTGGTCAATAATTTTCCCAAGATGGCCACCATCAATAATGGTTTTAATGACTGTTTTAGAGTTCTGATTTTTTGTGCAAACAGCAGATAATGTCTCTACTTTTGATTTTTCCCATAGATTATAAATTATTCTGTCAGAAAAATGAAACTGAACATGTTTGAAGTAATATTCGCCATTTGTTTTACTGTCCAAAATGTGTCAGAGCCACTTTTGATCTTGACCGAAAGGTTTATGGCTCACATTGCCATAATTTTGTCAGAAAATAACTTATCCGACATCATAATAGAAAAAATTGTGTGTAGAAATACTTGTGTTGAGTGCAATTATAACATATGAATCACCTTTTACATCTTTTTGTGGAATTATGAATCCATAAAGGTGGGTGAGCAATTAGTGTTCAATACTATTTGAGAACGGCACCGTTTCACAGCAGTTATATGGAAAAATGACACAAAAAGCTTCATATTTCCTAAACTAAAAATGATATCCGTACAAAATTTTTAAGACAATACCAGTGTTGTGCACGTTCTGTTGGACGTGTTTTTTTGTCAACACATTTTTTCATAAAATTCCTCAGACAGGGAACCTGTTCCAAGATAATTTGATCAATTTTTTTATCAATATAATTAATATCACTGAAAAAAATGGATATGGAGGTTTGTACCAATGACCTCTTATTTGCTTTAGCATTTTATTACGGAATAATTGTCATAATGGTGGCCATTTTGAAAACAAAATGGCTGCCATTGCTTTAAAATTTGTTGCTCAAATTTACGTTTTTTAAGATTACTCTGTCGTTTCTAGTCAGAATTTGATCATCAAGGTACCAAATTAAAGATATTTTAAAAATCTATAACCTCAAGTAACTTATAACTTAAACTAAATACTTTTCATTTCATATATACCACCAATATGTAAACCCCCCAAGGGGTGAAGATTCCAGACACCTACCCCTTGCCGAAAATTTAACTGGTCGGTTTGATATACATGTAGGTGTTTTTGTTTTCCTACCTCAATGTCTTGCAATCATAATGTAGCTGTACAATTGCTGAAAGTGATGTTATATGCATCAACCACCCAACAAGCATGATAGTGAAACACCTCTAAACTGAACTTCCTTAAGATCAGCTTGTGCTTAAAATAGATGGATATTATTTCCACGGTTTACACATTTCCTACAAAAGGCTACATCTGGAACCTGGAACTTTATTTAAAATAAAGTTATGCTGCTTATATAGGATGCTGTTTATATTCAGGTTTCCCTTTATTACAATTTGAGCAAGTAAATTTGTTTCAGTCTTACTCTCCATGTCGTTCGAATCCCGCTCATGGTAACTTAAGGTGTACTTGATAACACATTATTGTGTGATAAAATTCGTCAGTGACTTGCAACAGATCTGGGGTTTTCTCCAGGTACTCCGGTTTACACCACGATATAACTGAAATATTATTGAAAGTGGCATTAAACACCATAACCCAACCCCTAACCCTACTCTCCGACTCTGTGTCAATGTTTCAGTCTTGCTCATTACTATTCTAATTTGCTTCTTAAGACATGTTCAATGAAAACAACCAAAATATTAAGTTCATTCATTTATTATTCAGGAAATATCTGGTGTATTTTTGAAATACATCATCTATTGTCACATGTATTGTGGTCTGAATAAATCCAGCTACATGTAAAACTAAAAATTTCATTATGATATAAATTATGGACTCATGATCAGCTGTATATTATCCTGCAGTCCTAAGTTCAGGTAATATCCCAAGGCCAGTTTGGATCACATGTCTCTGACCAGCAAAGCATACTGTCAGGTAAACTGGAAAAAAAAACAACAGAAGGGACCACAAAGAAACAGTTCTAACTACATTGTACTTATTATCCTTTCATAACTACTATTATAATAAATATAAATTCACAATGAGTTTCAAATTTTTGGTATTGACCCCAAAGTTTTTATTGACATTTTTGGACAAAGTTAAAGTCAGATCCTTTTTCTGTATAACCTAGATAAAAATATATGTTTTGTCTACTTATACTACCTTCCCCTTTTCAAGAATATTAGCAGAAACACTGGTATTTTTTTTTCATTGGTCTATATATACATATGTATGCAATAAGTTTAACATTTTGTTTACTTTTATTTGAATTTAGTATGTAAATATTCAATCATGGTCAAGTATCCATGGAGGCTGGCAAATACAAAAAAAATGTAGCACCATGACAAAAATAAGAATAGAATTAACTTTCTGAAGAGTGAAGACTATAGTATATAAAAAAAAAATATTATGTACAGTGATACAAGAAAGTGATTGACTGATAAAAAAAAAAGAGGAAACTCCTATTTTAGTGCCCATACCCTCGTTTTCTAGCTGTTTGGACCAAGCTAAAAACATTTTATTTCCAAACATTTTCCTTAAAAAAAAAGAGGAAATCAGCTGATCAGAGGAAAACTTTCATCTCTGTTTACACCCCCCCTTTTCGGTTTGTTTACTTTTGTTTTGAACGCAAGTTGGAAGTATTATAAATTGACAAGAAGTTTTTCATAAACTACTTGAAAAGAAGCAATGCAAAAAATAAATCGTACGCTTAAAACATTGAGAAGAAGGTTTATACTTACCTACGATAACACCTGTGTTACAATCAGCGTCGTTGACGTTACTATTTACTTTCCACTTCCAGCGATGTACGACATTCTCCTTCAGACATGTTTAGGGGCGTTTTAAATACTAAAAATCAGCTATGTTCCCGATCTAATATGGTTGAGATGGTATGTTTCCTACATTGATATTGTAACAGAAAATACAAATATCGCCATCGGAGAACGCTACTCCAAATTTTTCATTGAATTGTTCATCTTGGAACTTTTCAGACGACCATTTTCCATTTAGCATGCTCAGGTAATCGGAAGCGACTGTGACCATGCGCAAGCTACAAATCTGCACTTTAATTGGATAATAATTATGGAACTATATAACGTCAGGAACATGGCCGGGCAAGGCATTGAAAGGGGGACCCTGGTGAAAAAACCGTGCCGCAAATGGTAAAATTCGAAAACAGCGATTCCAATTCGAACACGTTATATTTAAACGATTCCATATTAAAAGAAACAAAATAGTTAAAGATTTTAAACAATTTTAAGATAAATAATTAATGTAAAAAAATTCTATCTTTATAAAGTTTTATCTGTAAAAATCCGACATAAAAAATTGCATTTTCATGTATCAGCAGCTACCGGAAAACAAAATGGCGGCAGAAATAACGATAAGTCGGCAACTCTAGAATGAATAACCAACTGACATTACCCCGAACTGAGAGGTTATTTTACTTTAAAATCACTTCTTCATAGTGGATTGAAACAAGTGATGTCACTCTTCACTCTGGGGAGTGCAAGAGCGGTCCTTGTAGTGGCATTAGTCTACTCTTTTCCGGATGTCTTTAATGTGATCATGGCATTGATCTCCCCTTACACAACAGACTTCCCGAAAATTCAATTTTCAGTTTTCAGTGTTGTTCAAAATTGTATATGTTATGTCTTTTATAGTGTGTGTCTCAAGTTTTGTTGTTTTGATGACCCTGTACTATAGGTCAATGGTTGTATGAAAGACGTCATATCATTGGCTAATATATATACAAATAACCAATCGTGTCGTGATCGTCTTCACAAATGGGTTTGGTTGAAACTGGAAATGTATAAAAGGGGTGAAAACAATGAAAATTATGTAATTTAAAAATAAAATTAAACACTGATCAATGCCTTTCGGACAAAATCTGAGGTAACTATTATACCAAACATTCGGTATTACAGAGTTGGCGAAAACTTTTTTTTTCTGTCTGACATTGGAACAGACAGGAACTGGAGTTCTGTCTTACCCATGGGCTTTGTGTCTGTCCCACCATTTTTTTGTAATATTGTATATAACCTGTCAAATTTAGTTTTTTATATACAGAACTAAATGCAAGATTACCTATAGTCATGATTGTTAAACAATTCAATTAAATGTTTTTCTGTATACATATTTTTATCTAAAAAGATAAGGTAGAGATGCCGACTTATCGTTATTTCGGCCGCCATTTTGTTTTCCGGTAGCTGCTGATACATGAAAATGCAATTTTTGATGTCAGATTTTTAGATACATTTTTGTAATACTATATAAAGATATACATTAATTAATTATCTAAACATTGTTTGAAATCTTTAAAAATTTTGTTTCTTTTAATATGGAATCGTTTAAATATAACGTGTTCGAATCGAAATTGCTGTTTTCGGAAATTTTACCATTCGCGGCACGGTTTTTTCACCAGGGTCCCCCATTTCAATGCCTTGCCCGGCATGTTCCTGACGTTATATAGTTCTATAATTATTATCCAATTAAAGCGCAGATTCGTAGCTTGCGCATGGTCACAGTCACTTCCGATTTCCTGATCATGCTAAACGGAAAATGGTCGTCTCAAAAGTTCCAAGATGAACAAATCAATGAAAAATTTGGAGTAGCGTTCTCCGATGGCGATATTTGTATTTTCTGTTACAATATCAACGTAGGAAGCATACCATCTCAACCATATTAGATCGCGAACACAGATGATTTTTAGTATTTAAAACGCCCCTAAACATGTCTGAAGGAGAACGTCGTACATCGTTGGAAGTGGAAAGTCAACGACGCTGGTTGTAACACAGGTGTTATCGTAGGTATGTATAAACCTTCTTCTCAATGTTTTAAACGTACGATTTATTTTTTGCATTGTTTCTTTTCAAGTAGTTTATGAAAATCTTTTTGTCAATTTATAATACTTCCAACTTGCGTTCAAAACAAAAGTAAACACACCGAAAAGGGGGGGTGTAAACAGAGATGAAAGTTTTCCTCTAATCCGCTGATTTCCTCTTTTTTTTTTAAGGAAAATATTTGGAAATAAAATGTTTCTAGCTTGGTCCAAACAACTAGAAAACGAGGGTATGGGCTCTAGAATAGGAGTTTCCTCTTTTTTCATCAGTCAATCACTTTCTTCTATACTATAGTCTGTGTACAAAATATTTGGGTTTTTTTTATACTAGACTATAGTCTTCACTCTTCAGAAAGTTAATTCTATTCTTATTTTTGTCATGGTGCTACATTTTTATTTGTATTTGCCAGCTTCCATGGATACTCGACCATGATTGAATATTTACATACTAAATTCAAATAAAAGTAAACAAAATGTTATAACTTATTGCATATATATGATGGTCATATGTATTTATAGACCAATGAAAAAAAAATACCAGTGTTTCTGCTAATATTCTCGAAAAGGGGAAGGTAGTATAAGTAGACAAAACATATATTTTTACCTAGGTTATACAGAACAAGGATCTGACTTTAACTTTGTCCAAAAATGTCAATAAAAACTTTGGGGTCAATACCAAAAATTTGAAACTCTGGTAATTTTTTTTGTCTAAATACATTGTGAATTTATATTTATTATAATAGTAGTTATGAAAGGATAATAAGTACAATGTAGACTAGTTAGAACTGTTTCTTTGTGGTCCCTTCCAGCTTCTGTTGTTTTTTTCCAGTTTACCTGACATTATGCTTTGCTGGTCAAAGACATGCGTGTGATCCAAGCTGGCCTTGAGATATTACCTGAACTTAGGACTGCAGGATAATATACAGATGTTCATAATTTATATCATAATGAAATATTTAGTTTTACATGTAGCTGGATTTATTCAGACCACAATACATGTGACAATGGATGATGTATTTCAAAAATGCACCAGATATTTCCTGAATAATAAATGAATGAACTTAATATTTTGGTTGTTTTCATTGAACATGTTTTAAGAAGCAAATTAGAATAGTAATGGGCAAGACAGAAACTTTGACACAGAGAGTAGGGTTAGGGGGTGGGTTATGGTGTTTAATGCCACTTTCAACAATATTTCAGTTATATCGTGGTGGTCAGTTTTATTGGTGGAATAAACCGGAGTACCTGGAGAAAACCCCAGATCTGTTGCAAGTCACTGACGAATTTTATCACACAATAATGTGTTATCAAGTACACCTTAAGTTACCATGAGCGGGATTCGAACGACATAGAGAGTAAGATTGAAACAAATTTACTTGCTCAAATTGTAATAAAGGGAAACCTGAATATAAACAGCATCCTATATAAACAACATAACTTTATTTTAAATAAAGTTCCAGGTTCCAGATGTAGCCTTTTGTAGGAAATGTGTAAACCGTGCAAATAATATCCATCTATTTTAAACACAAGCTGATCTTAAGGAAGTTCAGTTTAGAGGTGTTTCACTATCGTGCTTGTTGGGTGGTTGATGCATATAGCATCACTTTCAACAATTGTACAGCTACATTATGATTGCAAGACATTGAGGTAGGAAAACAAAAACATCTACATGTATATCAAGCCGACCAGTTAAATAATATTAGTTACTTGAGGTTATAGATTTTTAAAATATCTTTAATTTGGTACCTTGATGATCAAATTCTGACTAGAAACGATGGAGTAATCTTAAAAAACGTAAATTTACGCAACAAATTTTAAAGCAATGGCAGCCATTTTGTTTTCAAAATGGCCACCATTATGACAATTATTCCGTAATAAAATGCAAAAGCAAATAAGAGGTCATTGGTACAAACCTACATATCCATTTTTTTCAGTGATATTAATTATATTGATAAAAAAATTGATCAAATTATCTTGGAACAGGTTCCCTGTCTGAGGAATTTTATGAAAAAATGGCAGCCATTTTGAACAAAATGACCGCCATTTCTTGTGTCGACAATAAAACATCACGTCCAACAGAATGTGCACAACACTGTGGTATTGTCTTCAAAATTTTGTACGGATATCATTTTTAGTTTAGGAAATATGAAGCTTTTTGTGTCATTTTTCCATATAACTGCTGTGAAACGGTGCCATTCTCAAATAGTGTTGAACACTAATTGCACACCCACCTTTATGGATTCATAATTCCACAAAAAGATGTAAAAGGTGATTCATATGTTATAATTGCACTCAACACAAGTATTTCTACATACAATTTCTTCTATTATGATGTCGGATAAGTTATTTTCTGACAAAATTATGGCAATATAAGCCATAATGGACCTTTTGGTCAAGATCAAAAGTGGCTCTGACACATTTTGGACAGTAAAATAAATGGCGAATATTACTTCAAACATGTTCAGTTTCATTTTTCTGACAGAACAACTTATAATCTATGGAAAAAACAAAAGTAGAGACATTATCTGCTGTTTGCACAAAAAATCAGAACTCTAAAACAGTCATTAAAACCATTATTGATGGCGGCCATCTTGGGGAAATTATTGACCAAAAATAGGCAATTTCAAATGCTCATAACTTTTGAACCCTTCATCCGATTTTTACAAATGAAGGCTCAAAAGTCTTCTTAGATTGAGGTCTATCTAATGGTTAAAAAACAGCAAGCATCCCCGTAATTGATTTTTGACTGGCATCTCTAGATAAGGCAGATATAGCCAACAATCCGTATCTAATGGTCCGATCACGTTCCGAATATTATACACAGGGGTCGACATAAGAAAACATTTTTTTGAACAACTAGCCCCTTCAAAATTCCACTCGCCCGAGAAATATCGGTCCACGAAGCGGACCGATATAAAAGGGGGGATTTGCACCACCCCCCCCCCCCCCCCCCCAAGAAACAGGAAACTCAAGATCGAGCAATATGAACCCCATTAAAACCTTGGGTTAACTCATTTTCTCCGGAAGGATAAGCAGTTCCTGCTCCACTAGTGGCATCCGCAAATAATTAAATTGACTGTCAGTGATTTAAACATGTACATATAGTTTTTGTATTCTATGAATGAATGTTGTACTTGCTTTAAACAAGGGTAAAGTTCATGACATTTTCCCATTCTCTTTTCCGGGCATCCGGGTATTTCGGTCAATGAATTATCTCCCTTGTCATTGAGCCGGTGAAACATTCGCCATTTTACATTTGATTTTCACCGCCTAAAGATGGCCGACTCGTTGTTTTTAGAGGAAGTGACGTCACCCCGGAAAAGAGAATACATGCAGTGTTTTTAATGCATTACAATTAACAGGTATGGTTAGAAGATAATCAAACAATCTACATATAGATAGTCAAACTTGTTATCAAAAGTATATAGTTTTAACCTTTGATTCATTGTTTATTGTATATATGTTAACTTATGTATTAACTAAATTTAATACGGCGCTCGGCCAATAATCTTCAGTAGTGAAGGACGGCCAGAAATATAAAGAAAAAGAAGAAGTCTCAGCGACCCCCTCTGTATAACGGCTTCCTTTTTTAGCCAATCTTATTTATTCCTCCCCAGCGTTTTCCCGTGCATTCGACCTTTATATAACGACCCACTGTCTAACGCGACTAACGACCATGTTCTTTGGGTAAAAATCCTTCATATAACGACTATTAGAAGATTATTATCAGACCGGAAGTTAGATAATAAATAAACAAACACAGTCCCGACTTTGGAAAATTTTCCGTTTTGCCCAGCTGATGCAGCGATTGTTGCCAATATCGGCATGATCTACTGACTGAGTCCATATCTGTTACTAGTTCATAATAATAGATTTTTCATATTAAATGAAGTCACGATTAGCGTTATTGTGTATCCACCTTTTTTTTACAGGTAAGATGTTCACGTGATGATTTATTATTGTTGTTTGGTTTATTTGGGTTTATTTCTTATTTATATTAAATATTCAAAATTGCTTACTATAGAAAATACCGTTTTAATCTTTCAGTTTTATAAATAAATAATCGTGAATTTGAAAATTATTGAATTATGAAGTACTGGTTCCCAGCATATATTTCTGTCAATATTCGTTTAACGTGCAGTAACAGATCAAGGTAAACACATGCTGATTGTGTGATTAGGCTATTTATAGCTTTCGGCGAGTGATTGAAGTTGAATTTTAACGTTTTATCTTGAAATTTCATTAGTCTGTTATCAGTCGATATTGAATGACACGGAAGAAACGAAAGTTGCTGGCCCAAGTGGCCCGAGAATATCAACTGGCCCAGCGGGCCGATCTTTGTTCAGTTTGACTGGCCCGACCGTAAATATACTGGACACGGGTCAGCGGGCCAGCGGTTACGTCGACCCCTGATTATACATCAATGTCAGTTTCCGGTTTACCTACATTTTTAATTTCAGTTAAGAATATGAATCTGCTGTCATCTTCAATATATAAGCATCTCAAAACATATTTAATTAAACACAAACAATCTTTGATACTTGGGGAGTGTGGAAGTCAACTTATTTCTGTGCTCAGTAATATATTTCAGTTTTAATGTTCCACGTTTTGCAGGTGCTGGTTCCTACTAAAAGGATGTTTACATTTACGTACATTTGTATAGGAGTTTCGATTACAAAGAGGAACGTGTCGGTCTGACAGAATAAATAAACAAATTTCAAGTCTCTGTCTGACATTTTAATAAAACTGAAAACCGAATATAATGCCATTGGCAGTGGAAACTGGGAGGGAATAAATTTCAATCGCCGGTCCTTTCAAATATCTATGTTTTACCGGACATTCGGTCCGATATATATTTTGAAATCGTCGGTCCTACTGCATTTCTGTCGGTCTGGACCGACAGACCAACGGTTTTCAGGAAGTCTGCTGGGAGTGAATAAATTTCAATCGCCAACTGGAAGACCACAAAGTAATATTTTCGTGATGGACATTGGGACAGACACGGTTCATTAATTATTCGGACCGACGGGTCCGGCGATTTTCGCCAACTCTGTATCCTTTTGATGAATCATAAACAGAACTTGTGTAATTTTTTTCTAGGAATAAAATTCAATATAAAGATAAAAAAAAAATGTATAAATATTTAAAGAAAATGTATATAGTCATCTGTCAAAAGTATTGGGAAATGTAAAAAAAAATCCCTATATAATCAAACAAAACCATATTCTTTCAAAAAAATATTGTGAAGTAATTTCTGGATAGATTTTAACAAATTTGACACCAAAACATTTCAGAATTGTCAATATTTTGATTGTTTATTTACTCATTATGTTGTTATGAGTTATTTTTATTTGTACATAATTTAAACACAACAAATAAAAATTGATTTTGATTTTCCTATAAATTTCAACTAAAAATAAATCCTAAAAATTAACAATCATGGAAAAATTATGTACAAATAAAAACCACTCAAATAAAGATTTGAGCAAATAAACAAACAAAATATAGACAATTCCGAATGTTTTGGTGTAAAATTTGTAAAAATCTATCCAGAACTGATTTCACAATAATTTTTTGAAAAAAATATGGTTTTGGTTGATTATATAGGGATATTTTTTACATTTCCCAATACTTTTGACAGATGACTGTACATATTAGTTTTCAAGTGTATTTCTTTTCCATAAACTATTAACAGAGTAAAAAGTCCATAAATTTTTATGAAAGTTGAACAAATCCCAAGTACAATGAATTATTAATTTAATAGAAAATGAGATTAAAAAAAAGTATATGCCAGTCTCCAGGATAATGACAAAACCCAGCTTAATGAACCTCCATATTCTGATTTTAATTTAATCAAATGGTCATAAGATTTCCCGTCCCCAACAACTAGATACTGAAGCTTTATCCCAATCTGAAACTTTTTGTGAAGAATATTCAAAGTTTTCAAAACTGTGGCTTTTGAATCTGCTGTCTCATCTAAAACTTCAATTGAACAAAACTCGGATTTTTCAGTGTCAGTTTCAGAAAATGAAAGAAAAGTCTTAAGACCTGGGAGATCTACATGTATATCATTTTCCTGTACCAAATATTTCAGAAAACTGTAAGCTGACAATTTCTTCTCGAAACTTTCCCATGCAAAGGTTTCATCACCTGTTTCCTTGAAATCTTCCAAACTTAAATGGGAGAATTTATTTCCTCTAATGGGAGAGGGGTTCACCAATTTTGTCTTCTGGTTCTTTCAGTGATTTAATTAAAGCTGTTTTGTCAACTAAATCTTCAAATTTTTTGTACAAATCTGGCAACAATAAAGCTTTGCTGGATAAAAAGTCACTGACTACAAATTCTAAAACAGGATAAAACAGTAACGGTCAAGATTGTCAGAGTCTACATTGCAATATTCCACCTGATCAAACTGTGAAAACATTTAGTTAACTGGTAGTCATCAGTTTTTGAAAGTTCATTTAGAGAATCATCAGACCTCACAAATTTGTTAAAATTTTTATAACATGCAAGGCATAAAATGGCTTTGCATGCAGACAATGAACACAGGGCCCAGGGTCCCTGCCACTGTGGGCTTCAAAACAGTTAAGTTTTTTTGGGGCATTACTACTACTAGTCAACTATGGTAAAATCACAATCTTGCAAAATACAGTTGTTTAATCAATTAAATATCATATATGCAGTTACATACAGATAACAAACTTAGCCTACTTTCTATTTATAACACACACACTGGCTGGTTTTTGTTTTCAGAATCACATTCATTCAATCATTGTATACCTGTTACACATAAATTCATAATTCATTTGCAGAAGAAAATCAGGTAAAACTTAAGTCAGCATTCCTAAATATATTTGATAAACTAATTGCCTTTGAAATAATCGCCACATTAGATATGTACAAGATTAACTGACAGCAAACGGGAAAGGAGTCTAAAACAAAGTGTATTGACGAGACGGGGGAAAAGGGGGAGGGGGCATAATCTGATGTAAACAATGCAGTTTTCTTGTAAACTTTCGGTTAAAATATAAAGATATTAATAAATCTAATAAAAGGCAGACATATACACACTACATGGGTGTTTTGGGGGAGAAATGTTCACCAAAATGGACAAATTTTACACTAAAACAAGGCGAAAATAAAAAAAAACATGCCTCGTACAGAAAGGGACATACCGTGATTGATCACTCTGAGAGACATAATTTTTAATCCTTCAGACATATCATCACGGACATAAACCCACTGTGATAGACCTAAAAAGGACCATAAAACAAGGTGGTGGGGATTAAATTTTATTGCTCTCGGTCACCTGTGCACCGATTGATATTTTACCGCCAATTAAGAGAATAGCGTTACCTGTTCTACCTGTTGACTTTTAATATCGTAAGCCGTAATTATTGCTACTGAAGGATGTATTTTTGACAATTAATTTTGTATCCTCTTGCTGTTAATATTTGACTGTTTGTTGCTTTTCATTGCCAAAGAATGTCTGTCTTGTTATCGTTTTCGTTTGTTTTAGAAAGTTCTACTTTATGACCTCGAGTTCTATATTAAGAATTTTGTTGAAACCGCAACTGAACTTTATCTTGTTTAATTTTAATTTCTCATTTTTTTTCTTCTGTTGGGTCGAATTCAGTAAGTATTGAATTATTCGTAAATACGGGCTACTTCATAAATGTATTTTTTGTGTTTATAAGTTATACCGCAAGCGCGAGGTTTTGAAGCACGGACTTTGCAAGTGCTGGTTTTGTATTGTTTAGTTGGTAAAGAGCAGACTTAAAATTGATTATTGGTTTATTTTGTGTTTTGGACTTTTACCTCTCGTATTGAAAAAAAATAACAATTCAAGTAAACTGTTTTACACACTTGGCTTGTTACGTAATTCCGCTATAGATGAAAATAATTTTCTTTAAAATTGCAAACAAAAACCTATAACAATCCAAATTTACGTAGCCTAATGGCTACAAAATGAACAAAAAGCGGAAAACGAAGAGCATGCTTTTAATTTGTTCCATAAACTTTGTTTTTTTTGTTGGCTGTATTTTGTCACAAATCTATTGGGTTGAAAGCCAATTAAGATTTGAATTTGAATAAATAAAAAAACTGGTGACATTTGATTTTGGTCAGATACTGTGTAATGTCAAACATTTGTAGGGGTAAAATCATGATAAAGGTTAATTCCTCGTTTCCTTTCACGTTTCTAAACTTTCTGCAGATTAGCCGCTAATTTCCAAAATATATCTGTAAATTTAGTGACTTTTGGACATGTAGTACTTCTTTGAACGATCTGTTTATAAATATTTGTTTCGTTAATTTTTAATCAAATTCTTCAATGACCGTATACAAATTATTTAGTACGTATTTCTACAACGAAAAGGGTTTTAACTGGGTTTTCTACGAAGATTAAAATAAAAAAAAAATATTAGTGAACTAAAATGTAATATTGAACTGGAAATACGTTTTAAAACGTAACAAATCACGCATGTGTTTATGAAACTTCATTTGTGCACAAGCCAGGTCACGTGTACGCGTGTAGATACGCAATACACAGCCAAGGTTAAAAATCTTTGAAACAAATTTGCACAACCCATGATTTCACTGAATTGAAGTTGAATAATCATTTATTATTTACATTTTATTCATCAATTCAAATGAACTCTCCGTTCTCGTGCTATTTTCTCGATCTCGGGATTTCATTCCCGGGATTACGTTGAAGGATGTTTTACGTTTTGAGGAAAGAAATAAAAATGTTTTTTCTTAATTCTGAGGGGAATCCGAGACAGTACCTGAAAAAAAAAATAGGCAATATAAAAACGTAATTTCACCTGTAAATCTTATCTGACTAGTTTACCTGTAAAACGACACACTTGATTACAAGATTAACACCTGGTGTTTTATTGCCCCCTGATCACCGACATGAATTAAAATTTTTAATCCCCATCACTCTCCTAGACATGACCACTATCACGGTGATTGATCACGGTATGTCAGGTTTTAAAGATGACCTCCAATCAGATTTTATCCGTTTCATGGCTGAGAAGCCCCTTTCACAAACAGCACTGGATAATGGAAAGGAAAGCAGCAGCTCCAATAGAAATATCATGTTCCTGAACCTACATCTCAAGTCTGGGAAAATGAAGTTTTCAAACTTAACGGTTGTTCTGTGTCTGAAGACAAAAGCTTTGAAGTCTTTCCATTCACCATTTTGGTCCATAATTGCATCATGGTTGCACCCGTTTCTTTCAAGAATTTCATGAAAATGTTCTAAAAGTAAAGCTATTTCCTCATTACCAAAGACAGCAAGTTGATTTCTGTTTTCAGGCCAATCACTCAATGTCAAAATTGTAGTTGCTGCTTTCAAGATTGGGTCTTTCTCCATTGATTCATATCTACTAGCAAGGGCAGCTAAAATCAAATCAATAATGACTTCCTTCTCCCTGCTGTGATCATCTTGGTTTACATTTTTCAATTGTATATCCTGGGCAACATTGATGAAATTAGATAGTTCACTCCCATTCAATGTTTTTAGTTCAACTAAGGATAAAGTGACAGTAACTAAGGCATCAAACAAGTGTGAAATAGTTAGGTCATCTCTCCTGCATCTTCAAACTTAATACATTCAGCACTTTCAAAATATCAAGAACAAAAAACAGTACATACAAAAAGTTGTAATCCTTCAGTTTCTTACTGATAAATGTTGCTCTCCCTTGCACTTCAGCTGTACCAACCCTTGATTCCCTTATGTGTTCAAAGTGGGAAAGTAGTGCCCTATAGTCTCTCACCAACACATCTAGAGCCTTGTAAATATGTGGTAACCACCTAGTTTCTGATAGATTTGTAGGCTTTAGAATTTTTTCCTCAAGAGCCTCTCCAATCATGCAAAGTTCATGCAAAGCCTTCGGTGAGTATTGATAATGTTTATATAGAAAGTGCAGAAGATCCTGAATTTCTTTCATGATTATGTGATGCTTGATAGCACTATTGGCAGCAAGCTCAAGTCTGTGAGCAATACAATGGACAATAACAAGATGCGGACATTGCCTTTTGATAAGTGTAGCAATTCTACCATGAGAACCAAGATTGACAGAGGCTCCGTCTGAACAAATCCTATGAGTTTATCTTTCCAGTTTTCAAGTCCCTTTTTCACAAAAGCCTGCTCTATAGTTTGTACAATGCCAGCAGCATCAGCATGTTCCACATTTTCAATACTGAAATAGTGATTGACAGGTTTACCATCTTCCACAAATCTCAGGTAGATCAGTTCATTTTCAGTGACTGAACTGTCAGTAGCACCATCAATAAGTATCGAAAAGAAATGAACATTCTCCTGTAGGTGATGTTTTGAAGTAATGAATAGACTCTCATAGATGTATTTGATAAACCTACAAAAACAATTGTTGAGATAGAGAAAAAGCAAACTAGCACAAGCAGTTAATAGCTTCATGCCTTGAGCTAAATGTGCATTAATGTATATTAGTATTGGTTAAACTCTAGACAGTACAGTTTCAAAATATATAGCAAGGTAAGTGCAGACTGTGGTAACAGTGATACTGAATGCTAAGTTTGTTCTAATATAAAAATAGTCTAGTGGGCTAGGGAGGCAAAACTAAATTAAATTTCATATACTTAGTAAGTTCATTTTTTGTCATTCAAAATTCTAAAAAAAGTGCCTCAAAATGAAGGGAAAATATCAATATAAAATATTAGTAGTTAGATTTAATTTAGTTCGCCTCATAGTTAAAACATGCTTGGATACAGTAATATGTACATGTATGCTATGATGTTGCGAGTAGTGATTAACTCATGACGGTGAATATACCGAAAGCAGACCTATAGCATGGCTCAAGTTAAAAGCTTGAAGATTGGTAAAGTATTGATTCGCTATGCAAGGGCCAGTAGCAATTATTCTGATTTCCTGAAACGTCATCTTCATCTGAGAAACAGGCTACTGGACCAGGGCTATAAAAAGATTCGCCTTATTCGATCTCTTAAAAAGTTTATATTCCGATACCAAGATCTTGTCGAAATATATTCCGTCTCTGCAGAAAAAATTATAAGCGATGCATTTTCATATAGTGAAAATGTATAAAGATAAAGAAGTCAAAAATGTCAAGGATATTTTTTTTGTCAATGTGTGACGTAAAAATATTTTTGACATTTACGTCACCGAATATGGTACTGCTTTGACAACTATTTTACCTATTTTGTTCCTGTATTTAAATACTGTTACAGTGACAGCCGGAACCTTTGAACCGTAATGAGAGCGGGAGGTTTGGCGCCTTAAAATCTGATTCAACCCACCATTTCTTTAGAAATGCCTGTACCAAGTCAGGGTCATTACGGTTTTCAGTTTTCCGGTTGTTGACTGATTTTGTCTGTTTATATAATTATGAGTTTTGACTTTCCCTTTGTAAGATTGTTTGGAGTTCGGTAATTTTGTTATTACCCTTATTTACATGTACGTGTTTACCAGTTGTAGCAACAAGCTGAATGTAAGTATTGCTTTATAGATGTTAATCATATTCTATCTACATGTACGTGTAGTTGAATGAATGTCAATATATAAATCTTTCATTAAGCAAAAATACATCAAGTATCTCACATTAACAGTCAGTAGTAGTTGGTCTCTTTTTTATTTTTTGTTTGAATATCTGAAAGTGACTTTTGAATTATTTTTTTTCAATTTTCAAATTCATCACTGGACATTTATCACTACAAATGTATCACATGCTTGTATTTTTTACAACTAATTTCTTTAAATTTAATATGGATATCCCAAAATAAAAACAAAAGGGTTACAAGGGTCTCACCTTTGACAAGCTTGATGAATGATTGTGAAATATTGAACAACTTATTGTTAAATGTTTAGTACCTTCTACATGCATTGTCAGACCTATAGAAATTTCCCATGTCTAAGCCATTTACTTCCTGCAGAAGAATCAGTCTGGGATAATCTGTAAAAGGTTTTTCATACTTTGCCACAAAGTAGGCTGTATTGATAAGTCTGATAAGTTCTTGAAGGCCATGTTCTATCTTTTTCACAACTTCAACTAAAGGACCACTGGCACTGGAAGATGCAGTACTATCATCTGCTTTGGATTTTGTCTCTAATGTCCTCGAATCGTTTATGAAATACACTTTTCCAGTGAGAAATTAATGTGTCCTTTCTGAATGCACTAGTACCAAGGTACATAGAACTGTTCTTGTCCACCAAATCTGGGTAATCACAACAAGTCTGGCAAAACATGACTTTTTTTCGATTTGGATACAGTATGTTCCCCTCCTCGTCAAGGGGTACTGCATGCATGACACCTGTGAACTCGTCTGCCCAAAGTTCCTCTCCCTCTTTGTTTCATAGTTTTTTCTTTTCTTTCTTTTCATCGTCATGATCCTCAGTCTTTTTCTTCTTGGATGTTGAAAATGCAAACTTCGTAAGATCCATGGTTTGTTTTTTGTTTATGTCTCGATGTCAAATTAATTGTAAATGTATAGCGAGAAGGTTCCGTTTCTGCAAGCGTTTTCTTGATCAGGAATCAGATTTGTACTGGTCCTGTCACAGTCAACCTATATGCCTACCATACGTTGTATCGAGGAAATATAACCAGTAGTACAAACATGTACCTAATTTGCAAATACGTTATCAGCAATGAAAAAAACAGATTTTGGAACTATTTAATATGAAATTAAGTAAATCTATTGACTAAACTCGCATTTGCAAGAAAAGTTACGATGATCCTTTAGGGTATTTCTGTATGGGCTTATTTTTTTTACTTGTCCCGACGGACAAGTGACCAACAAATTTCACTTGTCCAACGGACGTTTCCACTTGTCCCAGACAATCGGACAAACGTTATTGTCGAGGCCTGTAATATAGAATTGTGTCAGCTTTTTCATTGGCCGGCAAATGTAAGCAAACCGAACCTCGTGTTTTCACACATTCTAGAATGCACGATTCGAAACATGTTTTTGACTAATATAAACCTCGGTCGCTTGTCTGATATAGCCAGTCATTGCAAAAAATATATATATATTCAATATGAATCACGTTTCTATCACAATTTTGTCTATTTAATATTTTATTTCACGTTTATCCTACAACGGTGCGGGACTTGTAAAGCGGCACCAAGCGGGAATTTTTTGCGGTTATCGCCCCCAGACTGCGCAGTGCTTTCATTAAGAGCTGGTACCCAGTACTTTTACCCGGCTACTGTAACGTCTGGTACCGGCAGAAAAAAAAAAAAAAAAAAAATCATGTGCAAAAATCTAGTTAATACAATATAAGATCGTTCTGTGGGACTCGAAATCGTAATCTAGTATTTATGGGAGTGTATTCGTCAAGGTCCGCGTTGGAATCTGTATCTGTACTTTCTTCACCTCCAGTATTGGAGATCAGATTGGATATATCGTAAAAGCGCTTTAAAGGGTTATTGTCTACTAAAATCTTATTTTTTTCATACCCAAAATTATTGTTGTTTTCCGTACTGACCTTCATAAAATGAAGATTAACACCGAGTTATGCTGCAAAAGATACGATTTTTTGACCAAAAAAAACCCAAACTATCGCTATCAGAATTACTGTCCTGGATGACAAGAATTAAAATCTATTCATATGGCCTTCTATGTGAACCCGTCTTGAGCATGCGCAATGCTTAGAAACAATAAACAACGTGGTTCTTGGGCAAAAGAGAAAGTGTCAACATGTGGAAGAAAGAGGACCTTGACGAATTCAGAGAGAAAGATGAATAGAAGTGAAGTATCTTCCAAATGGAACAAATGCAGGATATATGTAGGGGATCAGTTGGACCGTTGGAACGAACTCAAGGAAGTGCTACGCGTCCAAACTCGCACTAAAGTGGCAAAGATTTTGCTTGATAGGTAAGCCGAACATGTTTTTTCCTTCTTTTCTCAATCGTTTTTCATATTTTGTGAATTTATGATGATGACTATGATCATTTCAATGTGGGAAACCATTTTTTTCAAACACTCGCCAAAATGGCGAGTGGACTGAAACTATTACTCGCCAAGATGAAAAAGAGCTCGCCATGTTTGGCGAGTGACATTTATTTTAAACTCGCTACCAAATAAACAATACAGTAATGTTCAACAATTTATTTTGCAGACTTTGACAAGTCATTAACTTGGTCAAGAAGGATCAACACTCTCTTAAGAGCTGCGTCGATCTCTTCTTCCTCAATTTCGTTGGCTTCGTCTTTTAAATTTTAATGCGCGGTATAAAACATGTATGTCAAACTCGGTTCCGACACATATTTAACTTTAGGTTTTCGCGTAGGTTTTCGCTACGAATTCATTTGAAATATTTCAAAACCAAATTATTTTATTTATATTAATTTTAAAAGTCATCACATCTATTGGTAATGAAACAATATTTCATTTAATCGTGAAATCGACCTTGGCAAAATTATGTGGGGTCGGGATTGTATACTTAATTTTTCTGTTGACAGAAATGAAGTGTCATGACTCATGGCGGAATGTTTTCTTATCGAGTACAATGATTAATAAAATGTTGGATAAATGACACAGTAAACAAAAAAATTAACTGTTTGGGAGCTGACATTTTAAAGCTGTAAACCAGTTATCGTGGCGAGCGTTTTCAAGTTCCTACTCGCCTTACAACTGTTACTCGCCAGACCGGCGAGTATAAAGTGGATGTTACTCGCCAGCGTCGCCACCCGAAATTGCCACTCGCCTTTGGCGAGCGGTGCTTTCTCACACTGTCATTTTCGGTAGATATTATTCAATATATGTAATCTTGCACCTGGCAACAGCAAATTATTGTCAATGAATAGCATAAAACGGACGTATTTGCGAGGTAAACAAACACGAATTTTAACATCCATGCTGCAGCATCCGGGATACTGGCATAAAAATAGATTTGGCCTCGCTCATGTCAGTGCATAATTAATTAGCTTCCAGTAACGATGGTCAGCTTTTTTAAATCGAAAAAACAACGTTTCGTAGCGTATTCGGCAATAATTCGGTGTTTAATCTTCATTTTATGAAGGTCAGTACGGAAAACGACAATAATTTTGGGTATGAAAAAAAAACCGATTGTGGTAGACAATATCCCTTTAAACTACGACGATTTAACAGTGTCTATTCAAGCGGCGTATTATCATTGATGGAAAACAATAAAATGTCTAAACGAAAAAAAGCAATCACTGACTATTTTATGCATTGCCTCATACACGTTCTTTTTCCCGATGTCTGTTGTGATTTATGTGAACGAGCACAGGAAATTTTCAGTGTTAAGTTAAGTTCAGAGATGCAGCTAACCGTCGGCCCTGTCGGACCTAGGGGGAAGAATTTTAGAGGGTCCGGCAAATGACGTCTTTGTGTCAGACCTAATGACCGGCAAATATTTTTACTGCTTGGGGCTGTCAAAAATCAAATTTCTGTCGGTCCTGGTTACCTCTTAGACCCCTAAGCGAAGGATCTTTGATTATCGTTAATAAAGTCAAAAGTTGTAAACAAATCGGTAAAAATTTCTGTTCCTTTCTGTTTATGCTAAATTTAGGGAACCAGTTCCCATTCCGGATTTTATTCCGTATCCTATCGGTAATCGTTAATTGTAATTTGATCATTTCTGTTATGGCTGCATGGCCAATTAAGTTTACGGAGGGGTCTAAATCTGGAAAAAAGCACCCACTATCTATCGATTTATCTACAGAGAATAAAAAAGCCAAAAGGTCGGCATATGAAAAGGAGAGGCGACCAGGGCGGCCCTTTAATCGAAAATGGAAGGACAAAATGAACAAACAAATGACGACTTGATATCAAAATTAAAGTTGCAAAAACGTATGTCTCCCCGCGTCCCACAAACTGTAGTCATAGGTAAAAAATCTATTTGGGTAACAAATAAAATTAAGCTTCAATGAATAACAAAAAAAAAATGTTTTAATCCATGAAACACAAAAAAAATTTGATCAAAAGTGCTAAAGTAAGGGTTACAGGTACTATTCCATATTGTCATGGCAAAGTTCCCCATTCCAGAAAATTGCTCAGCCCATGTTCCAATGATTTTAAAGGAGTTTTGTTCTTCTAAAATCAATGGATTGGTGATGAAAACTTTTTCAGGGAAATAGTGACATTATGATAGACTCTTGTACATTTATATATATACAAGTTTCATTAAGGGATATTACACTATAGTGTTTGCAAATAACTTGCACAAAATTTAGGGGATCAACATTTCCTGGTAATATGCACAACTACATATGGTGTCCTTGCTACCTACCAAGTTTCATGAAATTCTGTTTAGTAGTTTCAGAGGAGTTGCACTGACAAGCTGCTTCAGAAGTATATTTGGGGAAATTTTGAAGTTCAAAGGGGCATAACTCCCACAAAATGTAGGGGATCAAAATTTCCTGGTAATATGCACAACTACATATGGTGTCCTTACTACCTACCAAGTTTCATGAAATTCTGTTCAGTAGTTTCAGAGGAGTTGCACTAACAAACTGTGATGGACAGGACAAAAACAATATGTCTCCCCACAAAAGTGTGTTGTGTGTGTGTGTGTGTGGGGGGGGGGGGGGGGGGGGGGGGGGGGGAGACATAATACTCATTAGAGGAATAATAAAATCTTACTAATATGAAGTATTGATTATTCGATGTTGCAGGACTATCTAAATTGAATGTGGTCTCAGTCACTAACCCCCCTTTGGCAATATTCTTAATCTGATTCTGGTCGTAGTAGTCGTTAGCTGTGTCAAGGCTTTAAGATTGTCCCTTTAATCATACTGTATTGAAAGTGAAATATTAAAAAAATTTTAAAAAAAAAATAGGTCTGGCAAAAAAGTTGATAGGTCTGGCAAAACTCTCTTACAGTGTCAAATATAACCGAAGAAGCGAGAAAAACATAGAACATTGTTTCTTTCATATAAATTTGAGGCCCCGTGCTTGAACTTCTTGTAACAAAGGAGTAATGCAGAAATTAAAACGACACGGAAATGGCGGAAGTTGTTTCAAAAAACACGAAAAATTAAAAATTAAAATATTTGCCGGAAGGGTGATGGAAAATCATATATATAGTTCTATAGATTTCTATATTAGTATTTCAAAGAAACATTTTCTGTAATTAAACATACAATAGAACTTTTTTCTGTCAGATGGATCGTGTCACATTTTGGTTGGATTCAAGGGAGATAACTAGAATCATCACATACTCCGTAATTTTTAACATTCTATTTATAGAACGAGTGTAAGTAAATGCGTTTTCTCAATAAAACAAATATTATTTTGTATTAAAAATGTTGAAATTAGTCAGAATAATTGTTTATTATATCTACAGCTATTAAATTGATCAAATATAATTTAACAGACGAGTCCAAATTTGAGATTTTATGGAACCACAACAGTATTAAGTAAGGAGCAATTATATTACTGTAAAAGTAATCCTGGTAAGCTGACTTTTCGGTCGAAATACATGTAAAGTTGTTCCATGAAGGTATAACAAAACAAGAATCAACTGTAATGGTCTACTAAATTTATCGAATGAACTTGAGAAAAAAAAAACAGTCATATTTTCATATGCAATGGTAAATCTTGGAATATTAAAAATTACTTTCAACTGTTTTTTAACATATAAGGCTATTCAAACACGTCCACCGGTTTTATTGGTGGATTCACCATACAAATCATGCATAGCGCCCCCTAGCAACCCACCACGAGCATGTTGATGTCAATGTACTTGATACAAGTGATACTTTTTTCAATGTAAATGATCTTATAAAAGACAAATGAAAGAAAATGATGATAATGAAAAAAATATAAAATTTTATCACATGCATAGTACATCCTCGTAATGACTCTTGAGCAGAACTTGTGTTATATTTTATAGATGTTTCTTTATAAAAAGGGGCGAGGGGTGTAATGTTTTTAACCTTTTGTTTTTAAACAAAAGCAGATCATACTGTACTAAGATCCATTATTTGATAACTTTTTACAAAATAAAATTCACAAAAACTTCAACTAAATTTATTTATTAAAAATAATAAAACATGTGAATAATAGGAGAAAACCGGATGGGGCTCTAATTTAAAATTCTAACTGAATATGCTGATGCCATTACCATAGAAAATTTGCATACACAAATGTATCAGAATTTAAAATTAACTTTATTCTTTCTAGAAGATCCTTTCCCTTAAATTAAATGGTCTTTCTTTGACTATATACTTTTGTCACAAAAGCAACATTCTAGTTGGGGTTTGAAATTTCTATATTTCTTGTAGTGATCAATAGAGAAAAAATTGATTAGATGTACATGCTTCATTGTTATTCTGATCTAGCTAAAACTGAAAGCATGACTGGAATAAGTCAACATTAACTGATGTCAAATGGTCACCATTTTTTTCACACATGTTCATGTGTTGCAAAAAGCATACAAGTTTTTTACTACAGTCATTATTTTCTGCATTAGCCGCAGTATGGAGTGTAAATTCACATGGGTCAAATGACACATTACCATAGCTGTCAAAGTTTGCTGTTGTTAAATTTAAATCATTTGTTTCAAATGCACAGCTTGTATCTATGGCTGAATCATATTTTCTTTTGCTTGATGTTGCTTCTGTATCGTGGGACATTTCGAGTGATTTTCTAAATCAAGCCTCACACATTCTAAAAATACAGTCATCATCTTTGAATGCATATGCATTTTTGACAAAAGTATAAAACAGTGGTTGATTTCGCCCCTGTGAGAGGTGCCAGTAGCACTTAGTCACATCTTCTCGTTTACAGTTTATGCAAGGGCTTGGTGGACTGGCTTCATGCACCCTGCAGGGCTTTCAAAATTTTTCAAATGTACCAGTACTTCACTATTTACAGGCAGTACTTTTTCTTAAAAATTGAACATTTATCATGAATATCTTATACAGCATGTGGCCAAAAGTATTGCCACATGTAAAAAAAAATCCCTATATAATCAACCAAAACCATATTTTGAATTTTCAAAATATTATTGTGAAGTCATTTCTGGATAGATTTTAACAAATTTTACACCAAAACATTCAGAATTGTCTATATTTTGACTGTTTATTTGCTCATTATGTTTATATGAGTGGTTTTTATTTGTACATAATTTAAATATAACAAATAAAAATTGACTTTGATTTTCCTATATATTTCAACTAAAAATAAAACCTATAAATTAACAACCTGGTTAAATTATCTACAAATAAAAACCACTCAGTCATATAAACAAATGAGCAAATAAACATGCTGTACAACATTCTTTGAAATTAGGAGGTACCAATTACCATTTTAAGTGGGTACCTGGTACCATCCCTTACTAAAACTAAAAGGCCTGCACCCGTTGACAGTTTGACTTTGGTGGCATATTTCAGAAAAGGGGGGTGCATATAACCAAGTTCGGGTTGTAGTTGTGAACCCACGAGATTGACAGAATGGGATAAATGCATCGAATTTCTAGACAATTTGCATTGTACATCAAAACAGTGTGTTTTACCTCACATGCCTACCGTTATTCCATTGTGTAAATATTGATTGTACGAGTAAAATGGGAGGAGCAAATTGTTCAACCTTGACTCTGTTTGGGTGACGTTGGAATATGGACTATTTTTCTTAAACTGTTACGAGTGATGTAAATTCCCTTTTACCCGATGAAGTGTAGATATTATTCTGTCCAAGGAACCAGTTTTTTTAATTTTTCCCTCCACGGGAACTTTATTCTGTCAGATGCAAAAAGTGTAAACATACGCGTCAAAAAAAAATTTCGATTTTCCGAGGTAAAGAAAAAAACCGTTATTTTTACATTCATCGCAGACCGATTTTATACCAGACTGAAAATCATGACCATTAATAAATATAAATGTGATTTTTAATCATATTTCAATCATTTTCATTGGTTTAATAGAACAAAAACGTAGTTTTCCAAGTATGTATAATTGTTTGGGTTTGTGAAGCGCCATCTAGCGAAAAATATTTACGATTATCTCCCTTGGATTTTTAAATATTCCATGGACCGGAAAATTAGAATTTTTGCGAGTCTGCTCTTCAACTGTTACTTGCAGGACCCAATGTCTGACAACTCTGCAACTCTGCAAGTTAACACGTGAAATATCAGCATTAGCCCAGAAATGAACCTGGTGAGTGGTGGTGGTGATCAGGGGGCAAAGCTCCTGGATTTTGGGGTTTTTGAGACTTAAATCAATTATGATTATGCTATATCTTAATTTAAAATTCATTTATTATACACAAAATTGAAGCAAATATTAGACATAATCCCATATTTTCAGGTCAAAATTTAAGTCTCAAAATCTCTACAATCCAGGAGCTCCCCAGACCCCTCGCCGAAATTGTTTGGTACCTCCTACATTCTAGAAAGTACCTCCAGCCTAAAAAAAATAGTGAAGCCCCTGACTGCGTGGTTTTAGAATCACGAGCTGTAATGGTCAAATCATGGGTTTGCTTTCAGACTGTATATAAGCATACTGAGCAAATAAACAATCAAAATTATGAAAATATAGACAATTCTGAATGTTTTGGTGTAAAATTTGTTAAAATCTATCCAGAAATGACTTCACAATAAAAAAAAATAAAAATATGGTTTTGGTTGATTATATAGGGATTTTTTTTACATATATGCAGTCGGAAAGCAAACCCATGATTTGACCGTTATAGCTAGTGATTCTAAAATCAATTAAGTTTTTTGGGGGCATTACAACTACTAGTCAACTATGGTAAAATCACAGTCTTGCAAATTACAGTTGTTTAATCAATTAAATATCATATATGCAGTTACATACAGATAACAAATTTAGCCTAATTTCTATTTATAACACACACACTGGCTGGTTTTTGTTTTTAGAGTCACATTCATTCAATCATTGTATACCTGTTACACATAAATTCATAATTCATTTACAGAAGAAAATCAGGTAAAACTTAAAAGTCAGCATTCCTAAATATATTTGATAAACTAATTGCCTTTGAAATAATCGCCACATTAGATATGTACAGCAAACGGGAAAGGAGTCTAAACAAAGTGCATTGGCGAGACGGGAGAAAAGGGGGGGGGGGGGGGGGGGGGGGGGGGGGGCATAATCTGATGTAAACAATGCAGTTTTCTTGTGAACTTTCGGTTAAAATATAAAGATATTAATAAATCTAATAAAAGGCAGACATATACACACTACATGGGTGTTTTGGGGGAGAAATGTTCACCAAAATGGGCAAATTTTACTCTAAAACAAGGCGAAAATTAAAAAAAACATGCCTCGTCGAATTTTCTTTCAGTAATGATTTCCATTCAGGGTGACGGAATTTCCAGTTGAGAGAGCATTTACTATTGGTTGATGATGCTATATCACTCATGTATCATCAATTTCATGTCCTAATATAGAATTGTGTCAGCTTTTTCATTGGCCGCAAAATGTAAACAAACCGAACCTCGTGTTTTTACACATTTTAGAATGCACGATTCGAAACACGTTTTTGACTAATATAAACCTCGGTCGCTTGTCTGATATAGCCAGTCATTGCAAAAAATATATATATATTTTATAGAAATCACGTTTCTATCACAATTTTGTCTATTTAATACTTTATTTCAGGTTTATCCTACAACGGCGCGAATGAAAAATTTGCGGGACTTGTAAAGCGGCACCTAGCGGGAATTTTTTGCGGTTATCGCCCCCTGACTGCGTGGTTTTAGAATCACTAGCTATAACGGTCAAATCATGGGTTTGCTTTCCGACTGTAATGAGTTTGCTTTCCGACTGTATGTGCCAATACTTTTGACCACTACTGTGTACACAGTGAATGTGCCTGTGCGTGGAATAGTGAAGGCGGGAATATAAATGTCTGCCATCCCATTTCCAATTTGTAATGTATCTGAAAATATTACATGCAAATCAATTTCAATTGTTTGATTACTTACCAATATAACATAATAAAAATAGAATAATTGAACATTTCGAATTCATGACGATTCTTGAGTGCTCAAGGTTCAAATGCTACACTTCATTCAAACGACTGCCATTTCTTCCAGCAGAACGCGCAAAAACGTAGTATGACGTCACATAGAAAGTATTCCGCGAACCGAATAACATACCATTTATCAATACGCACCGTAACATAGAACCAGAAAGGGCACCTTTTTCAGATTTATTCTCACAAAAAAAGCATGATTTCGTTGGATGGATTAATGTAATTTTAGTACACATTCTTCTTGAACATCATTTATAGAGGGCCGTCATAATGCATCATGACATATCCATACTGCTGGATTATTCAAAAGTTCGATTCCCGCTTAATTTGTCGTGTGTATCCCGTTTTTCAAAATTCTGTGAGAGTTTGTCATATGTGGTTTCCAACATTATTAAAATCGATGCTATAGTTGAAAAGTGGTGAAAAACAACCACAATCACGGAAAACTTCTATATTTTACTTTGAAAGGGACCAAAACACACCGGGAATCCCGATCCGTCGTCCACGGAGCAATCGGCAGTAAACAACTGTTGAGGTAGTGGTAGGTATATTAAGTCTGATTTTATGAATATTTAGTCTAAACATATTTTATTGTCCAAGAACATGACAATAAAATTGAAAAAAATGTGATTTTTTTGGCGTAAGATCGTGATTTTTCACACGAAATACCCCAAAAAATTGTGCACCTCCCTCCGCTCGGCGCATTTTTTTTAAAGTTTTTTACAGCTGTACCATGAAAACTCAAGGTTCCCACCCAGTTTCAAATTTTGAAGCCTAAGCGCCATTCAAAAGCATTGAGAAGAAGTGAAAAAATGCATCCTGCACGGTTTTCAAGACCTAAAAGCACTTTTCTTACAATCCCCATTCTAGTTGCCGGGACAAATTCGGTCAGTTGCGGTAACATTGTTGAGGAATCTTTCTTCGATAAATATTTTGCTGAAAAATTAAAGGTTCCCACGATACTTTAAAAGAGGACTTCACAAGTTTTTTTTACCTTTCTAGTAGAGGTTCAGTAGGGGTTCACGCAAAACAATCTACTATTTCGTAAAACTGCTTCTGCTAGACATAGCATTATTTGAGTAAGCACCGCATTCCATTGTAAATGTAAATAAACAACTAAAAAAGGCTCCACAAGGGCATTTTTTTATTTCGACAAAACAACAGAACAAGTAACTAGATTCTATAATACAATGGAGAACATTCAACCCAAATTTACTCAACAGGTGTCGCTCGAGTACCAACGATGGTTAGCGGAGCGTTTTATTATCGCTTAGACGTTTGTAACCTATGTAAACTATTATTTCAAACACAATTTCTATCTATAATAATTCTTTTTTATTTGTATAACAATATTCCTCAAGTTACCAACAAATGCATCATAAGTTGTAACCATCTTCTGACATATTACTAAATTACTAAAGTGATCACGTCATGTTACGTTGAAATAAGACAAGGACAACGTTGCAATCATATCTGCACGCTGGGTATTCGGACACTTGGAACCGGGTCAGACAAGTGACAACAACGTTTTCGGGTGAGTATGCTATTTTTATCCTCAGCGACCGTCAGCGATATTAACAACAGAAATAAATTGACACATCGTCTTTGCTATTAACGTACTAGGTCTATAACCAAGTTTTGAGTATTATAAGTGGATAATAAATCGACAAGAACGTTTTAATTTCGGAAGTTTCAGAAAAAATATGTGAATCTTTAACTTTAGTCGCTTATATCTACTCACGGAGAGCGAGTTCCATGATTGTTTTGGTCGATATACCTCCCATAATCTATACTAGACTATTCATTAAAAAATAGGCTTTTGACTAGCGGTTTCTAGCGCAACATCTATCTTTTTATAACAAAGGGTGCATGAAACCGGACACAAAGGACCGCGGGTTATGATACAATGGAACGCGGGATCTTGTGTGTCCGTGGATACTAAGAACGCGGATTACATTCACTAATTATAACATTGAAATTGTAGTTTTGTTTCAAAAAAGCAACGTAGCAGGCTGAAAAGACTAACAATGTAGTAAATCTTACAGAAAATAAACTTTGTATATATATAAAAATGACACAACTCATAAAACAAAGTTGAACTAGCTATCCAAATACATTTTTTTTCAGGCATGCCGCTTCTCACCTATCAACAAATACGAAGAAAACATGTACAAGTGTTATTATTGTGGAATAAAAGAAAGTCCCTTGCAGAGTATTATTGAATATCAGTGTAAACTGTCACACGGAGAAGAAACATTAAAATATCGGCAACTGGTATTAGACGAAAACACAGGAATACAAAGATATCAAACAAAAATACACGAAGGAGTAGTACCATCTAAATTAACCAAATATGGCAAATGCATTACCGTTAATGATGGCTTAACTTACATACTTGATAAGGAATCCAACAAAAAGAAGCTGAATACTCCAATAAAGGAGAACTTCTGTAAGAATCTTTTTTCAAACTCCGAAAAGTAACTAAAATGAAGGAAATGACTTTGAGAACGATGAAATTCAAATGGAAGTATGTTTTCCTTCAGGGAAAGAAATACCACCCCAATACGATTCAGAATCTATTGAGATCAATGACATGATTGATTTGTTGCTTAAGGTACTGAAATCTCTTGAAGATGTTGGACAAAAAGAATCATTCTTAAAATTTATGGGACTATTAGCATCCGGAACATTTCCGTTACATAACATACACATGTATGCTACCTTGTCATCTTATATATTGTTGGATGGTTTTCGTGCGATTCAACCACACATATGAGATATGGACACGAAACCGTTAAGTTTTGGCAAATTATTGGTTATTTCATGGAAATTTCCTCCGCTTTATGTCCGGGATCCGCAACTTTGGACAGGTTTGGGATGGAACATCTGAGAGAGGATTTTTTGATCCGTTGAAATCTAAGGTGAACTGTGCCGTACCAAATGGGCTCTACGTCTGAAAACCTTATTACAAACACCGCAGCAGTAGTTCTCTTGTGAATTTGAGTTCACCTCTTCTACAAGAGATACGTCCAAAAAGGACCCGTCAACTGGCTCCGCCTCCTCCAGTTCAATATCATCTATGGGTTCCTCTGACATTTCCGTTTGAAAAAGGGAAACAATAGGTTATAATATTGCACTATCACAAGCGGAGGTGTGGAGTAAATAGTGTACAACAAAATTTACTTTGATTTTTTTAATGATAGTACTGCTTTGTTATTTTTTTAAGTCTTACATTTGTAGGTTTTGGGCATAAAAGAATATACAATAAAAAACTGTTTTGAGTGTAGAGTAATTCCCTAGGAACGAGCGTATTGTACAGAAGTTGGGGGATTAAACCCCATATGTTTAACAGCTAATTATTCATCATTCTCATGTTCCCTTGAATTTTGTTTCATATATCATACATGTATAACCCATTCTAATACGACGTTTTAAAGGCTTTGAGAGAACATCCGTTTTACCACGGTTAGTCACTTTACACCTATATTTTAAAATATTTGAAATAAGGTGACTGACCCGTGGTAAAACGGCGATAAATTCAAGCCATCTCAAATAAATTAGGACATTTTCCCATATCCAAACATCCTTAAAACAGGCATCTTATTAAATAAATTCCATAAGGGAACGACTTAAATTTACCAGTCTCGCCTAACAACCGCCGGATTATAATCCTATGTCGATTATAATCCTATGTTGGCCATCCACGGCTTAAATCCCCGACCTGCCCTTGCATACGATTTGTTCTTAGTGTCCGACACCCGCGTTCTTAGTATCTTTCACTTAAGGTAACCCGCGGTCCTTTGTGTCCAATTTCATGCACCCGTTATTATAAAAAGATAGATGTTGCGCTAGAAACCGCTAGTCAAAAGCCTATTTTCTTAATGAATAGTCTAGTATACATTATGGGAGGTATATCGACCAAAACAATCATGGAACTCGCTCTCCGTGAGTAGATATAAGCGACTAAGGTTAAAGATTCACATATTTTTTCTGAAACTTCCGAAATTAAAACGTTCTTGTCGATTTATTATCCACTTATAATACTCAAAACTTGGCATAAACCTAGTACGTTAATAGCAAAGGCGATGTGTCAATCTATTTCTGTTGTTAATATCACTGACGGTCGCTGAGGATAAAAATAGCATACTCACCCGAAAATGTTGTTGTCATTTGTCTGACCCGGTTCTTAGTGTCCGACACCCGCGTTCTTAGTATCTTTCACTTAAGGTTACCCGCGGTCCTTTGTGTCCGATTTCATGCACCCGTTATTATAAAAAGATAGATGTTGTGCTAGAAACCGCTAGTCAAAAGCCTATTTTTTAATGAATAGTCTAGTATAGATTATGGGAGGTATATCGACCAAAACAATCATGGAACTCGCTCTCCGTGAGTAGATATAAGCGATTAAAGTTAAAGATTCACATATTTTTTCTGAAACTTCCTAAATTAAAACGTTCTTGTCATTTATTATCCACTTATAATACTCAAAACTTGGCATAAACCTAGTACGTTAATAGCAAAGGCGATGTGTCAATCTATTTCTGTTGTTAATATTGCTGACGGTCGCTGAGGATAAAAATAGCATACTCACCCGAAAACGTTGTTGTCATTTGTCTGACCCGGTTCTTAGTGTCCGACACCCGCGTTCTTAGTATTTTTCACTTAAGGTTACCCGCGGTCCTTTGTGTCCGATTTCATGCACCCGTTGTTATAAAAAGATAGATGTTGTGCTAGAAACCGCAAGTCAAAAGCCTATTTTTTAATGAATAGTCTAGTATGGATTATGGGAGGTATATCGACCAAAACAATCATGGAACTCGCTCTCCGTGAGTAGATATAAGCGACTAAAGTTAAAGATTCACATATTTTTTCTGAAACTTCCGAAATTAAAACGTTCTTGTCGATTTATTATCCACTTATAATACTCAAAACTTGGTTATAGACCTAGTACGTTAATAGCAAAGACGATGTGTCAATTTATTTCTGTTGTTAATATCGCTGACGGTCGCTGAGGATAAAAATAGCATACTCACCCGAAAACGTTGTTGTCACTTGTCTGACCCGGTTCTTAGTGTTCGACCCGGTTCCAAGTATCCGAATACACGGCGTGTATCTGGGTCACGGGCACCTGTTACTAACTGTGAATGCGAATATAAAATAAAATTGAATACATTCTTATTAATTTTTTCTTATGTTCTCCATGAGCAAAAATCAATATTTTCAATAATTTTGTAATTAGTAAATACGCATAGCATACGTACAATAAAAGTGTAGAATGAGGAAACTATATAGTACACGTGTACGTACGTTGTTAAACAAAGTTTGATATTTGTTCACATTCTTTGCATTTCCCTTTTTAAAAGATTTTCGTGTTGGTTTCCTAGTTTTGTTGTATCGTGATTTTCTACTTTCATGGTAAATAATCGTTTATTAATGGTTAGAATCAAATAATTTCGATCAATTTCACGTACATTAATTAATGTACTGTTCTGTTCCGGATTCCAACCACAGTAGCTTGTCTTTAAGACATATAACTTTATTAATAAAAAATATGCACCCCTATGTCATTTTTAAGATATATATATATATATATATATATATATATTATCAAAAAAACAACATCTAAGCGTGTTGGGACCTCATCTTCATCTCATTGAAAATTAACTTGTTCTCGTCGTGATACAGCTGAAAAATTGCCGTAAACAACAATTACTCACTGATCCCCAACATGATGTTAAAAACATATTCTGTCTCAAACATAAATATCTACATTTATTAATCTACTATATAAGTGGTTATTTTCGAAGTGGTGTTAATTTTGCGATTTTTAGTTAAACTGTTCGCGTGGGCTCTAATTTTGCGAAAATTGAAAAAAGCAAAATTAAAAATTTTACGATTTCAGCTTTATCTTAAGCCATTAAAATAAAGGCATCAAACATTCTGAAGATTTTGATAAAAAAAAATTCAAACGTGAATACCTGGGTCGTATTATAGATAATGTTGATTTTTTTTTTTCATGAACAGTCATGTGTACTTTTTATTTTTATCAACAGTCATGTGTGGATTTTATTTTTCATCAACAGTCGCTTGACTATTATTAATTGGTAATAATACTAATGTGATTTCTATGTGATAAAGTTTGTCAGTGACTTGCGGCAGGTCGGTGGTTTTTTCAGGGAACTCCGGTTTCCTCCACCAATAAAACGGGCCGAATAAAACTGACCGTCACGAAACAAGAAGTGTACTGTTTCATTTCAACGGTAATACAAGCTATTTAACAACCTCTACACTAAATACAAAATGTATTTGGGCGGTGTTGATTAAATTACTTCATATGATGATAGAAGAAAATCATATGAATGGTTAAAGCATGCACAAGGATTAAAATGCAACTTATCTCTTTGAAAGTTTACTTTTTAAGGAATCAATCTTATCGGGACAAATCCGCGAATCAGAAGCAATAATTAAACTGTTGAACTTTCTTGCATAAGGTTCTTGAAATCCGGACACGTATTATACGATTGATTGTTGTTTAACGCCAATTCACCAATTTTTCAGCTATATCATGGCGAGAACAAGTTAATTTTCAATGAGATGATGATGAGGTCCGTTTTGTACTAGACCAACACGCTGAGTTGGATTTGTATAGTGCTAGCTCACTGAAACAACAGTCCGCGGGTAGACATGTCGTCCCACTCGGACACATTATCCTGATTCCGAGCCGACCAGTCTTTGCTCTTTCTCCTTAATGCTGCGTGCTTACCAGAGAAGCAACAAATATCAATTTGTATAGTCTTTGGTATGACCCGACCGGGGCTCGAACCCACGATCTACCGCACTCGAGGCGAGCACTCTAACCATTACACCACCGATGCGGTTCGTATTATACGAAGCTGCATGGACGCGGCCGAGACATACATTCATGTCATTAAGGGGACGACCATTTAACTTTTAGGATTTTTTTTTCTGAAAAAAAAATATATTAATTATGTGGTGAAATTTTAAAGTGACACGAAAGATGCAAAAATATCATTAATCCGGCCCTACAGTTCTCAACGAGAAATTTATGATAAAAATTCGAAGGGAAATTACTGATTTTTTTTTATGTCCAAAAAATAAAAATCTGATTTTTGTTTCCTGTGAAAAAATATATCGCTGTGGGGGAAATGATAGTTTTCTGTGTAGTGTTTTGTAGATCAGTGATTGTCCTTTTTCCTTTGGTCATTGTATTGCCTGCCCTTACGCTTGGGGATCTTAAAACTCCTCTTGCATTGTTTTTGAAGTCTGAAAACTCGTGTGCAATTTTATGTCATTAGACAACAAATGATGTAGAAAAAAAAGTCGTGTGCAATTTTACGTCATTAGACACCAAATGAAGTAAAAAAAAAAACCCACGTACATGCAATTTTACATTGCCATTGCAGGCATTGGGCCCTATTATAGGCTGTGATTGTTACCGGTCACTGTGAAATAAACTAGACAAAAAGGTATTGGAAATATCAAATTAAAATCTATTATGTTCACTTCCGTCCTCTCTATAGACTGTGCCTACCGTCATATTACGCAACGTTTCAGATCAGATCAAGGACACCACGTAGGTAATGATATTGCCATTTGATTACATTGGTTACAAGCGTTTATCGGAAAACAAACGTTTTCCTAACCACCGTTGGTACAGCGACGCCACCTGGGGGGGGGGGGGGGGGGGGGTGGAATGGGTGAATGGTCTCCATTGGTAACAATACTGCTGATATATAAAGTTCAAAAAATTTAACAATATATAAACTAAACGATTTCAATGACATACCAATACTTATTTGGGGCAGAAATTAAAAAAAAATGCACAATATATTTTTTATTTACATATTTTTATTTCGTGGGGAAAAAGGGGGGGGGGCAGTGCATTAGATATATTTTCGATCTTTTACACACATCGGATTCCTAATAAACATTAATTTTGATACGATCACAAATAATTATGAAGTTATCTATGTGATCAAAACTGTGATAAAATATTATTAACAAAAATAGATACGAGTTTTCATCAACATTCTTTGATCAGCGTCTTCCGAATTTGGTTCAACGTTTATTTGCTGACGTCATATATGACGCGATTTGGCTAAGAATATTCATGAGCAAAAGTAACTATGATTTCTGGCTATGATTTTTTTATAAGAATTTTATTTCAAGTTTATTTTCGAGTAAATAATTAAAGAATTGGGAATTTTTCACTGAAATATATTTCTTTTGTGTTTCTAAATTATCAATTCTTTAATTATTTAATTTTTAAACTTCCGGTGAACAGATATTTGGCTATCAATATAGAAAGGAAAAATTGGACAGCCTACCGTTAAAAGAACTTCCTCCTTTAATAATTAGCAAAAAAACCAACAACATGAAATATACGAGTGCAACACAATTTGATATTTGCCAAATGACAAATCGAACAGACCTTTACAATAATTGGACTAGTATATATTCAATTCTTTATTAAAGATAACTAATAATACATTAGTGTTCTCCATTACAAATCACATGATAATATACAAAACAACATTTAAAAGTTACATGCAGTATATAATAATACAGTTGTACACATATTTTAAGAAGTATTTCTTATTTCTAATGCGTCCCTAATGAATTTAAATAAATAATTACATTCAATAATATTTTTTGGATTTAAAAGTTTAGACAGTAAAAAATAAGTATTATGTGAATCTTTTAGATCTAAACCATAAGACTGGAAAAAAAGTTTTCCTTATATCTTTATATTTATGGCATGATATCAAAAAATGTTCTTCTGTCTCTACCAGGGGCGGATCCAGAGGGGGGCGCACCCGGCGCGCGCCCCCCCTAAAATTGGAAAAAATATTATTTTTTTGCGTAAAATCGTGATTTTTCAAAACACGAAATACCCCAACAATTTTCGCGCCTTCCTCCGCTCGACGCAATTCTTTTAAGTGCGCCCCCCCTAACTTGAAATCTTGGATCCGCCCCTGTCTACTTCAGTACAGAATTTATAGAATCGTTCTTCTCTTGGAATTTTAGGTTTATTATATCTACCCCGCTCTATATTTAAAAAATGAGCACTGATACGTAGTTGTGTAATTTTACTTTTTATACTTTTGCTTAGATTGGTTTCAAGATAGAAGGGAACAAAATTTGGAACAAAAATATTGCTAAAAAGTATCAATTTACTGTCTACAGCCCCAGATTTAATTTTTTGTAGTTGTGAGTCAAATTGCTGATGATAATATTCTATCAAATTATTTCTAAAAACGCTATTATCTGCCAAATCTTTGATATCAAGTTTAAGTATTTTAAATATTTTATTTAGTGTAGAAAACCAGCATTTTGAGTTTTCTTGAGCTAAATCTTGACCTGTGGTAAATGCACTATATAATATTCTATCTCTATTTATTTTAACTAGTCTCATATAATAATAATACATTAAACATAATGAGAAAATCAACATTGGACTCCTGTTACATTCAAGTCTGCTCGCCATATTTGATGACTGTCTTTTCACCCCAAGTATACATTTCAACATCTTATGTTGTAATTTTTCAATTGGTAGATTGTCAAAATTATTTAAATTTATGTTATAATCTGACAACCATATTTCACTACCATATGTCAAAATAGGTTTAAGTAGACTATCAAAGAGTTTAAGACAGATTTTCAATGGTACCTCTTGGAAATTATTAAATTTACTTTTAACAGAGAAAAAAGGCTTTTAGTATATAGAACACACCTAGAATGAAGAAAATCAATAATTGTTATACAATGTAGTGGGATTATTAATTCGGTAAAGGTAGGATCTTTTAAAATTTAGTTTCAAAATATATAACAATATCATTATTTATTCAGTAAGAATTTTAACATAAAATGCTCACACGTGTGTATTGCAACATTTGTATGAATATTTGGAGGGTGAATCCTGTATTATCAAGTTAGTTGTAGAAATGTACGATGTATAAGCTTCACTTGGGTGCAAGCTAACTTCAAATTGATAGACAATTAATGAAAATATCAATCCTTGAACTTGAAAATTTACTGAATAGGCCTAGTAACGAGTTTTAGTTTTCAAGAGTTAATTTTATAATTTGATATAGTCATTTTCCCTATTTTTTTGCAATCAATTTCAACATCAATGTATCTCATGTATCATTCATATTAAGGCCAGTACATTACTCTTTCTCATCTCTGTAAACTTGGCGATTTTTAAAGGAAGGGTAGAACTTGATAATACAGGATTCACCCTCCTCATAAAATCAGACTTAACACTACCTACCACAACAGTTGTTTACTGCCGATTGCTCCGTGGATGACGGATCCCTCCGTGGACGACGGATCGGGATACCCCGTGTGCAAAAGTTGGTAGTAAAAATACGTCTGATCAAAACAAGTGCCTCAGTGTGACTCACACTGGATACTCACACACTATGTAAATCCTGTTGTCCTCTATGCAATGTGTCTACACTTTTTCACTGAACTAGCTATAAAAAAAAATTCAACACTTAGTAATCAGTAATCATATATACAACTTATTCCAATCTGTTTTTGTGTTTGGAAGGAAACTCAGTGTCGCATATTTCAAGGTGTCTCACTGTCTGTTGTAGCAGATATCCTACATTTTGTATTAAGATGCTCTTTATGCATATTTTGGTATCAGGTGGAAGGGGTCTAAATGTAATCCTTGAGATAGACACCGGCCACAATACGCCTACTCGGTCTTTTTCCGAAATCTACAAAAGAATTATTTAACGTGTCTGGGCCTGGGAAAATTAGGCCTGGGTGTAATATTACTCCCAGACTTGCCCCATAAGAAATTTTCTCAATAAAACCGTGCAGTAAATAATAAAACAATAAATTACCATTTATTAACAGGGGCGGATCCAGGATTTCAAGTTAGGGGGGGCGCAGTTAAAATAATTGCGCCGAGCGGAGGGAGGCGCGAAAATTTTTGGGGTATTTCGTGTGAAAAATCACGATTTTACGCCAAAAAATCATATTTTTCCAATTTTAGAGGGGGGCCCGCGAAATTTTTGGGGTATTTCATGTGAAAAATCACGATTTTACGCCAAGAAAAAGCATATATTTTCCAATTTTAGGGGGGGGGGGGGCGCGCGCCGGGTGCGCCACCCCCCCCCTGAATCCGCCCCTGATTAATATAATCAAATAGACAATTAAGAATGTGTAATTTATTCTTAAAATTCTTAAGTTGTATTTTAAGCAAGCCTGATCTTGATCTTAATTCGTTGTGGTGGATGGGACAGTCGTGATCGTGATCGTATGGTAGTTGGATTTACAACGGTCTGTGCAATCAGTGCCTATCACTACTAACGTTATGAGTTCGAACGCCGTACTATTTAGTGATAAAGTTTGTCAGTTACTTGCGGCATGTCGGTGTTTTTTCTGGTTTCCTCCACCAAATAAAAAACTAACAGCCACGATATTTAACTGAAATATTGTTGAATGTGGTGTTAAATACCATAACCCCTAAACCGTTACGGTGGTACATTAAATGATAAAATATTTTACTGCACGAGTGTCATCAAGTAGCGTATTCTATTCCTTAAACAAATTCTTGAAAAAGATAGATACCGGTTCTTTAATAGCGATCTCAACTTTACTGAAGGGGCAACGCATTTCAGTCTGTTATGGTGTTTAGGTGGAAACTGTCGTATATATTTCAATGTCTCTATTCTAGCAAATATCCTGTTGAGATGTTCCTTATGCATTTAACAAAAATATTTTGACTGGAAATATGGAAAATAAGTGACCCTGCAGTTTTCAACAAAAAGTTTTGGTAATGTGTGAAAAATAATTATCGTTTTTTTAATGTAAAAAAATATTTTATTATTACGTGTGAAAATCAAATTCTGACTCGGAGAGAAATTGCAGTGAGTGAGTGAGTGAGTGAGTGTTGTTTAACGCCAAATCATAAATTTTTCAGCCTATTCCCACTTTTTAAAAATTCATTAAAGAAATGTAAAAATTCAAGTGGGAATACCTGTAATTGCTGTATAAACATTGTGTAAGCATTGGTATTAGGGTGTTAACCTGTAATTGCTGTATAAACATTGTGTAAGCATTGGTATTAGGGTGTTTACTAGCTGCAGTAATGTAGCTCCTGTGACAAACTTGTGTCTCGGCAGAGCTACAACGCGGTCCCATTCGTCACAATGGAGCAAAAAAAAAAGTTGCAGTTGAAACATAAAAACTCACTATTTACGCTTCAAACATTTCATTATAACTATTACTGATGATCCCAGTCCTTGTTAAATCGGTTTGGCTGAGAAATATATGCTTTTCAAAGGTAGCAACAACCTTGTTCAAATTTATCGATCGTTTGCCATAACCGGAAACTACGGAAGGCGGAGCTTTTCTAAATATGGTATTTCTTACTACACGTAGTAAACGACTGATCTAAACATTCACGCCTCAAATCGCCAATATGGTATCGACATCCAAATAGTGAGGCCGGAAATGACGAAATTCAAAATGTTCAGAGAGAAAGTAAACATGGATTTTTATTTTGTGGGAATTACATTCTAAAATACTGGTAGATGATAAAAACTTGTTATAATAATGGACAAAAGGAAAGGTTATGTCTTATTATTGATAAATGCAGGCGTCAGAAACTCTGTAAGCGAGCGCAAAAAATCTCGGCGGCTGCTCCATTACGTGTAATGGCATCCCGTTATAACCCTTGCGAGTAAGCGAGCATTTAGGGTTTTATTATTAGAACTAGGTGTTAATCTGTAATTGCTGTATAAACATTGTGTATTGGTATTAGGGTGTTTAAACACCAACACATTAACTACAGGAAAACTTTGTTTGTGCCCATTGTATTGTTTTTCTTCGCTCGTTGATTTATGAATCTACCCCAATCTAATTAAAATTATATCTGCTATTGTTCCTTATTTTCTATCAGTAGTTATGTAGTCGCCGTGTGGTAGTCACAAATTTCCACTCAGAATGTCTAAGTCTTTCTCATATTCACACGGCGACTAGACTACAAAACAACTGATAGAAAATAGGGAGCAAGTGCGCAGGTCTAATTTTCATTAGATTGGAATCTACCCCAATGTTAATCAGCGGTCTAGATTGATTACGGTTGTATTGCAAGTGAAAGAGAATAGAGAACCAAAGTATAGTAATTTATCATTTTAATTCTAATACAAAATAACAGATACATACATTCATTCCTTTAATCAGAAATCGTTAATGAGGTCATAGAGTACGCTGACTCTGCTTCCGGTTCCACAAAAAAATGGTTCGAAAAACGTATTTTTAGGTTTTTACTGAGAAAAATGTAAAAGACATACGGATATTTTGTAACGCGTTACATGAGAAAACTGTGGGTTAACTAAGTTTTCTTCCAATAAATTCGTTTTCAAAAGCAAAAATAAACCTAATCTAATATAATAAAACAATTATTCGTATAATTCCCTATACAAGCATGTATCGGAAATCAAAATCCATCAATTTAAAAAAAATCTACATTCGTTTTACTTATTTCATGTTCTATTTAGTCAAAGTATCACCAATAGCGCGCGTAACGTCATCATGAATAAGTAATATCTATATCAATCCAACAATACATGCACAATCATATTTCAGAGATTTACAGAAGTTATTATTTAATTTTCAAATACACATCGAAACACTAAAGAACTACTTCTTAGTTGTCTCTACATCTATGAGCATCAACACAAAAAAAAATGAAGAAAAAAGACTGTCTTGGATTATATTTATTATATATATTAGGAAATCTTTGATACTCAAATGTCAGTCTTGTCCTCTTTTGGTTTTCCCTTACAGTACTGGATACTAAAATTCCACAAGTGTCCATACAAACAACATTATGTCGCGGGAGCTGCCAAATGTGCAACCAAGCCCCTTCTAAAATTTTAACTTCTATTTCTACAGCTGCTAAAACGAATCTCCAGAAATATCATGATACCTGCTCATCTAGAAGTGGCATTAATCAAATGTGAATATTAAAAAAGCTCAAAAGACTTGCTGAAGACTTTACGTTCTAAACCTGTGTATGTTTGTAATAGCATTAAGGGACCGACCATTTAACTTGCAGGGGGGGGTATGGTTTTTTGTTTCGTTCAGAAATTTTTTTTCGGACAAAACGAGTAAGAATATTTTTTTTTTTGTCGCGCAAAGCGCGAAATTTTTTTTCAGGATTTAACTTAGGTTATATGACAAAAACTCTGAATCAGATTATTTTTTTTTTCCTCCACCAAAATCAGAATATTTTTTTCAGCAACATTGGGAATCAGAATATTTTTTTAGAAAAAAACCATACCCCCCCCCCCCCCCCTTTCAAGTTAAATGGTCCGTCCCTAAAACATTTGATTTCTCTACCCTATATACCACCATTCCCAGTGGCGGATTCAAGGGGGGGCTTTGGGGGCTTCAGCCCCCCCCCCGTCGAATAATTCAAGCACTTATATTAACATACGCTTTTCAAGGTTAGTTAACGTCACGATATGACTTTTAATCGAATGGTTTCGATCTGTGTGATGAAAGTAAAAGAAAATACAAATTAATTTCTTTGTATTGAATTAATCTTCAAAGAGGTATGCTAAATCAAATTTTCAAGTTTATTTGAAGTTTTTATGAATGTATTGTCAAAATACCAATTAATCAGGTATTGTCTTAAACCGTTATATAAACTTGTCTAGTGTCACAATTTCATATAGGTATAACCACCAACACCTGTAAATTGAGGCTCTTTCAAGAAAATTCTTTCTTAAATATCATTTATTTTTACAAAAATTTAAAGGCTGTATTACAAAAAATTAAAAATACACGAGTTTCCGTTTTGAAAATATATGAATACAGCTAGCATATTTTAAACTCTAAATGAAAATATAAATGCATATAAAATAATTAAAATTAATTAGAAAAAAAATCGACTTAAATTAGATTTTTTCCCTGCTATTGCTCAAACCCTTGAGCACTTTACAAAACTGCCAAAACACACATACACCAGACCAGAAGAAGCTGATGTAACTTCTTTGTTGAATTCCATTTGCAACTTTGATTTTGTCGTAACCATTGTTATTGTTCAAATGTTCCTGGCTTTTAGGAAATGGCTCAGCAGATCACTAGATTTAGATCAAACTTATTTTATTGTTAGCTATATAACATTTGGATCGGACACAAGTTATTCCAACTTACAAAGGTCCTCTACAAGATCACTACAAGAGAGATCACTTGACATAGGCAGAGCCTTAAAAAGCGTAAATTTAATTCAGAGCTCACTAGACTGCAGAGCAAATGTTGAACAATTCAACCACCAGTGTTTTGAGAGGAGTGCTAAAATATGTGAACCGCTAGACATAGAGGTTAAAAAACCTAGAATTTGCGGGAGACAAATAATGAGAGATAATGTTGAAGCAGAGAGTCCGGAAGACTACTTTAGGAAGTCAATAACCGTACCTTTTCTCTACTGTACGCTAAATGAAATGAAAACAAGGTTTACCGACCTCCACGCCAGAACCGCTTTGGGACTACAGTTGGTTCCATCAATTATTGAAAATATTGCTCCATATCTGAGCCCCCCCGTCAACAGAGTCTCTGGATCCGCCCCTGATTCCACATACGCTGCTAAAATCTAGAAATAATGAATTGTTTCATCGTTGCTTCTGAAAGAAGATCGGAGAACAAAGATTTCATTATCTTGTTTTTGGCAGAGACAAGTCTTGCTTTGTCAAAAGCCATTCAAAATATAATAATAAATATAAACAGGTCAAGATAATTCAAATGTTAGATATTTTGATGACAAAATATTAGTCCCGTTTGGTGTACGGGTGTTTCAACAAATGATTGGTAGTCTGATAGCCCTGATGTCTAAAACTCAATTTGTCACATTAACTTCTTTTATTAATGATTTAAATCCCACGCGATAAATTCCCACGTGTATTATATTTTGGGTATTCATCTATTACAGGTTTTCACTAATATAGTTTAACAAATATAAATCGAAACATTTATTTTTAATATCTGTTTTTTTTATCATAATAAACTTTGAAACTATATTTTAATACCACAACTTTTACTTAGCTATATTTATCAAAAGATCTATTATCATTTTTGTTCTTCCTCACAAAAAAAAACTAATTTATTTTATTATTTCTTATTATTACAATAAACATAATTACGTTTTCGCCAAAAGGAATAAAAGTCATCACTGTATTATTTCATGTTGAGATGTCATTTTGTGCTGTCAATCAAATCCGCCATTTGTCAAAAAAATAACCACTATTTTCACATTTACTGGCTGAGGTCAAGCAAATCTCTAAGGTCAAATTCGGTCATTTATTATTTTATCGTCGGACCGTGTGTTTAATGTGTATCTCTATACTACTTCTCTTGTCCAATCGTTACCAAGGAGTGCCCCGCAGCAAATATCTTCAAATATCACCGTCAACATCTTTTTTTTTCTGCCATAATAATTTAGATTTTGACGCAAAAGCATGTACGAAATTTGGATTTTAATATTAAGTATTTTTCATGTGATTTATGGATATCCAGATGGGGCACCTGAACGTGCATGTTTTTATATGATTCCAAGACATACTCATCCACATACAGGCTTACCCGTGTTGAAGCAGAGGGCGGCAGCACCATATAGAATTACAGTAGATAATACAACGTTCAGATCAAATAGTGCAATAAGAGGTAACATTTTTTTCATTTTTTTAAATATTATTCTGAAACGATTCGAAAACATTTACCCTGTGGTTACGAATTATTTACGAATTGTTGAGTTTAAAACGTGTAAAAATATTGATAAATTATAGAAAAGGTATGTGCAATAATGAGTGTAATCTGAGCGTAACACCGTTTTAGTGGATCGTAAGACGGCTCTAATATAGTCCTTGATTTTACGGTAGCATTGAATTTCAGTATCTATAAAACAGAAAGAAAGAAAATATTCATTCAAAAAGGAAACGGGACTTATCTTTAGAATTAAATAAGATAATACTTCGATAAGATGAGTGTAGTCGAAAGGGTTGGTTTTTTTAAATGTTCTTTTATTAATTAACACAATTTATATTTACATATGTATATATTTCGCTTAATTTTCCAAGATGTAAGTTTTAAGACATCTTTTTAATTTGATAACTTAGTCAATGTGGGTATTTTTTTTAACATTATCAACTTTTAACATATTTTGTTGGAATTAAATTGTAATATTTCTTTGAACAATACGGAAGTTTGACATATACTTAGTGTAAGTTGTATGATATTATATTGTAATCTGTAACTGGTTGACTAGTTAATATGGATTTTCTAAAAAAAAAAAAAAAGTAGAAGAAGAAAAAAGAGCAATGAATACATAAATAGAACAAAAAGAAAGCCAAAAATAAATAAATTTAATAAATAGTAAATTAAGCAAATAAATTATAAAAAAAAAAAAAAAATCCAAAAAAAGGAAAAGAAATGATTTTCACACAGTCAGAAAAGTTTGAAGATGCAAAAAAAAAACCGCTACACAGATAACTAAAGATTAAGCAACACGAACCCCACTAAAAACTGGGGGATGAACTCGGGTGCCCCGGAAGGGTAAGCAGTGCCTCCTCCACAAGTGACACCCACCCTGTTACCTTTGTTACAAATCACGAATGAGGAAAGCAGCTCGCTATAAAAGGCCAAATCTATATCACGATTAATACAATTGTAAATTATATACATGTTTCTATTACAATATGTAATGAGTAACTATGCCTACGTTTTACAGCATTTTTATTTGAAACAAGATTACTCGAAGACGTTGATTAAGATTTTTACGAGACAACTAACATGTATTAATAAAACACAAATCATAGAGAACAATAAAACAATACACAGGACACAACAGGTAGGGAAAATACCGAAGACGAACACAGAACGCTAGAACATTTATTTACTGCGTTGGCAAAAAAGTTCTCTGCATCACTGCATATATCTAGTATGTGTAACAACATTCTTCATCATGTATAACGATTTGACATGCCACCAAGTTTGAAAAATGAGATGGGTTAAGGACTTTATATACATTTGTGTATAAGGACATTATCAGATTTAGTACATACAAGAAAAAGGTCACATTAACACGTATCGACAAATACCAAGCTCATTATATAAATAATAGATACTGATAGAAATCTAGGTCGTGGCCTGGGACAGACACTATAAAATGACACCGGGGATGGGCTGGGTTGGGTGTGACAATGACTGTAATTCATGGACGGTCTAAATTGATATATACCAAATAATTATTGGGAAAAAAACCTGCACAAATTTTCTTCAACTATAAAAGACCACACACGTTCGCAGTAAATGACCACTTAAAAACCCCCCAAAATAAAGACATCACACATCCACATAAAATAAAGGCATCACACATCCACATTAAATAAAGGCATCACACATCCACATAAAATAAAGGCATCACACATCCACATAAAATAAAGGCATCACACATCACATCCACATAAAATAAAGGCATCACACATCCACATAAAATAAAGGCATCACACATCCACATAAAATAAAGGCATCACACATCACATCCACATAAAATAAAGGCATCACACATCCACATAAAATAAAGGCATCACACATCCACATAAAATAAAGGCATCACACATCCACATTAAATAAAGGCATCACACATCCACATAAAATAAAGGCATCACACATCACATCCACATAAAATAAAGGCATCACACATCCACATAAAATAAAGGCATCACACATCCACATAAAATAAAGGCATCACACATCCACATTAAATAAAGGCATCACACATCCACATAAAATAAAGGCATCACACATCCACATAAAATAAAGGCATCACACATCCACATTAAATAAAGGCATCACACATAAAATAAAGGCATCACACATCCACATAAAATAAAGGCATCACACATCCACATAAAATAAAGGCATCAAACATCCACATAAAATAAAGGCATCAAATATCCACATAAAATAAAGGCATCACACATCCACATGAAATAAAGGCATCAAATATCCACATAAAATAAAGGCATTAAACATCCACATAAAATAAAGGCATCAAACATCCACATAAAATAAAGGCATTAAACATCCACATAAAATGAAGGCATCAAATATCCACATACAATAAATGCATCAAACATCCACATAAAATAAAGGCATCAAATATCCACATAAAATATAGGCATCACATATCCACATAAAATAAAGGCATCAAACATCCGCATAAGATGAAGGCATCACACATCCACATTAAATAAAGGCATCAAACAGCCGCATAAAATAAAGGCATTAAATATCCATATAAAATAAAAGCATCAAACATCCACATAAAATAAAGGCATCAAACATCCACATAAAATAAAGGCATCAAACATCCACATTAAATAAATGCATCAAACATCCACATAAAATAAAGGCATTAAACATCCACATAAAATAAAGGCATCACACATCCACATAAAATAAAGGCATCACACATCCACATAAAATAAAGGCATTAAACATCCACATAAAATAAAGGCATCACACATCCATATAAAATAAAAGCATCAACATCCACATAAAATAAAGGCATCACTCATCCACATAAAATAAAGGCATCACACATCCACATAAAATAAAGGCATCAAACATCCACATAATATAAAGACATCAAATATCCACATAAATTAAAGGCATCACATATCCACATAAAATAATTAAAGGCATCACATATCCACATAAAATAAAGACATCACACATCCATATAAAATAAAGGCATCACACATCCACATAGAATAAATGCATCAAACATCAACATAAAATAAAGGCCTCAAATATCCACATAAAATAAAAGCATCAAACATCCACATAAAATAAAGGCATCAAACATCCACATAAAACGAAGGCATCAAATATCAACATAAAATAAATGCATCAAACATCCACATAAAATAAAGGCATCAAGCATCCACATGAAATAAATGCATCAAATATCCATATAAAATAAGGGCATCAAACATGCACATAAAATGAAGGCATCAAACATCCACATTAAATAAAGGCATCACACATCCACATAAAATAAATGCATCAAACATCCACATAAAATAAAGGCATCAAATATCCACATGAAATAAAAGCATCAAACATCCACATAAAATAAAGGCATCAAACATCCACATATAATGAAGGCATCAAATATCCACATAAAATAAATGCATCAAACATCCACATAAAATAAAGGCATCACACATCCACATGAAATAAAGACATCAAATATCCACATAAAATAAGGGCATCAAACATCCACATAAAATGAAGGCATCAAATATCCACATAAAATAAATGCATCAAACATCCACATAGAATAAAGGCATCAAATATCCACATAGAATAGAGGCATCACAGATCCACATACAATAAAAGCATCAAACATCCACATATAATGAAGGCATCACACATCCACATTAAATAAATGCATCAAACATCCACATTAGATAATGACATGCCATATCCACATAAAATAAAAGAACCATCCATCTACATAATATAATGGCATCAAACATCTACATTAAATAAAGGCATCAATCATCCACATAAAAGAAAGGCACCAAACATCCACATCGGTGAAATACTGTCATCAAGCTTCAACATAAAATAAAGACATTAAATATACACATCAAATAAGGCATAAAATAAAAGCACAATGCATGCACATCAGTAAAATAATGGCATCAAACGTCAACATAAAATAAATGGAAAACATCCACATAAAATAGAGTCATTAAACATCCACAAAACTAAAGACATCATACGTCCACATAAAATAAAGTAAAGAAATATCCACATAAAATAAGGGCATCAAACATCCACATAACACAAAGGCACCAATCCTCCATATACAAACAGAAGATGCTTCATACGCTCAAATTGCTATTGTTATATTAAGCTTGAGATAAAAGACAAAACAGATAAAATGCATCAAAGCATCTTTTTATTCAAATAGTTGTGATGTATATGTCGCATTTAATTTATTTGGAAGATCAACATCTGGGCAAAAAGCGAAACTTATTGTTGCATGTCTTATTTTTAAACACTACCTTTTTGTAATAATATATATCTTGATTAATCTGCGACAACAAGTTTATAATTCTAAACGAAGGACTTGGTCTTCAGTAAAAACAAACTACAATTCAAAATTGTTATGAAAAATAAAATGACATACATGTATATCAATGTCATGTACACACATGACACATACTACGCAATCATTTGATGTTTTCTCCCTTTTTGTACCTTTTCTAAGCTTTTTGTCCTGAGGTTTTCTATTTGTTGATTAATTATTGATATTTCCTTCCTTGAGTATTAAACTATATAAGGAGAATTTATTCTTCAGGTATGCGTGTTTCCCATGTTGTTTTCCTTGTTCTGTCACAAAGTTAGGTTTTATGCTTGATTTCTTGTTTTTTATACAAGGATATATCACTTTTCTATGTACAAAGGAATAAGACAAAGTTATCCGTTATCTCATTAATTGTTTATTTATACCAGTAATATTATACAATTATAGCTTTTGTATGAGGTCGATATAAACCACGTATCGACCTCATACAAAAGCTACAATTGTTATATTATTAATCCACATTATTGACAAATATAAGGAAAATTTAGCAGAAATTAAAAGTATTTGTCCAATGCTGTAACTTTTGATTTCTATATATATATATATCACTGCATTTTTTTAAATGGATTTTGGGAAAATTTATGTTTATTTTTAGTAAGGTGCTGTATGACTGTGCAATCTGCTATTTTCTATATCACTACAATTTTGTGAAAATTTATGTTTATTTTTAGTAACGTGCTGTATGACCGTGCAATCTGCTATTTTCTATATAACAAAAATCGTTGACAGTGCAACCTTTGTTTATACAGTATATCATGTAATTTGGTATCTACCAATCAAATTTTAAGAATGATATTATTGTATATACATGTAGGTTTTGAATTATTGTGTGACATTGCGACTGATTAAGAACGATATTAAATGTTCACGAGGTTGTAAAATATTCTTCCCAACATACAGATTCGGTAAACCAAGTCACATCAAAACGACAAAGGAGTTTATATGTAGTGTGTGTAGACAGAAGTAAAGAATAACGCTCAATTGTAGGCTAGGGGACCATTTGTAAAAAGTTTGATAGTTTTCGTGTTCATTTACATGGATATCATTTCTTTCTAATAATTGAAAACATATTTTAAGAAAATTCCCATCTATTCTGTAGTCAGTGTTGTAATTTATTTTTCTAAATGCTGAAAAAAAGTTCCGCCAAGACATTTCTTTACACTTTTTAACGTTCATTTTTGTTGCGCGAAAGATTAATAAAGTACATGTACATAATTATGATAATTACATAATAAAGACGTTTGCTTTATTAACCAGGGCAACGTTTAATGGCGACCCTTATGTCATAACTTCATGTTTCTGTCAAAGGTTTCCACCAATTATGTAAATCAAGAACATTATAGTAAAGACGTGCAGGCTATAAATATTATCCCTTATAAAAACAGAACAATAAGTTGTCAATAACCATATACATGTTACATGTATGATAGATGATGGTCTTGATAGATAATCTATTAACCGGTGGCAGGGTTTAACCGGTTAATCTTGCCCAAATATTTGGACTTTTAATCAAGATTATTAGTGAACTAACCATATACTATAAAAATGTGGCAAAGTATTTTTAAGATACACACACAGTGTATATTGAAAGAGTGGCCTAAAACATATCCTCCTCGAGATTTTTTTGCATCCATATATTCATAGAAATAATTCCGTCAGTTCACTCTGTTGCAATTGCAGAGGTGCCTAACATGTAAGGGGCCGTCATGGTCGTGATCGTATGGTAATTGGATTTACAACTACCTATGCAATCAGTGTCTATCACCACTAACGGTGTGAGTTCGAATCCCGATCGGGCGAGGTGTACTCGGTACAACATTATGTGATAAAGTTTGTCAGTGACTTGTGACAGGTCGGTGTTTTTCTCTGGGTACTCCGGTTTCCTCCACTAATAAATCTGACCGCCACGATATAACTGAAATATTGTTAAAGTGGCGTTAAATTCATAACTCCAACCCATAACATGTAACATGTTTAAAGACATATTTGCATCAAGTCATATTACAGAACATATAAAGGATGTGTCTTAAGAGGTCCAAAGACATTATAAGACACGTGTCTGCATGGCACATTATATAAGGGAACGACCATTTAACTTGAAGGTTATGGTTTTTTTCTAAAAAAATATTCTGATTCCCAATGTTGCTGAAAAAAAAATTCTGATTTTGGTGGAGGAAAAAAAAATAATCTGATTCAGAGTTTTTGTCATATAACCTTATGTTAAATTCTGACAAAAAAAATAAATATTCTAACTCTTGTGTTGTCCGAAAAAAAAATTCTGAACGAAACAAAAAATCATACCCCCCCTTCAAGTTAAATGGTGGGTCCCTAATACCTTTAAAACACAGAAAACTAAAAATATGAGCAACACATACCCTACCAAAAACCGCGGGTAATCTCGTGTGTTCGCGTAGGGTAAGCAGTCCCTGTATATAAAAGACAACTGCTCGTAAAGGGCATATTTATTTACAAGTTCCCTTCAGTGTTCTTTATATGCAGGTTTTACTGTACGTTTACAACTCCGATAACTCCCCTGATATAACATAAATCGTTTCCTTTATATTTAGCAAACACGTACTTTGTAGGGAAAATAATTATAACGACTAAATATAGGAATTATTTACAAACTAGAAAAGAAGTATGCCCCCGCACTTGATAATTATGGACAAAGTTGTTTTGTTAGGAGTCATTTAAAAAAAATGAAATGTGTCTGTAAGACACAAATGATGCCCCCGCCTGACCCGATAAGAAATTATAAACAAGTCAAAAGTTCTTTAACACTATGTATGATGTTCTATCATACTCAACTTGTATACAGATAGTACCTTTAATTTTTCATTCCTGATATGTAAATATAAAGGTATTACCTGTGGTGAAATGGGTATAATTCTTTCTAGAATCAGCTTAGTCGCGGGGGCATAAAAAAATGACTAAGTCCAAGTACCTGTCATTATCAAATATTTGATGAAAATCAAAATCCTGTGGACATGCACATCTCCATTATGTGTATAAACATCATACAAAATAATATGAGACAGGCACAACCTGTTTGAAGGACGAAGTCCTATAATTTTAAGAGGGAGGCATGAGATGGAAATGTATTTTTTTTTCAAATACTTTTTAAATTTTTTTTTTTTAATTATTTGGCTGGAGTTTTCCCCATTTGACTTATGGCAGTTCCTTTCATTTTACCTACGTCGCTCTTCCGCCGAGAATCTCGTAGAAAAAGATTTTTTAATTAGAATTTTATTTCAAATTTATTTCGATTTTGCATAGAGTAAATAATTAAAGAAATGGGAATTTTTCATTGAAATATATATCTTTTGCGTTTCTAAATATCAATTGATCTATTTTTAAAACTTCCGGTGAAAAGATATTTGGCTATGAATAGATACATAGGAGAAAAATTCGTACAGCCTACAGTTAAAAGGTCCTTTATTAAAGCTGTTGCTCCAAAACTGTAGGTGGACAAACCATATATCTATATCCGGACGGACGAACAAAATGACTAAGTCCAACTACCTGTCATTTTGAGAATATTTGATGAAAATCAAAATCCTGTGGATATACACACCTTCATTATGTGTATAAACATCCTGCAAAATATTAAAACTGTAGCTCTATAACTGTAGGAGATAGCCGGACAAACCATGTATATATATCCGGACGGACGAACGGACGGACAGGGGTAAATTAATATGCCCCCCGACTCTTTGTCGCGGGGGCATAAAAAATGGATGTACATACTAGTAATCAGTTGTTTTGCCAGACAAAGTAAAGAGAGCTGACGTTTATAGGCAACATATCCTCTATGTATGATTTATTACAATAATTGTCAAAATTGTTTACTATTTCTCTCTTTTTTTCATATTCATATTGAATCTATTTATAATACATTATATACGTTATAAGAATAGAGTGAGTGAGTGATTGTTGTTTAACGCCACATGAACGATTTTCAGCCATATCACGACGAGAACAAGTTACATTTTGACGAGATGATAAAAATTCGCTTTGTCTTAGACCGAACAATCTTAGTTGGATTTTTATAGTGTTAGCTCACTGAAACAACAATCTTCGGGTAGACATGTCGCTCCACTCGGACACATTATCCTGATTCCGAGCCAACCAGTCCATGCTCCTTCTTCTTAATGATACGTGCTTAACGGAAAAGCAACAAATACCAATTCTATAGTATTTGGTTTGACCCGGCCGGGGGGGGGGGGCATGTTTCCTTTTGCCCTGGGGCCCAAATATTCTCTTGGCGGCCCTGGTTGTGTGCGTAAATTCTTATTTATTTGACAATAAAGAAAGAAATGATACTCGTCATCAATATTATTTTTACATCTACATCTAAGACATTCCTTTAATGATATATACATAGATATTATATTTATATCTTGACACTTGTAAATAAGTATCGGTTTTGAATCTGACATACAATATAACTTCGGTGTTATTATGGACAAGGGGATTGACCTTTTAGTACTTAATAAGTCAAAACTTGACTTGACTGACAACTGTCATAAAATCAAAGTAACACATGATGATGAAGGCCACACAGAAACAGACTATCTTCATTGGATTAAACAACAGCACGTGACCAATTACGTATATCGAGTAACTGGTTTATCACTCCAGACTGTTTCCCAAATATTTATAGTCCTGTAAGATTGTAAAAGTAGATCAACCATGTATAATTTAGAGGATGTTTTTCGTATTTAGTTTGTTATTAGTGTACATTGAAATGTTATTCTCTTTTATACGCTTTTCCTCACTTTTAATTAAAACATATTTTATTTGCTAAACTTATAATAATGGTTTTCTTCCTCATACATAATAACAATTATAATATATTCAATTTACAACTATACCCTACTAGGGAGCAACAACTTATCTTCTATTTATATGGAGGAGGGGGGGGGGTGTACTTACAACTATACCCTACTAGGGAGCAACAACTTATCTTCTATTTATTTGGAGAAGGGGGGGGGGGGGGTGTACTTACAACTATACCCTACTAGGGAGCAACAACTTATCTTCTATTTATTTGGAGAAGGGGGGGATGTACTTACAACTATACCCTACTAGGGAGCAACAACTTATCTTCTATTTATTTGGAGAAGGGGGGGGGGTGTACTTACAACTATACCCTACTAAGGAGCAACAACTTATCTTCTATTTATTTGGAGAAGGGGGGAGTACTTAGAAAAAAATAAGTTGACCAAGAATTATTAATTCTTATATGGCTCTTTTTAGTTATTCGTTCTAGATACTGTTTATTTGATAGTTGTGTGTTGTGGCTCTCTTTAGTTATTCGTTCTAGATACTGTTTATTTGATAGTTGTGAGTTATGGCTCTTTTTAGTTATTCGTTCTAGATACTGTTTATTTGATAGTTGTGTGTTGTGGCTCTTTTTAGTTATTCGTTCTAGATACTGTTTATTTGATAGTTGTGTGTTGTGGCTCTCTTTAGTTATTCGTTCTAGATACTGTTTATTTGATAGTTGTGTGTTATGGCTCTCTTTAGTTATTCGTTCTAGATACTGTTTATTTGATAGTTGTGTGTTATGGCTCTTTTTAGTTATTCGCTCTAGATACTGTTTATTTGATAGTTGTGTGTTGTGGCTCTTTTTAGTTATTCGTTCTAGATACTGTTTATTTGATAGTTGTGTGTTGTGGCTCTCTTTAGTTATTCGTTCTAGATACTGTTTATTTGATAGTTGTGTGTTGTGGCTCTCTTTAGTTATTCGTTCTAGATACTGTTTATTTGATAGTTGTGTGTTGTGGCTCTTTTTAGTTATTCGTTCTAGATACTGTTTATTTGATAGTTGTGTGTTATGGCTCTTTTTAGTTATTCGTTCTAGATACTGTTTATTTGATAGTTGTGTGTTATGGCTCTTTTTAGTTATTCGTTCTAGATACTGTTTATTTGATAGTTGTGTGTTGTGGCTCTTTTTAGTTATTCGTTCTAGATACTGTTTATTTGATAGTTGTGTGTTATGGCTCTTTTTAGTTATTCGTTCTAGATACTGTTTATTTGATAGTTGTGTGTTGTGGCTCTTTTTAGTTATTCGTTCTAGATACTGTTTATTTGATAGTTGTGTGTTGTGGCTCTCTTTAGTTATTCGTTCTAGATACTGTTTATTTGATAGTTGTGTGTTATGGCTCTCTTTAGTTATTCGTTCTAGATACTGTTTAATTGATAGTTGTGTGTTGTGGCTCTCTTTAGTTATTCGTTCTAGATACTGTTTATTTGATAGTTGTGTGTTATGGCTCTTTTTAGTTATTCGTTCTAGATATTGTTTATTTGATAGTTGTGTGGTATGGCTCTTTTTAGTTATTCATTCTAGATACTGTTTATTTGATAGTTGTGTGTTGTGGCTCTTTTTAGTTATTCGTTCTAGATACTGTTTATTTGATAGTTGTGTGTTGTGGCTCTCTTTAGTTATTCGTTCTAGATACTGTTTATTTGATAGTTGTGTGTTGTGGCTCTTTTTAGTTATTCGTTCTAGATACTGTTTATTTGATAGTTGTGTGTTATGGCTCTTTTTAGTTATTCGTTCTAGATACTGTTTATTTGATAGTTGTGTGTTGTGGCTCTCTTTAGTTATTCGTTCTAGATACTGTTTATTTGATAGTTGTGTGTTGTGGCTCTCTTTAGTTATTCGTTCTAGATACTGTTTATTTGATAGTTGTGTGTTGTGGCTCTTTTTAGTTATTCGTTCTAGATACTGTTTATTTGATAGTTGTGTGTTGTGGCTCTTTTTAGTTATTCGTTCTAGATACTGTTTATTTGATAGTTGTGTGTTATGGCTCTCTTTAGTTATTCGTTCTAGATACTGTTTATTTGATAGTTGTGTGGTATGGCTCTTTTTAGTTATTCGTTCTAGATACTGTTTATTTGATAGTTGTGTGTTATGGCTCTCTTTAGTTATTCGTTCTAGATACTGTTTATTTGATAGTTGTGCGTTGTGGCTCTTTTTAGTTATTCGTTCTAGATACTGTTTATTTGATAGTTGTGTGTTGTGGCTCTCTTTAGTTATTCGTTCTAGATACTGTTTATTTGATAGTTGTGTGGTATGGCTCTTTTTAGTTATTCGTTCTAGATACTGTTTATTTGATAGTTGTGTGTTATGGCTCGTTTTAGTTATTCGTTCTAGATACTGTTTATTTGATAGTTGTGTGTTGTGGCTCTTTTTAGTTATTCGTTCTAGATACTGTTTATTTGATAGTTGTGTGTTGTGGCTCTTTTTAGTTATTCGTTCTAGATACTGTTTATTTGATAGTTGTGTGTTGTGGCTCTTTTTAGTTATTCGTTCTAGATACTGTTTATTTGATAGTTGTGTATTGTGGCTCTTTTTAGTTATTCGTTCTAGATACTGTTTATTTGATAGTTGTGTGTTATGGCTCTTTTTAGTTATTCGTTCTAGATACTGTTTATTTGATAGTTGTGTGTTGTGGCTCTCTTTAGTTATTCGTTCTAGATACTGTTTATTTGATAGTTGTGCGTTGTGGCTCTTTTTAGTTATTCGTTCTAGATACTGTTTATTTGATAGTTGTGTGTTATGGCTCTTTTTAGTTATTCGTTCTAGATACTGTTTATTTGATAGTTGTGTGTTGTGGCTCTTTTTAGTTATTCGTTCTAGATACTGTTTATTTGATAGTTGTGTGTTGTGGCTCTTTTTAGTTATTCGTTCTAGATACTGTTTATTTGATAGTTGTGTGTTGTGGCTCTTTTTAGTTATTCGTTCTAGATACTGTTTATTTGATAGTTGTGTGTTATGGCTCTTTTTAGTTATTCGTTCTAGATACTGTTTATTTGATAGTTGTGTGTTATGGCTCTTTTTAGTTATTCGTTCTAGATACTGTTTATTTGATAGTTGTGTGTTGTGGCTCTCTTTAGTTATTCGTTCTAGATACTGTTTATTTGATAGTTGTGTGTTGTGGCTCTTTTTAGTTATTCGTTCTAGATACTGTTTATTTGATAGTTGTGTGTTATGGCTCTTTTTAGTTATTCGTTCTAGATACTGTTTATTTGATAGTTGTGTGTTGTGGCTCTTTTTAGTTATTCGTTCTAGATACTGTTTATTTGATAGTTGTGTGTTGTGGCTCTTTTTAGTTATTCGTTCTAGATACTGTTTATTTGATAGTTGTGTGTTGTGGCTCTTTTTAGTTATTCGTTCTAGATACTGTTTATTTGATAGTTGTGTATTGTGGCTCTTTTTAGTTATTCGTTCTAGATACTGTTTATTTGATAGTTGTGTGTTATGGCTCTTTTTAGTTATTCGTTCTAGATACTGTTTATTTGATAGTTGTGTGTTGTGGCTCTCTTTAGTTATTCGTTCTAGATACTGTTTATTTGATAGTTGTGTGTTGTGGCTCTTTTTAGTTATTCGTTCTAGATACTGTTTATTTGATAGTTGTGTGTTATGGCTCTTTTTAGTTATTCGTTCTAGATACTGTTTATTTGATAGTTGTGTGTTATGGCTCTCTTTAGTTATTCGTTCTAGATACTGTTTATTTGATAGTTGTGTGTTGTGGCTCTTTTTAGTTATTCGTTCTAGATACTGTTTATTTGATAGTTGTGTGTTATGGCTCTTTTTAGTTATTCGTTCTAGATACTGTTTATTTGATAGTTGTGTGTTATGGCTCTCTTTAGTTATTCGTTCTAGATACTGTTTATTTGATAGTTGTGTGTTATGGCTCTCTTTAGTTATTCGTTCTAGATACTGTTTATTTGATAGTTGTGTGTTGTGTCTCTTTCTGTTATCATACCATATTTCTTATGTGTACTAATGAAATAAAGTGAGAAAAGGTTTACTATATTTTCAAAACGGTGATAAGGATTAATAAAAATTATTATTATTATTATTATTATTATTATTATCATTATTATTATCATTATTGTAAGCAGATATGAAACGACAGACAAGAAAACGACCCGCAATATGAGAAAAAAATGGGGGGGGGGAAGTACAATAACAAGACGAGCATTGAATTCAGTGTTAAAACAATAAATCAAACACACCCTGTCCTTTAAATAACTTATGGTTTCCATGAATAACATTATCATCTTGATTCACAAATCACCGTCTTAATGTCCATTCTAAAGAGGAAATGTGTCCAGGTCACTTGTCAAGCCATCACATGTTTTGTTTATTATTATCTTGGCTTCAGTATGCTACTTTATCATTGATTCTGTTGTTTAACATCTTTCAAGTTACATGTAGTTAATAATTGTTGGACATGACACTGACAACAACAGAGGTGCACCGGTTAGTACAAGTAACAGAGGACGGAATGTCATCATTAACCTAAGTGACCTACTATCTACTCTCGCTTACATGATAAAAAAAATGAGATTATGTGTGGTCGCCTTCGGCCACAGGGCGTTGTCACTATCCACGTAAATATACTATCAATGCATAAACAGTCACTGTTAATGCATTGATATTATATTTACGTGGATAGTGACAAGGCTCTGTGCTTCGGCCAAGGTATATAATACTTTTGACTCTGTCATTGGACTTGCATAACACTGCCATTGGACTTTCATACTTATGCTGTCATAACGTACTATACTTTCTAAACAACCCTTCAGTAATTTTCCTTGCACAGTTGCACTCCATTTCAGAATATTACAGAATTTTAAACACCTGTCATCATTCTCTCCTTTATTTAGATTGATTAAACACTCTTCCAACTTCCTCTAGTCATGAGGGTGGGGGATTGGGAGGAGCCTAGCGAAATAGCCTAGTCCTATCTCCATCTAAATCCGACACAGACTTTTCCCCACAAGAACCTAAAACAATTGTCAGCTCAAAAATCTAATGTTGACACTGTTTAGTTTAATTATCAGACGTATATATATATATACATGTATGTTCTCTGAACTATAAAAGAAGCAACATGTCTAGAAATTATGGGGAAAGGTTGACTGATTTAAAGAAAAGATGTTTTTCAAAATTACACTGACATAAAAATAATAAATTGTGTATATAAATGAAAGAATAAATCAAATTGTCTTTCAGTTATTTCCTTATATACATATACTCATTTATCTCCCTTCATACTAGTATTAACAAGTAGTAACACAAATACATCAACGGGCATTTGCCCCCTATTTGATATTTCCATTTCACTCCTTATCAAAAGCGGGCTTTTGCCGTTTTTAGCGCCACCCCTTTTTGTCTTCGGAAATATTTTAGTTGAAAGAGAGTGCATAGGACATATAAATTGTATTATGCAATGTTAAAAATTATTAAAATGATAATGTTATGTAATAATGTATTATGTAACACCGTGCACTCCTTGTTTTCATGTAAATGTAAATATTTGTTGTTTTCGTCATTTGAATAAATGACAATAACTGGAGATATGTTTTAGATTTTTATTCTCCCTTGCCAAAAACATAGCAGAGTTGTTGCTGTTATAGTACAAGGTGGTAGTGTTGCATCTCTCATTTCTAGGACCCCTATATGTAATGGGTACATATCAGGAATACGAGGACCAACATAAACGTTCATTGTATTATATCGGTTAATGCAACACGTATTTCACAAAACCGCATCGATGGTGTAATGGTTAGCTTGCTCGGTAGTTCGAATCACGATCGGGTCAAATCAAAGTCTATAAAATTGGTATATGTTGTTTCTCCGCTAAGCACACAGCATTAAAGAGAAAGAACAAAGACTGGATGGCTTGGAATCAGGATGATGTGTCCGAGTTGGACGACATGTCTATCCGTGGACTGTTGTTTCAGTGAGCTAACACTATAAAAATCCAACTAAGCGTGTTGGTCTAGTGCGAAGCTGACGTCATCATCTTATTGAAAATTAAATTGTTCTCGTCTCACAATGCTATAGCTGATAAATAGTTGAGTTGGCGTTAAACAACAACCACTCACTCGCGTATTTCACAATACAACTATTCTGAATTACGTATATAGCAAATCTTTTATTTTTTGGGTCAGCCAGCCGTGGGTTATCGACGATGTGGAAATACATCTTTTGGTTGCGACTTTGGTATTAAGGACATGAATGGGATGGGAAAAGAAAATGGAAACAAATCTGCTTAACTGTATAAAACAACATTTGACTTATTATTAGGGATCATGATAAATGTACGATAGTTGGATTCACATCTAATTATACCATCAGTGCCTATTAACACTAAAGTTGTGAGTTTGAATCCCGACCGTGGTGAGGTGTACTCGATACAGCTTTAGTTGGTAAAGGTTTTTAGTGACTTGCAGAATGTTAATGGTGTTCTGACTTCCAAAACATCTGGTTGTGGTCATAATTTTTATCTGTCTCCACTTATATTTTGGCGGTCAGTTTTTGACCTGTCTCTACTTATGTTGTTCCGGTCAGTTTATTGAACCTTTGTGTCAATCTCTATCAGAGTTATCGTTCCTTACTCTCACCGAGAGAAAGGAACGATACCTCTGGTCTAGATTGTCTTTGTGTGTCTGTATTCTCTAAAAGTTATTTATTTTATGATTTCAGTAACGCTAAGCGGTGCTCCATTTAAAGGATTTTTTATCATAGCTGCGGAGGAGGGATCAAAAGATTGGCCTAGTGGTGTATTTTATTCGGAAGATCCTCATCAAGCCCGAACAGTATGGTGCTCAACTAAGAATGATGCTGCCACACACTCTAATGACAGATGGAAGGATTCTGTCTCTTTATTATGGTATGGACCGTCTTTTACACCAGCCGATATGATCAGATTTGTGTAAGTATACAACGTATATCGGTAATCAGATAGAGATAATCCAATAGACAAACTTCGGACGAATCCGTCTTTTGATGGAGAAATGGAATCCACCTAGTTGTGACGGTTGATACATGATCGGCAAACCTCAGGGGAATATGTTGCTCTCCGTCCTTGGGTGGAGAAACGGAATCCACCGAGTTGTGACGGATGATACATGATCCTCATTTAATGTAATTTAATACATCTGAATCACATGACAAAATATAACCAGTTGACATTACAATACAAGGAAACAGCAACTAACATTTGTTTAAATAGTGACCAAAGATTTGTCGATGGCCATGCTAGTGCGGGATGTTGATTCCTGTTTACTATTTTCCGTGGTGGAAAGCTATATAAGCGAAGCTTCTCATACATATGGTTATATTTTGTAGTGAGGACAGACGATTTTCGATTGATGTTTGCATGGTAAAGGTTGACTTGATATTTTCACAACTGTCTTCTTTGGTGTTGTTAAAATATCGTGGTAAAAAAACAACCTAAAATCACAGACAAAGAAATGTAAAGATACCAAAGGGATAATAAAAAGCTGTCATTCGAAGAACAGATAATACAATGGCCAAAATAAAAAGGACAAAAAGCCACACAATCGTCGACAAAATACTACACTCAAAAATAAAGGTTGGGAAACAAGAACCACACTAAAAACAGGGGATGAATTTGGGTGCTCCGGAATGGTATGTAGTTCCTGTTCAACTAGTGCCACCATTTGTGTTGTTCTTGTGATAAGTCGTGAAATGAGGACACTACGGGATTGTGATTACGGTGCCGTTTTAGAGGCATAGATAAACCATAACGGCTAACCAAATCATGGTGGCGACCGTAAACCCGTGATAACTTCAAGATAACCACTAGGAACTATTGGTTCGGTAGCTTCGTTGTTAACAGCAATCCTGTATCAAGGAAATAGCCATTAACTGTATTTACGTTTTGTTTTCAGAGCAACAGTCGTCACTAACAGAACAACGTATTGGGTTGATATTATGGGTCCAATAATGACGCAGGCGCAAGCTCAAGGTAATTTGGTATTAAGAAAAGATTAAAAATAGTATCTATGGAAACCATACTTAAAAGTTGGGGATATTATTGTTAATTTTAAAACTTGCATACAATGCACAAATTATGTCTGTTTAGGAAATCCTTTGGATATTTGCTTTCTTAAATATATTTAAAAAAGACAGTTCTGGGGGTGGGGGTACAGGATCTGAGACAGATGAAGGAATTGTTATGTACAAAGACATATCATAACTCACAGGGGTTCGGAAGATTTTATATACTACCATACGTCATATAAAAAAGATCTGCCAAGTCCCTGTGACACAACCCTGACCACCATGTCTGAATAGTTGAGTGATGGGTCAATGACCTTTTTCAAGTCAACACCACAGATAGATAGTTAGTATATATAATCAAGAAAAGTTAACAGTAATACACATCTTGTGTATTACAATAATATACATATCCTTTGATGTTTAATACCTTTACCATTAACATTGATTTTCACCAGAAATAACAAATAATTTTGATTTGTTTCTGTATTAATAAACACCCACCAATCTTTGTCCAATCTGAATAAATCACACCCATCGCTAGCTCCCCTTTATATATATATATATATGTCACACCGTGGGAGATCTGTGGAAATCCCATTTCGGGTAATGTGTTAGTGATCATATAATAGTCCAATGAAAATGACGTTTGGTTGACTTTGAAAGGCCTAAAATATAGAATTAAACTGCTTTGTTTGCATCGAGCAATCCGATTGGTCGAAAAGGTTCATAACCCGTATTTATCATACAATGTATATCTTTAAATATAAATTACATGTGACCCATAATGGGGTTTGCTCCGATTTCTCATGTGTGACATATCAGTAAAAGAGGGGCAAGTGAAAGATGTCATTTTCATCAGAAATTCTGTCTGACTAGCATTTTACTTTGCTTCACTAATGTCAAACTAACTGTCCTCTTAATAAAAATTCTGATTTTGTTATTTTTATTTTTATTATTAACACATTTAACTGCTGTCATGAAAACAACATTGATATAAATTTTAGCACAGAATTATTGAATGTAACTCCTACTTAATTGTTTATTTGTTTGTTTATTGTTGTTTTTATTTTCAAAACCAACTTTATTTCAATTATATATAACCTTATTTGTAAGTTATTATTTCATTTATTACAACAAAATAACCCAAAAATTATTAGTGTGTTTTTTTTACAAAAAAAAGTATATTTGCCAAAAAAAAAATTTTTTTATTAATGAAGTAGTTGTACCTTACAAAAGTAGTATAGTATGCACACAATGTTCTTTTAAAGCAGACAGTTCTATTATACTACTTACATAGAATAGAAAATTTCCATACATAACTTTTATACAAAAACATTTTGGGAACTCTGTTACAAGAAATCTTTCGTTTGTTATCTAACAATTAAACCTTCTTCACTGTTTAATACAATTGTAAAAATCCAATAACAGATATTTCAACCTGTAACAGAGTTCCCCAACAATTACTCAAAATCTCAAATTGTTCACTCCTCAGTGAAACATATCATCTGATTAAGATGGTACTTTTGATTTTACTTTTGTTGTTGTTATTGCCTTAATATATTTAACAAACATCTATAGTTGATCCAGGCATCCAAGAGACTTGCCAGAAAATAATGGCATTATTTTTTTTTATATAATAGAAAGTCTGCATAATGCATTACTTTTTATTTATATTATTGTTGTTACTTTTGATGGACTTTAAAAGTCATGGAAATATATTTTTCTAAATTTTATGCATAATGTGTCCTGTCTTCCTGGATCTTCTATTTAATGGCTTGTTGTATTCAAGAGAGTTTAATTGATCAATGAATTAATTTCAGAAACAGAAGCACAAGGTATTTTGCATGTTACTAATGTATTATTTCAGAAACTTGACTAGTTTGGAAGCATTCCTACTTCTACAATAGTCATATATTTTAGAGTGACGTTACCTGCAAAAATTGTAATGCCAATTTGTATTGTGGAATAATCAACTGACAACTATTTAAAGATTTAAAGAAAGATTATGTTCTGTAAAGATAAACAAAGAAAACACAAGGTTTCTCTTCTATCGTTGTTGTAAATAAAAAAAAGTTTTGAAATCGAATCCAATTGAGTCTCTTTCGGAAGTAATGATTAGGGCTATTTGTAAATAATTTTCTGATTTGCTGTCAAAAGAAACAATACCAACTGGAAAGAAGAATAATAACAATCATTGACAATGTCGAGTCTTTAGCAACGAATGTAAAAACTACAATCATTATATTGAAATCAGAATTTCCCAACTTTAACTGTAATTTAGGACTTGTTAAGTTGATAACCCAGTAAAATCTCTACCGCTGCTTCGTGCAAGAACGACAACTCTCGGTAGAAATATGTTTACACTTGAAGTGAAAGTAGGAATGCATCATATAAACTAACGTTTTCTGAAATCATGGCTTTGCATGCGCGAAGGGGGTTCATATATTTTTTTTAATTTTATCTTGTACACTATACAGTATCATAGTTGATTCTATTGTTAAATACAATTACAAATACGAGGGTATTATGATCAATTATATTGAAAAAAGTAAATCTAGTATTTACGATTATTGTTTTAATTCGTTTATGTTTTATCCTTGAAATTGAAAGATAATAAATGTCTCGTCAATTTCGATTACATTCAGGGGCCGTCTTGGTCCCGATCGTATGACAGTTGGATTTACAATTGCCTGTACAATCAGCGCCTATCACCAACATTGTGAGTTCGAATCTTGCTCAGGTGAGGTGTACTTGATACAATATTTTGTGATAAAGTTTGTCAGTGACTTGTGACTTGTTTTCTCTGGGTCCTCCGGTTTCCTCCACCAATAAAACTGACCTCCACGATATAACTGAAATATTGTTGAAAGTGGCGTTAAACACCATAAACCAGCCATAAACCATCGATTACATTCATATTATACTGGAAAATATCAAAAATCACTTTTTTGCATTCTTGACATAGAAGTGAAGTTGCTGCATATGTAATTATGTAATAATATCTGCCTTTAAAATTTATACAAAGGGAAAATTTTAAATGCTGATGGATAAAATTATAATTTGTTATGCAATAAAATGTTAACAAAGGCTCAATAAAGTTTTCAATCACTTGGAATCCGTCGTCCGTTAACATTTTATATTTAGATCTTCGATCCTCTCAAAATACTCTTGGCTGAGGGGGCCGTCCTGGTCGTGGATTTACAACTACCTGTGCAATCAGTGCCTATCGCCACTAAAGTTGTGAGTTCGAATCCCGTTCATGGTGAGGTATACTCGATACAGCATTATATAATAAAGTTTGTCAGTGACTTGCGACAGATCGGTGGTTTTCCCCGGGTTCTCCGGTTTCCTCCATCAATAAAACTGACCGCCACAATATAACTGAAATTTTGCTGATAATTGGGGTTATGCACCATAAAACAGCCAACCACACTTGACTGAATTGGACCAGACATAAATATCATGCTCCTTTGTTTGTCCTCTTCCAAAATTATGCTCGGTGACTCTAACTGATATCCAAGATTGTCGCCATGTCTTTTGATTGGTCAACATATTGACAATCTCCAAAAATCCTCTTCTTCAGAACCAGACCGGTAAATTCTCCACTTAAAAATCGTGTGTAAAAAGGGGTTTATGTATGTGTTTATTGTCTTTTAAGTGAGTTTTAAAAATACAGAAATTAGCATACTAGTATATAACATAGGTTAACGTAGGATAACTGGTAGGATGATTACGACCATCAAAAATAAATGTGTGTAGACACAGTAATAAGTGTATATAGCTGAATGCTTAGTAACATCATAGACACAGTAACACATGTGATCTAGCTGTATACACGTACTTAGCAATAACATAGACACAGTAACATGTGTGATCTAGCTGTATACACGTACTTAGCAATAACATAGACACAGTAACATGTGTGATCTAGCTGTATACACATACTTAGCAATAACATAGACACAGTAACATGTGTGATCTAGCTGTATACACGTACTTAGCAATAACATAGACACAGTAACATGTGTGATCTAGCTGTATACACGTACTTAGCAATAACATAGACACAGTAACATGTGTGATCTAGCTGTATACACGTACTTAGCAATAACATAGACACAGTAACACATGTGATCTAGCTGTATACACGTACTTAGCAATAACATAGACACAGTAACATGTGTGAACTAGCTGTATACACGTACTTAGCAATGACATAGACACAGTAACATGTGTGATCTAGCTGTATACACGTACTTAGCAATGACGTAGACACAGTAATAAGTGCATATAGCTGAATGCTTAGTAACATCATAGACACAGTAACACATGTGATCTAGCTGTATACACGTACTTAGCAATAACATAGACACAGTAACACATGTGATCTAGCTGTATACACGTACTTAGCAATAACATAGACACAGTAACATGTGTGATCTAGCTGTATACACGTACTTAGCAATAACATAGACACAGTAACATGTGTGATCTAGCTGTATACACGTACTTAGCAATAACATAGACACAGTAACATGTGTGATCTAGCTGTATACACGTACTTAGCAATAATATAGACACAGTAACATGTGTGATCTAGCTGTATACACGTACTTAGCAATAACATAGACACAGTAACACATGTGATCTAGCTGTATACACGTACTTAGCAATAACATAGACACAGTAACATGTGTGATCTAGCTGTATACACGTACTTAGCAATAACATAGACACAGTAACATGTGTGATCTAGCTGTATACACGTACTTAGCAATAACATAGACACAATAACATGTGTGATTTAGCTGTATACACGTACTTAGCAATGACATAGGCACAGTAACATGTGTGATCTAGCTGTATACACGTACTTAGCAATGACATAGACACAGTAACATGTGTGATCTAGCTGTATACACGTACTTAGCAATAACATAGACACAGTAACATGTGTGATCTAGCTGTATACACGTACTTAGCAATAACATAGACACAGTAACATGTGTGATCTAGCTGTATACACGTACTTAGCAATGACATAGACACAGTAACATGTGTGATCTAGCTGTATACACGTACTTAGCAATGACATAGGCACAGTAACATGTGTGATCTAGCTGTATACATGTACTTAGCAATAACATAGACACAATAACATGTGTGATCTAGCTGTATACACGTACTTAGCAATAACATAGACACAGTAACATGTGTGATCTAGCTGTATACACGTACTTAGCAATAACATAGACACAGTAACATGTGTGATCTAGCTGTATACACGTACTTAGCAATAACATAGACACAGTAACACATGTGATCTAGCTGTATACACGTACTTAGCAATAACATAGACACAGTAACATGTGTGATCTAGCTGTATACACGTACTTAGCAATGACATAGACACAGTAACATGTGTGATCTAGCTGTATACACGTACTTAGCAATGACGTAGACACAGTAATAAGTGCATATAGCTGAATGCTTAGTAACATCATAGACACAGTAACACATGTGATCTAGCTGTATACACGTACTTAGCAATAACATAGACACAGTAACACATGTGATCTAGCTGTATACACGTACTTAGCAATAACATAGACACAGTAACATGTGTGATCTAGCTGTATACACGTACTTAGCAATAACATAGACACAGTAACATGTGTGATCTAGCTGTATACACGTACTTAGCAATAACATAGACACAGTAACATGTGTGATCTAGCTGTATACACGTACTTAGCAATAATATAGACACAGTAACATGTGTGATCTAGCTGTATACACGTACTTAGCAATAACATAGACACAGTAACACATGTGATCTAGCTGTATACACGTACTTAGCAATAACATAGACACAGTAACATGTGTGATCTAGCTGTATACACGTACTTAGCAATAACATAGACACAGTAACATGTGTGATCTAGCTGTATACACGTACTTAGCAATGACATAGACACAATAACATGTGTGATCTAGCTGTATACACGTACTTAGCAATGACATAGGCACAGTAACATGTGTGATCTAGCTGTATACACGTACTTAGCAATGACATAGACACAGTAACATGTGTGATCTAGCTGTATACACGTACTTAGCAATAACATAGACACAGTAACATGTGTGATCTAGCTGTATACACGTACTTAGCAATAACATAGACACAGTAACATGTGTGATCTAGCTGTATACACGTACTTAGCAATGACATAGGCACAGTAACATGTGTGATCTAGCTGTATACACGTACTTAGCAATGACATAGACACAGTAACATGTGTGATCTAGCTGTATACACGTACTTAGCAATGACATAGGCACAGTAACATGTGTGATCTAGCTGTATACATGTACTTAGCAATAACATAGACACAGTAACATGTGTGATCTAGCTGTATACACGTACTTAGCAATGACATAGACACAGTAACATGTGTGATCTAGCTGTATACACGTACTTAGCAATGACATAGGCACAGTAACATGTGTGATCTAGCTATATACACGTACTTAGCAATGACATATGCACAGTAACATGTGTGATCTAGCTGTATACACGTACTTAGCAATAACATAGACACAGTAACATGTGTGATCTAGCTGTATACACGTACTTAGCAATGACATAGACACAGTAACATGTGTGATCTAGCTGTATACACGTACTTAGCAATGACATAGGCACAGTAACATGTGTGATCTAGCTGTATACACGTACTTAGCAATGACATAGACACAGTAACATGTGTGATCTAGCTGTATACACGTACTTAGCAATGACATAGACACAGTAACATGTGTGATCTAGCTGTATACACGTACTTAGCAATGACATATGCACAGTAACATGTGTGATCTAGCTGTATACACGTACTTAGCAATAACATAGACACAGTAACATGTGTGATCTAGCTGTATACACGTACTTAGCAATGACATAGGCACAGTAACATGTGTGATCTAGCTGAATACACGTACTTAGCAATGACATAGGCACAGTAACATGTGTGATCTAGCTGTATACACGTACTTAGCAATGACATAGGCACAGTAACATGTGTGATCTAGCTGTATACACGTACTTAGCAATGACATAGACACAGTAACATGTGTGATCTAGCTGTATACACGTACTTAGCAATGACATAGGCACAGTAACATGTGTGATCTAGAATATACTTAGCAATGGCATATATGCACTTTAAACAGGTGCGATATAGCTGTATACCTAGTAACATCATAAACACAACAATATGTATGATCTAGCTGTATACATGTACTTGGCAATGCCAAAGACACCGTCACAAGTGATCTAGCCTATAGTAATGGCATAGATACAAGCGTGATCCATCGTAATGTACTTTGTGTTGCTAATATGCATATAAACGTTTTAATGCAACTACATGTACTATTAAAATATCATTGTTGAATTTGGGACAAAACTGGTTTCCTGTCAATGGAGAGTAAAGGAAAAGGTGGTATGTTACTAAATCAAATATGCAACACCCATTCAACCAGTTTTACTTCCACAAACGTGACTTTTATGTTGATTTAACATTCATTTTTTGAATTTTTTGTTGCTTTTTATATATTTCAAGCACATTTTTAACTTAGAGAATGTGATGTGTGTGCGTCAAATTTGTGTTTAAAAATGTATCGGGAAACAGTAACGAAAGATAAAAGACACAATGAACATCTAATTTCAATTAGAATGAAACACAAACCACCATACATCTAACGCAACCAGATCGTTGTTCTACCGGAAACCAGTAATTCAACTTTTCATAATCCGTCTTTTTTCAGAGTTATGCCCCTTTTGGGTATGGTATTTCTGTATAGTTTGTACAGAAACTTTTATATAAGAATAACTATTTATATATATTTAGTTATCATAAATGACACTTTTACCCTTTGCACAAAAAAATTTTTTTTTCCATGAAAATACATATTTATGAGACCCTCATTTAACATTGTTGAAATTACCTCAAATTACATACAAAAAAGGAACCACATCGGTGGCGTAATGGTTAGCGTGCTCGAGTGCGGTACATCGTGGGTTCGAGCCCCAGTCGGGTCAAACTAGCTGCAATAATGTAGCTCCTGTGGCAAACTTGTGTCTCGGCGGAGCTACAAAGCGGTCCCATTCGTCACAATGGAGCAAAAAATAAATTGCAGTTGAAACATAAAAACTCACTATTTACGCTTCAAACATTTCATTATAACTATTACTGATGATCCCAGTCCTTGTTAAATCGGTTTGGCTGAGAAATGTATGCTTTTCAAAGGTAGCAACAACCTTGTTCAAATTTATCGATCGTTCGCCATAACCGGAAAATACGGAAGGCGGAGCTTTTCTAAATATGGTATTTCTTACTACGATGCTTACTACGGCTGATGTAAACATTCACGCCTCAAATCGCCAAATATGGTATCGACATCCAAATAAGGAAAATACTAAAGTGAGGCCGGAAATGACGAAATTCAAAATGTAAACCGCATGGATTTTTATTTTGTGGGAATTACATTCTAAAATACTGGTAGGTGATAAAAACTTGTTATAATAGTGGACAAAAGGAAAGGTTATGTCTTATTATTGATAAATGCTGGTGTCAGAAACTCTGTAAGCGAGTGCAAAAAATTGGTATTTGTTGCTTCTCCGCTAAGCACGCAGCATTAAGGAGAAAGAGCAAAGACTGGTTGGCTCGGAATCAGAATACTGTGTCCGAGTGGGGCGATATGTCTACCCGCGGACTGTTGTTTCAGTGAGCTAGCATTATAAAAATCGAACTCAGCGTGTTGGTCTAGTACTAAGCGGACTTCATCTTCATCATCATCTCATTGAAAATTAACTTGTTCTCGCCATAATATAGCTGAAAAATTGCTGAATTGGCGTTAAACAACAATCACTCATTCACTCATACAAAAAAGGAAAGTACTATGCATTAGAATGTGTTTGGTGGAAGAACTGTTTATATTTGATATGCCTACATGTACATAATATGCTGTTTTGTGGCATGCACTACATGTGTATTTATATTTTAGTGAATGTACTGTTTTATACTGTTTTGTGTGTGTCTGTCCAATTTCAAACATGTATATTTGTAAAACTGTAGGACTGTTGCGTGCAAATATTTACCTACATTCTGTTGAATGCATATTTGATTACACGAGCTGAACATAAGCCATTTCGTTCTTGTCAAATTTAAGACGACACCTATAGATATGTAGACCTGTTGATAAAAAAAACTAAGAAAATATCTGGGTTTTCAATAATAAGATTTCTGTTGCCCATTTTCGTAGCATTACCGGTGTGTAAGGATAACTTCGATCCTTCGGTTTATCCCATGCCACTAACATTCAAATTGGATGACTTTGTCATTTGACAGGCCTAACTGCCTTCAGGTAGAGGATCGCATATCTATTTTTATTTCTTGGTTAGGGCTCTTTTTATCACATTGAAAGAGATATGTGAACATTTAAATAGTTTAAAGCTACGAAGTTGTCATTTCGTGTGGTTTCTTTTTACCGTATGGGGATGTATAGCTCACACCCTTTTACTGATTGATATGGATTTTTTGATTCTCAAGTTATGCCCCTTTTCCAATTCGTATCGGATTATACATCCAATGACAAACGAGGCTGTAACATTTTGCTACTATATGTATGTCTTATATAAGTTATAGATATTTAATTGATACAATTTTCATGTAGGAACCCGAGGAAATTAATTCATAAACTTTGTTAACGCCACGATATAGCTGAAATACTGCTAAAGTTGGCGTTAAACACCAATCAATTAATCAATAAATGTATGAACCCGTGATTTATTGACATGTATATCAAATTTATAAACACCCATACTGACCTTCATTTGTCTTTTCTAAAAAATAAATATTATATTAATAGACTAGTCAGTAACATATTAAAATATATATATTATCATATTTTTTTCAGAGGGAGCAGCAGCCTTGGAAGGAGGTGGTCCATTATTGAGTACAGGTCTGGACCCATGGGGTTATCCAACAACTGCCTCTTGGATGAACAGCAGAAGTGGTGGTGGCGCGAGAGGGGGTGGAGGTTTTAATAGAGGAATAGGAAGTAGTGCGACAGAGGGAGGATTTGGTAGCCGTGCCGGTGGTTCCAGAGGAGGAGGTGAAGGTGCTGCTCCTACCCGAACACCGGCTGGTGAAGGAGGAGCTGGCTGGGGTGAACCGACTGCATCTACTTTTGGTCGAGATTTCGGCGGAGGTAGAGGTGGTGCCCGAGGGTCTTCAATGAGTCCATTTATGAGACTTTTTTCGTCCCTGTTTGGATTAAAAAAATAAACTTGATTATAATAAACAGTATCAATATATGTGACGATGTACGAGTGGCATTGTTATTCCATCCAGGTTTATGTTATTGTGAATTTGAAAGCAGCGATTGTTATTGATACAGTATATTAATGTATTGTAAAAGTCAGAAATCTTGAACGTCATCAACCGGAAATCTTGAACTCTGTAAAACTTTAACCATTGAAATAAGGAGCACATTTCAAAACACCACCACTTTTTATAACTGTTGTGGAACAAATATGTTGACGTTTATTATTTTTTTATGTTCCGTTTTTCCTAGTTCTACAATATAAGGATGTACATTTTAACATTTTTGGAATCTTATGCAAATTTACTTTCACCCGCGTTTCTCACAAAAATTTTAAAGCAAACCATTGGAAACATCGAATCTTCTTATATTGTAGGACTATACCTTTCTGTGCAATTTGATTAATAGTAACCGGGTTATGTTATGTTATCGTTAATGGGATTGTTTAACATGTGATATGTTGATATACTTGGGTAATTAAAATTGCTGTCAGTTTTCCAGAGTTGTGAATATTTTTAGTTAAAAGGAAAAAGTGTTTCAATTTTTGACAGTTTCATGCATTATTTTGTGGTGTGGAAATATTTTTTTCTATTTTCATCACAAATATTTGATAAGAATATGAAAAAAATAAAATAAAAATAAATGCACATTACCATGTTATTAAGATTGCATGCAATATGTGATGCAGTCCCATGCATGTTTCTCAATTGATCAGTCATAGGAAATTATCCACACGCAGCATACCTTTGCTATCCACACGAATTAAAGACATGTGGTTTGAGACAAGTCACGTGGTTAAAGACAAGTGTCTGTGAAATGAACAAAACTAAAACTTGTTAAAAAATGTATGAGTTATACTCCATGTCAAACTCTTTTAATTGAAATATCATAACTCGATGTATAATGTCCTTCTTGTGTGTTCTGATTTCAGCTAATGGGAATGTGTGTGATTTGCTTGAATAAAAATGTTATTTGTGCTGTGGTGTATATATCTTGGGTCCTGAAAATCATTTATGGCGTCGAAAAAATACAAAGAAAAGATGTCTTTCAAAGATTACTGGATCAACAAACGTCTTTAAGAAACAAGATGAGCGATGCAAATGCTGCATGGTATTATTGTTCCTATTATTCTGCTATGCTAGGTCTGTCTTTTTTTTTTGGCGTCAATCCGAAAGTCATGATGGGCAGCATCATGGAATATGCGTTTGTTATTTTTTTTTCGTTCTCTACTTGAATTATATTGTATATTCGTTTTTACCAATATTGTTTTCTCAAATTAAGAAACAATTTGTGTTTACGTATATTGGTGCCCAACACATATTGATTATAAGAGTAACTTGACAGCTGTCATGAAATGTTGTTGAAAGTGGCGTTAAACACCATAAACCTAAACCGATCAAAAGAGACAGGAACTGTTTGCCCTTCCCGGGAGCCTGGGTTCACCCCCGGTTTTTGATGTTGCTCATCTTTTTCGTTTTCTGTGCTGTTTTGTTTTTGTTTTGTTTTTTGCTTGTCTTCGTCCTCTGTCTTGTGTACCCAAATAACGCCAGTTTCTCTGTATTGCCCATTCGGTTTTCTCTAACGTTTATTTATAATGATTAACTATCCGACTCAATCATTGTCGTCAACCCCGATACCAACCGGGGACCGTCGCGGTCGTGATCGTATGGTAGTTGGATTTATAACTACCTGTGCAATCAGTTCCTATCACCACTAAAGTTGTGAGTTTGAATCTCGCTCAGGCGAGGTGCACACGATACAATATTATGTGATAAAGTTTATCAGTGACTTGCAACAGGTCGGTGGCTTTCTGCGGTGTTCTCCACCATTAAACCTGACCCCCACGATGTAACAGAAATATTGTTGAAAGCGGTGATAAATACCATAAACCTGACCACCACGATGTAACAGAAATATTGTTGAAAGCGGTGGTAAACACCATAAAACTGACCCCCACGATGTAACAGAAATATTGTTGAAAGCGGTGGTAAATACCATAAACCTGACCACCACGATGTAACAGAAATATTGTTGAAAGCGGTGATAAACACCATGAACCTGACCACCACGATGTAACAGAAATATTGTTGAAAGCGGTGATAAACACCATAAACCTGACCCCCACGATGTAACAGAAATATTGTTGAAAGCGGTGATAAACACCATAAACCTGACCACCACGATGTAACAGAAATATTGTTGAAAGCGGTGATAAATACCATAAACCTGACCACCACGATGTAACAGAAATATTGTTGAAAGCGGTGATAAACACCATGAACCTGACCCCCACGATGTAACAGAAATATTGTTGAAAGCGGTGATAAACACCATGAACCTGACCACCACGATGTAACAGAAATATTGTTGAAAGCGGTGATAAACACCATAAACCTGACCACCACGATGTAACAGAAATATTGTTGAAAGCGGTGATAAATACCATAAACCTGACCACCACGATGTAACAGAAATATTGTTGAAAGCGGTGATAAATACCATAAACCTGACCACCACGATGTAACAGAAATATTGTTGAAAGCGGTGATAAATACCATAAACCTGACCACCACGATGTAACAGAAATATTGTTGAAAGCGGTGATAAACACCATAAACCTGACCACCACGATGTAACAGAAATATTGTTGAAAGCGGTGATAAACACCATAAACCTGACCCGATATCAACAGCAAGTGTTAATGTTTTCAGACACCAACTCAATGCTAAGGGTTTCATCGATCAGTCCTTTACGTCTGCCTGGACCTTCCTCGCCAAATAAGTTTGATCATGACATAACTGAAAAAGTGACGATAGATGCCAATAACTTTTACTCCTAATCAATAATTGAAAACAATACTATTGTATCATGCTTTCTCGTCTTTTCTATTGTCAACAGCCGTACAATATCTCATGATACCCAGAAAGGAGGTGGAGCTAGATGACGTTACATCATACAATATCTTCGATAACAAAATATACAAGATATCATCATAAAGCTTAATGTATACTCTCACTCAAACAGCAAAATTAAAAATACTTTGATTGACGTCGCAAGATACAAGTCCCTTATTGAACAAAGTTACTCGTGCACCATCAGATATTTTGATAGGCCAGACTCGTTCTGTGAACTCGTCACATGGCCTACCAAAATATCTGATGATACACTCGCCTTTTTGTTCAATAAATGTAACATGTAGCTTAGGAAAATTTGTTCACAGCGTTGTCTGACTTTGTACTATGAACAATCTTCCTGACCATGCTTTGAAAAGTACCAAAGTTAAGACAGTTGAAAACCGATTAGACAATTACTGGAAAGACCATCCCATGAAATTAAACCACAATATAGAGAGTAACCGGAAAGTACAGACTTAAAGACGATGAGATGAACATAAAAGAGCAGCAGCTTCTGCGTTCATAAAGAAATACACGTACTAGTAACTTGGAACAAGTATGAGTCTTGGTGTCTTGATTTGATATTGTCTCACCTCACCAAGTCTCTGATTTGATATTGTATCACCTGACCAAGTCTCTGATTTGATATTGTATCACCTGACCAAGTCTCTGATTTGCTGACAACGTCGTCGAAGGACATGTTTTTTTCTGCCATAACCATTAAACATATCCTTCTATGTACATGAATGATCTGTAGTAATTAAATGGTCGTTACATTTTTTGTCATAAGTTGAAATCCAAGATGGCAGTCATCATGGGACATTACATATACCTCAGAGTGGATTACTTTGCTATGTTTTCCTTTCCTTATATATCAGGTGATCGATCTAATGTGGGTTCGTAATGCATTAACCGTTTAGGTCCCGACACATCTTAGTACATGTGCCAAGCCAGAACCTGGATTCCTATCGGCTACTGCTGCTGTCTATTAGTGTGGTTTAACATTTACTTCTCTAAGTTTGGTGCTGTTTTGACAACTGTTTTATCTGTTTTGTTCAAGTATTGTTATAAATACTGTTATAGTGACAGCCGGAAACTTTGAGCCGTAATGAAAGAGGAAGGTTTGGCGCTTTAAAATCTGATTCAACCCACCATTTCTTTAGAAATGCCTGTACCAAGTCAGGGTCATTACGGTTTTCACAGTTTTCCGGTTGTTGACTGATTTTGTCTGTTTATATAATTATGAGTTTTGACTTTCCCTTTGTAAGATTGCTCGGAGTTCGGTAATTTTGTTATTACCCTTATTAAGCTTGATGCTTGCCAGGAGAATAGTTCTTGCAATATAAGTGGGCAATTTTTCAGCTTCATCAAGACATTAAAAGTTACATTTCGATGAGATGTCCGCTTTGTATTAGATCAATAGGCTTAGTTGGATTTGTATAGTGCTAGCTCACTGAAACAATAGGCCGTATGTTGACATGTCGTTCCATTCGGACATATTATCCTGAATCTGAGTCAACACGAAATCTTTAAATGCTCTTATTCCGTAAAGCTGTGTACTTAGCGTAGAAGCAAAAAAGCAAAAAATACCAATTTTATGGTATTTTGTTTGACCCCGACCGGGGTTCGAACATATTGGATTTTCCTACAATTCCCTCTTATAAGAGAATCATCTACTTTTACACATATGATCATAGATATGTGTTCTCATTATATCGTGAATTATGCAATGATAAAATAAAATGGAAAACAAGAAATATCACACTGTGGAACAGGTGTCATAGTAAAATCATAGAAACTGTGGCAATATTGATACCCCTAACACAGATAGGGTCCGTCGTGGTCGTGATCGTATGGTAGTTGGATTTACAACTACCTGTATAATCAGTGTCTTTCATCCCTAAAGTTGTGAGTTCGAACCCCGTTCGTGGTGAGGTGTACTCGATACAACATTATGTGATGAAGTTTGTCCACGACTTGCAACAGGTCGGTGGTTTTCTCCGGGTACTCCGGTTTCCTCAACCAATAAAACTGACCGCCACGATATAACTGCAATATTGTTGAAAGTGGCGTTAAACACCATACATAAATAAATCAGTTCTAACACACATATATAAAGCAGAATACATATAACATTCACTACATAAAATACCATATAACGAGCAAAACTCACTTTGTGACCGGGAAATTTACAAGAAAATACGATGGTTTTCAATAGGAATTTGTAATAATATTGATTCATTACATAAATCACGAGGGACGAAAAAAAACCTCGGGCCATTGACATCATTGAGATTCCATCGTAACAGTAGTTCACAAAGCCTCGAAATCTGCCAACCTCTAGTGCCATTAGACAGTTCAGGATTCTGTAATACAAAATATAATCATTTTCCATTCAATGATATAATTTTTTTTTTAATAAAATCAACAATACATTTAAGGCATTCAATAATTAAATAAACATTAATTTAGAAAATATACCACACTGTCGGAACATTTCTAAATTCCAATAAAAAAAAAAGGTAGAAAGAGATAAAATTGATACCCTCAACACACAAATACATGACGGCTCACTTTCCTGATCTCAACACACAAATACATGATAGCTCACTTTCCTGACCTCAACACACAAATACATGACAGCTCACTTTCCTGACCTCAACACACTAATACATGACAGCTCACTTTCCTGACCTCAACACACAAATACATGACAGCTCACTTTCCTGACCTCAACACACAAATACATGACAGCTCACTTTCCTGACCTCAACACACAAATACATGACAGCTCAGTTTCCTGACCTCAACACACTAATACATGACAGCTCACTTTCCTGACCTCAACACACAAATACATGACAGCTCACTTTCCTGACCTCAACACACAAATACATGACAGCTCACTTTCCTGACCTCAACACACAAATACATGACAGCTCACTTTCCTGACCTCAACACACAAATACATGACAGCTCACTTTCCTGACCTCAACACACAAATACATGATAGCTCACTTTCCTGACCTCAATACACAAATACATGATAGCTCACTTTCCTGACCTCAACACACAAATACATGACAGCTCACTTTCCTGACCTTAACACACAAATACATGATAGCTCACTTTCCTGACCTCAACACACAAATACATGATAGCTCACTTTCCTGACCTCAACACACAAATACATGATAGCTCACTTTCCTGACCTCAACACACAAATACATGACAGCTCACTTTCCTGGCCTCAACACACAAATACATGACAGCTCACTTTCCTGACCTCAACACACAAATACATGACAGCTCACTTTCCTGGCCTCAACACACAAATACATGACAGCTCACTTTCCTGACCTTAACACACAAATACATGACAGCTTACTTTCCTGGCCTTAACACACAAATACATGACAGCTCACTTTCCTGACCTCAACACACAAATACATGACAGCTCACTTTCCTGGCCTCAACACACAAATACATGACAGCTTACTTTCCTGGCCTTAACACACAAATACATGACAGCTCACTTTCCTGGCCTCAACACACAAATACATGACAGCTCACTTTCCTGACCTTAACACACAAATACATGACAGCTTACTTTCCTGGCTTGGTACAGACACTTCAATAAAAAGTGGCGAGGTTCAGCTAGTTTTATGGGACCAAACCTCCACTTTTAGTGAAAATATGCGGTCACATTAGTGCTTTCTACACGAGAGTAAAATGCCAACCCAGCCTCACATATAAAAGTGTTATTGTGTGTTACTACTCACGACATCATTCATCCGATTTTAGACCAATTTCTGTTTTTCTAGTTTCATGAGTGTGAAGATTTCAGACGCATATTTTTACTTGTATGGGAAGAATTATATTATTTAGTGCCATTGTACCAGGAAAATTAGAAGAAAACAGAAAACAAATTAAAAAAAATCCCACATAAATCCCACCAGATTAGAAATTTTCACATCACATAGGACACATTATGGTCGTTTGAATTGATTTGCTATGTTCTGGAAAATTTGCATTTGACAGCAAGGCAATGGTGTTCATGGGACTATTTAAAAAAATATATATACAGTTTATTGAACAATCTCATGCTTTACAATAACACAAGCATCCCGAGTAGCTCACTTAGGGCCCCCAATTGTTTACAAACTCATTTGTACAGGGGAAAAACGAATGAGCACATTATTTGAAAAAAAACCTCCCTTTTCGTTTTTGCAATATACACACGTTTTGAAATATGAACTATTTAATGATGAATAATATAATGACTTAAAATAGTGACCATATACTCACAAAATCAAAATAACAATTTTCATAGCATTTTTCTAAATGCATGACCATATACTCAAAATAAACAAATAAAAAATTCATAAAAATTTTCTAAATGCACTTTTATCTATATACATGTATATGAAAATATTATCCATCGGACCCTTGATAAATTGATTGGTCCATAATTTTTTATGGTGGTAAATTGGTTTCGTATTCACAGCGAAACAGGTAATGCTATATGGCAAGGTTCTCACAGACACTTTTACAAACAATAGGAGCCTTGTCTTTAAAAAATGATTTAATAGACGCTACCACAAAATATGGTATTATTATCATAATGATAAATATAAAAGATAATTTTCTCCATTATTTTGTAGTGGGTTATGGTGTTTAATGCACCTTTCAACAATATTTCAACCATTATTTTGCTAGGTGCTTTTATATCAAACCGTGAGAGTTTTTTTTCTTTGAGCCGAGATGCCATAAATAAGTATACAAATACTAAAGTATATATATTGTTATTTTATCGGTCATAATTTCGGAATATTGTACTATTTCTAATAATAGATTTATCGTTATTACTCATGTTTTAGTAAGCTTACAATTGATTGGTTGACAGTTTTATTATACCTATAATGATTGTCGGACTATAAATCTTGTATTTCGATGACAGGATATCCATGAAAGTAATCACATGACAATTGACAATAATAACTGCCATCTTTCTTAAAATCTTATATTCCCAGTGGGAAGTCTGTAGTATTGAAATATTAATTTCTCCGTTACATACGGGGAGTTTACATACGGGGAGTAACTCTCCGAAAGAGGAGTCCACCAATTAATGTAGCTATATGTTACATACGGGGAGTAACCCTCCGAAAGAGGAGTCCACCAATTAATGTAGCTATAACACATGTATTTGTAAATAAAACAGGCAAAATGGATAAGACACAAGCAGTGCCGGATTTAGGACAAATGAGGCCCTGTGCTAGTTAAGTTATGAGGACCCTTGCTTGGGCCCTGAAGGAGGTATACTAGCAACTCTATCATTATGTCTGGAATTGCTCCGAAACAGAACGCCTTCAAATTTAAAATTGCACCACATAAGCAAATATCCATCGTAAAAATTATTTTAGGCAGGAAGATGCCACCTCCCCCTGACCAATGGGTCCCTGTGCTTAAGCACACCTAAGCACAATGGTAAATCCGGCATTGGACATAAGTAATTCTTACTTATGAGATCGTCTCCGGTTTACAGTGAATATAAATAACAAATGAGCATGCATATCTGCAATGCGCCGGTGGTGCGGAACGAATCAAGTATTCCCTAAAAACGAGCTGTAAATGAGTGTACCGAGAATGTCCTGCTCCTTACACGCTTACGTCAGTTCCTACCGAGCAATAGTTTGTTCGATGTGGCACACAACCGCCGTAGAAACAGAGGGTGCTGAAGATACGTCATAACTTAGGAATATCTTTGGAATTCGTAATCGAACGCCATATTTGCTTGAGTTAATATTATTTGTAGCTTTAATTAGTGCAAAAAAAAATCAATGAATGTGGAATAGAACTACGTAAAAAGTGAGACGGTAATTAAATCGTCTTAAAAAATGTCAACCATTTGAATATTGGCAGTCAAAAACTTCACGATTCCCTTGTCATACTAAATAGGAATATTCGACCTCGACTGTCTCAATCTGGACAATTGATCATACAAACAATTTGTACAGGCTCCGTGATTCCACAGATGTACAATTTATTCAGGAGATGAGAACCTTTTTGCAACATCCCATGTCACTTCTGTTTTTACGGCAGAATTTGTAACCGAGATTTATATTTTCTCTTATATTCAGTTGCCTTCGCCATTTGTACTGTACATTTTGTTTGTATCCGGCTTGTGCCTTTTCCCGCGTTCGTCTCCACGATCTCGTCGTATTTGAAAAGAATTTAATAAAGAAACCATGTGTTTACGTTTGCCGTTGTTTTATTCATCATCGTCGTCTTTGTCTTGTGTGGTGAATGTGGTCTTTTTAACGTGAATTCTATGTGGATTACAGCAGGTCTGATCCACACAATGTGCACGGATTCCTCTACAATCACATTTATTCTGGAAATAACCACATAGAACATCTTGTGGGAGCGGATTTGGATAGTAAATTGCTCCTGTTAAAATAAATTGCAATTTATTGGCAAAATATTCAAAATAAATATAATTCGCCGACAAAATGTTACTGTAAAGTACAATTCACGAACAAAATAATATTAAAGTCAACTGAATTTCAACGGCAAAAATATTAAAATGAAAGGGATAAAACTGACTGCCACGATATAATTGAAATGTTGTTGAAAGTGGCGGTATACACCATAACCCTAAGTCCCCCCCTCCCCCCCCCCCCCCCCCCCCCAATTGAGAGGAAGCTTGACTTTTATTATTCCCTACGAAATTATCTTTTGTGTTGGTCGGAAATTCAAAATGGCCCTCACCAGAGAGGGTAAATGTAGCACGTTTGAACATAACCTGTCGAGAATTCTTTTTTCTTCTTAGAAACTATCCATACAGACGTGATTTAACCTAAATTTGTACATGAATGATTATTAGGTGGTTCTTAATAAAGATTTTATTCTGATGTTGAACGGAAATACAAGATGGCGACCACCACATGCATTAGTTAAAATAAAATCATATGAGACATACAAAAGAACGTTTCTCATAAATTACAAAACCGATTGAACACACATTGAAAAAATGATCATTTAATTATAAATAAATAGACCATTAATAATTCGGTGAAACTCTATTGTTAGATGACGTGTCGGTATGATAAATATGTCATAAATATAAGAAAATGTACATACATTTACAAGCACGGAATATATTAAGAATATACATATGCATTCTAATCAGTGGGAGATTACTCTACATTGAAGACAAATGACAGCCAATAAAAAACATGAAAATATATCACCATTGCTTTTGTCATAATATAAGGCATTATGAAAATGATCATGAAAGACATTCATAAAAAGTTCAGGACATATGCCTATATTAACTCGCGAAGAGACCCGTGGTTATTTACTATGAGGACATATAAACTGAGGTCGTTCTGGCAAATAGAAGTTGAATCAAATATGAAGACAAAGTACATTTTGTAAATATAATCGGCAGCAAATGTGAAAGCAAATTGAGAGTTATTGGTAAATACGAAGACGAAGTAATCGTGACTGGCTAATATGAAGGCAAAGTAAGGGTAATTGGCAAATATGAAGACAAAGTAACGGAAACTGGTAAATATGAAGACAAAGTAACGGAAACTGGTAAATATGAAGACAAAGTAACGGAAATTGGCAAATATGAAGACAAAGTAACGGAAATTGGCAAATATGAAGACAAAGTAACGGAAACTGGCAAATATGAAGACAAAGTAACGGAAACTGGTAAATATGAAGACAAAGTAACGGAAACTGGTAAATATGAAGACAAAGTAACGGAAATTGGCAAATATGAAGACAAAGTAACGGAAACTGGCAAATATGAAGACAAAGTAACGGAAACTGGCAAATATGAAGACAGAGTAAATCTAGTCCGCTGAATAAGGATTTTTTTCTTAATGTAATCGGGAATTATGAAGACAAAGAAAATACTGCCAAATATGAAGTCAACGTGAATTTTAGTAGCAAAATATGTAGACAAAGTAAATTGTAACTGCAAACATGAAGGAAATGTAATCGACAGAAAATATATCGAAAAACTAAAAGCTACTGGCAAATATAAAGACAAAATAAATGCAATCGGCAAATGTGAAGACAATGTAAATGCTACTGGCAAATATGATGACATTTAAATGTTTCTGTCAAATATTAAAACAAAACAAATGGAATCGGCAAATATGAAGACAAAGTAAATATTACCGGTAAATAAGAAGACAAAGTAAATGTAACTAGCAAATATGAAGAAAAAGTAAATGTAACTAGCAAATATGAAGACAACGTAAATGTAATCGGCAAATAAAAAGACAATGTAAATGTTACTAGCAATTATGAAGACAAAGTAAATGTTACTGGCAAATATGAAGACAAAGTAAATGTTACTAGCAAATATGAAGACAAAGTAAATGTTACTAGCAAATATGAAGACAAAGTAAATGTTACTAGCAAATATGAAGACAAAGTAAATGTTACTAGCAAATATGAAGACAATGTAAATGTTACTGGCAAATATGAAGACAATGTAAATGTTACTGGCAAATATGAAGACAAAGTAAATGTTACTAGCAAATATGAAGACAAAGTAAATGTTACTGGCAAAAATGAAGACAAAATAAATGTAATCGGCAAATATGAAGACCATGTAAATGTAATCGACAAATATGAAGACCATGTAAATATAATAGGCAAATATGAAGACAAAGGAAATTAAAGGTAATCGGCAATTAGGAAGACAAAGTAAATGTTTCTGGCAAATATGAAGAAAAAGTAATGCTACTGGGAAATGTGAAGACATTGTATATGTAATCGGTAAATGTGAAGACAATATAAATGTAATCGGAAAATATAAAGACAATGTAAATGTTTCTGCCAAATATAAAGACAATGTAAATGTTTCTGCCAAATATAAAGACAATGTAAATGTTTCTGCCAAATATAAAGACAATGTAAATGCAACCGGCAAATATGAAGACAATGTAAATGTAATCGACAAATATGAAGAGAATGTAAATGTAATCGACAAATATGAAGAGAATGTACATGTTATCGACAAATATGAAGAGAATGTACATGTTATCGACAAATATGAAGAGAATGTACATGTTATCGACAAATATGAAGAGAATGTACATGTTATCGACAAATATGAAGAGAATGTACATGTTATCGACAAATACAAGGATTAAGTAAATCCGGTATTTGACGAATATGAAATTAATAAATAAGCAAGTATTCAGACTTCCTTGACGTACCGGGATAAGGTTTTTTAACGTACAAATAAGGAAATGTTTAAATATATGCCACGGCTTGAACGTGATGTCCAGTGCATATGTTATATCTAAAATATGAAATACTATCACCTTGAAACTGGATTTGTCAGCGTTTGTGTGTGTCAGTAAAACGCGTCTTCTCAGTGACCGCCCCGTTCCCATTGTTCCATAATAGGTATTGCTATAATATCAAATGATATACTTACTCTTAGTCCTGATTGCTCGACGATTAAGAACATGTTGATCCGTAATTTGGAAAATAAATGTCAACAAAACCAGTAGCAACACCATTTTAGGGACCATCTTGCACATTTGGACACAATCTTTCCAGACAAATAAGTTGTCTTTCGCTATTAACAAAGTTAACGCGAAACTACAACCCGAAATACTAGAATCCGAACAATCTACAGACAGATCCCTCGTCCTTCTCGTTGATCGTCCTTTCACCTGAACGGCTAAAATAAGTATGATTATTGTTTGACATTGATATGTCAAATGTCATGTACAACAACTAATGAGCTCCTTAGAATGCAACAACTATCTATCATCCATCAACCATCTTTTTTTTTTACTTAATTTGCATTTAAAATATTCGTGTGGTTTAGTGTTTTACTATGCTATTTTAGTAATGAGTGAGTGATTGTTATTTAACGTCAACTCAACAATGTTTCAGTTATATCATGGCGAAAAACATGTTAATTTTCAATGAGATGATGATGAGGTCCGCTTTGTACTGGACCAACATGCTTAGTTGGATTTGTATAGTGCTAGCTCACTGAAACGACAGTCCGCGGATAGACATGTCGCTCCACTCGGTCACTTTATCCCTGTTCCGAGTCAACCAGTCTTAGCTCTTTTTCCTTAATGCTGCATGCTCTGCAGAGAAGCAACAAATACCAATTTTAAAGTCTTTCGTTTGACCCGACCGGGGCTTGAATCCACGATCTACCGTACTCGAGGCGAGCATGTATAGCCTTTACACTACAGATGCGGTTATATGCTATTAATATTAGCTGATGGTCTGAAAGCAGTTTTTAGATACAACCTGTGCTTTTAAATTATGCTAGTAACTATACATATTATGAGTTGGATTTTTTTTTCTCTTGGTTTTAAATTCCATAGATGTATATATTTTTTTGTATATTTTGACAGTGCTATCTAATTTTATTGTGTGCAAGCTTTGTTGTTTGTTTGTACATGTATTTTCTTATGTCGGATTTAAAAGCTAACTAGAGATTATGTTATAATCGTTTGCTTCTTTTCGATTCTAACTAAAGATCATTGTATTATGAAAAGAAAGTTGGTCATCAATTCCACCAATATCAATAAAATGAACAATCACCTATCATCTTTACTGAACTCACTGCACACACAAAAGACAACGACAAATAACGATGGAAATCCAGGTCTTGACTTGGGACAAGAAAAAACATGTGGCGGAGTTTAACCGGTTAATGGAATCCCAACCCTCCCCTCTTGATAACTGGGCCTCCAATGGCAATATATATATAATCAAACGATAAAAAAAACTATATAATTTTTGTAATTTTCTTTTTTAACTTTATTAAGCACAATTTCCACCCTAATCAGGGTCAATGGCTACATTGAATAGTCAACAATACATAAACATACAATGTACAACATATAAACAAATTCAAAACACAATAGAACAAATGGAATCATGTGCCTCCTGTCTTCAGTTCCAATGACTGTTTAATGAAGGAGCCTAAAGATTTCATCTGCTTGATGTTAGTTGGACTTAAAATAATTTCAAGTAGATTTGTATTATTAATATTGTCAAAGTCACTGAGAAAAGCTTTTCTTAAATGGTCATTTAGCTTACAATAAAAAAAAATGGTTTTCGTCATCAAGAATTTCACATTTATTGCACGTTCGTAAATGCCGAGGTATTTTCTTATATCGTCCCGTTTCAATTGCCAGAGTCTAAATTTACAAATTAATCTTCTTATTTCAAAATCTGGATATTTCAAATAAAATTCCGACTTATTTTTAGACTTGAATGCTTTGAATAGAAAGAGTTTACTGTTATTATCTATCGATTTTGATTTTATTATCAAACATTTCTTCATAGTCTTTATTTAGTATATTTTTGTAATATTTTTTACAAGAATTCTTTTTCATATCTTGATTTCCAAGGTCCATTTTATTTTTAGTTCTTACATGGTTAAAATATGAGTACCAAGAAAAAATTCCTTTCTCATGGAGAGACTTAGAAAGAGAAACACATTCTTTTAAAGTTTCAGGTGTATCAACTGCAAGTAATCGATCTTCATCAAGTAAAGATTGAGTCTTTATGAAATTATCTATTGGGTATCTTCCCAACTCAGATCTGGCTGAAAAATTGCTTGAAATTTTTTTTATTCCAAGAATAAATTTACAGAACTTATTATGTATCTTGTCGTAAGGAGTTTTTTCTATAAATTGCATTTGATCTACATTAAAGTTGTTCTTCTTAGCCCTTTCAGTAGCGTTGAGGTATGGTTTATAAACATCCATATTCCATATTTCACAGTTATATGTTAGAATAGGACGTACAAGAGGGTCAAAGAGATGTGTAGAAACATTTACAGGCAATTCATTTAGACTGCTCGTATAGCTTTTTATAGAATACATGACCTTAAGTGTCTTTTTTGACAGAGCTTCAGCACAAGAAACCAAATTTCCATTCTGTGTTATAACATTTCCAAGAAATTTAAATTCACTGACGTTTTCTAAATAGGTGTTTCTATAGCTAAATTTAGTATTCTTTATGTTCTTTAAATTTTTACCAAAAATCATAGTCTTAGTTTTATTGCAATTTACTGTTAGTTGCCATTCCTTACAGTATAATGAAAATTTGTTCAGACTTTCTTGAAGACCTTATAATATATATACATTGTATATATATATATATTATTGTAGTGTACCTTAGTAGAAAAGGGTAGTTAAGCCAGGCCTGATTCAGATGCAAAATGCAATAAGCTATCAAAATTTTGGCACTGTCCTTTCACCTTTGTCAGAGTGCATAACTTCATGAATTTGCATATTTCATTTGAACAATGACTTCATGTATATGTAATTTGAAGACTTTATTTGTGATTGTGGGGTATATAAAAGGAATAAACACACCGTTCGTTACTTTATTAATTATAGTTATACAGGATACTGTATTACACATCCCCTTTTTACCACTGGACGAAAATTGTGCATCGTATCTTCAGTGAGTGAGTGAGTGATTATTGTTTTATGGTGACTCCGCAATTTTTCAGCTATGTCATTGCGAGAACAAGTTAATTTTCAATGAGATGGTGATGGGGTCCGCTTTGTACTAGACCAACACGCTTTGTTTGATTTTTATATATCACATCTTTAACAACTTTCCATATTTTATTTGATTTATACGTTAGTCTGGTATATCGTCATAAAATGTCCCTTTCTGTATCAAACAGTAGTTCTAAAAAATAAAAACCCCCTTTCGACCTTAATTACACACACACATATATATATATGTATATGTATATACACCGTAGTTAATTACAACTTTGTCTTTCTATATGAATTATAAATATAGTATAAAAAACCAAACATGACATAAAAAATATTAACATGTTATGTGAGTGAGTGATTGTTACGACAACTGAACAAAGTTTTAGTAAATAACAGGTGCTTGACCCAGTTAGTTTAAACATATTCTATTAATTAATTCAATATAACATTACAATGTTCAGCTATATACATTACATAATAAGAAGTAATTAATAGGATTGGGAAACAAGTTACAAGAACTTATATTAATCCCTATCTTTATCCTATAACTATTGACACAGTTAATTGATGGACACGGTAATGTGTTGGACCTATTGTATTTTGGACATTTTTCTTGTTTTACTATTTCAAGTGTTAAATATGCGTTCCAAATATGCGAAATTTCGGAATTTGGGCCCCTTTTAAACCCCTTGTCGACATACTACCGAAATGTCTAGGCCCACCATACCAGTTAAAAGAAAAAACTGCATCGAAATTTGAATTAAGAAAATACTCTGTATACCTTCCAAATATGCGGAAAACTGCATACAAATCCAACAGTTAAAAATCGATCAATTTGTGTGTTACCCCCTTCAACGCCTTTGATCTCGGAATCACAAGAGCTATGTCAAATCTGGTTGAATATGCAGGCAGGACATTTCATTAGGAACCTAAACGGAAAAAAAACATATTAAAATAAGATTTTAAATAAAATCTCTAAATTTCTAGTGTTGACCGCATATGTTATATAATATCTTTATAATGTTTTTTTTATGATTTTATTACATCAACAAGAATACTTTTGACATAAAATACGCATAATTGAGTGTACGATGTAACATTTTTAATTCTGTCATCACCACAAGAAAACTTTGCTCTTGCGTTAACAGTATCCATTCCCGATAAACCTGGACGTATTTCATCATCGATTCAATATGTCACAAAGTACATACAATTTGACTTTTAGATTTAAAATGTAATAAAACATATGGCTGTTTGTGTGCTTATTCAAGTCGGGTCAATGAGCTTGTGTGCATAAACAGAAAAGACGTTGGTTACTAGGTGTGCAAACGTGTTGCTGTACAAAAACGTACACGATTCCTGAAATAGAAAGCATGAATCGGGAAGAATCCATTTCACAGGTTTGGTAAAAATTGTCCTAGTTATTTCAGAGGTAAACAGATAAAAAGTCACAATTCTGATGGGGAAAAAGTCACAATTCATATTTTCTGTTTTGGTAAAACCTCTAGGACAAAAAGTCATAAGGATTATTTAAGGTTAAAGAATTTTTCATTTCATTTCAAATATTTTATTGATGAATCAATAGGATTGGATAACAGGCTATGCCTATGCAAATCCTCTCCAACAACAAGATGGAATAATTAGAAAACAATTTACATAAGACATAGAGCAATCTACCCATCATGTACAGGGGCGTAGCTGGAAGTAAAACTATGTGCAATCAAAGAACTTCGGCGAGGGGTCTGGGGAACGCCTAAGGCCCTGGTAGGGGGACCAGGGGGCTAAGTCCCCCGGAAGGCCAGCGCTTCTAGCAATTAGAGAGGGCAATTCCTGTTGTTAAATCGCTCCTTTTTTTTATCATCACGTTTCATACAGAAAATATGTATCGGTTGACAGAACACTTCAGGAAGTTAATATATATGAACAAAGGAAATATGAGGTACAACACCTGTTAAAAAAGAAATGCCTTGATTCCTGAAACCTGCGACTTGTTCCTATAAATTCAGTTTTATATATTAAAATACCGTCCACCTTGGTTATTAACATTTTATTTTTAGAAAGCCAGCGAATCATCAATGTTTGTTCTGATGGATACTAAATATTTGCTTTTTAAAAAGCTTTGCTGATTAACGGAGATGTTACAAAGTACAACTGAAAAAATATTTAAACAAAAATAGGAACACGTTATTGCATGCACCTTTTGATTCGCAGTCTGTTCATATTGCCATATTGTCCACTTGTTTTAAGTGTTATTTTGTATATTTGTAATCAAAATTTGGCAATACAAAATAATTCAAAATGATGAAAGTAATGAATTCCTGCTGTAAAAATCAAAACACATATAGTAGTTTGCGTTATTTGAATTTAATGTCCGTAGCCAAAATCAATATGACGAGATTTTCCTAAAGTAAATGAGCGCATGACTCTGTCGATGTCAATGTCAATATCTCTGTGCACATGCAGTAGACGTTACGCGCGCTATTGGTGATACTTTGACTAAATAGAACATAAAATAAAGAGCAATACATCAAAACACACCCACACCAACTCCATCCTAACCAAACCCACGGTATGCAAACACAAATAAGGAAGAAAAAAATGAAAAAGAAGACGCGAAACATTCTTTTCAATGTTAATTATGTGTAACGTCAAGTATCACCAACATCGCGCGTAACGTCAGTACAGCTAAAGAAGTCAGGCGGTCCTGCAGCATTGTTGTCCTCAAGTACGTTTTAAGGCGACGGAGAACAGAGAATGATCTCCCCGTCGTAGCTGTGCTGGCAGGCATGGTGTAAAGTATCAACAAAACGGTGCTGATCGAAGGATAGAGCTCTTCGTTTGTGACGTTAAGGGTGTCCTTCAGATTCGATGGTTTAGCAGTTGTCAATGTTGCCCAACGGGCTTTCCACCTTTTGATTTCGGCTTTAAAACATAACTATGTCGCAACGTAAATCGGTTTTGTATGTTTCAAATATAACGTCTACGGTCTATCTGGTGTTAGTCTAGGCAAGTTCATTGGTATCAAGTATTGTGCCTGGTATCTGCCGCCATTTTCAAGTAATCTCGCGGTAAGCTCTGTTATGTAATAGTCCATAAACGGGTAGTACATAGATCTGTCGGTCCGTTCTCCTTGGAATAGTCGGTAGAATTTCAAATTGATCGGCAATAGAAACGGCCATATCAAATAACGATCGGGTCCCACACAGTTTGGTCGTTTCGTTCCGAAGTTAACTGATTAATAACAACTTCACTCTCTTTGACCGCTTCTACCAGATCGCATATAAAACACGTTATAATGATTATTAATTATACTGAAAAAGTGGGATTCTTCCCATGTCAGTAATAATATGTTTTAGTGCAAGCAAAAAAATTTTTTTATGCCGAAATGATGTGCAAGCAATTGCTTTTTTGCGTAAAAGCAGCTACGCGCCTGATGTATACATGCAATTCATCTTAATTACCAAGCATAAACACATGTATATTAATAGCAGAATCATACAAACAAAACAAAAAAGATTTTTCCCTTTCTTTCCCCTCTCCTTCCATTTCTGTTCTTTTTTTTGTTAATAGGTATGATATAATACAATATTAATAACAGAATCCTACAACAACAGTTTTGTTTTCCTTTTTTTCCCCTTTTTCTTCCTTTTCCCCCCCTTGTTAATAAGTATGATATAATTTGGAATAGCCAAATTATGGCTTTATATTTAAACTATTATTATTCATAATATTAATGATGATGAATTGGCATAGCATGATGGATAGACTGAACTTACATTTAACACACAATATATACAACATGTAAACTGAAATTATGAAATCAAAATCACTAATTAAGTGAGATCCACCATTTCAATATATGAATTAACTCTTTTTCAGTATATATATTTATAATTGAATAAAGGGAATTTGGGAGAGATGGAGGAAGAAGAGACAAATAAGTAAATAAGGGGGGAAATATCTAAACAAAATAGTGATTGAGATAGGCAAATACAAATTGGGTAAAGGGGGGAGGGGGAAGGGAGACCTGAATAATTGAAAGATTTACAGCTATTAATTAAACTGAAAAAATATAAAGATTTGGAGCTATATATGGGAAGACTTTCAATGTTACATAACCAAATACAGAGAAAAGGAAAATTTATTGAATCATGTGAATCTTCTACTACCAGTAATGAAATGGTGAAAGAATATGCTATAGTATATCATTTAAATGTCACAATATACATTTTACCTGGACGTATAGGACACAAAAAGTTCATACTTTTGCTTCATTATTGAAAATACCAAAAAAAAATGCATATATTTCCTGCGAAACCGAAATTATAATTAACGAGAACTTTGTTAATTCACTGACTTTCCATTATTATCATCCAAATATTAGATTTTTTTCCTGTAAAGCCATATGCACATTACTTTAATAGTTTTCTTTTATTTGACACAAGTGGATAATTACCTTTTTTTAAATTATAAACAGGGGCGGATCCAGGATTTCAAGTTAGGGAACGTTGGGGAGGGAACGTTGGGGGGGGGGGGGGGCGCACTTAAAAATATTGCGAAAATTTTTGGGGTATTTCGTCTGAAAAATTACGATTTTACGCCAAAAAAATCATATTTTTTCCAACGACAGGCGACGAGCACCGAGTGATAATAATAGGTCACATCTCGACGCTGATGATAATCAGATCTTTCGTGATTAAAGTGCTCCTGTAACGGAGGTACATTAATTTGTATAAACGAATGCCAATTACCTCCCTTCACCCCATTCTGAAGGGATGGCGGGTCATTGAACTGAAGTGCGAAATTTACGAGGTTGGTAATTTCATTCATTTTCTAAATTATGTTTATGTTTGCAAAGTGTGACAAGTCCATTCAATGATTTATCTCACCCGTTCAATATACATTTTAAACTGACTCTTCTCAGCTCTTTCACAAAGACGTTTTATTTTGTAGAAAAACAACGCAACATCGAACACGTGGTTTATGTATGGGCTCCGCTGATACTAAAATGAAAGGACGCCTTCTGCTTGAGGATGGTTGTGAATTTGAGGGAATTCACTTTGGAGCCAATGTCACTGTTCCAGGAGAAGTTGGTAATATTGCAATTTTGTTTATCGGGTGGTGGCATTTCACACTTCTTGAAATTATATTTTGACCTGTGGCTGTGGCTGTGTTGGCAGTTGCCTGGCTTCATAAATGTTAAATATAAAAAATCTATTTGTATTTTGTCACAGCATGACAGAATCCTTCTTTAAATGCAGATTTTTCGCACTGCACACCAACAAGAAATATTTAAATATTCATAAAATAACAAATATAGAACACCACACAACTAATAATGTTGAGATTAGACTTCTGAAGAAATTTCCTGCTGTTTCTCCAATCTTAGAATCTTGTTACAAGCCCTAAGAAAAGTATTGTGGAAAATTTCAAATCTGATATGTAAAATCAGTTAGTGGGGTCCAAAAATGTTTGCTGGGCTACTACTACTAGAATTGTTATTTTAATGAGTCCATCTGACAACTGGTTGAACCACAGGGGCTAGGTGTGTCCGAAGGAAAAAAAGAAATACTATATAATAGTATTATATAGTAGTTTTTTTGTTTTTTTTTCGGACGCACCTAGCCCCTGTGGGTTGAACTGCAGCAAAAATACTAAGTTTTGTCCTTGTTCAGATATGATTATAGTAATACATTTCATGTAACACCACGATATACATGTAGCTGAAATACTGCAAATGTTGGCTTTAAGTAGAGATGCCAGTCAAAAATCAATTACAGGGGATGCTTGCTGTTTTTGAACCATTAGATAGAGCTCAATCTAAGAAGAACTTTGAGCCTTCATTTGTAAAAATCGGATGAAGGGTTCAAAAGTTATGAGCATCTGAAATTGCCTATTTTTGGTCGATAATTTTCCCAAGATGGCCGCCATCAATAATGGTTTTAATGACTGTTTTAGAGTTCTGATTTTTTGTGTAAACAGCAGATAATGTCTCTACATTTGTTTTTTCCCATAGATTATAAGTTATTCTGTCAGAAAAATGAAACTGAACATGCTTGAAGTGATATTTGCTATTTGTTTTACTGTCCAAAATGTATGGCGGAGCCACTTTTGATCTTGACCGAAAGGTCCATATGGCTCACATTGCCATAATTTTGTCAGAAAATAATTTATCTGACATCATAATAGAAGAAATTGTGTGTAGAAATACTTGTTTTGTGTGCAATTATAACATATGAATCACCTTTTACATCTTTTTGTGGAATTATGAATCCATAAAGGTGGGTGTGCAATTAGTGTTCAACACTATTTGAGAATGGCACCGTTTCACAGCAGTTATATGGGAAAATGACACAAAAAGCTTCATATTTCCTAAACTAAAAGTGATATCCGCACAAAATTTTGAAGGTAATACCACAGTGTTGTGCACGTTCTGTTGGACGTGATGTTTTTTTTGTCGACGCAAGAAATGGCAGCCATTTTGTTCAAAATGGCCGCCATTTTTTCATAAAATTCATCAAACAGGGAACCTGTTCCAAGATAATTTGATAATTTTTTTTATCAATATAATTAATATCACTGAAAAAATGGATATGGAGATTTGTACCAATGACCTCTTATTTGTTTTAGCATTTTATTAAGGAATAATTGTCATATTGGTGACCATTTTGAAAACAAAATGGCTGCCATTGCTTTAAAATTCGTTGCTCAAATTTACGTTTTTTATGATTACTCTATTGTTTATTGTCAGAATTTGATCATCAAGGTATCAAATTAAAGATATTTTAATAATCTATAACCTCAAGTAACTAATAAATTAAACTGAATACTTTTCATACCAATATGTAATCCCCCATGGGGTGAAGATTCCAGACACCTAGTACTACCACTTGCCGAAAGTTTAACTGGTCAGCTTGATATATATATATATACATGTGTAGGTGTTTTTGCTTTCCTACCTCAATGTCTTGCTATCATGATGTAGCTGTACAATTGCTGAAAGTGATGGTATATGCAACAATCACCCAACAAGCATGATAGTGAAACACCTCTAAACTAAACTTCCTTAAGACCAGCTTGTGTTTAAAATAGATGGATATTATTTGCACGCTTTACACATTTCCTACGAAAGGCTACATATGGAACTTTATTTAAAATAAAGTTTATGTTGTTTATATAGGATGCTGTTTATATTCAGGTTTCCCTTGATTGCAATTTGAGCAAGTAAATTTGTTTCAGTCTTACTCTCCATGCCGTTCGAATCCCGCTCATGGTAACTTAAGGTGTACTTGATACCACATTATTGTGTGATAAAATTCGTCAGTGACTTGCAACAGGTATGTGGTTTTCTCCAGGTACTCTGGTTTACGCCACCAATAAAAGTGACCACCACAATATAACTGAAATATTGTTGAAAATGAAAGTGGCATTAAACACCATAACCCAACTCTCCGACTCCATGTCAAAGTTTCAGTCTTGCTCATTACTATTCTAATTTGCTTCTTAAAACATGTTCAATGAAAACAACAACAAAATATTAAGTTCATTCATTTATTATTTAGGAAATATCTGGTGTATTTTTTTAAATACATCATCTATTGTCACATGTATTGTGGTCTGAATAAGTCCAGCTACATGTAAAACTAAATATATAATAAATTATTCTTCAATAGAGACCAGAACTCCCAACCATCTGTAAAGAAAAATATTAATGAAATTTTCAACATAGTGTATTAGTAATGAACAAGAACAACTAATGAAGACAAAATGTTGGCCAGCAACATTTTTCATCTCTTTATTGAATATTTAATTATGATATAAATTATGGACTCAGCTGTAAATTATCCTGCAGGCTGCAGTCCTATGTTCAGGTAATATCCCAAGGCCAGCTTGGATCACATGTCTTTGACCAGCAAAGCATACTGTCAGGTGAACTGGAAAAAAAACCAGAAGGGACCACAAAGATACAGTTCTAACTACATATTATCATTTCATAACTACTATTTTAATAAATATAAATTCACAATGTATTTAAGCAAAAAAAATTACCAGTGTTTCAACTTTTTAGTATTGACCCCAACTTTTCGTGTCTCAAGTTTTTATTGACATTTTTGGACAAAGTTAAAGTCAGATCCTTGTTCTGTATAACCTACAATGTAGGTAAAAATATATTATATATGTTTTGTCTACTTATACTACCTTCCCCTTTTCGAGAATATTAGTAGAAACACTGGTATTTTTGTTCATTGGTCTTATCTATTTTTCCTTAAAAGTACCATGGCTTATCAATAAAATAAATGATAAATAGTTTGATGTATTGGTTTTAATGTCACTTGTCACATCTTGTTATTCTGGCCACGAATTCATCATCCCATGCAAAAGACAAAGAAAAAAACCACTTTTCTTCTTATCTGTAGTTAGCAACCATTACACTGACCCATATATATATATATTTATTACATAATGATTTTATTTAAGCAATTTTATTGGCTATCATGCTGTCACCTGACATTCCGTAAAATTTGATATTGCTTGATTAAAACTTGTATTGACTTGGGTTTCACTTTCGTTTTCCATTGCATTATGTATGATGTCATAATGAAGTGATTAATTTCATATTGACTTGGTTTCACTAAAGGCTTCGGTGAATATCGTTTTTAAGGTCCATAAAAACTTGTATTGACCTCAGCAAAAGACTATAATTGTATAATATATATATATATATATATACAGCAAACATTACACTGACCCATATATATACATCTCACCAATTGATGTGATAATTTTCATAAAATAAAACTAACCGGTATAATCCTTGTTTGTTAACAAACAGTAGATCATATCTCTGTTGATGGCATGTGACATCAAGTACTGTTTACAAATATCATTCAGCTCACTTGTGCTTGACTGGTTGAAATTCTGTAGCAGATCATGCAGAAGTGATTGACCTGCAGAGAACAAAAACTAAATACTGAATTTAATTATGCCAAATACAAAAGATCATTATAATGTGATGCTTACAAAAAAATTAATTTCATTTCAAGATCTAAAGTACCCTGGCCTGAGAAGACCAGACCTTCCGCAAATCTCTGACAAACTTTATTACATAATGCTGTATCGAGTGCACCTCGAACCGGACTAGAACTCCTGATTGTGGTAGGCACTAATTGCATATGTAGTTGTAAATCCAACTACCATACGATCACGACTGCCCCTTAAAGATAAGGTTTCAAATGCAAAAATGAAATTAAATCAAGACTAGTATTTTTCCTTCTTCCAATGTTCAGTCTTTACTTCTAAAGTGAGGCATTTTCAGATGCAGAAATACCTAATGATTTCTCCGTCACATTATTTATTGAGTTGCAGACAACTATACATCAAGACAAGCCACTTCTTCAGGATTAAAATATATTTTCCCATGTTGAATAAAAATAACGCAACATATAAATATGCAATAACATTTTTTTTACTTTTATTTGAATTTAGTATGTAAATATTTGATGCATACTTGCAATCCAAAGCCCTGGTTGAATAGTTCAAGCAACATAATCTCATTGAAATTAGACCTGACTTCGAAGAAATTTTCTGCACTATAACCTCCAACCTGAAGATAATAGAGCAGAATATTTCTTCTCACATCTAACCAAAATGTCTGTTTTAAAAGCTCAAATTCATGTACCAACTTTAAAAAAAAAGTTTTGAATATATAAACAAAAACAAAGCTTTTGAAAAGTTGTCACAGTACACCACCCAGAATATGAATAGAATTAACTTTCTGAAGAGTGAAGACTATAATATAAAAAACAAATATTATGTACACATAGAAGAAAGTGTTTTGTGACTGTAGACTGTATTGACTGATGAAAAAGAGGAAACTCCTAATTTCTAGTGCTCAGTCATACCCTCATTTTCTAGCTGTTTGGACCAAGCTTGAAACATTTTATTTCCAAATATATTCCTTAAAGAAAAGAGGAAAACTTTCATCTCTATTTACACCCCCCCCCTTTTTTTTCGGTTTGTTTACTTTTCGTCTTTTGTTTTGAACGTAAGTTGGAAGTATTTATAAATTGACAAGAAGTTTTTCATAAACTACTTAAAAAGAAGCAATGCAAAAAATAAATCGTACGTTTAAAACATTGAGATCAAGGTTTATACATACCTACGGCTACGATAACAGCTGTATCAGCGTCGTTGACGTTACAAATATTTTCCACTTCCAGTGATGACGTGCGACGTTCTTCTTCAGACATGATGTTTAGCTTCAGGGGTGTTTTAAATACGAAAAATCAGCCGTGTTCTCGATCTAATAGGGTTGAGTTGGCATGTTTTCTATGTTGATATTATAATGAAAAATACAAATATCGCCATCGGAGAACGCTACTCCAAATTTTTCACTGAATTGTTCATCTTAAAACTTTTCAGAAGACCATTTCCCGTTTGGCATGCGCAGGAAAACGGAAGCGACTGTGACCATGTGCAAGCCACGAATCTGCGCTTTAATTGGATAATAATTATGGAACTATATAACGTCAGGAACATGCCGGGGAAGGCATTGAAAAGGGGGACCTTGGTGAAAAAAACCGTGCCGCGAATGTAAAATTCCGAAAACAGCGATTCCGATTCGAACACGTTATATCTAAACGATTCCATATCAAAAGAAACAAATTTTTTAAAGATTTTAAACAATGTTTAGATAATTGATTAATGTAAAAAAATTATATCTTTATATAGTTTTATCTGTAAAAAATTGACATCAAAATATTGCATTTTCATGTAAAAGCAGCTACCGGAAAACAAAATGGCGGCCAAAATAACGATAAGTCGGTATCTATCTCTACTTTAAGCACCAATCAATGTATCAATCAATCATTTTCTGAAATATTTATTTCAGTGTTTCAGACTGGAATGGTTGGTTACCCAGAATCCCTCACGGATCCATCATATAGTCGTCAAATTTTGATTTTGACGTACCCCTTAATAGGGAATTATGGGATACCAGCTGACGAATGTGATGAATATGGACTGAAGAAATGGTTTGAGTCATCCAAGATCCATGTCGCTGCGTTAATTGTCGGAGATGTAACGGAGGAATACAGTCATTGGAGTGCCATCAAATCTCTATCTGATTGGTTAAAAGAACACGGCATCCCAGCCTTGTATGGTATGGTCAATTTTGTAATAAAAGATGTCTGATATTTCAAATGAATGGATCACATGTGGTATTGTAAGTTCATTAGGTCAACTTGGTCTTACTCAATCCCTTGATTGAATGTTGCAATCATACCTTGTATGGTAAATTTAAGAAATAATTCATTGAAGTCATACTGTGTTGTGAGTTTTAACATGGGCTGGTGGATATTAGTATTTTATCCAGAGTGGTAATTATTTTGATTCTGACAGGGATCGAATTTACCTTTTTAGCTCACCTGACCCAAAGGGTCATGTGAGCTATTGCCATCACTTGGCGTCCGTGGTCGTCGTACGTCGTAAACCTTTTCAAAAATCTTCTCCTCTGAAAGTGCTAGACCAATGGAAACCAAACTTGGTCTGAATCATCACTAGGGTGTCTAGTTTCAAAATTGTGTCCGGTGATGCTGTGCACCAACCAACATGGCCGCTGTTACTAAAAATAGAACATATGGTAAAATTGCAGGTTTTGGATAATAACTCAAAAACCGTTAATAATATCAAAAATCTGACATGGGATAAAAATGATCAGCACATCAAGATCTACATACCCTGCAATTTTGAAGTAAATCTGATTACCCATCTTGGAGTTATTGCCCTTTTTTCATCAAATTTGTAAAATTTTAATACTTTTCGTCTTATATTTCAAAAACTATAAGAGATAAAGGTTAACTTTAAATTGCAAAAATGTGCGGCATATCAAGATCTACCCACCCTGCAATTTTGAAGTAAATCCCATTACCCATTTTGGAGTTATTTCCCTTTTTTCATCAAATTTTCAAAATTTTAATACTTTTCGTCCTTTATTTCAAAAACTATAAGAGACAGATGGTAAGTTGAAACTGCAAACATGTTCAGCATGTCAAGATCTACATACCCTGCAATTTTGAAGTAAATTTGATTACCCATCTTGGAGTTATTGCCCTTTTTTCATCAATTTTTTTTTTTAAATTTTAATACTTTTCGTCTTATATTTCAAAAACTATTTAGAGATAGATGTTAAGTTTAAATAGCAAAAATGTGCAACATGTCAAGATCTACCTACCCTGCAATTTTGAAGTAAATCCCATTACCCATTTTGACCGATTATGCAAATTAGAAAAAAGGGGGGATGAAATTTAAAAAAAATCTTCTCCTCTGAAACTACTGAGCCAATTTCAACCAAACTTTGCTGAAATGATCCTTGGATGGTCCCCTTTCAAAATTGTGTCCGTCAGCGCCGTCCTGTATCCAAGATGGCCGCCATTACTAAAAATAGAAATTTCTTCAAATGGCCAAAACTGCTCTATTTTAAGCCAGAAAGTGCCCAAATTTGAACTGCATAAGCATAATGATGAGCTTTTTAACATATATTACGGGATTTTTTATGAACTTTGAACTTTTGCCGATTTTGACCGATAATGCAAATTAGAAAAAAGGGGGGATGAAATTTAAAAAATTTCTTCTCCTCTGAAACTACTGAGCCAATCTCAACCAAACTTTGCTGAAATGATCCTTGGATGGTCCTTTTTCAAAATTGTGTCCGTCAGCGCCGTCCTGTATCCAAGATGGCTGCCATTACTAAAAATAGAAATTTCTTCAAATGGCCAAAACTGCTCTATTTTAAGCCAGAAAGTGCCCAAGTTTGAACTGTATAAGCATAATGATGAGCTTTTTAACATATATTACGTGATTTTTTATGAACTTTGAACTTTTGCCGATTTTGACCGATAATGCAAATTAGAAAAAAGGGGGGATGAAATTTAAAAAATTTCTTCTCCTCTGAAACTACTGAGCCAATCTCAACCAAACTTTGCTGAAATGATCCTTGGATGGTCCTTTTTCAAAATTGTGTCCGTCAGCGCCGTCCTGTATCCAAGATGGCCGCCATTACTAAAAATAGAAATTTCTTCAAATGGCCAAAACTGCTCTATTTTAAGCCAGAAAGTGCCCAAGTTTGAACTGTATAAGCATAATGATGAGCTTTTTAACATATATTACGTGATTTTTTATGAACTTTGAACTTTTGCCGATTTTGACCGATTATGCAAATTAGAAAAAAGGGGGGATAAAATTTAAAAAAAATCTTCTCCTCTGAAACTACTGAGCCAATTTCAACTAAACTTTGCTGAAATGATCCTTAGGTGGTCCCCTTTCAAAATTGTGTCCGTCAGCGCCGTCCTGTATCCAAGATGGCCGCCATTACTAAAAATAGAAATTTCTTCAAATGGCCAAAACTGCTCTATTTTAAGCCAGAAAGTGTCCAAATTTGAACTGTATAAGCATAATGATGAGCTTTTTAACATATATTACAGGATTTTTTATGAACTTTGAACTTTTGCCGATTTTGACCGATTATGCAAAGTAGAAAAAAGGGGGGATGAAATTTAAAAAAATTCTTCTCCTCTGAAACTACTGAGCCAATCTCAACCAAACTTTGCTGAAATGATCCTTGGATGGTCCCCTTTCAAAATTGTGTCCGTCAGCGCCGTCCTGTATCCAAGATGGCCACCATTACTAAAAATAGAAATGTCTTCAAATGGCCAAAACTGCTCTATTTTAAGCCAGAAAGTGCCCAAATTTGAACTGCATAAGCATAATGATGAGCTTTTTAACATATATTACGGGATTTTTTATGAACTTTGAACTTTTGCCTATTTTGACCGATTATGCAAATTAGAAAAAAGGGGGGATGAAATTAAAAAAAAATCTTCTCCTCTGAAACTACTGAGCCAATCTCAACCAAACTGTGCTGAAATGATTCTTGGGTGGTCCTCTTCCAAAATTGTGTCTGGCATTTCAGAACACCGACCAAGATGGCCACCACAGCCGAACTTAATTTAACATAGGACCCTATGGGAAATTCCCATAAAAATCTTCTTGTCTGAAACCATTTCTCAATAAGAACAAAATTTTGATGAAATAGTCATTGGATGGTTCTCTTCCAAAAATGTGTCCGGCGGTTCGGCCCTTCGATCAAGATGGCCTGCACAGCCGAACTTAGCTTAACATAGGACCCTATGGGAAATTCACATAAAAATCTTCTCCTCAGAAACCACTGGGCCAATTGCAATGATCCTTGGATGGCCCCCTTCCAAAATTGTGTTCGGTGATCCCGACTTCCAACCAAGATGGCCGACAGGCTAAAAATAGAAAAAAGGGGGGATGAAATTATTCCTCTTGAAATGCATTTTTTTGTTGACTCACTGCTTTTGGTTACTCAAATAATCAAAGGGAAGCAACTCTATTACAAAATGTGAAGTAGGAAAAGCAAAATTTTGAGAATCATTGACATATGTTTTTTTTACAGCAATTTTGATAACTTACATTAAAGGGGGAACCCCTGCCCAATTTTTTTTGTAGAAAGAGTCTGCAATGACGAAGGCTACATTTGTAAATTTTTTTTACCAAAGTTATCAAGTTTTATTGACTGATGTTGTTATTATACCCAGGTGAGCTATACAGGCTCCTGGGAGCCTCTAGTTTTTTTTCCACTAGCTAAATTAAATTACTACTAGCTAAAATTTTGAAATAAACATTTAATGGTTATTGGACATTATAACATTGATTAGACAAGTCTGGCAAGAATATATTAGAATTTAGGCAAGAAATTAGCTCTCAAAAGAGCATCATAAATAAAATATTTCCATCCTAATATTTTTATTTTTTACTTCATTTTAAAATTTGAGCCTGTTTTTTCTTCAAATTGTCCTATATTAAAATGAAATTGTTGTTGTTCCCTTATTTATTATATTAAAGGACAATTCACTGGCTTTTGAATTTTATTTGCTTTCAGTTGCACAAATTCACGTTTTAGTTGAGCCCAAGATAATTTATTTTTAAATCATCAATGTACTTCCTGCTTTAAGCTTCAAATTAAAACGTAAATCTTCCAACAAGACTTTATTACGTTGAGACATTTAATATGCAAATCATCTTTGGTTATATGTTTATTTTTAACATCACCGACATCCAATCTGTATTTACAGAAAGGTCAACCCGAGTGTGAAATTGTAAAAGTTTGTAAAACCTTTTCCCATTTTTTAGCTCACCTGGCCTTTAGGCCAGGTGACCTATTGCCATCACTTTTCATCCGTCGTCCGTCCGTCGACATTTCACATTTTAATCTTTCCTCAGAAACCACTGGGCCAATTGCAACCAAACTTTGGTGGAATGGTCCTTGGATGGCCCCCTTCCAAACGTGTGTCTGGTGATCCCGAATTTCAACCAAGATGGCTGCCAAGCTAAAAATAGAAAAAAGGGGGGGGGGGATGAAATTTTAATTGTCCATTGCTGCTTTAGTATAAGTCAAAATGAGCTCAAATTTTAACTGCAGCTACATGACAAGGAGTAGTTTAACATATATTCTGGGTTTTTCTGTGAAAATGTTCTTTCAGCAGATTTATACTGATTATGCAAATTAGGCATATTTTGATAAAAGATCACATTTAAATCTTCTCCTCTGAAACCGCTGAACCAAATTAAACCAAACCTGGCACTGCAGGGATGATCCCTGGGTGGGTCCCTTTCAAAATTGTGTCTGACAGCCCCGCCCTCCATTCAAGATGGCTGCTGTTACTAAAAATATAAATTTCTTCAATTGTCCATTGCTGCTTTAGTATAAGTCAAAATGAGCTCAAATTTTAACTGCAGCTACATGGCAAGGAGTAGGTTAACATATGTTCGGGGTTTTTCTGTGAAATTTTTCTTTCTGCCGATTTATACCGATTATGCAAATTAGGCATATTTTGATAAAAGATCACATTTAAATCTTCTTCTCTGAAACTGCTGAACCAAATTAAACCAAACCTGGTAGGGATGGTCCCTGGGTGGGTCCCTTTCAAATTTGTGTCCGACAGCTCTGCCCTCCATTCAAGATGGCTGCTGTTACTAAAAATAGAAATTTCTTCAATTGTCCATTTCTGCTTTAGTATAAGTCAAAATGAGCTCAAGTTTTAACTGCAGCTACAGTACAGAAAGGGACATACCGTGATTGATCACTCCGAGAGACATAATTTTTAATCCTTTAGACATATCATCACGGACATAAACCCACTGTGATAGACCTAAAAAGGACCATAAAACAAGGTGGTGGGGATTATGGCTCTAGGTCACTTGTGCGCCGATTGATATTTTACCGCCTATTAAGAGATTAGCGTTACCTGTTCTACCTGTTGACTTTTAATATCGTAAGCCGTAATTATTGCTACTGAAGGATGTATTTTTGACAATTAATTTTGTATCCTCTTGCTGTTAATATTTGACTGTTTGTTGCTTTTCATTGCCAAAGAATGTCTGTCTAGTTATCGTTTTCGTTTGTTTTAGAAAGTTCTACTTTATGACCTCAAGTTCTATATTAAGAATTTTGTTGAAACCGCAACTGAACTTTATCTTGTTTAATTTTAATTTCTCATTTTTTTTCTTCTGTTGGGTCGAATTCAGTATGTATTGAATTATTCGTAAATATGGGCTACTTCATAAATGTATTTTTTGTTTATAAGTTAAACCGCAGGCTCGGGGTTTTGAAGCACGGACTTTGCAAGCGCGGGTTTTGTAGTGTTTAGTTGGTAAAGAGCAGACTTCAAATTGATTATTGGTTTATTTTGTGTTTTGGACTTTAACCTCTCGTATTGAAAAAAATTAACAATTCAAGTAAACTGTTTTACACACTTGGCTTGTTACGTAATTCCGTTATAGATGAAAATAATTTTCTTTAAAATTGCAAACAAATACCTATAACTTTGGGGTTTTTTTGGCTGTATTTTGTCACAAATCTATTGGGTTGAAAGCCAATTAAGATTTGAATTTGAATAAATAAATAAACTGGTGACATTTAATTTTGGTCAGATACTGTGTAATGTCAAACATTTGTAGGGGTAAAATCATGATAAAGGTTAATTCTTTATTTCCTTTCACGTTTCTAAACTTTCTGCAGATTAGCCGCTAATTTCCAAAATATATCCGTAAATTTAGTGACTTTTGGACATGTATTACTTCTTTGAACGATCTGTTTATAAATATTTGTTTCGTTAATTTTTAATCAAATTCTTCAATGGCCGTATACAAATTATTTAGTACGTATTTCTACAACCAAAAGGGTTTTAACTGGGTTTTCTACGAAGATTAAAATAAAAAAAATTACTGAACGTATAAAAATTATTTAGTACGTATTTCTACAACCAAAAGGGTTTTAACTGGGTTTTCTACGAAGATTAAAATAAAAAAAATTACTGAACGTATAAAAAATATTATTGAACTAAAATGTAATTTGAACTGGAAATACGCTTTAAAACGTAACAAATCATCGTGCATGTGTTTATGAAACTTCATTTGTGCACAAGCCAGGTCACGTGTACGCGTGTCAATAAAATACTAGGTGTAGATACGTAATACACAGCAACGGTTAACAATCTTTGAAACAAATTTGCACAACCCATGATTTCACTGAATTGAAATTGAATAATCATTTATTATTTACATTTTATTCATCAATTCAAATGAACTCTCCGTTCTCGTGCTATTTTCTCGATCTCGGGATTTCATTCCCGGGATTACGTTGAAAGATGTTTTACGTTTTGAGGAAAGAAATAAAAATGTTTTTTTTAATTCTGAGGGGAATCTGAGACAGTACCTGAAAAAAAAATAGGCGATATAAAAACGTAATTTCACCTGTACATCTTATCTGACTAGTTTACCTGTAAAACGACACACTTGATTACAAGATTAACACCTGGTGTTTTATTGCCCCCTGATCACCGACATGAATTAAAATTTGTCATTGGATGGTTCTCTTCCAAAAATGTGTCCGGCGGTTCGGCCCTCTGACCAAGATGGCTGCACAGCTGAACTTAGTTTAACATAGGACCCTATGGGAAATTCACATAAAAACCATCTTGTCTGGAACCAGTAGCTCAATTAGAACCTAACTTTGATGGAATAGTCATTGGATGGTCCTTTTCCAAAATTGTGTGAGGCAGTCACGCTCTCCCACCAAGATGGCCACCACAGTGCAGTTGCGTTGTTATTGAAAGCAGCTTTGATCCAGGTGAGCGATTACAGGCTCCTGGGAGCCTCTGGTTTACAGTTGTCACAGACACAGTAACACTTATGCATTTTGGAGCCAATTGGAACGAATCTTAGCAGGAATTTTCCTTGGATGGTCCTCTACAAAGTTTCTGTTTTTCGTTCCAGTCGAATAGTCAACATGGCTGCCAGGGCCAATAATATGCTCTGATTGGCTGAAATTTCAAAGATCCTCTTCTCTGAAACTAATGAACTGACTGAACCCAAACTCTAAATGAATGATCATTGGAATGTCCTTTACCAAGTTTCTGTTTTTTATGTGGATCGGAAATCCAAGATGGCCACCACTGCAGGAAATAGATTAACATTGGACCCTATGGGAAAATGTTCAAATGCCTTCTTTTCAGAAGCTACAAATATGATTAAAGCCAAACTGTACATGAATGTTCATTGGATGGTCCTCTACAAACTTTAGGTTTTTTGTTCCGATATGAAATTCAAAATGGTGGCTACGGCAGGACTTAGTTTAACATTGAACCCTATGGGAAAAATGTTTCAAAACGCTTCTTCTCTGAAACCACTTGGACAATTGAAACCAAACTGCCCAGGAATGATCATTGGAAGATCCTCTACAAAGTTTCTTTTTTTTTATTGCCGATCGGAAATCCAAGATGGCTGCCACCGCAGGACATAGATTAACATTGAACCCTATGGGAAAATGTTAAAATGCCTTCTTCTCAGAAACTACAAATATGATTAAAGCCAAACTGTACATGAATGTTCATTGGATAGTCCTCTACAAAGTTTAGATTTTTTGTTCTGATATGAAATCCAAGATGGTGGCTACGGCAGGACTTAGTTTAACATTGGACCCTATGGGAAAAATGTTTCAAAATGCAAATCTGATTGAAACCCGACTGCATGAATGTTCATTTGAATAGTCCTCTACAAAGTTTAGGTTTTTTGTTCTGATATAAAATTCAAGATGGCAGCTATGGCAGAACTTAGTTTAACATTGAACCTTATGGGAAAATGTTTTAAAACACTTCTTTACTGAAACCACTTGGACAATTGAAACCAAACTTTTCAGGAATGTTCATTTGATGGGCCTCTACAAATTTAGTTTTTTTATGCTGATTAGAAATCCAAGCCACCATCTCAAGTCATAGATTTATGGGGGACCCAGTTGGAAATCAATCATTGGAAGATCCTTTGCAAACTTTGTGTTTTTTATGTTGATCGGAATTCCAAGATGACTACCACTGCAGGACATAGTTTTTACGTAGGACCAATTGGTTGTTTTTATAACCAGGTGAACGATACAGGCTCTTGAGTGTCTCTGGTTGTTATTTACACTGAAGAAATTGGTAATTTGGTGCATGGTTTCACTTTGACACATGCATAATTAATGGAGGTCATGAAAGCGTAATGCAGTTGAATATGATACGAACGCTTTAACTGCATGGATAAAACATTAAAGCACCTATTAGATGTAAATTTAACAGTCGCAGTCACTTAAATGTTTTTGACAAGTACGATTTTATACACAAATCTGAAGGTGGGAAAATTTAGCACAATCACAATTTTTTTCGAACTCACTTTAATATAATTTTTACTCACATTTAGTAAGTATTTCCCATTAAATTCGATCCCTGTCTGATATGTCTAACAGTAAAAATACAGTAATACACTTTGTAAATAAATCATACATTTGGAAATGTTTTTAGAGTTTATTGTTCTTATATTATTAAGAAATATTTTAATTTTCTCAGGTTTGGATACTAGAATGTTGACAAAGAGAATACGAGAAAAAGGCACAATATTGGGCAAGGTTTGTTCATATGAATTGATATTTATTTTCCTTGGTACATTTTGTAGTTGTTCATATTATTTAGAGGAAAGTTTTGTAAAACAGTAGTAAGAGTTGTTGAGATAATTTGTAGTAATGTCAGACAATAAGATTCAGCAAGAATTTACTTTAAATCAGACTCTTTCTTTTTCTATCTGACCTGAAAATTATCTTTTGTTAGGAATGTGTTGAGGTCATGTCTATTTACAAAAATGCTTGATTTTGTTCTGATAGATCAAACAACATGGTTTCTAAGATTAAAGGGATTAAAAGGAACTTAAAATAGTAAAACAAGACAAATGCCCAAAATACAATGGATCCAGCAAATGACTTTCCAGCATATTACTGTGTCCAATACTTTATTGTGTCCAGCACATTACTGTGTCCAATACATTATTGTGTCCAGCACATTACTGTGTCCAATACATTATTGTGTCCAGCACATTACTGTGTCCAATACATTACTGTGTCCAATACATTACTGTGTCCAATACATTATTGTGTCCAGCACATTACTGTGTCCAATATATTACTGTGTCCAATACATTACTGTGTCCAACACATTACTGTGTCCAATACATTACTGTATCCAATACATTACTGTGTCCAATACATTACTGTGTCCAATACTTTATTGTGTCCAGCACATTACTGTGTCCAATACATTACTGTGTCCAATACATTACTGTGTCCAACACATTACTGTGTCCAATACATTATTGTGTCCAAATACATTACTGTGTCCAATACTTTATTGTGTCCAGCACATTACTGTGTCCAATACATTATTGTGTCCAGCACATTACTGTGTCCAATACATTACTGTGTCCAATACATTACTGTGTCCAATACATTACTGTGTCCAATACATTATTGTGTCCAATACATTATTGTGTCCAGCACATTACTGTGTCCAATACATTACTGTGTCCAATACATTATTGTGTCCAATACATTATTGTGTCCAATACATTACTGTGTCCAATACTTTATTGTGTCCAGCACATTACTGTGTCCAATACATTACTGTGTCCAACACATTACTGTGTCCAATACATTACTGTGTCCAACACATTACTGTGTCCAATACATTACTGTGTCCAACACATTACTGTGTCCAATACATTACTGTGTCCAATACATTACTGTGTCCAATACATTACTGTGTCCAACACATTACTGTGTCCAATACATTACTGTGTCCAATACATTACTGCAGGGGTTTCAAAGTTTTTAATAATAGGAGGTACTTCTTAAATTTTAGGAGGTACCTTAAAAATTAGGCTGAGGGCCGTATGAGGTCCAGGGGCGGAAGCTCCTGAAATCTAGCATTTTGTGGACCAAAAAATGTACTTCAGAGACTGCAAAACATTAATTGTTTTTGAAAGAAAAATCCCATTAACTTTAGAGTTCAGATTTCACCAAGAGTGAAGACCATGCATAATGCCTGGATTTTTTCCCCCCAATTTCTTTATTGAATATTTCAGTTTACAGACTTCAGCCAAGATTATTCATAGATAGTCTGCCATATCTTAAAAAAACCCAAAATGACCATAAAGAGCTACGGTTCCACAGCTAGGCTTGACCAAGCCATTGTTATCAAAGCTTAAACTTCTCAAAATTCTTTTGTTGGCTTTGTCCTTTTCTTTTTCACCATACCTTGGCTTGTGTGTTTTTTTTTTACTTTATTACCAGTAATTAAACTCATCAAAGACCATTGGCAGGATCAAGACATATAAGTGTCATAATTAATGAAACCAAGGACGTATATAGAATACGTCCTTGATGAAACATATAAATTTAATTTGCAATCATCAATCTTTAATAAAATTTATAATTTTTTAATAGATGAATACAAATATAATTAAACAAAAACAATATAAATTGTTACTTTCACGACTTATGTGCAAAAAAAATGTTCGAACAAAAACGATTCGCGGGAAGACATTTATTAACATTTGAATCGCAAAAGTTAAATTATTTTGGAAAAATGTAATTCGTATTTGAGCCATGTCCGGTCCTTTTTCAAGATTTCTAGTAATTTTCTATCCCTTATCTCCTCGTACCCCCTTTTAAAAATGTTTTTCAGCACACTTTCATTTCTGTGAACAACCGCGGTAGGGCCCCGTCAAAATATGTAAATAAATTAGCCATAGGTTTTTATTTTTTTATACCGGAAGTTAAACAATATGGACGGAGTTAAGCAACAAGACAAGTACCAATCGTAACTACACGGCCATTCTCACTACCCTGCAAATAACCTCGTACGTACATAGTAGAAATTCTTCTTAAATTGTTTGCCGGAAGTTAAGTTAAGTTAAGCCGCACAAAAATATAGTCCACGAAAATCCAATATGGAAGACATACTAAGTATAATCTAATCATGCAAAACTAATTAAAACTTTAATTGAAATATAGAAAATTGTTTAAAATATAACTTTATCAAACTTTCATGTACCTGACATGTGAAAAGTAGTGCAATTTATACGCCTAATGCATACAAGGTTATTTGCAGGGTAGCGAGAATGGCCGAGTAGTTACGATTGGACAAGTACGCCCCAGAATGATTCGACCTTGGGTTTTAAATGGATAAGAAAAATCGCACAAAATATTGTGTAGTCATATATTCATAATACATAATGATCATACTTATATTACTGGAGATTACACTAAATTGTATTTGAACATAATTTGTAATCGGTCATTTTTTTATTTTGAAATGATGTCAGCTTTGTTCCGGTCCGAGTTTTACACAAGGATGAAAAGATATTGGGGCGAAAACATATCTATTTACCGCATGCGCAAACTGCTATTTACGATTCTAAGGTAAAGTTATTTTTAAAACAGGGAATATCCCATCAACTTGGTCGTGACGCAGTTGTTCGATTTGAATGCGAGAATTCAGCAATTGACGTGATCATTAATTTTTTATGAAAAATATTCCACAAGCCAATCGACTATCGTACTTGTGGTTTTGACCACCGCTAATTTTTGGGGGGCCAGTAATTTCTGCCGGTACTATACACGATCTCAGGCGTGTAAAAGTACCGGGTACCGGCCCACTTTGAAACCCCTGTTACTGTGTCCAATACATTACTGTGTCCAATACATTACTGTGTCCAATACGTTACTGTGTCCAACACATTACCGTGTCCAATACATTGCCGTGTCCAATGCATTATTGTGTCCAATACATTACTGTGTCCAATACATTACTGTGTCCAATACATTGCTGTGTCCAATGCATTATTGTGTCCAATACATTATTGTGTCCAATACATTATTGTGTCCAATACATTACTGTGTCCAATACATTACTGTGTCCAATACATTACTGTGTCCAATACATTACCGTGTCCAATACATTATTGTGTCCAATACATTATTGTGTCCAATACATTATTGTGTCCAATATATTATTGTGTCCAATACATTACTGTGTCCAATACATTATTGTGTCCAATACATTATTGTGTCCAATACATTACTGTGTCCAATACATTATTGTGTCCAATACATTACTGTGTCCAATACATTACTGTGTCCAACACATTACTGTGTCCAATACATTATTGTGTCCAATACATTACTGTGTCCAGCAATTCACTGTGTCAAGCTAAATGCTGTGTCCACTCTTGCCTTTAATATACTGTACAATGTTTAATGTCTTTATTGCTATCCAAACCCCCAGAGAGGGTACAAAACTAAAACAAAATAAACAATAATAAGTACATGTACATGAAGTATAGAAGAATGTCCAAGTAACTTTCCATTCCTTAAAAATAATGGAGCCGAGGCCCATTGTTTTTAAGAATGGAGAGATACGAGGACATTCTCCAACTTAAAATCCACCCATTGTACTTGATTAATTTGATTAATTATTAATCTTGTAACAAAAAAAAGTCTGCGTATAGTATCTAAAGTACAAAGAGAACTATAACTCTGCCCCTGTCCACATTGTTCATAACTCTCCATTCCTTGAAAATAATGGAGTTTAGACAATAGATTTACATCACAGGTGGATTTTAAGTGTAACATAAGCATTCATACAATAGAAATTGAACTGTATCATAATCTCAGTAAAGTCTAAACAGTGAAGACCACTAATTAATCTGTTGTTCTATGATACTCGAATAAAATGAAATGCATGTATTGTGCAAAATAAGCTAGTGGTTTTAGAGAAATTGTTCATCACATTACATGTAGGTGTGCAATTAGCACTGGTGCACATTGTGTGTAAAACAAACCTTGAAAATATTTTCTACAGTATCTACAGTAATTCTGAAATACACTTATGTTTATGTATAAAAAAAATACAACTCAAATTTTAAATGTAAATGCCTATACCAGTCGGTTAAAAATACCTTCAGTTTACTATAAAGTTCAATATCTAGGACGTTCGAAGCGATACACGATGTGACCTCTGTGTAAATAACTAATGAACTGTATGATTTAATTAATTGTATAATCTTACTCTTATAAGTCTTATTCTATCAATAGAAAGGGTATAAACTTACTCCGTGAGGGGCCAACACTTTAAATTCTAAATTTTTGACTGATTAAATCTGTCGGGGGTTTGCCATTACAATCTAAAACAACATGCATACAGGTGCAGGTGAAAATATATCCAGAAACAGTGTAAAAATATATCGGGGGCAGCACATATACACTTGTTCAACTTTCCCTTGTCAATATGCGACGGTCGTATCATGCTGTGTTCAACATAGCCCTTTCTTGTGTATGTAGAAAATGTTTTTAATAAAAAGAAATTCATCAATTTCCCTTTGTTTTTACAGGTTGTTATGGAAGGTACAGATCCACAGTCCATTCCATTTGAAGATCCAAACAAAATACACTTAGTGCAGCAAGTATCCTTGAAGGTATTGTCCACCATTTTATTCTAAAATATCATATTTTATGCAGTCATACTTTCTTAAATCAAAATTCAAAGTATGTTAAAAACGCCAATATAATTCCAGGTTTCTGAGGTAAATATAAAATAACATCAGTTTTGAAGGTCAAGACAGACATTATCACTAGTATTGCTGCAAGTCTGGTAGGACAAACTATGATACTATTGATAATGTATGTCAAGACAATCAAATTGGAAGTTTTTGTTTTATCAGTAATGTCATAATGTGCTTGACATCACACTGTATCAGTAATGTCATAATGTGCTTGACATCACACTGTATCAGTAATGTCATAATGTGCTTGACATCACACTATCAGTAATGTCATGATGTGCTTGACATCACACTGTATCAGTAATGTCATAATGTGCTTGACATCACACTATCAGTAATGTCATAATGTGCTTGACATCACACTATCAGTAATGTCATAATGTGCTTGACATCACACTATCAGTAATGTCATAATGTGCTTGACATCACACTATCAGTGATGTCATAATGTGCTTGACATCACACTGTATCAGTTATGTCATAATGTGCTTGACATCACACTGTATCAGTGATGTCATAATGTGCTTGACATCACAATGTATCAGTGATGTCATAATGTGCTTGACATCACACTATCAGTAATGTCATAATGTGCTTGACATCATACTGTATCAGTAATGTCATAATGTGCTTGACATCACACTATCAGTAATGTCATAATGTGCTTGACATCTCACTGTATCAGTGATGTCATAATGTGCTTGACATCACACTGTATCAGTAATGTCATAATGTGCTTGACATCATACTGACTAATATTTTTCAGGATCAAGAGTCAGTTTGTTGATACTAAAAATATCACTCGTCAAAGATCAAAGGAAAAATGCTCCAAATACTGATAAATTAAAGAATTAGAGTGTAGTTTTAAAACCAAGCACTGAAAGCTATTGGTCAATATATTTAAATGTCTTGCATATGATTGAACGGTCAAAGATGAAGGAAACGTTTCCTGATTGATATAACCTCATATGATTGAACGGTCAAAGATGAAGGAAATGTTTCCTGATTGATATAACCTCATATGATTGAACGGTCAAAGATGAAGGAAAGGTTTCCTGATTGATATAACCTCATATGATTGAACGGTCAAAGATGAAGGAAATGTTTCCTGATTGATATAAACTCATATGATTGAACAGTCAAAGATGAAGGTAATGTTTCCTGATTGATATAACCTCATATGATTGAACGGTCAAAGATGAAGGAAACGTTTCCTGATTGATATAACCTCATATGATTGAACGGTCAAAGATGAAGGTAATGTTTCCTGATTGATATAACCTCATATGATTGAACGGTCAAAGATGAAGGAAACGTTTCCTGATTGATATAACCTCATATGATTGAACGGTCAAAGATGAAGGAAATGTTTCCTGATTGATATAACCTCATATGATTGAACGGTTAAAGATGAAGGAAACGTTTCCTGATTGATATAACCTTATATGATTGAACGGTCAAAGATGAATGAAATGTTTCCTGATTGATATAACCTCATATGATTGAACGGTCAAAGATGAAGGAAATGTTTCCTGATTGATATAACCTCATATGATTGAATGGTCAAAGATGAAGGAAACGTTTCCTGATTGATATAACCTCATATGATTGAATGGTCAAAGATGAAGGAAATGTTTCCTGATTGATATAACCTCGTATGATTGAACGGTTAAAGATGAAGGAAACGTTTCCTGATTGATATAACCTCATATGATTGAACGGTCAAAGATGAAGGAAACGTTTCCTGATTGATATAACCTCATATGATTGAATGGTCAAAGATGAAGGAAACGTTTCCTGATTGATATAACCTCATATGATTGAATGGTCAAAGATGAAGGAAATGTTTCCTGATTGATATAACCTCATATGATTGAACGGTCAAAGATGAAGGAAATGTTTCCTGATTGATATAACCTCATATGATTGAACGGTCAAAGATGAAGGTAATGTTTCCTGATAGATATAACCTCATATGATTGAACGGTCAAAGATGAAGGAAATGTTTCCTGATTGATATAACCTCATATGATTGAATGGTCAAAGATGAAGGTAATGTTTCCTGATTGATATAACCTCATATGATTGAATGGTCAAAGATGAAGGTAATGTTTCCTGATTGATATAACCTCATATGATTGAACGGTTGAAGATGAAGGAAACGTTTCCTGATTGATATAACCTCATATGATTGAACGGTCAAAGATGAAGGTAATGTTTCCTGATTGATATAACCTCATATGATTGAACGGTCAAAGATGAAGGAAATGTTTCCTGATTGATATAACCTCATATGATTGAAAGGTCAAAGATGAAGGAAACGTTTCTTGATTGATATAACCTCATATGATTGAACGGTCAAAGATGAAGGAAATGTTTCCTGATTGATATAACCTCATGATTGAAAGGTCAAAGATGAAGGAAATGTTTCCTGATTGATATAACCTCATATGATTGAAAGGTCAAAGATGAAGGAAATGTTTCCTGATTGATATAACCTCATATGATTGAACGGTCAAAGATGAAGGTAACGTTTCCTGATTGATATAACCTCATATGATTGAACGGTCAAAGATGAAGGAAATGTTTCCTGATTGATATAACCTCATATGATTGAATGGTCAAAGATGAAGGAAAAGTTTCCTGATTGATATAACCTCATATGATTGAATGGTCAAAGATGAAGGAAAAGTTTCCTGATTGATATAACCTCATATGATTGAACGGTCAAAGATGAAGGTAACGTTTCCTGATTGATATAACCTCATATGATTGAACGGTCAAAGATGAAGGAAATATTTCCTGATTGATATAACCTCATATGATTGAAAGGTCAAAGATGAAGGAAACGTTTCCTGATTGATATAACCTCATATGATTGAACGGTCAAAGATGAAGGAAATGTTTCCTGATTGATATAACCTCATATGATTGAACGGTTAAAGATGAAGGTAACGTTTCCTGATTGATATAACCTCATATGATTGAACGGTCAAAGATGAAGGAAATGTTTCCTGATTGATATAACCTCATATGATTGAACGGTCAAAGATGAAGGTAATGTTTCCTGATTGATATAACCTCATATGATTGAACGGTCAAAGATGAAGGTAACGTTTCCTGATTGATATAACCTCATATGATTGAACGGTCAAAGATGAAGGTAACATTTCCTGATTGATATAACGTCATATGATTGAACGGTCAAAGATGAAGGAAATGTTTCCTGATTGATATAACCTCATATGATTGAATGGTCAAAGATGAAGGAAACGTTTCCTGATTGATGTAACCTCATATGATTGAACGGTCAAAGATGAAGGTAACGTTTCCTGATTGGTATAACCTCATATGATTGAACGGTCAAAGAGGAAGGTAATGTTTCCTGATTGATATAACCTCATATGATTGAACGGTCAAAGATGAAGGAAATGTTTCCTGATTGATGTAACCTCATATGATTGAACGGTCAAAGATGAAGGAAAAGTTTCCTGATTGATATAACCTCATATGATTGAATGGTCAAAGATGAAGGTAATGTTTCCTGATTGATATAACCTCATATGATTGAACGGTCAAAGATGAAGGAAATGTTTCCTGATTGATATAACCTCATATGATTGAACGGTCAAAGATGAAGGAAAAGTTTCCTGATTGATATAACCCCATATGATTGAACGGTCAAAGATGAAGGAAAAGTTTCCTGATTGATATAACCTCATATGATTGAATGGTCAAAGATGAAGGAAATGTTTCCTGATTGATATAACCTCATATGATTGAACGGTCAAAGATGAAGGAAATGTTTCCTGATTGATATAACCTCATATGATTGAACGGTCAAAGATGAAGGAAACGTTTCCTGATTGATATAACCTCATATGATTGAACGGTCAAAGATGAAGGTAATGTTTCCTGATTGATATAACCTCATATGATTGAACGGTCAAAGATGAAGGAAACGTTTCCTGATTGATATAACCTCATATGATTGAACGGTCAAAGATGAAGGAAATGTTTCCTGATTGATATAACCTCATATGATTGAACGGTTAAAGATGAAGGAAACGTTTCCTGATTGATATAACCTTATATGATTGAACGGTCAAAGATGAATGAAATGTTTCCTGATTGATATAACCTCATATGATTGAACGGTCAAAGATGAAGGAAATGTTTCCTGATTGATATAACCTCATATGATTGAACGGTCAAAGATGAAGGAAACGTTTCCTGATTGATATAACCTCATATGATTGAATGGTCAAAGATGAAGGAAATGTTTCCTGATTGATATAACCTCGTATGATTGAACGGTTAAAGATGAAGGAAACGTTTCCTGATTGATATAACCTCATATGATTGAACGGTCAAAGATGAAGGTAATGTTTCCTGATTGATATAACCTCATATGATTGAACGGTCAAAGATGAAGGTAATGTTTCCTGATTGATATAACCTCATATGATTGAACGGTCAAAGATGAAGGAAATGTTTCCTGATTGATATAACCTCATATGATTGAACGGTCAAAGATGAAGGAAAAGTTTCCTGATTGATATAACCCCATATGATTGAACGGTCAAAGATGAAGGAAAAGTTTCCTGATTGATATAACCTCATATGATTGAATGGTCAAAGATGAAGGAAATGTTTCCTGATTGATATAACCTCATATGATTGAACGGTCAAAGATGAAGGAAATGTTTCCTGATTGATATAACCTCATATGATTGAACGGTCAAAGATGAAGGAAACGTTTCCTGATTGATATAACCTCATATGATTGAACGGTCAAAGATGAAGGTAATGTTTCCTGATTGATATAACCTCATATGATTGAACGGTCAAAGATGAAGGAAACGTTTCCTGATTGATATAACCTCATATGATTGAACGGTCAAAGATGAAGGAAATGTTTCCTGATTGATATAACCTCATATGATTGAACGGTTAAAGATGAAGGAAACGTTTCCTGATTGATATAACCTTATATGATTGAACGGTCAAAGATGAATGAAATGTTTCCTGATTGATATAACCTCATATGATTGAACGGTCAAAGATGAAGGAAATGTTTCCTGATTGATATAACCTCATATGATTGAACGGTCAAAGATGAAGGAAACGTTTCCTGATTGATATAACCTCATATGATTGAATGGTCAAAGATGAAGGAAATGTTTCCTGATTGATATAACCTCGTATGATTGAACGGTTAAAGATGAAGGAAACGTTTCCTGATTGATATAACCTCATATGATTGAACGGTCAAAGATGAAGGAAACGTTTCCTGATTGATATAACCTCATATGATTGAATGGTCAAAGATGAAGGAAACGTTTCCTGATTGATATAACCTCATATGATTGAATGGTCAAAGATGAAGGTAATGTTTCCTGATTGATATAACCTCATATGATTGAACGGTCAAAGATGAAGGAAATGTTTCCTGATTGATATAACCTCATATGATTGAACGGTCAAAGATGAAGGTAATGTTTCCTGATAGATATAACCTCATATGATTGAACGGTCAAAGATGAAGGAAATGTTTCCTGATTGATATAACCTCATATGATTGAATGGTCAAAGATGAAGGTAATGTTTCCTGATTGATATAACCTCATATGATTGAATGGTCAAAGATGAAGGTAATGTTTCCTGATTGATATAACCTCATATGATTGAACGGTTGAAGATGAAGGAAACGTTTCCTGATTGATATAACCTCATATGATTGAACGGTCAAAGATGAAGGTAATGTTTCCTGATTGATATAACCTCATATGATTGAACGGTCAAAGATGAAGGAAATGTTTCCTGATTGATATAACCTCATATGATTGAAAGGTCAAAGATGAAGGAAACGTTTCTTGATTGATATAACCTCATATGATTGAACGGTCAAAGATGAAGGAAATGTTTCCTGATTGATATAACCTCATGATTGAAAGGTCAAAGATGAAGGAAATGTTTCCTGATTGATATAACCTCATATGATTGAAAGGTCAAAGATGAAGGAAATGTTTCCTGATTGATATAACCTCATATGATTGAACGGTCAAAGATGAAGGTAACGTTTCCTGATTGATATAACCTCATATGATTGAACGGTCAAAGATGAAGGAAACGTTTCCTGATTGATATAACCTCATATGATTGAATGGTCAAAGATGAAGGAAAAGTTTCCTGATTGATATAACCTCATATGATTGAATGGTCAAAGATGAAGGAAAAGTTTCCTGATTGATATAACCTCATATGATTGAACGGTCAAAGATGAAGGTAACGTTTCCTGATTGATATAACCTCATATGATTGAACGGTCAAAGATGAAGGAAATATTTCCTGATTGATATAACCTCATATGATTGAAAGGTCAAAGATGAAGGAAACGTTTCCTGATTGATATAACCTCATATGATTGAACGGTCAAAGATGAAGGAAATGTTTCCTGATTGATATAACCTCATATGATTGAACGGTTAAAGATGAAGGTAACGTTTCCTGATTGATATAACCTCATATGATTGAACGGTCAAAGATGAAGGAAATGTTTCCTGATTGATATAACCTCATATGATTGAACGGTCAAAGATGAAGGTAATGTTTCCTGATTGATATAACCTCATATGATTGAACGGTCAAAGATGAAGGTAACGTTTCCTGATTGATATAACCTCATATGATTGAACGGTCAAAGATGAAGGTAACATTTCCTGATTGATATAACCTCATATGATTGAACGGTCAAAGATGAAGGAAATGTTTCCTGATTGATATAACCTCATATGATTGAATGGTCAAAGATGAAGGAAACGTTTCCTGATTGATGTAACCTCATATGATTGAACGGTCAAAGATGAAGGTAACGTTTCCTGATTGGTATAACCTCATATGATTGAACGGTCAAAGAGGAAGGTAATGTTTCCTGATTGATATAACCTCATATGATTGAACGGTCAAAGATGAAGGAAATGTTTCCTGATTGATGTAACCTCATATGATTGAACGGTCAAAGATGAAGGAAAAGTTTCCTGATTGATATAACCTCATATGATTGAATGGTCAAAGATGAAGGAAAAGTTTCCTGATTGATATAACCTCATATGATTGAACGGTCAAAGATGAAGGTAACGTTTCCTGATTGATATAACCTCATATGATTGAACGGTCAAAGATGAAGGAAATGTTTCCTGATTGATATAACCTCATATGATTGAACGGTCAAAGATGAAGGAAACGTTTCCTGATTGATATAACCTCATATGATTGAACGGTCAAAGATGAAGGAAATGTTTCCTGATTGATATAACCTCATATGATTGAACGGTTAAAGATGAAGGTAACGTTTCCTGATTGATATAACCTCATATGATTGAACGGTCAAAGATGAAGGAAATGTTTCCTGATTGATATAACCTCATATGATTGAACGGTCAAAGATGAAGGAAATGTTTCCTGATTGATATAACCTCATATGATTGAACGGTCAAAGATGAAGGTAACGTTTCCTGATTGATATAACCTCATATGATTGAACGGTCAAAGATGAAGGAAATGTTTCCTGATTGATATAACCTCATATGATTGAACGGTCAAAGATGAAGGTAACGTTTCCTGATTGATATAACCTCATATGATTGAACGGTCAAAGATGAAGGTAACATTTCCTGATTGATATAACCTCATATGATTGAACGGTTAAAGATGAAGGAAATGTTTCCTGATTAATATAACCTCATATGATTGAACGGTCAAAGATGAAGGAAACGTTTCCTGATTGATATAACCTCATATGATTGAACGGTCAAAGATGAAGTAAATGTTTCCTGATTGATATAACCTCATATGATTGAACGGTCAAAGATGAAGGAAAAGTTTCCTGATTGATATAACCTCATATGATTGAACGGTCAAAGATGAAGGAAAAGTTTCCTGATTGATATAACCTCATATGATTGAATGGTCAAAGATGAAGGTAACGTTTCCTGATTGATATAACCTCATATGATTGAACGGTCAAAGATGAAGGAAACGTTTCCTGATTGATATAACCTCATATAATTGAACGGTCAAAGATGAAGGTAATGTTTCCTGATTGATATAACCTCATATGATTGAACGGTCAAAGATGAAGGTAATGTTTCCTGATTGATATAACCTCATATGATTGAACGGTCAAAGATGAAGGAAATGTTTCCTGATTGATATAACCTCATATGATTGAACGGTCAAAGATGAAGGAAAAGTTTCCTGATTGATATAACCCCATATGATTGAACGGTCAAAGATGAAGGAAAAGTTTCCTGATTGATATAACCTCATATGATTGAATGGTCAAAGATGAAGGAAACGTTTCCTGATTGATATAACCTCATATGATTGAACGGTCAAAGATGAAGGAAATGTTTCCTGATTGATATAACCTCATATGATTGAACGGTTGAAGATGAAGGAAATGTTTCCTGATTGATATAACCTCATGATTGAACGGTTAAAGATGAAGGAAATTTTTCCTGATTAATATAACCTCATATGATTGAAAGGTTAAAGATGAAGGAAATGTTTCCTGATTAATATAACCTCATATGATTGAACGGTCAAAGATGAAGGAAATGTTTCCTGATTGATATAACCTCATATGATTGAACGGTCAAAGATGAAGGAAATGTTTCCTGATTGATATAACCCCATATGATTGAACGGTCAAAGATGAAGGTAATGTTTCCTGATTAATATAACCTCATATGGATCTGTGTTAGACGTCGGTGTATCACAAAGAAAAAAATCCAACGAACAGGATTTTATTTTTCATCTTACTACTACAATCTAACATCATTTGATTTCATATATTTTTTAGAAACCGGTGGAGTACAACACGAAAGGAGACGTAAAGATCATAGCAGTGGATTGTGGGATAAAGTACAATCAGATCAGGTGTCTCTGTCAACGTGGAGCACACGTCAAGGTTGTTCCATGGGATTACCCATTCAAAAGTACAGGTATGTGTGGTAAACACAAATTCCTAATTTTCTGAATTTCTACATTTACAAATAGTCTTCCAGGATTTTTCTCTGAATTTTTACCTTTCTGATGAGGTTATCAATACTTGGAAAAAACAAGACTGCCAATGAAACATTAAAGTTTTGTCGCTAGCTGTATCTTGAACATTGCATGACATATCTCAATGAAACTTTTACTATGATCTAGTCCTTTTGCCCTGTCTAACTGGCTAAGCCATGTAATGTCAGATATTGGCCTATTTTTTTTAATCAAGGCATGAACATTCCTAAATTTTAATTCAAGGTCTTTTCTAGTATGCTCTTCATTATAATATTAGAACCATTATGCAGAACGGGTACGAATTTCCCGAAAAAATGAAACATCACATTTTTTTTCAATCGGACATCTGGGCCAATATTTATGTTTTTTTTATCGGACTTTCACATTTTTTATCGGCAACCGACAGTTTTCAATAACTCTGATAACATACATCCATCACAAAAGTTTGTACACTCAAATCTTCCTGCATTTTGAAAAGGGAATTCCTTAAAACTCTGCATGCTTGCTTATTACCATCTTGAGTATTGCATGTCGTTAAGGCATTTTATTGCCCTTTTTAACAGTGTTTTTCCGTCAAAACAACCATTAAATTAATTTAATGTTAGTGATAATGTTTTTCTGTCAAAAACAACCGTTACATTAATTTAGTGTTAGTCCTGAATGATTAGTGCGTTACATTAATTTAGTGTTAGTTCTGAATGATAAGTGCATTACCTTAATTTAGTGTTAGTCCTGAATGATTAGTGCGTTACATTAATTTAGTGTTAGTCCTGAATGATTAGTGCATTACATTAATTTAGTGTTAGTCCTGAATGATTAGTGCATTACATTAATTTAGTGTTAGTCCTGAATGATTAGTGCATTACATTAATTTAGTGTTAGTCCTGAATGATTAGTGCATTACATTAATTTAGTGTTAGTTCTGAATGATAAGTGCATTACATTAATTTAGTGTTAGTCCTGAATGATTAGTGCGTTACATTAATTTAGTGTTAGTTCTGAATGATAAGTGCATTACATTAATTTAGTGTTAGTTCTGAATGATAAGTGCATTACATTAATTTAGTGTTAGTCCTGAATGATTAGTGCGTTACATTAATTTAGTGTTAGTCCTGAATGATTAGTGCATTACATTAATTTAGTGTTAGTCCTGAATGATTAGTGCGTTACATTAATTTAGTGTTAGTCCTGAATGATTAGTGCGTTACATTAATTTAGTGTTAGTCCTGAATGATTAGTGCATTACATTAATTTAGTGTTAGTCCTGAATGATTAGTGCGTTACATTAATTTAGTGTTAGTCCTGAATGATTAGTGCGTTACATTAATTTAGTGTTAGTCCTGAATGATTAGTGCGTTACATTAATTTAGTGTTAGTCCTGAATGATTAGTGCATTACATTAATTTAGTGTTAGTCCTGAATGATTAGTGCGTTACATTAATTTAGTGTTAGTCCTGAATGATTAGTGCATTACATTAATTTAGTGTTAGTCCTGAATGATTAGTGCCAACCAGCCATAAATGTATAGAGTGATCAAACAATTTTTATGGAGATTTTTCATAACTTTGGTAGTGTTGGATGATCATTTGTTATTACTAACTTTACACATTATTGTTCCTCAAAAATAATTTGGTATTTTATTGTCTGTTAAGGTTTAAGAATCATGTCTATTTTACAGAATATGATGGTTTGTTCCTTAGCAACGGACCAGGTGACCCACAGATGTGTAAACAGACCATACAGAATATAGGTGCTGTAATCAGAGAAACAGACTACAAACCTATATTTGGAATTTGTTTGGGACATCAGCTTTTGTCATTAGCCATTGGTGCATCAACTTTTAAAATGAAGTTAGTATAAAAATGAACAGTAAAATTGACTTTGTATACAGTGTGTGTAACTTAAGCCAATTAAAATAGTTTTTTTTTTATCAAAGAATGTTTCTGGTTTCATCAGATTATCAGTTAGAGGGTATAGGTAAGGAAACATTAGATTTTGGTAATATCAAAATGTTTGACACATTTTTCAATTCCACCAATATCAACAAATCGTACAATCAACTCTTATCTTAAATGAACTCACTGAACACAAATGTCAAAAGAGACCATGACATATGACGTTAGAAATCCAGGTCCTAGCTTGGGAAGGAACAGCATAGCATTTTATCCTATATTACTATGATAAATTCTCTTCTTTTATCTATGCTTAATCAAATGAGGAAGTACGAGTTAATTCTGAAAAGCAACATGGTATCACATGACAGGATGGACAATAGGCCTATTGCTAAGCAAATGGTAACATTTTCAGTTCCCTGACACAAAGAGTCATGTGAGGTATTATCACAAAGAGTCATGTGAGGTATTATCACAAAGAGTCATGTGAGGTATTATCACAGAGTCATGTGAGGTATTATCACAGAGTCATGTGAGGTATTATCACAAAGAGTCATGTGAGGTATTATCACAAAGAGTCATGTGAGGTATTATCACAAAGAGTCATGTGAGGTATTATCACAAAGAGTCATGTGAGGTATTATCACAGAGTCATGTGAGGTATTATCACAAAGAGTCATGTGAGGTATTATCACAAAGAGTCATGTGAGGTATTATCACAAAGAGTCATGTGAGGTATTATCACAAAGAGTCATGTGAGGTATTATCACAAAGAGTCATGTGAGGTATTATCACAAAGAGTCATGTGAGGTATTATCACAGAGTCATGTGAGGTATTATCACAAAGAGTCATGTGAGGTATTATCACAAAGAGTCATGTGAGGTATTATCACAAAGAGTCATGTGAGGTATTATCGTCACTTTGTGTCTGTTGCCATCATCGTCTTTGTCTGAGAAAATTTTATATTTTAGAATGAAGTCAAAGAATGACACATCTTACTTGAGTTATTTGAAATGTGCATCTGACAGAACATTAATATTGCCCAGTTCTTACTGGTAACTTCTTGCAAAGTGAAATTTATCTTTTCTATCCATATTGTATCTTGAAGTTAAACTATAAAAAATAAAAACACATACATAATTTAGTATATTTCCATAATCTGTTTTTATACCCCCGCTCCCCGAAGGGGGAGGGGGTATACTGTTTTACCTCTGTCCGTCCTTCCGTCCGTCCAAGATATTTTTTGTCGCATTTTTCTCAGTAACTGTTGATGGCAGAAATCTGATATTTGGTAGCATCATATAGGTATACCATATTGTGGGTAGCGTTTTTGGACCCGTCAGATTCCTACTTCCTGTTTGCCGACTTAGTTGGTCTTTATACACATTGAACATATATGCTCATTTTTCGTCACATTTTTCTCAGCAACTGTTGATGACAGAGATCTGATATTTGGTCATAAGCGTCATATAGGTACCCCATATCGTGGGAAGCGTTTTTGGACCCATCAGATTCCTACTTCCTGTTTGCCGACTTAGTTGGTTTTTATACACATTGAATATATATGCACATTTTTCGTCACATTTTTCTCAGCAACTATTGATGACAGAAATCTGATATTTGGTCACAAGCTTCATATATGTACCCCATATCGTGGGAAGCGTTTTTGGACCCATCAGATTCCTACTTCCTGTTTGCCGATTTTGTTGATTTTTATACACATTTAACATACATTTGTATATGCACATTTTTCGTCGCCTTTTTCTCAGCAACTATTGATGACAGGAATCTGATATTTGGTCACAAGCTTCATATAGGTATGCCATATTGTGGGAAGCGTTTTTGGACCCATCAGATTCCTACTTCCTGTTTGCTGACTTTGTTGATTTTTATACACATTGAACATACATTTTGTATATGCCCATTTTTAGTTGCATTTTTCTCAGCAACTATTGATGGCAGAAATCTGGTATTTGGTCACAAGCTTCATATAGGTACTCCATATCGTGGGAAGCGTTTTTTGACCCGTCAGATTCCTACTTCCTGTTTGTCGAAGAGCGGGGGTATCATAAGTGAGCATTAGCTCACAGTTCATCTTGTTTAAATTTATTTGATTATGATATTATTTCTGTTTTTTTTTTAGATATGGAAACAGGGGACATAATCAACCTTGTATTTATGACAATACCATCAGATGTTTTATAACGACACAGAATCATGGGTTTGCTGTTGATGCGTCAAATTTACCGGAGGGATGGCAGCCATTGTTTACTAATGCTAATGATAAAACAAATGAAGGTGTTGTCCATGCTACAAAGCCATTTTATAGGTAACAAAACAAATGAAGGTGTTGTCCACTCTACAAAACCATTTTATAAGTAACAAAACAAATGAAGGTGTTGTCCACGCTACAAAGCCATTTTATAGGTAACAAAACAAATGAAGGTGTTGTCCACGCTACAAAGCCATTTTATAGGTAACAAATCAAATGAAGGTGTTGTCCACTATACAAAGCCATTTTATAGGTAACAAAACAAATGAAGGTGTTGGCTACTCTACAAAACCATTTTATAAGTAACAAAACAAATGAAGGTGTTGTCCACGCTACAAAGCCATTTTATAGGTAACAAAACAAATGAAGGTGTTGTCCACGCTACAAAGCCATTTTATAGGTAACAAAACAAATGAAGGTGTTGTCCATGCTACAAAGCCATTTTATAGGTAACAAAACAAATGAAGGTGTTGTCCATGCTACAAAGCCATTTTATAGGTAACAAAACAAATGAAGGTGTTGTCAATGCTACAAAGCCATTTTATAGGTAACAAAACAAATGAAGGTGTTGTCCACACTACAAAGCCATTTTATAGGTAACAAAACAAATGAAGGTGTTGTCCACGCTACAAAGCCATTTTATAGGTAACAAAACAAATGAAGGCGTTGTCCATGCTACAAAGCCATTTTATAGGTAACAAAACAAATGAAGGTGTTGTCCACACTACAAAGCCATTTTATAGGTAACAAAACAAATGAAGGTGTTGTCCACGCTACAAAGCCATTTTATAGGTAACAAAACAAATGAAGGCGTTGTCCATGCTACAAAGCCATTTTATAGGTAACAAAACAAATGAAGGTGTTGTCCACACTACAAAGCCATTTTATAGGTAACAAAACAAATGAAGGTGTTGTCCATGCTACAAAGCCATTTTATAGGTAACAAAACAAATGAAGGTGTTGTCCACGTTACAAAGCCATTTTATAGGTAACAGGATGTCGTTTGATATTTTGAAATTGCCGACATCAATTTTTACAGTTTGTGCTCAAAAAATAAATATAAGGTCTTTGATCTAGGTATTTTTTTTTTTTATTTTTTTTTTTATACAATTCTTTAAAAGTTTTGAAAACGAATGTCACCATAACTACAGTTTTTATGTTTTTTTTGTTTCTTGTATATTTCAACATGACATCATCATATTTTCATCATGACGTATTAAATTGAAATTGACATTACAAAGGGACAATTTGATGTCACAAATCCTTGTATTTCTTACTAAATTCTTAGGGGGCTGTCATGTTCCTGATCGTATGGTAGTTGGATTTACAACTACCTGTACAATAGTGCCTATCACTACTAACCTTGTGAGTTTGAATACTGCTCATGACGAGGTGTACTCAATACTACATTAAGTGATAAAGTTATTCAGTGACTTGTGGCTGGTCAGTGGTTTTCTGCAGTGTATTCCGGTTTTCTCCACCAATAAAACTGACCGCCACAATATAACTGAAATATTGTTGAAAGTGGCATTAAACACCATAATACCCAAACCTAATCTTTAGCAGGAAAAGGGGTACATATTTATGCCCATTATTTGCAAGTTATTTAACTGTGAGTAGCCTTTGTTCATAGTGATTTGACCATATATAGCAGATTTGACCATATATAGCAGCTAAAAAAATTGGTTCGTACATTATCTAGTCTTAAATTACTGGCATAGAATGTTTCGCTCTTAACCCTGTGACATTGAGAAAAAACTTGAGGATCAATTTTGATAGATAATATTAAATATGTAGAAGTTGTATAAAGGTATAAAGTATAATTTCTTTCAAAGAAATGTACTATTTCTGTTTTCAGTGTACAGTTTCATCCAGAACATATGGGAGGACCAAGAGACCTGGAAAATTTGTTTGATGTTTTTCTGGACCAGGTTCGAGCTCACAAAATGGGGAACAAAAGGTCAGTATTGAGGACATAGCATGGTAAAAATATAGCAAGATGCAGGATCAGATTATGAGAGCATAATAATATATAATTCTAATGGAAACTCGACGGAAGAACTTTGGAATTATTTTTTTAATATTTGGTTATGAACTTTTGCTAAATAGTTACTTTAAAATATATGATCTGATTTTATTGTAGAAATCAGGAACCAGGATGGTTGATCGTATATTTCGAGGTTTTACAAATGTCAATATATATTCTCTAGTTTTTACCTTGCATTTAGTACAAAGACGTTGCAATAGACGTGATCAAATTTGATTCAGAACACATGTTTTAGAAAAATTATTAGGAAAAATTCTGCTGGTAATATTTTAAGGGGGGAGAATTTAGTAATATTTTACTATCTTAATGCATATGAAATCTGGCCATATAAGTGGAGTTGCCTTATAAGAGGAGGGACTACTGTATGTATTAATGAAGATTAAATTTTTTTTTCTTTGACAGCCTTACAATAAAAGACAGATTAAATATGTTATTACAAACACCTGTCCATGTACCACCTGTAGCTAGTGTTAAGCCAAAGAAAATTCTTATCCTAGGGTCTGGTGGATTGTCTATAGGACAAGCAGGAGAATTTGATTACTCAGGATCACAGGTAGAAAATTGTTGTTGAACCAAAAAAAACAAACATTCCATAAACGTCCATTCCTCTATACTTAAACAGATCTCACCTGAGATATAAATATGTTAACTTTTTATTTCTTTTTCTTTATTTATTTCATTTATTATTCTTCCTTTGTATTTTATTATGTTATGTTTACTGACTATACTTTTTTGTAAACATTTATAATTGACAAAAATATAAATGATTAAAAAAAAAAAACCCAAAAAAACCCAAAAAATTTCTTTGACAGGAGACGGACAGATTTGTATAAGCAGTTTGCTTGTTTCCGAGTCCAATTGTTGATAATTTTATTCTTAATTGTTTGACACCTCAAACATGGACTATATTCCTCAACAAATAAAATGATATTTACACTAATCTGTAGAAAATGGGCTGGTCATCTCAAGAAATGTTCATTTATTCTGGGGAAATTTTAATTTGAGAGGAAATTTGACTCTAAATATGCTATAATTATAAGAGACATTTAAGAAAATGAGCAAGTCAGCCTCGGTTGGTATGATAGTTGATCACTCCTGGTGCAGAAGATCGTGCAATCAATTCCAGGTAAGGCAGGGGTATGGAATTGCCATGCCCGACTCGTCCGACTCGTACATAGAACCTGCCGGACAAGTAAATTTTCCTGGCTAGCTTCTCTGGGGACAAGTAAAGATCAACAAACAAAAATAATTTCTGATTAAAGTACTCAATTCCTCAAATGATATTATATCGTAAATATTGAAGGTTATATAGATAACAATTTTTTTATTGGAAACGATCGCATCAGTGGTGTTCCGAAAGCAGCTAAAAATAACCAGAATTGTACAAGTTCTAAGTTGAGTATTACGACCCGATTGCAATGATAATTGTACTGCATTCTTCTTTATATTCTTTCCTCCACTGTCTGGAGTACCACTACTTTTGTAGTGTAATGCTGAGCAACTTAAGCAATGGAGTGCATGTGCAGGATAAAATTACAATAAATTTAAGTGCCAAAAACCAGTATGATGAAGCCTATAAATCAATTGTTCCAGATACTGGTATAATGGCTGTCCAAGCTGCTCGGCGAACCCACCACCAATTTACAAAATCGCTCTAGCAGAATGTCATCTCCATTAAAATAACAATGTTAACTTCACAGCACGAAGCAGAAGCATCTTAAAACTATGTGTCACTATTTTACATATTAAAAGATTAGTTCTATCAGCAAAGCCATATACATATGAATACTGAATCTGTTCATTCAAGACACAACAGTTACACAGTTAGTAAAACACTAGGTACATCACTATAAAAGTCAATACATTGCAGATGTCACTAAAATCTAAAAGCTTCTCACAAACTACTAAAATCTAAAAGTTACAACCACCATCAGCTAAGCACGGCACACAATGTTCAATGTTTAAATATACTTGGATGCTATCTAAATGTCACTAAAATCTAAAACTGCTCACAAGCTACTAAAATCTAAAAGTTGCAGCCACCGTCAGCTAAGCACAGAATGTTCACAGATTAAATATACTCGGTGCGAGACTTGGTTTTTACTTAATACTGTCTTCATAACACATTACTAAGTATAAATATCTTGCACTTCCTGAGTTCACTATTAAACTGCACCAACTTAACTATCAAAACTTTACTACATTAAATTGAAAATTAGAAGTAGAATCTTTATTTATTTTCAGCTATATGAAAAATCAAAAATTATTAGCTGTTCTTTCACTAAGAACCAATCTAAATTTACTTAACGATAACCGGGACCGTGTAACAGGTTTTTATTGGAGTTCTGAATGTGACGTTTCCTTACTTGTCCATGGCTTTTCGTAAACAAACAGGAACTAACATCCGGGAACATATAATACAAATCGTGTTGCAGTCATTACAATGGACAAATATTTAATAATAATAAAAAGACTGGGAAAGGTTCTGGCCACAATGAACATCCCAAGAAAGTGCAAAACTCTAGCGGAAAAGGACACATAATTTGAGGAAAAACACCCAACGCCAACGGACTGTTCTTTTTTGTTCAGTCCAAGTGGCTAGCCGATTTCTTATGTTTACTGCTGGTTTCTGATAGGGTCTCGTATTGCAATATCTGCAGGGAATATTCTGATTTTGCTGACCAGAAATCACTAATGTTAATTGGCAAAATGGTGGACAGAATGGCTACTTATCTTCCCACTGACTACTGACACTAGTCATCTGCAAAGTATGCAGACGCCACTAAAACTAAATTAATACATGACTGGTTTGATGGATAAAGCCATTGCCAAGGTTAATCAAAATGAACTTGATTGTTACAAGATTTTTTTTTTCAACATACTTATTCTGTATCTAAAAACAACCAGCTTTGACTGCACATTCCTATCTGAAATCCAAATTTAAAATGGTCTTCATTTGGGCAGTGATTACTTCGGCAGGGATGTTTTGTGCTTTATTAAAACTATATTTCAAATTTTACGCAATGATGTAATATACATTATTATGCTATCTGTAAATTTCTTCTGTAATATAAGTTCATACGATATTTTGGCATATATCACAAAGAATTATATAGCGTTGATATACTATGCGAAAATAGTACATCTACTATGCCAGTTTCACGTGGGGAAGGTTGGGTTTTCAGCTGTCTGTCAAGCTATATATAGCTAGTCCACGTGCAAGGGGGCGGATCCAATCTGTCAATCTATCATAGTCGTCTAAACGTTTTTTAATACTTGTTATTGTTGTTAATTAAATTTCAAACTTCAAAAATCTTTATATTTTTAAAGCCTTAAATGAAACAAAGAATATTCTCACACTTTCAAGACTATCTGATCCAATATTAGTCACCAATATCGGGACCTCCTTTATTGTAATAGTTCTCAATATATTTTGTCTACATATAGCAGTCAGCATAATAATAATAATAATAATGTGTTAGCAATGACTATGCCATATAGTGGTCAGGGTTGCACGACCCGAAGTGCACTATGTCTTCAATCCTGACCACTATATGGCATAGTCATTGCTAACACATTATTATTATTATTATTATGCTGACTGTTATATCCCCTTCGGGTCGTCGACTATGTCTTCAACCCTGACAACTATATTGGCATAGTCATTGCTAACACAACATTATTATATAAATATAAACAAGTTCAATTTAGCAACTGTGTTTGCAAGTATCAAATGTTTATACAAAAACCCGGACAAGTAGGATTTTGCCCGGACAAGTAACTTTTTTCAGATGACTTGCCCTCGGACAAGTAGAACATTTCAGTATTTCCGCATCCCTGTAAGGTAATACCCAAAACTGTGAAATACGTATTTGATGCTTCACCACTAAGCACAAAGCATTTAGTAGTGAGAGAAAAGTCTGGGTGACTCAAGGTCAGGATAATGTGTCTGAGTGGAGTGACATGTCTACCAGTGAACTGTTGTTTCAATGATATAGCCATAGAAATTCAGCTGTTGGTCTCATACAAAGCAGACATAACAATCCCATCAAAAAGTAGCTTCTTCTAGCCATCATATAGCTGTAAAATTGCTCTCATGGTATTTAACAACAATAACTCATTTTTTATAACATGGAATGTAGTGTTGGCCATGATATTATAACAAATATATATATCTAAAAGACAGAAATCATGACATAATTTATTTAAAATATATTTTGACAGGCCATTAAAGCACTTAAGGAGGAATCACTTCAGACAGTCCTGATAAACCCAAATATAGCTACAGTACAAACATCAAAAGGACTTGCAGATAAAGTGTATTTCTTACCTTTAACTACAGAGTATGTCATACAGGTATGTCATCAGTATGTCTCTGACAATCGCATTATATGACATCAATATGTCACTGACAATCAAATTTATATGTCATCAATATGTCACTGACAATCACATTATATGTCATCAATATGTCACTGGCAATCACATATGTCATCAATATGTCACTGACAATCACATAATATGTCATCAATATGTCATTGGCAATCACATTTTATGTCCTCAATATGTCACTTGCAGATAAAGTTTATTTCTTACCTTTAGCTATGGAGTATGTCATCAATATGTCACTGGCAATCACATTATATGTCGTCAATATGTTACTGGCAGATAAAGTTTATTTCTTACCTTTAACTACAGAGTATGTCATTAATATGTCACTGGCAATCACATTATATGTCCTCAATATGTTACTGGCAGATAAAGTTTATTTCTTACCTTTAACTACAGAGTATGTCATCAATATGTCACTGACAATCACATAATATGTCATCAATATGTCACTGACAATCACATTATTTACATCAGTTTGACTGGCAGATCAAGTTATTTTTTCCCCTATAATTCATAAGTATTTCAAAGAGGTATGACACTAGTATGTCACTGACATAGCCACAGTATAAATATAACATAGGGATTGGAAAATAACAATTACAATTAGAGTGAACAGGTTTGTCAGTAGTATGTCACTTTCTTATTTTGTAGGTTATCAAGAGTGAACGACCAGATGGTATATTATTGACCTTTGGAGGTCAGACAGCATTGAATTGTGGGATAGAGCTAACAAAACAAGGCATTCTAGAGAAGTATAAAGTAAAAGTCCTAGGAACACAAGTGGCATCTATAGAATGGACGGAAGATAGGGAGATATTTGCAGAAAAGATGGAAGAAATAAACGAACATGTGGCCCCAAGTAAAGCAGCTTATACTTTAGATCAGGTTAGAATTGTGCAATGACAAGTTGTATGAATTACGGATGTATTGGATGAATATATATAAATGTAAATTTACATGATTTGATAATGAGTAAGGAATAAAGTTGTTTCTTTTTAATGCATATTATGCAACCCTATTCACAGTAATTAATAGTACATTCTATAAACATAGTAAATAAACTTTATCAGTCTGATATATGGCATCTAAAAAGGGTATGTTTAGAGGAGGATCGATAGATTGAAAATTCAGACTTATTGTTATAGTACAACCGAAAATCTGATTTTAATAGTCATAGTCCACACCGACATCCATAGTTTAGTGGTCAAAGTTCGACTAAAATCTTTTCTTTATAAGTCTTTCTTGGTTTTCGAGAGGGGGTTATGTTCGAACACCGTCTGTCTATGGGTGTGGTCACTATACATAATATTAACTTTATAGATATGTTTTCATTATACATCTTAGCTTTACATCATTACCTAAAATATTTATGCATGCATCCACAAAATCGGTGAAATAATGTTTCAAAATGTTCAGTCCTGTTACATGGTAGACTCATATATTTAAACTTTTATTTTCAGGCAGTACAAGCAGCAGAGAATTTAGGATATCCAGTTTTGATAAGGGCAGCGTTTGCTCTTGGAGGTTTGGGGTCAGGATTTGCTGACAACAGGGAACAGTTAGTATCATTGGTGACTTCAGCCTTTGCCCACACTAGCCAGGTGCTGATCGACAAGTCGCTGAAAGGATGGAAAGAAGTAGAATATGAAGTTGTCAGAGATGCCTTTGACAATTGTATTACAGTATGTACCATAAGTGTTCCGTTTGTGTATAGTGGTAAGGCCAAAAAAAAATATATGTGTGTTTACTGTCACATGTCAAAAAATTCTAGGGTCGGTCGGTCGGGATTAATTTTGTTATTTTTTTTTTTCTTATCGGCAAAACCGGAAATAGTCCTTCCCGGTTCCGGAATCGGATTCCGGTATTTCTTTTTCTTAATTTCCGGTAAAATGACGACTTATGCAGTTTTTCTACCTTCTTTGCTCTCAATTTCGACAAAAACCTAGCAGTTGAATAAATAAAACATTGCTGCTGGTTAAACAACAAAAATGGTTATCCGAATTCTGTATAAAAATTCAAAGGGTAGCTAGCAAAAATTAGGGTAGGTCGGGTGACCGTAAACACACATATATTTTTTTTTTGGCCTAATTGATATATACAGTTGCACATGTCCAGTAGTCCCTCTTATAAGGCCACTCTCATCAAAGGCCACCCCTTTTATCAGACCGGATTTCAGATCCACTGAGATAGTAAAACAGCACTAAATTTATCCTCTCAAGAGAGGTCACCCCTCTTGTAAGGCTACATTTTCAGTGCAGAAGGGGTGACATTATTAGAGGTTTAACTACTGACATTACTGATTGATATATGCACCTTGAGACTGGGTGTATTATTGTTGTTATTGTCTTCGTCCGTGTGTCATGAACAAGTTACATGCTAACTAACTCTACTTTGCCCAAATCAATTTACTTTAAACCTGTATCATTTTTGACAATTTTCACTTTTGTCATTCCAGAATTATGGGACTCTACCCCAATGAAAATTAGTCTGTTGTAAACAGGTTGCCCTTACTAATTTTCTTAGGACTAGTGGTCTGATGGTCGATTTTACATTTTGATTGAGAGTTATGGAACTTTATTCAGGTGTATCATGTGCATATGACACAGCTGTTTATTAAGAAAAGTTTTAAGATATCAAAGGGTTAATCAGAAGATGTAAATAGAAAGACAGACAACACAATGGTAAAATGAAGGAAACAAAAATAATAAAAGACAAACAATAGTCTACACTGATGAATCCTTAATAACAAGTCCTATTATATGTATTTTATTTCTTTTAGGTTTGTAACATGGAAAATGTTGATCCGCTTGGAATCCACACTGGTGAATCCATAGTTGTAGCTCCTAGTCAGACTTTGACTAACAATGAGTACAACATGCTGAGGACAACAGCTATTAAAGTCATACGTCATTTGGGCATTGTAGGAGAATGTAACATACAGTATGCTCTTAACCCTGAATCACATGAGGTAAAGCAGTAATATTCAAGACTAGAACACTATCTGTGTGAAATAAGGGACTACAACACTCTTAACCCTGAATCACATGAGGTAAAGCAGTAATATTCTAGACTAGAACACTATCTGTGTGAAATCAGGGACTACAACACTCTTAACCCTGAATCACATGAGGTAAAGCAGTAATATTCAAGACTAGAACAATATCTGTGTGAAATCAGGGACTACAACACTCTTAACCCTGAATCACATGAGGTAAAGCAGTAATATTCTAGACTAGAACAATATCTGTGTGAAATTAGGGACTACAACACTCTTAACCCTGAATCACATGAGGTAAAGCAGTAATATTCAAGACTAGAACACTATCTGTGTGAAATCAGGGACTACAACACTCTTAACCCTGAATCACATGAGGTAAAGCAGTAATATTCAAGACTAGAACACTATCTGTGTGAAATCAGGGACTACAACACTCTTAACCCTGAATCACATGAGGTAAAGCAGTAATATTCTAGACTAGAACACTATCTGTGTGAAATCAGGGACTACAACACTCTTAACCCTGAATCACATGAGGTAAAGCAGTAATATTCAAGACTAGAACACTATCTGTGTGAAATCAGGGACTACAACACTCTTAACCCTGAATCACATGAGGTAAAGCAGTAATATTCTAGACTAGAACACTATCTGTATGAAATCAGGGACTACAACACTCTTAACCCTGAATCACATGAGGTAAAGCAGTAATATTCAAGACTAGAACACTATCTGTGTGAAATCAGGGACTACAACACTCTTAACCCTGAATCACATGAGGTAAAGCAGTAGTATTCTAGACTAGAACACTATCTGTGTGAAATCAGGGACTACAACACTCTTAACCCTGAATCACATGAGGTAAAGCAGTAATAGTCAAGACTAGAACACTATCTGTATGAAATCAGGGACTACAACACTCTTAACCCTGAATCACATGAGGTAAAGCAGTAATAGTCAAGACTAGAACACTATCTGTGTGAAATCAGGGACTACAACACTCTTAACCCTGAATCACATGAGGTAAAGCAGTAATATTCAAGACTAGAACACTATCTGTGTGAAATCAGGGACTACAACACTCTTAACCCTGAATCACATGAGGTAAAGCAGTAATATTCAAGACTAGAACACTATCTGTGTGAAATCAGGGACTACAACACTCTTAACCCTGAATCACATGAGGTAAAGCAGTAATATTCTAGACTAGAACACTATCTGTGTGAAATCAGGGACTACAACACTCTTAACCCTGAATCACATGAGGTAAAGCAGTAATATTCAAGACTAGAACACTATCTGTGTGAAATCAGGGACTACAACACTCTTAACCCTGAATCACATGAGGTAAAGCAGTAATATTCAAGACTAGAACAATATCTGTGTGAAATCAGGGACTACAACACTCTTAACCCTGAATCACATGAGGTAAAGCAGTAATAGTCAAGACTAGAACACTATCTGTGTAAAATCAGGGACTACAACACTCTTAACCCTGAATCACATGAGGTAAAGCAGTAATATTCTAGACTAGAACACTATCTGTGTGAAATCAGGGACTACAACACTCTTAACCCTGAATCACATGAGGTAAAGCAGTAATATTCAAGACTAGAACACTATCTGTGTGAAATCAGGGACTACAACACTCTTAACCCTGAATCACATGAGGTAAAGCAGTAATATTCTAGACTAGAACACTATCTGTGTGAAATCAGGGACTACAACACTCTTAACCCTGAATCACATGAGGTAAAGCAGTAGTATTCTAGACTAGAACACTATCTGTGTGAAATCAGGGACTACAACACTCTTAACCCTGAATCACATGAGGTAAAGCAGTAATATTCAAGACTAGAACACTATCTGTGTGAAATCAGGGACTACAACACTCTTAACCCTGAATCACATGAGGTAAAGCAGTAATATTCAAGACTAGAACACTATCTGTGTAAAATCGGGGACTACAACATTTGTCATTTTCTTAGAATTTATATATTTAAAATATATTTCTGACACATTGATGAGTGAAATATGTGTTCAAGTTATACTTTTTACTTCTGTCAATAAACGCTACATCTTGACATCTCTGTCGTTTGGAGGTTATATTTGGTATAGAATTGTATTTCTCAGATGTTATATTTGGTATAGAATTGTATTTCTCAGATGTTATATTTGGTATAGAATTGTATTTCCCAGATGTTATATTTGGTATAGAATTGTATTTCTCAGATGTTATATTTGGTGTAGAATTGTATTTCCCAGATGTTATATTTGGTATAGAATTGTATTTCCCAGATGTTATATTTGGTATAGAATTTTATTTCTCAGAGGTTATATTTGGTATAGAATTGTATTTCCCAGATGCTATATTTGGTATAGAATTTTTTTTCTCGGAGGTTATATTTGGTATAGAATTGTATTTCTCAGATGTTATATTTGGTATAGAATTGTATTTCTCAGATGTTATATTTGGTATAGAATTGTATTTCCCAGATGTTATATTTGGTATAGAATTGTATTTCCCAGATGTTATATTTGGTATAGAATTGTATTTCCCAGATGTTATAATTGTATAGAATTGTATTTCCCAGATGTTATATTTGGTATAGAATTGTATTTCCCAGATGTTATATTTGGTATAGAATTGTATTTCCCAGATGTTATATTTGGTATAGAATTGTATTTCCCACATGTTATATTTGGTATAGAATTGTATTTCCCAGATGTTATAATTGGTATAGAATTGTATTTCTCAGATGTTATATTTGGTATAGAATTGTATTTCCCAGATGTTATATTTGGTATAGAATTGTATTTCCCAGATGTTATAATTGGTATAGAATTGTATTTCCCAGATGTTATATTTGGTATAGAATTGTATTTCCCAGATGTTATATTTGGTATAGAATTGTATTTCCCAGATGTTATAATTGGTATAGAATTGTATTTCCCAGATGTTATATTTGGTATAGAATTGTATTTCCCAGATGTTATATTTGGTATAGAATTGTATTTCGCAGATGTTATATTTGGTATAGAATTGTATTTCCCAGATGTTATATTTGGTATAGAATTGTATTTCCCAGATGTTATATTTGGTATAGAATTGTATTTCCCAGATGTTATAATTGGTATAGAATTGTATTTCTCAGATGTTATATTTGGTATAGAATTGTATTTCCCAGATGTTATATTTGGTATAGAATTGTATTTCTCAGATGTTATATTGTGGTATAGAATTGTATTTCCCAGATGTTATATTTGGTATAGAATTGTATTTCCCAGATGTTATAATTGGTATAGAATTGTATTTCCCAGATGTTATATTTGGTATAGAATTGTATTTCCCAGATGTTATATTTGGTATAGAATTGTATTTCCCAGATGTTATAATTAGTATAGAATTGTATTTCCCAGATGTTATATTTGGTATAGAATTGTATTTCCCAGATGTTATATTTGGTATAGAATTGTATTTCCCAGATGTTATATTTGGTATAGAATTGTATTTCCCAGATGTTATATTTGGTATAGAATTGTATTTCTCAGATGTTATATTTGGTATAGAATTGTATTTCCCAGATGTTATATTTGGTATAGAATTGTATTTCCCAGATGTTATATTTGGTATAGAATTGTATTTCCCAGATGTTATATTGTGGTATAGAATTGTATTTCCCAGATGTTATAATTGGTATAGAATTGTATTTCCCAGATGTTATATTTGGTATAGAATTGTATTTCCCAGATGTTATTATTGGTATAGAATTGTATTTCCCAGATGTTATAATTGGTATAGAATTGTATTTCCCAGATGTTATATTTGGTATAGAATTGTATTTCCCAGATGTTATAATTGGTATAGAATTGTATTTCCCAGATGTTATAATTGTTATAGAATTGTATTTCCCAGATGTTATATTGTGGTATAGAATTGTATTTCTCAGATGTTATATTGTGGTATAGAATTGTATTTCCCAGATGTTATATTTGGTATAGAATTGTATTTCTCAGATGTTATATTTGGTATAGAATTGTATTTCTCAGATGTTATATTTGGTATAGAATTGTATTTCCCAGATGTTATATTGTGGTATAGAATTGTATTTCCCAGATGTTATATTTGGTACAGAATTGTATTTCCCAGATGTTATATTGTGGTATAGAATTGTATTTCCCAGATGTTATATTGTGGTATAGAATTGTATTTCCCAGATGTTATATTGTGGTATAGAATTGTATTTCCCAGATGTTATATTTGGTATAGAATTGTATTTCCCAGATGTTATATTTGGTATAGAATTGTATTTCCCAGATGTTATATTTGGTATAGAATTGTATTTCCCAGATGTTATATTTGGTATAGAATTGTATTTCCCAGATGTTATATTTGGTATAGAATTATATTTCTCAGATGTTATATTTGGTATAGAATTGTATTTCCCAGATGTGGGGTGTCATCAAGAAACATGTTTGATGTACGTTTCTAACAATAATTGTATGTTGTCTCTGACACAGGGTGCCCACTGAGTTTTGAAACTGGGGGTACAATTGCTGTTTTTTCCTTAACTTTGTACCCCTGCATATAGAAAGTCCCTACAATTTAGGGGGTACAGGGTCTATTTTGGGGGTAAAAAACCCTCTGCAGAGGGTAAATGGGCATGCTGCTGACGTCATTCTCAAAGTGGGAATTGTTTGCATCGATGTAGTGGATTGAAGTATATTTACCCCTGTCTCCCTCAATACAAATAGAAAATGTATATTTACCCCTGTCTCCCTCAATACAAATATACCTTGTATTTTTCAGTATTACATAATAGAAGTAAATGCCAGACTGTCTAGAAGTTCAGCTTTAGCCAGTAAAGCTACAGGATACCCATTAGCCTATGTAGCAGCCAAGTTGTCCTTGGGTATACCACTACCAGAACTGAGAAATTCTGTTACAAATTCTGAGAAGACCTCTACCACTGCCTGTTTTGAGCCCAGTCTGGATTACTGTGTTGTAAAAATTCCTAGATGGGATTTGAAAAAGTTCTCCAGGGTTTCTACCAAGGTGAGTAAAGAAATAGTTAATCAACTTTGGAACAATTCACAATTCAATCAACGTTAAGAAAATGAACAACCACCTTTCATCTCAAATCATTGAACACAAAAAAGGACCACAACATAAGGTGTTGGAAATTCATATCCTGGATTAGGGACAGGCACAAAAATGGGGCAGGGTTAAACCAGTTAATGGGATCCCAACTCTGTGTCTCTTGATGATTGGATCTTTAATGACAATACAGATGTAAAAAAAAGAATAATAGGTTCTTACACGAGTCCCTATTGAAGATCTGGGATTTCTTCCACGAGTGGAAGAAATCCCAGATCTTCAATAAGGACAAGTGCAAGTACCTGTTTCTTCCGTTTCAACTTAAAAACAAAGCATGTCGATTTCATTCATTCATGTCAATGTCATGTTTACTACACAAAATATTACAACGCCACGTGCAATGCAGTAAATACACACTTATTTAAAACGCATTAAATCTATTAGGGGAAATCAGTTAAAATTCAGGTAAAATTGATATTTGAAGCTTTTTTAGATCTACTAAGACGACAATTTATATTACTACAGCAGTAGTAGAAGTGGACTCCATTGATTATACTCGGCCGATTTGATTGGCTGACAATGCCATGTAAGACAAGGTCATGCACAGCTGTCTTTATGGCTTGTCTTACATAGAAAACGCATCAAAACGGAAGAAAAAAAATACCTGCAGATTCGCTTCCATTCAAAAATAGATTACAACATAAACATGGACTTTTCAATAGCAGGGTCAGTGAATGCTTGTAGTTAATTGACTACTAGCTTTCTTATATCCTAAATAGGGGCCGTCATGGTGATTGTATGGTAGTTGGATTTATAACTACATATGCAATCAGTACCTATCACCACTAACGTGAGTTTGAATCCCGCTTAGGCGAGGTGTTCTCAATACAACATTATGTGATAGTTTCTCAGTGACTTGTGACAGGTCTGTGGTTTTCTCTGGGAACTCCAGTTTCCTCCACCAATAAAACTGACCGCCACGATATAACTGAAATATTATTGAAAGTGGCGTTGAACACCATAACCCTAACCCTAAATATTTTAACCTTTAGGAATATAATCATACAAGAGCACCAAATTGAATTGATTGACTTTAGTTCTAACAACTTGAGTAAATATCACAATAACAAACAAAAATAGAAGAAAAAAACCCACACAGAGAAAAGAGGCACCTCCATTGCTTTGTTATCTATTAGTTGGAGGTATAAAGGTGCCGAGGGCTGTTCCAGAAAAAAGTATGTTCCCCCCCCCCCCCCCCCAGGACGGCACTTTTTTTTCACCCCCACCCCACCACCCATAGAAATAAATTTGACTTTTTAGGCATGACAAACAGAATTAGATTTAAGTAAAATTCAATGAACCATAGAATTAGAAAAAAATATATATAGACCAGCCACCCATAGAATTTTCCTAACATACCACCACCCATAGATTGCTCATTCGTCCCGATCCATTAAGGGCTGTTCCAGAAAAAAGTATGCCGCCCCAACCCCCCCCCCCCAGGACGGCACTTTTTTTTCACCCCCACCACCCATAGAAATAAATTTGACTTTTTAGGCATGACCAACAGAATTAGATTTAAGTAAAATTCAATGACCCATAGAATTAGAAAAAAAATAATATAGACCGGCCACCCATAGAATAGCTGTACTCGCTGCACGTTTACATTACGGAAAGACTAATCTTGGGTTAGTAAATCACGGCTGTTACCCACCACCCATAGAATAATTTTATATTACCAACAACCCATACAACTATTTTTATTCAAAATCACCGACCACCAATGAAATTGAAATTTCGCTCAAAACGACCACCAACAGAATTTAAATTTTCATTTGCATGGTGACCCATAGAAAAAAATATCAGTTGCCGTCCGGGGGGGGGGGGGGGGGGGGGGGACATACTTTTTTCTGGAACAGTCCTGATATTGTATATACTAAAGGATTTTCAGTCTTGATTTACATTTTACTTGATGAAGGCACTTTTAAAACACAGAATGATCTAAATACTTGTATATGACTTCCAAAAAAACCAGTATGAATTCTGTATGGATTGTTCATTTATGTATACTATTAATATATGTAATTGTTCGGGGAAGACGTTTATTAGTTGTGAAACGTGTGTCAATAATTATGTTTAAAGTACAGATGGATGGTATGTTTAAATGAATTGACCACAACTCCATATGACGTTTTTGTTCCTCAATTTTTTTCTTTCATAAAAGTGACCTATTATAGTATTAAAGAGGACTTCTAATGTAAGTATTCCTTCAGTAATACTAAAATTCATAAATCTTTTATGTTATAGATTGGAAGCTCAATGAAGAGTGTTGGAGAAGTTATGGCGATTGGTCGCATGTTTGAAGAAGCATTTCAAAAAGCTTTACGTATGATGGATGAAAAGGTCATAGGATTTGACCCCTATAAAAAGAAAGTCTCTGAAGCCGTAAGTTAATGTGTCATTTTCATTATAGTAAAATTTAGTTTTATATGCTGCTAAGAAATTTTGACTTTGGCTCTGTACCATAATACAAGTCCCTAACTCACAAAATCTGCATGGTGTCCACCCTTCCAGAACTACAGTATACAGAAATTGGTCAGACAGTATGACGACAGTATGATTTCTGTCCTCGGCTTCTTCCTATTGGATGAGGGGGCCATTGTGGTCGTGATCGTATGGTAGTTGGATTTAAAACTACCATGCAATCAGTGCATATAACCACTGACGTTTTGAGTTTGAATACCGCTCAGTGACTTGTGACAGGTTGATTGTTTTCTCCGGTACTCTGGTGTCTGAAATATTGTTGAAAGTGGCATTAAATACTATAACCTATTGGATGGAAGTGTCACAGAGCTTGATCTCACATGATGATACATTGATATTTGAAAAGTACTATATTTGTCTATGAACAGTGGAACCTTGTGTCGAAATATCCGAGTATTCAAGTAATCCGGTTTAAATTAAGCTAGCAAGGTCTCATGGTATAATACTCTTTTTCTGACATAGAAAATCATTTGATCATCCTGGGAGTGTATTATGCACAAATAACCATATATTTTCTAAGCAAAATTTGTCCTGTAATAAAGATATACACATACTTCAGCATAAATATGAAAACAAGGATATTCATGTTATTTCTAGTAAAGATATACACATACTTCAGCATGAATATGAAAACAAGGATATTCATGTTATTTCTAGGATCTACAAAACCCAACAGACAAGAGAATATTTGTATTAGCAGCTGCCATACGGGCTGGATATAGCATAGAGAACTTGTACAGTCTAACCAAGATAGACAAATGGTTCTTGTATAAGTTTAAGAACATTATAGACCATAACACACGACTGGAGGAGTATGCTGGCCGAAGACAAGACGTTCCTCGTGAACTCATGTTGAGGGTAAAACAGCTGGGTTTCTGCGATGAACAAATAGCTAGAGCCATCGAGAGGCAAGTTTTTGTAAAATTTGACATGGTAGAATTGTTTCCCTTCACAGTGATGAGATATGCTTTGCATGTTTTTTTTAGATAAATATTTGCAAAGGCCTTGTATGTTAGATTGTCAGGACGTGACAGGTTTATGTCACACTAGAAATGCCTTGTATGTTAGATTGTCAGGACGTGACAGGTTTATGTCACACTAGACAAAGGCCTTGTATGTTAGATTGGCAGGACGTGACAGGTTTATGTCACACTAGACGGCTATGACTATTTCCTTTTTAAATGTGTATGCAGGTCACTGAATGAGATAAAAAAAAAAACATCATCTCTACCTTACGTTGATAAAATCTGTCTTGCCTAGAAAAATTCAAACTTTTATCTTGTATAAAATTGTCCTATAAAAAATACTTCACAATGCATGGCATTTTGAATAGTTCCTGACTTAATCTTCAATTTGTTGATGGCAGTCAATGAAGAAGTAGAAGAAGTTCCAATAAATCAAATAGAACATCAAGGTTAATTCAAGTAATCAGAAAGACTGAGAACAATATAGAATTAAGGTAATTATACCCCCGCTCCACTGGAGGGGGGGTGTACTGTTTTACCTCGGTCCGTCCGTCCAAAATATTTTTCGTCGCATTTTTCTCAGAAACTATTGATGGCAGAAATCTGATATTTGGTCACAAGCTTCATATAGGTATTGTGGGAAGCGTTTTTGAACCCGTCAGATTCCTACTTCCTGTTTGCCGACTTAGTTGGGTTTTTATACACATTGAACATATATGCGGGGGTATCATAAGTGAGCATCAGCTCACAGTTCATCTTGTTGTTTCTAGGTAAAGATTCTAAACTTAATTTTATTGTTTCAGCTCAGAATTTGTTGTTCGTAAAATTCGACAAAAAATGTCAATTACCCCGTATGTGAAACAGATTGATACAGTAGCTGCTGAGTGGCCTGCCCAGACAAATTACTTGTACCTGACCTATAATGCTGCAGAACATGATCTCACGTTCCCCGGAGGATATATAATGGTGATAGGCTCTGGAGTTTACAGAATAGGAAGTAGTGTAGAATTTGATTGGTGTGCTGTGAATTGTATTACGACCCTAAGGGAGGTAAGGAGTGTTTTTGTAGGACAGTAGTCTCCCTCTAATAAGGTCTCTCTCACCAAAGGCCATCCCTCTTATCATGCTATATTTCAGATGCACCGAGATATATACAATACTTGTGCACTGTCAAAGCATATAGGTAATATGTGTATGAGGCTTAGAAACGGGGGAAAAGGCGAGGTTTCGTCGAGCCTTTTCCTGCGTTTCGCGCCGAATACACATATTTACCTATATGCTTCGACAGTGCACATGTATTGTATTTATCCTGCAATTTTAAATCATAAATAAACGTTTAATGGACGATGATAAAAGTATTTGAAATAATTTTGTGTATGTATTTGAAAACAATGTTCCCCGATGAGTTTGCTATATGTTCTATTTATAACTGACCAATATCACAAAAAATATTGGGCAGGCTATATTGGTCGGTAAATGCTGTCATTGCAGGATAAAATGGATTACTATATTGTCCACCTCAAGAGAGACCATCGTCTTAAAAGGCCACTTTTTCATTGCAGAAGGGTGGCCTTATTAAAGGGAGACTACTGTTAATTCCTTGAAGATTTAATACTAGTTATAGGGCCTGGAGTTCATGTGATTGGAAAATAGGTTTATAATGTATTGAGGCTGGGGTAGTTTTGCGACAGACAGATGGAGTCTTATGAATAAACTGTTAATTTAGTATGGCCTAAAGAGGGTATAAATATCACCTATTCTAAGAAGTGTGCTTAAATTTTACTGAAATAGTAATTCTAACATCTTATGTACCATATTTTAGTAGAACTGTTATGATGAATCTTTCAGAGTTGTCAAATTTAAATTATTTGGCTTTCCAATTTTTGGATTATGAGCGTACCTGATGAAATTTATTCCAGAAACGCATTGTGCACACAAAATTTATGTACGTTTTTATTACATTGCCCCATTTGGCATTTTACATTAAATTCTGGAAAGTTGAATGCGATACAATTTAACATTTACTTGTTTAAATACAGGTAGTTTAAATGTTTTAGAGGTCAGTTGTCAGAAAGAAATTTTATAACTCTAGCCAGTGCTTTTTCAACTTGTGTACTACATGCTTGTATTATTTGTGCATATTTTAATGCTTTGATTTTTATATATGTATGCTTCCGGAGCAGTTTAAAATCAGTGTGTCTGCATGCTTCAAATATTTATTGTTTCATTTTTCATTATTTAGATGAATGTAAGCTTAGGGCTTTTCCAGGAAAAAATACCGGGGGGGGGGGTCGGAACGCCGTCAATAATTTGGGGTGCTACCACCAGAATTTTAATTATTTTTGGGGTGCCACCACATAAATATAAATACTTAAAATGACCCCCATCTAGAAAATAGAAATTAAATTTGAAACGAGGACCTACCCCCCTCTTTCCCTCACCAAAAGGAAAAGGGAAACCACCGTAAGCAGATGATTGCTTTCCTGTGATACCTAGTTTGACAAACATACCTCTAAACACCTGAACATATTCCCCCAGGCCCACGGCTGTTAACCAGTGGCAAATTTGTTCATTATCCCAGTCCATTTCGTCATTTGACCATGTTTTGTTTTCGACTGGTACTTTTTATCTCGGAACCCAGGAACGAAAATAAAAGAAGCAGGTTACAGTTCATCATTCGTATTTCTCCATCTTTTACATAGCATCATTCGGAATATTTCGGAAGATAAAGGGAGACAATTTGGCTTAAAAATCATGCAAAAGAAGTGAAATCGCAGAACAAACAACCGAATATTATACACTGTTTAGCGAACAACACAGTGACACGACTTGCCGGCAAGTAGGTCTATTTTAATATACCGAAATGATAGAAATTTGACAACAACCCCCAGAATAGAAATATGTTTTGCACCCCCCACCTAGATAAAAAAAAATCAATGGCATTCCGACCCTACCGGGTATTTTTTCCTGGAAAAACCCTTAAAATATTCAGATGGAAATTATAACAAAATATAATTCCTACAAAGAAGCTATTAATGAAATGGAGAATTGCAAATAATATCCAATGTAAGTTCTGTGGTCAAGAAGAAGACTATCTACATTATTTTATTTTGAGTCCCTATCTGAAAGAATTTTGGGTGAAAATAAAAAATATTTTGAAAAAAGCTAATATAGAAACTTTTGTCACATTAAAACATATTGTCTTAGGGTATAAGATATTTGATAAAGATTATTTTGATTTCAGCTATTTATTTATTTTTACAATTTTAGGATTTTCTATATTCAAAGCATATTATATATCTGAATAAAAGACTAAACAAGTCAGCATATATTCTTTATTTGTGAGAGAATATATTAATAGAATAAACCAGGTGCAAAAACTTCAAAATATTAAACTGTTATAACAAAAATAAAGAAAAATATTGAAATGTAAATATATATATGTATATGTGTGTGTATATGTATGTACAGGTATGTGTACATGTATGTGTGCATGTCTGTAGATGTAGGTATAAATTTATAGGTATATTCAATTAAGTCTGTTTCTTATGAATTATATTATATTATTTGAAATTAGTTTAATTATATAGGAAATGTTATGTTTCTTATGAATTATATTATATTATTTGAAATTAGTTTAATTATATAGGAAATGTTAATATGAAAACTTCATAAGTAGCTTGGATTTTTGAAATAAGAATGTAACAAACATTTTGAATAAAAATATCATATTGTTGTAAAAAAAACATTTTGATTTGTCGGTTCAAAAGCTCATTCAGGCCTTTCAATAAGAGGTGGTACCAGGTACTTTTACCCACCTAAAATGGTCTTTGGTACCTCCTAAGAGTGTTGTATCAGATATTCATGAAAATTGTTCACATTTTAATAAAAAGTACCGCCTGTAAATAGTGAAGTACTGGTAGACTTAAAAAATATTGAAAGCCCTGCTCATTGCGATTGCCACATACATGCTACTGGTCGAACGCTCTTGAAATGTAGTATACTTCTGCATTATAAACATGAAACCTTGTTTAAACTTTCATTGTTTGCTTGCATCTGCATGCTTCCAATTTGTCAGTTCAAAAGCTCATTGCGAGCTTACGTTATCTCGTTTATATCTTTTTGACTTGAAATAAAGCTTATAATATCTTTGAATAATTAAATACTGTTGTATTTACATAAATAATATTGAAAACGGCCTTTGTGATACAGATAGTACAACTGGACCAATACAGGACAAAGTCGGCCAATCCAGATTTTTTCTCATATTGGCCGACTTTGATCCGGCCAATATTGGTGTTTTCTCTAGATTTTGTATTAGTATTAACAATAAAATAGATATGCTCTGTCACTGTTGTCTGATGAGACAAAATAGAAAGGAAACGAAAGTAAATAAAAATGCAGAAGAAATGATGGATGCTCTTGTAGCAGACTACATAATATCTATCCTATGTTATGGCTCTATTTATATATTGTAGATGGGCCATCAAACTATAATGGTCAACTATAACCCAGAGACAGTCAGTACAGATTATGATATGTGTGACAGGTTATATTTTGATGAGATCTCATTTGAAGTAAGTGGAAGGTCTATATAGAATGAAATGCACTGAATTTGATATGAGGCTGGTCTTGGTTTGTCATGACTGGCATGTACCTGTGGTAATTCTTTTATAAAACAAAAAAGATACTCGTTTGCCACAATTATAACTCTTAAAGTACATTCAAACTTGTATTCAACAGTTGCTGTTGAGACAAAGGAAATTTGACAGAATAAGAGAAGGTACTGTCTTATTCAAGATTGTCAGATCCGAATTGTCAGTTCCGGTACATAATGATTCACTTATTATTGTTACTGGAAATTAATTATTATGAAAACATGGTGGTCACTTTGTAATGCTTATAATATCTTATTGTATCTCAGTTCTAGTCCGTAATGTTATGTTTCTTACTGTTTTGGTACAGTAATTATTTTGAAATAGGGTGGTCACTTTGTAATGCTGCAGTGTTTTTGTAGCAATTTACAGTTAATTAAAAAATCATTCTTATTTACGTGTAGTATGATCGTGTATTAAGAACACCTTGAAAGTTAATTATGGATGTTCATTTAAAGTCTAGAATAAAAACTGATTGGTAAATACCTGTAAACTGATATGATTGGATGAACTTTGAGTGACCACTCATTGCATTACTGAGGTGACTGCTTATTTGAGTAATGATAACATGTAAATCAGGTCGGGAGGGTTTTAAGGCAACTTAGATTATAACAAACTTTATTAATGTGTTTTTTTTGGGGTTATTATTTTCACATATCTATTATAAGAACTGCAGTGATGGTGTAATGATTAGTGTGCTTTCATGGAGTGCTGTATGTCGTTGGTTTAGGTCAAACCAAAGGCCATAAATTGGTATTTGCTGCTTCTCCACTAAGCACACAGCATTTAGGAGAAAGAGTAAAGACAACTTGGCTCAGAATCAGGAAAATGGACCAGTTCCCTTAGGGAGCTATGGCTCCTACTTACAGATTGAAAATAAACTTACCCAACAAATGGGAGTATTCTTAACACAACAATGTGTGTAGTCGTGTTCAAGTTGAATGGATCTTGATATTGACATGTTATCTATTGCAGACAGTGATGGATATATACAACATTGAGGATCCAGACGGGATAATATTATCTGTAGGTGGACAGTTGCCCAATAATATAGCCATGCAGCTACACAGACAACAGGTAGGTGGAACCTGACAAGATAATGTATTGGTGCATATACATAGATAGTGGCTCAGTAAATATTGCATTCAGTTACACAGATAACAGGTATGTGGAACCTGACGGGATAATGTATTGGTGCATATACATAGATAGTGGCTCAGTAAATATTGCATTCAGTTACACAGATAACAGGTATGTGTACAATGAGGAGGAGTTTCTGGCATTTCGGCAGATCCAGACTGAATAATATTATCTGTTGAAGGTCAGTTACATTATAATATTGTCATGAAGTTGCAGACAAAAATATGGGGCTTCTTGTTTCAGAAGATCAAAAGAGATTAATTTTATCAATTGGAGTACAAATCTCCAATGATATTGTCTTATTGTTACAGTCAACAGGTATATATACCCAAGAAGGCCTCATTTTTTGGAGGATTTAAACAGTGATATCATCAGTTTTAGAGCCACTTTCCATAAATATTGTTATGTAGTTAGACAAACAATATTTATAGACATAAAAGAGTGCCTTAATATTTGGTATTTTAGATAAGATTATATGTTAAAGGGCACAAATAATATTGACTTGATTCTACACAGAAAAAAAAAGATTATTAAATATTTATATATTTAGTTACAATGAAACTTATTATTTAAAGTAATATTACACCAGCTTTGGGTGAAGAATATTTTTACCTGAAAATTCAATTTTGAATACGGCTGTACCTTTACTAAGCTATTTATGCATGTTTCAAGTCGAAATATGTTCCCAACAACTAGAAATCTGCAAATCCATGTGCATGTTTATCGTCCTCACCATTATTGTGGAGACTGATTAACTTTCGGTTGTTTTGTTCTGGTGATTGCCGATCATAACTTCGTGAAGAAAAGCTTTGGTCCGATGATTGCCGATCATGACCTCGTGAAGAAAAGATAAACAATCATGGATGCTGAGGTAAGCACGCACACATTCCTGACAATGATTATTGAGGAATCTGTCTGTTTCATGTCGTGTGAACCCATTTTTTTTTTGCAATTATTCTTATGTGGTACATACAGAATATTTATATTTCTTTTTTCATCAACTGAACATTGCACATGAGCAATAATCTCTCCGAAAGAGTTCAAATTTTGTGTCATGTGCATATCATTTGCATTACTGTACTGGAAAACATAATTATCTGCTGTCAAATATTTTTCGATTTGCTCTTAAAATCTGCTTTTGAGCAGATTTTTAATGTTATGCAGTTGATTTTAGTTAAAATTAGGTGACATAGTAAGTGAAAATTTTTAATCCAAAAATTCCACGATATTTGCCTTTCATAATACTTTAAGGATAACCTTATAATATTATTTCGTAAATGTCTTTTAAATGTGATCACTTACAGATCATCTCTTAACCTCTCACATTTCTAGACGAAATTACTTTTGTATTTTGGATGAATAATTTTCAACCCCTTTCGTATAGAAAGTTGTGTGATTTTGATTGACATCCAGAATTTATTTTTTCTTGAAAAACAAGGAGAGCATGAACAGTAGAATATGGATGTTATTGTATGCCAATCATCTTTCCTAATTATGCATGTATTTTTTTTAATCTAGTTTGGGTAAGAATTGCCTTTTGGTGGTGAGTTGGTGTTTTTTTATGGACTATATAAATTGAGTCTAGAAATGTTAGAACTTATGAGGTGATCGATTAAAACTACACCCTAATATGGTACATTATTGTATTAAGTTTATATGTACAAAAATTAAACTATAAATTTTTTTTTCATTAGGCGAGAATACTGGGTTCATCACCAGAAAGTATTGACAATGCTGAGAACAGATTTAAATTCTCCAGAATGCTGGATAACATGGGCATACAACAGCCTCAATGGAAAGAACTCACAGATTTAGAGGTAACAGATAAAAGTAAAATTATTTGAACTTCAAATATTCAAAGCAGAATTAAGACACTGGAGTATTGATGGGTATTCTACAGAGATGTCAACCACCCTGATTTTGGCAGAGTTTATCTGAATTTTATGGCCTTGACTCAACTCCTGATTAAATTTTTGGGGTCAGTCCGTTCTGGTCTGGTATTTACTGAATTAAAACTTGCAAGTTTTACGAAAGTAAAATAAAAATCATGACGGATAACTTTTCACGGCCAGAAAAACAAATAGTCTCCATTCAAATGTTCCTGAAAAAACCCAAAACATTATTTTCGTCATTTATTAAGTTTGTATCGGAACAAACGTCTGTCCACAATTCTTATATTGTACGTACACTAACTTCGATTGGCTTTGACTGATTCAATTGAAAATTTTAGACATTTAAAGTGAAATTTTTGAGGAAATACTATCTTTCGAGTTGACGATTTTTAGCATTTTTCTTCAGAGTTGTTGGACTTCATGTTCATGTTCATCCATATCTTTTCTTACTAACTAATAACAAGATATGAAAATAGACATTTAACAAAAGCATAGTCATTTGAACCTTAAACTAGAGAAGACTTGTCTTTTTTAAATTTTTTTTAAATTGCCTGTTGTATAAACTAGGACTTAATTAATTACATCTTTATGTACACCAAGTGTAGTTCTGAGATTGATTGATTGGTTGGTGTTTAATGCCAACTTTAGCAGTATTTCAGCCATATCTTGGGCTGATCAAATTTTGTAACTTTAGGTCTGAGATTTAGTACAGGTTATTTAAATGTTTTTTTTGCTAATTTACCTACAGTCAAATTTGTACTCAACAGTTACCCTTGGGAGAAAGGAAGAAAGGCTGTATAAAACAAATGACCACAATGATTCGAGTTTAAACTCGCCAGTTAGACCAGGCGACTGCTAAAGCAAGTTTGACTGTAATGTTTTACATTGTATGTTGATTTATTTTTGTAGTCGGCCATGCAGTTTTGTGATAAAGTTGGTTATCCATGCTTGGTGCGACCGTCTTATGTCCTGAGTGGAGCAGCCATGAATGTGGCTCATTCTAGTAGTGACCTTAAGAGCTATCTGACACAGGCCTCGGCTCTGTCTAAAGATCACCCTGTTGTCATCTCTAAATTTATATTAGAAGCCAAGGTAATTCAGTGTTTATTGAGTGAAAGGATAGAATTCCATATTTATAGTATGACTACTCTTGCATTCCGAATATAAAAAATAACTCAGTAATTTGCAAATTTGTGTTAGTTCATGTGAATTACCATTGCTGTTCAGTTACCAGTGATTTATATTTGATATTCTGAATACAAGAGTATTTGTACTGGTTATTACATAAATTTTGTTTAAGACTTGAAAAGAAACTTGTTTTTCATTGTCTTATACTCAATGAAATTTTCGATTTCAACAATGTTGGTGCTGTGGGCATCTATATGATACAATTTTTTTTATTAAAAGGATTTTTACTATTAGGAAAGATCTCAACCAGAAAAAAGTTTACATATCTTTTTATGATTATTACAATATATAATAGCAAGAAGTTTTTATTACTCTCACTGATGGACTATTAGTTACCGAGGGTATCATCTGCCCAGTAGTCAGTGTTTTGCCACTGACATGATTTATCCTTATCCATCAGGTATAGGTAATCTTTGCTCATTATGACTATACTTTTCTAGGCCTTTTGGTTTTCTTTCTCCGAAAGACTTGGATTATTTAGCTTTCTTATTTATTGACTTTGAGCATACTTAAAGAATATTATTCCAGAAATGTGTAGTGCGTACTAAATTGGATATCTTTGTTTTTCTTGATACAACTGAAATTAACATTTCATAATATCAACTTTGACTTTAAAAAAAACATGTAATATGTAATGGATAGCAAAATTTTGTTTTCATTTAAAACTATTATAAAACCTAACTGTATAATGACGACGACATTTCTTGTTTCATCCATTAATTTAGGAAATAGATGTTGATGCCGTGGCGTCACAAGGGGAGGTAATCTGTATGGCTGTGTCGGAACATGTTGAGAATGCTGGAGTCCACTCAGGGGATGCAACTCTTGTTACTCCACCACAAGATTTGAACGAAGAGACTCTGGCTAAAATCAAATTGATCTGTTGTGCTATTGGACAAGCGCTAGAAGTAAATGGACCATTTAATATGCAGCTAATTGCCAAGGTATGTATAATATAGAATGGACAATTGGAATTTGTGTGTCATTATCTTGGGTTTCAGTTTAATGCCATTTGTCCACTTTATAAGAGGCTACAGTAGTCGCCCATCTTTTAAGGTCAACCCTTCTGTAATGAAAAAGTGGACATATAAGAAGGTTGGCCTCTCTTGAGGGGGGCAATATAGTAGTATTTCACTATAGTGGTGCATCTGAAATCTGGCAGGTGGCATTTGGTGGAAGTCATCTTATAAGAAGAGGACAACCACTGAATATGATATCTTTTGAAAGAAAGACACATTATTTTTCATAACATTTCTAATTTCTGATTTTGACATGTTAAAAGGAATTGAGGAAATGGATAAGAAAATTGAAAGTGACATAAGCAACTGTGGAGCCAATAAACCAAATGTCCTACTTGTTGACCTCTGTATAGAAAATTAATTTCTTATATTATTTTGAACATTTAAAATGTTCTTTTATAGGATAACCAGTTAAAGGTCATCGAATGCAACGTGAGAGTTTCAAGGTCGTTTCCATTTATATCAAAAGCATTGGATTACGATTTCATTGATACAGCAACACGTGTGATGATGGGCGAGACGGTTGAACCTGTCAATGTACTGTATGGTTGTGGACGAGTGGCTGTCAAGGCACCTGTGTTTTCTTTTTCTCGTCTCCATGGCGCTGATGTATTATTAGGTGTAGAGATGGCTAGTACAGGAGAGGTGGCCTGTTTTGGAGAGAATCGTTACGAGGCGTACTTAAAGGCGTTGATGAGTACTGGATTCAAGATTCCCAAGAAAAACATCCTGTTGTCAATAGGAAGCTTCAAGGTAAAGCTATTTATATATTTGTTCAATAACAATCAGTAAATGGATTGATAGATTTGTGTTTAACATGAGCAGCATTTCAGCTATATATATTGTGGCATGAACAAATTTTATTAATTTTATAAAGTAATTTCCTCAACTACCAGATCCTTAAAATCAGTAAATGTAAAATGTATTATACATACATGTATATTTATACATAGGATGAAATTGTTTTGTATTTTTAGGACAAAACAGAACTATTGCCAGCCATCAAAGCTCTTGAAAAGATGGGTTACAACTTGTATGCTAGCATGGGTACAGCCGACTTTTATAACGAGCATGGAGTTAAGGTAATACAATGGACGCCTGTTTAATGTGATGAACTGCAGATGAGAGAAATGTTGTTTGTCAATGACTTGCAGCAGGTCTGTAGTCTTATCCGGGTACTTTGGTTTCCTCCAACAATTAAACTGACCAGATGTATTCAATGTGATAAAGCTGACCGCCATAATGTAATTGAAAATGGTGAAGAATGCAGATTACCCATTAAATCCTTTAGAAAGTTGTCGTTGTTAGGATTAGATACAAAAAATATGTATCGATCAACCAACTAATTATGGGGATCATAGAATTTATTATGGCTTGTTTTTGTTTTGTTTTTTTGTAACTTTTGTAAGTAATTTTCCACACATTGAGGGTGTCGTGATTGTATGGTAGTTGGATTTACATCTACCTATGCAATCAGTGCCTATCACCACTAACGTTGTGAGTTTGAATCCTGTTCTGGGTGGTGTACTTTGAAACAACATTATGTGATAAAGTTTCCTCCACAAATAAAACTGGCCGTCACGATATAACTGAAATATTGTTGAAAGTGACATTAAACACCATAATCCTAACCCCACACATTGAGTCGGCCCCATATTTAAACTATAGGATAGATCTAATTTCCTCTTTTGATGTTTTAAAGGTTGGCACTGATACCTTTTATTTAAATAAAACTAAAAATTTAATGTTTAGGTTGGTTTTCGTTTTTATAAATTTGAAGTTGGAAGTTATAGGAAGATCTTTTTAGATGTTTTAAAGGTTCGCCGTTATACCTTTTTGTTCAAGGAAAACTTATAATTGTTAAAACTTTGATTTTCTTTTTGTAGATACAAGGAGTTGATTGGCCATATGAAGATACAGGAGAAAAGAAAAATGGTGGTGAACAACGAACCATTGCTGATTATCTGGCTGACAACATGTTTGACTTGGTTATCAATCTACCATTACGAGTGTCAGGATCTCAGCGAGCATCCTCCTTTGTGACGCAGGGATATAAGACACGTAGAATGGCAGTAGATTATTCCGTCCCCCTCATTACAGATGTAAAGTGCACAAAATTAATGATTGAGGTTGGTTTGTATAAAGAATTTTTTTTTCTATATGTACTGTAAATACTGCAAATAATGGATTTAATTCAAATTGAGGAAAAAAAAGAGCAGCATGTAACAGATGGAAAATCAAATTCAAAATATAGAATGGAATCGGTGTAATTTTATATCATATGTCTTGTTTTGCGATCAAGATAAATACTGCCCACACCATTTTAAAAATAAAAAAATAAATAAAAGGTCTGGAAAACATTACTTCAATGTGAAGACCTTGCTTCACATTTACCCTGTGTGAAAAATGTGAAGTAATGATCGATTGATGTGCAACAAAAATATCATCCATGTTTCAGCTAAGTGAAAGTGAGGTAGAGAAAAAAATAAGTCATTTAAATAATTATATCACAGGGAAGAAAAAATATTTGTTCTGTTAGACATGCATAAAATAAATCAGTTGTTTAAAATGTTCAACATTTTGTTATTACTCAGGCACTGAGAAGATTAAATGGTGCACCACCATTGAAGACTCACATAGACTGTATAGCTTCACACAGAGTAGTGCGTTTGCCTGGTAAGTTGTGTTATAATGTGCAATGTTCCATCGCCAAGCTCACTTGCTATCATATTGCCATCAGATCAGCCTCCTTTATCATACTACCTCTCTCGCTTACCGCCAAAGAAAATTCTAGTTCAAAAGGTGGTGGTATAACGAGGAAGCATTTTATATGGCTGGTTGTATCATGATACATGCATCTTTCATATAAGTTTTAACTTTTTACTTAAGCTAAGGCTGATTTAGTGATCATGAAGTCTTAGAGGAAGCATTTTATATCAAAGATTGGCTGGCTGTATCATGATACATGCATCTTTCATATAAGTTTTAACTTTTTACTTAAGTTAAGGCTGATTTAGTGAAGTCTTAGAGGAAGCATTGTGAAAATGTCATTTTAATTTGAAAATGCACCCTATTTTTTAAAAAAGAAAAAAAGTGGGCACATTAATTATGCACATAAAAATCTTATTTGTGTTAATTTTTTGGAACCTTGTGCTCAAAATCTTCATAAATTGGCATTGTTTTTCCATTACAAAGGGGGCTCTTGACTCTTTATTGCAAAATTCCAGATGCAAACCTTTGAAAAGTTTTGACCTTTTTCTCAGATTTATTGAAATATCAGGGTCTGATGCCTTATAAATTCTACTTTCAATTTCTGCAAATACACATACATTATTCATTCACTATCAGGTTTAATTGATGTCCATGTACATGTGAGAGAACCAGGTGCTACACATAAAGAAGATTGGTCCACAGCAACAGCAGCAGCATTAGCAGGGGGAATAACTCTAATCCTAGCCATGCCAAATACAAACCCTCCAACAGTTGATGAGACATCTTTTGCCTTGACCCAAAAGGTAATTTTCCTTGAATGTATAACTTTTCTACTAATATTTTCTCAAGTTTTGTAACATTTTGTTGCAGTAATATTAGAAAATTACTATTCTCTTCATTTAATAATAATCCCCATCTGTGGTGTAATGGGTAGTGCGGTTGATCGTGGGTTTGAGCCCCAATCAGGTCAAATCAAAGGATATAATTTGATATTTGTTGCTTCTCAGTTTAGCAGGGCTCACGTTGGAGGGTGATTCGGGCGAAGAAGTCGCCTTGTGGCTGCTCACTTCGCTTTGTACTAGTGCCAAAAGAGAAGTGGAAGTCGCCCTGTAATTTTACCAAGTCGCTTTGCTAATTTTAACTGTTTTAACAGTAAAACATCGGTATATTTTTACTACAAAATTCCCGTTTTTCAAACCGCCATTGTAAAGGGACGTAATTGAAACAGTTCCGAATATAAAAACTGTACTACGGATCCGTATTCGGGGGAAAATAACGTCGGTATTGTTTCATTTAATTTATTTGGGGTTTGATGGTGGCTATCCAAGGGGATTGTTAACTTTGTGGATATGATTAGTTTCTTAATTAATATCAATCAGTGATTTAAGAGAAGCAATGTAAATAATATACACTCGTTAAAATTTGATTAAATAATTATTCAATTTTATTTATTTATTATTTATTGGACAGTAGTTGACTATCATATATGTGCCTTTATCATCTGCAAGACAAAACAAAGAATCTGAAAAGGGTTTATTTAATACAAACAAACAAAAAACAAATACAAGGACATATGTAAATCAGAGAGATGATATGCAAACAAAAACAAGGAATTAAACAACTACTGAATATACCTTAATGCATAACAAGTACATTATAACATACGAATGCCCGGATAATGCCCCACGATTGTGAAAAGTGATACAATTATAGAAATATTTTAACTTCTTCCTGTACTCTCACCACTTCTCCCTGTTGTCTCTCACTTCTCTTTTGTCAGCACCTGAAAGATAAGTCACTTCTCCCTCTGATTTCAAAGTAATGGGAGCCCTGAGTTTAGCATGCAGCATTAAGGAGAAAGAGCAAAGACTTGTTGGCTCGGAATCAGAATAATGTGTCCGAGTGGAGCGACATGTTACTTGCGGACTGTTGTTTCAGCAAGCTAGCACTATAAAAATGCAACTCAGCATGTTGGTCTAGTACAAAGCGTGACCTCATCATCATTTCTTTGAAAATTAACTTGTTCTCACCATGATATAGCTGAAAAATTGCTGAGTTGGCATAAAACAACAATCACTCGCTCATTTGATAAAAAGTCTGACTCCGAATTCAGTTACTATACAGGAAATTTGTTTCAATCATGAATAAAAATCCCAAATTAAACATTAGCGAATAACTTGGACCTTCAAATTTGCAAATTTTAATATCTGCGAATTTTACCACATATACAGTAGCCAAATTGCCAAAATATAACAGTGATAATAATGTGTTTTTTACAGCTTGCCAAGCAATGTCTATTATTTCAGCTTGCTCAGCATTGTCTATTTTTTACAGCTTGCCAAACAAGGTGCACGATGCGATTTTGGTGTATTTGTTGGAGCTAGCAGTACAAACTATTCAACTCTACCACAGATAGGAGGGAAGGCTGCTGCACTGAAGATGTACTTGAACGAGACTTTCACCACGCTGAAACTAGATGATATATCTATATGGATGAAGGTATTGTCACCGCTTACAAAGCTTCTAATATTTTTTTGTTATGGTCAATTAACATGCATAGATCAAATTGTTTACAACAAACTAGAAAATGACCAATAGAACTTTAATGGTAATTGCTATTTTACAATTCTGTCATTGTCATATTTTAGAACTTGAGGTTTATTCTGTGGTTGGTGAGATTGTCAGCCATTACTGTGGCAATTGATGACAATTTGCTCAGGACTTGATTTATCGCTGTCCTGGACTGTAGAACTGTTGTTTATGTGAAATGGTTCACACTATGATAGTATATCAAAAGACAAAACACTATTCAGGTTTAATCATTCATTAACCTTGAGAGGGAATATTGTATTTAATTTTCAATATAAAAGTATGGGGAATGGGCATATAAGAAATATCATGTTTTAAAAATTGGTTCATGTGACATATAGTAGGGATAATTTGTAGCAATTTATTTTGTTGAGTCCAGAAGACATTTCTGAAAATATTGACGACTCCCACCATTGTAAAAATCTAAAATTTGAAAACTTTGGTGAGTCCAGGACTCATCTGGGTGAGAAAACTTTGGTGAGTCCAGGACTTATCTGGGTAAGAAAACTTTGGTGAGTCCAGGACTCATCTAAGTGAGAAAACTTTGGTGAGTCCAGGACTCATCTAGGTGAGAAAACTTTGGTGAGTGCAGGACTCATCTGGGTGAGAAAACTTTGGTGAGTCCAGGACTTATCTGGGTGAGAAAACTTTGGTGAGTCCAGGACTCATCTAGGTGAGAAAACTTTGGTGAGTCCAGGACTCATCTAAGTGAGAAAACTTTGGTGAGTCCAGGACTCATCTAGGTGAGAAAACTTTGGTGAGTGCAGGACTCGTCTAGGTGAGAAAACTTTGGTGAGTCCAGGACTCATCTGGGTGAGAAAACTTTGGTGAGTCCAGGACTCATCTAGGTGAGAAAACTTTGGTGAGTCCAGGACTCATCTGGGTGAGAAAACTGGTGAGTCCAGGACTCATCTGGGTGAGAAAACTTTGGTGAGTCCAGGACTCATCTGGGTGAGAAAACTTTGGTGAGTCCAGGACTCATCTGGGTGAGAAAACTTTGGTGAGTCCAGGACTCATCTGGGTTAGAAAACTTTGGTGAGTCCAGGACTCATCTGGGTGAGAAAACTTTGGTGAGTCCAGGACTCATCTGGGTGAGAAAACTTTGGTGAGTCCAGGACTCATCTGGGTGAGAAAACTTTGGTGAGTCCAGGACTCATCTAGGCAAGTTGCAAGGAGTATAGTACAGTGATTGCAATGTTTAGCAATAATATATGTATTAAATTACAAGGAAATTCTTGTTTTCATTCCGATATTTCGGTCACATGCAACAAGCTTAGTAAAACAAAACACAGATGTTACCGAAATGTTTGAATGAAAACAATAATTTTCTTATAATTTTATACAGCAAATACTTTCCCTAAGGAGAGAACAATTTCGTAATTGTAAATATATGTATTGTTAAATTTATTTTTATTTTCAGCATTTTGAACATTGGCCAAAGAATCTTACACTATGTGCTCATGCTGAGGGAACACACACGGCGGCTGTTATTCTTCTGTCAGAGCTGTACAAACGTCCAGTCCATATCTGTCATGTAGCAAGGAAAGATGAGGTAAGCTTACTCCTAATTACAGTTAACCTCCTCCTATAAGTCTCCTTCTGCTAAAGGCCACCCCTCTAATTTTAGATGCACTGAGAGTAAAGTACTACTAATTTGTACCCCAAAAGTCTTGTTCTATATAATGGGATTTCATTTAATTCCACAAAGACTGCCCCTTTTATCAGGCCTTATTTCATATGCACTGAGAGTAAAATGCTACCAAATTGTTCCCCTTTAGAGAAGCCACCCATTTCATAAGTCCACTTTTTTTTTAGCTCACCTTGCCAAAGGCAATGTGAGCTTTTGCCATCACTTGACGTCTGTCGTCCGTTAACTTTTCACATTTTAGTCTTCTCCTCTAAAACCCCTCAGCCAAATGAACTGAAACTTGGTAGGAAGCATCTATGGAAGGTCCTTTATAAAGATTGCTCATTTTGTCCCGATCCATTGACAAACTTGGCCGCCACAGGCAATTCTTGTTTCTGATTGGCTGATTTTTAAAAATCTTCTCCTCTGAAACCGCTTGGCCAAATGAATCGAAACTTGGTAGGAAGCATTTATGGAAGGTCCTCTGTAAAGATTGCTCATTTCGTCCCGATCCGTTAACAAACATGGCCACCACAGGCGACTCTTGTTTCTGATTGGCTGATTTTTTAAATTCTTCTCCTCTGAAACCGCTTGGCCAAATGAACCGAAACTTGGTAGGAAGCATCTATGGGCGGTCCTCTATAAAGAGTGCTCATTTCGTCCCGATCCATTAACAAACATGGCCACCACAGGCAATTCTTGTTTCTGATTGGTCGATTTCTAAAAATCTTCTCCTCTGAAACCGCTTGGCCAAATGATCCGAAACTTGGTAGGAAGCATCTATGGAAGGTCCTCTACAAAGATTGCTCATTCCGTCCTGATCCGTTAACAAACATGGCTGCCACAGGCGATTCTTGTTTCTGATTGCCTGATTTTGTAGATTCTTCTCCTCTGAAACCGTGTGACCAAATGAACCGAAACTTGGTAGGAAGCATCTATGGAAAGTCCTCTGTTACGATTGCTCATTTCTTCCTGATCCGTTAACAAACATGGCCGCTAGACAATTCTTGTTTCTGATTGGTTGATTTCTAAAAAATCTTCTCCTCTGAAACTGCTTTGCCAAATGAACCGAAGCTTGGTAGGATGCATCTATGGGAGGTCCTCTATAAAGATTGCTCATTTCGTCCCAATCCATTAACAAATATGGCTGCCACAGGCAATTCTTGTTTCTAATTGGTCGATTTCTAAAAATCTTCTCCTCTGAAACCACTTTGCCAAATGAACCGAAACTTGGTAGGAAGCATCTATGGAAGGTTCTCTATAAAGATTGCTCATTTTGTCCCGATCCAGTAACAAACATGGCCACCACAGGCAATTCTTGTTTCTGATTGGTCGATTTCTAAAAATCTTCTCCTCTGAAACCGCTTTGCCAAATGAACCGAAACTTGGTAGGATGCATCTATGGGAGGTCCTCTATAAAGATTGCTCATTTCGTCCCAATCCATTAACAAATATGGCTGCCACAGGCAATTCTTGTTTCTAATTGATCGATTTCTAAAAATCTTCTCCTCTGAAACCAAACTTTACTAGGAAGCATCTATGGAAGGTTCTCTATAAAGATTGCTCATTTTGTCCCGATCCAGTAACAAACATGGCCACCACAGGTAATTCTTGTTTTAGATTGGTCGATTTCTAAAAATCTACTTCTCTGAAACTGCTTTGCCAAAATGAACCGAAATTTGGTGGGAAGCACCTATGGAAGGCTCTGTATTAAGTTTCCTCAAAGCAGAATGAAAGGTGAGTGACACAGGCTCAGCCCACTGAGCCTCTAGTTGAGTAATAACATAATTTTATAATGGTTTGAAAATTTCTTCTTGTATTCATTGCAAACATACTTTCATACGAACAAAGCTAGCTTTTTCACGAATTTTGAAATCTACTTGAAGACAATGTGATAGTCTTGTGCTGATGGCTTTCCCATTGCACGGATCTTAACGAGTAGTATTACAAGAATGGAGTGCCCTAACCATCTTGGAAAAAATTCTTTCCTTTTAAGACAATTATCTTGAACTCGTTGTCAGCTTTTCTTTTTAACATAAGTTTGTCGATATGATCAAAATTATATTCATTTCACTGAAAAAAGTTACCTCTGTTTTTAAAAAAAAAAGCAAAAATACTTTTACACTAGCAATAATCATATGGTTTCACTGTCCCGTTCTGTCATATAATAAAAGACAATCAAGAACTGGACAAATGTGTAACCATATGATTTTTATTAAGTTGCGAAGGGATATAGTAACGCTACCTTCCGTCCGTCCATCCATTACATCCTTGTGAACACTCTAGAATCAAGATCCTTCAATGGATTTTGACCAAACTTGGTACATACTTAGTCCTTGAGAGAATCTGGAACCCTATTGATTTTCAAGGTCAAAAGTCAGGGTCAAATTTTTACCGCATAACATCCTTGTGAACACTCAATGGATTTTGACCAAACTTGGTACACATTTTTAAATATTTGTCATTTTTATTGGTGTACAAATTAGATAAGAAATTTAAATTTATTGAAAACATATTTTTTTTTAAGGAAAATTAATTAACACACATTTCATATATTAAGCATAACATGAGTCATATATCAATTAAAAAAAGACAGTTTAAAAATCGGTCTAAGTATTAGCTTAAAGGGATATTGTCTACTAAAATCGTAATTTTTTCATACCCAAAATTATTGTCGTTTTCCGTACTGACCTTCATAAAATGAAGATTAACACCGAGTTATGCTGCAAAAGATACGATTTTTTGACAAAAAAGACCTAAAACTATCGTTATCAGAATTATTGTCCTGGATGACAATATTCAAATCTATTCATATGGCCTTCTATGTGAACACGTCTTGAGCATGCGCACTGTTTAGAAACAATAAACAACATGTGGTTCTTGGGCAAAAGAGAAACTGTCAACGCGTGGAAGAAAGCGGACTTTGACGGATTCAGAGAGAAAGATGAATAGAAGTGAAGTATCTTCCAAATGGAACAAATGCAGGATATATGTAGGGGATCAGTTGGACCATTGGAACGAACTCAAGGAAGTGCTATGCGTCCAAACTCGCGCTGAATTTGCAAATATTTTGTTTGATAGGTAAGCCGAACATGTTTTTTCCTTCTTTTCTCAATCGTTTTTCATATTTTATGAATTTATGATGATGCCTATGATCATTTTCAGTAGATATTATTCAATATATGTAATCTTGCACCTGGCAACAGCAAATTATTGTCAATGAATAGCATAAAACGGCCATATTTGCGAGGTAAACAAACACAAATTTTAACATCCATGCTGCAGCATCCGGGCTACTGGCATAAAAATAGATAAAAATAGATTTGGCCTTGCTCAGGTCAGTGAATAATTAATTAGCTTCCAGTAACGATGGTCAGCTTTTTTAAATCGAAAAAAACAACGTTTCGTAGCGTATTCGCCAATAATTCGGTGTTTAATCTTCATTTTATGAAGGTCAGTACGGAAAACGACAATAATTTTGGGTATGAAAAAATTACGATTGTGGTAGACAATATCCCTTTAAATAATGGTATTGTGATTGATATTTCTGTCATAAAAATTGTAAATTAATCAAACAGAATTTGAAGTCTTAAATGTCAAATACAAAAATAATAAAGATGTGTAAGACTTTACAGGAAGGATCCAAAATTTGGATAATAATGAAAAACCACATAATAAAGAGGGGAAAAAAACGAAAAAAACAACGGTCATTGAATTAACATTGTAGTCTTAAGCAAACTATAATTAAAAAAGTATTAACTTTTATTGTTCTGCATACAGGTGAAATGTGTATTGTGACATTCTATTGTTATTATATTTTTAACCCAAAATATTAATTGTGACTTTTTGTCCTATAAAAATTGTGACTTCATGTCCCGTGACTTTTTGTCCGTTTACAGTTTCCGACAAGGTTATTTTGATGTGAACTGCATGAATGAAAGTGTCAGCCTTGATCATATTATATAAATGTGGTTTATCAAATATTCAGACCTTTCAAGAAATAAACTTTACTATCTATTGCAAATGTAAATTAATGCCTCAGAGATATTTCCCAAATTCTCCAACAGCAATAAATTACAGACAAGCACATTTTTAAATTGTATTGTAGAAAGTCAATTAGTTAGGATAATAGTTATATTACACGGAATAGTAAATGTGATGGGGGAATCATTCTTTGAAGATAATCTTCGGAAGCTCTAGATAAGCAATTGCCGAATTTTTAAAATACATGTATATATATTTTTAAATGTCAGCTTTTACTCCTTTAATTTCAGTACAAACAACAAATAAATTCAAAAACTGTTGCAATCTACCCTGACAATATAGATTGAATGATTGGTGAAATGAATGCATGTATTTTCAAATATGTGTATTTGTTTTTATAAACATACGATTTAGGCAATTCCATCACTTCAATCAATTATTTATTTCTATGTAAATAATTTGATCTGTAATAAATGCATGCACTTGAAACTCGATATGATAACAGGATTAATTTAATTTTATTGCAAGTAGATTTTATTTGATAAACAAACAATCTTTCTAAGATTATTATACAAATGTGTTTATTTAACAGTCAGTTGTAAATTACGTGCATCATGGTATTCAAGTTCCATTGAACGTGTTATATTACTCCCAAAATGAAGTAACAAGAACTTTTAACATCAAATCAAGTAATATTTATTTTTTAAAACGATTACATAAAATATATGTGTGCTGTGTACCAATCCATGAAGTGCAGTCCTGTTTTCTGCGACGGATTTCCATGACAATCCACCACATATCGGGGGTTCCCACTATATAGTGTGTTCCTCGACGGAAAACACGCTATACCACGCTGGGGATTGAAAAAACACACAGTGGAAAATGTAGAAAAAACACGCTGTTCTCTCTGTACTTAATTAAAAAAATTAATAAAATTTGTTCACGCTACAATACAGCTGAAATATTGCTAAAGTTAGCGTTCAACACCAATCAATAAAACCTGCGGACTGTTGTTTCAGTGAGCTAGCACTATAAAAATCCAACTAAGCATGTTGGTCTAGTACAAAGCAGACCTCATCATTATCTCATTGAAAATTAACTTGCTCTCGCCATGATATAGCTGAAATTTTTTTTGAATTGGTGTTAAAAAACAATCACTCACTCACTCACTCCAATCAATTTATTTAAAAAAAAGTATCAAATATCAAGCTGAGGGAAAATAAAATGAGAACAAGAAAATCTATCATTCGAAATGTTTACTCTTTGGGCCCCTTGTTTCAAAATAGGCAGGAGTCGGAACACCAACACTGAAAGTATTATTTAATATTTATCATTATAATGTAATTTTTTGAGGAGGAAAAAATATAGTAAAATATTCATGCATATTTGAGGCAAAAATGTTTTTGTCTTTTGCAGATCCTGATTATAAAGGCAGCAAAAGAAAAGGGTCTGTTAGTTACCTGTGAAGTCGCACCTCACCATCTTTTCTTGACCTCTGAAGATCTTGATGTCATAGGTCATCAGAGAGGTCAGGTCAAGCCTCCATTATGCAGTAAAGAAGATCAACAAGCATTGTGGGATAACATGGATATTATAGACTGTTTTGCTACTGATCATGGTAAGCTTCTATTCCCCCCACCGCACCCCTTTATTGCCCATTTAACTTTGAAATAGATGTCCTGAGTATTTGAATTCTCTGTAATGGGAGATGTCATCAGTGATTGTTTGTTACATGGTTAGAATGTTAATATAGGATCCTCAATAAACTTTGTGGTTTTTTTTTTGTTGATTGCAAAATCCAAGATGGCCACCACCTCAGGATAAAGTTTTTACATGAGACACAAAATAACTTGATTCAACCATAGATGTACATGAATAGTCTCAAAGTTTAATTTTTTTGTGTTGATCAGAAAAATCCAAAATGTCAGCCACTGCAGAAGAACATGTTTAACATAGAACCTTATAAGAAAAACATCTTAGAAGTTATTCTTCTCTGAAGCCAATGAATCTTTTAAAAAATGCAAAGATGGCTGGGATGTTCCTTGAATAGTCCTCTACTAAATGAATGGTGTTTTTTTTTTTTTTTTTCATATATATCGATTATAAATCCAAAATGGACACTGCCATAGGACACCGCTTAATCATAGGACCATATAAGAAAATGAATAAATAATTTATCAACTTCTGCATTACCTCCAACATCAATGAAACGAACAACTACCTCTCACCTCAAATCACTGATCACAAAAAGACTACGATATATGGGTGGAAAGCAGGTTCCAACTTTGAGACAGGCACAAAAATGTGGTAGGGTTAAACCAAATAACTCTCCTCTCCCCCACTTGATAATTGGATCTCCATTAGCTATACAGAATAAATAAACAATAACAAAAACTTGGAACACATTCACGTTCACTCAGAAATGTCGTCTGCTGCAAATTTACTTTTGTAGCAACTTGTAGTCACATGTTGATATTGATCTTGGTACTTTCAAATGTTTTCTTGTCAAATACTGCTTAAGTAGATGTTAAACACCAATAAATAAATCAATCAATCTTGTCAAATAAACACATGAACATAAAGTCATGTATTCTCTATGTCTTATATTGCAGCACCACATACAATAGAAGAGAAGGATGGAGCTAAGCCTCCCCCTGGATTCCCTGGACTAGAGACAATGCTACCACTGTTACTGACAGCTGTCAATCAAGAAAGACTAACTCTTGATGTATGTTTGTAAGACCACACCTTCCTGAGTAATGAATATTCAGTATCTCATCTATGCTCTTTTAATTGCAAAGTTACCTTATAAAGGGAGATAATTTCATTGCTGTATTTTAGAACATGTTTTTGTGTTTTATCTGTAGGTGGTTTAATGTGACTATAGTCACTAAAAGATATTTTTGGCAAGAAATGTTTGATGGAAAACAACAGAGTGAAAGGACATCATCCGATTCCTGTTCAATATTTATGTATCTGTCATTTTTACTAGTCCAAATGAACAATTATGTTTGGGAATGATTGTTGCTGGATCAAATATTACTAGCCTCGAATTAGCAGACAAAAGTTAATTTTGAATTTTTAGAATGTTTATTTTAATTTTGCCATAAGTAAACAAATTCGTCTCAACTGAACAACCTTTGTCTGCTATTCAAGTTTGATCTGCAGTTATAATCACAATATTCATCATATTTTCTTCTTACAAAAAAGATTTTTAAAAATCACCAAAAATGCACTTGAGCACTGTTTGAACATGTGAAATTAAGTGCCATGGGAGAATTTAGGATTTTATATCATTTAACCCAGATCACGGGCAGTAAAGCTAAACTTCACTGAGCAGGGTGGGAGATTTGATTCAAGAGTCCCTTCTTCTCCTGCTTCTTCAAGTCTTAATGACATCAGTGTTAAATCCCTATAAGGCCAGGGGGAAAATACTTGTGTTTCAGCTAACATTCTTGAAAAAAAATAGGGTTGGTATGTCAAATGTTTTATTATACCCCCACTCGTAGAGATGGGGCTATATTGCAATCACCTTGTCCATCCGTCCGTCCGTTAGTCCGTCCGTTCACACTTTCGTAGCAGATATCTCAGCTTCTACTGGAAGAAATGATTTTATATTTGATATATGGCTTTGGCATGGTGACTTGTACCGTGTCTCCCCTTTCCAGGTTTACCACACATCTACTTCCTGTTTACCGTGCGAGTTAGAATTTTTCATGTTTGCCGTAATGAAAACTTTCATAACATTTATCTCAGCTTCTACTGGAAGAAATGATTTTATATTTGATATATGGCTTTGGCATGGTGACTTGTACCGTGTCTCCCCTTTCCAGGTTTACCGCACATCTACTTCCTGTTTACCGTGCGACTTAAAAATGAACGAGTGGGGGTATTCTTAGCACGACGTAGCGTGCAACATCTTGTTATTATTATATTTACCTAGGTGATACAAGACAAGGATCTGACTTTAACAGTGCTGGTCAACAAATGACAATAACAATTTGAGTGTAGGCACTATAAATAAGGGTTGGTATTGTTAGCAGAAACACTAGTTTTTTTTTTTGCCTAATCAATAATAAAGTTGAATTCAAATAATTGTAGGATATTGTCAGTAGATTACACACCAATCCTAGGAAAATATTCAATCTACCGGAACAGCCCGACACTTACATAGAGGTTGATATGGAGAGTCGATGGACCATACCAGAGAGTATGAAATTCACAAAGTCAAAGTGGACTCCGTTTGTTGGAAAACAAATCACAGGGAAGGTTCGACGTGTAATGCTCCGAGGAGAAGTGGCTTATATAGATGGTGAGGTAGGGCTCCACACATTAATTAAGAGTAAAGAAGAGTAAGATAATATTTCACCCTAAAAAAAAATAATATTACTCCTCTTACCACACTTTCTCATGAACTACTTTTGTACTCTTTAATTTTCCTCAAATTGTTTTTTTTTGTTTTTGTTTTTTCACATTGTCCCACCAAGTTCAGGTCCTTTATCAACGTGTTAATTTTTTCTCAGCAGTTAACCTTATGAGAGCTTTGAGTTAAACATATCATTTTTGATTTTGTTTTCAGACTCCTTACTGTATGAATTTTTCAGATTAAATTTTTTTCGAAATGCTTGAAAAAAATTGATTAAAAAACAATTGTAATATTATCATCAGATCTTGTCTAATATCTGACATACGCTGGAAAAAGGAAGTTTGTTGCCATATTCATTAGAACATACTAGAGCCTAATTTATTAAATTTAAAATCAAGAAAGAAATATGATTTATACATCTGTGTGAGTTGGGATCCTATTAACCGGTTTAACCCCGTCACATTTTATGCCTGTCCCAAGTCAGGACCTGGATTTCCAATGACATATGTCATGGTCTTTTTTATGTTAAATGAGTTGAGGTGAGACGTGATTGTTCATTTTGTTAATGTTGGGAGAATTGTTCACTCTTTAGCCTTTCATTTCGTAACATGCATGATATTTCGTAGGTCATCACACATCCAGGATTTGGTTGTGATATCAGGAGCTACAAACATTACCAGAGCCAAGTTCAAAGTGAACAGCTGCAGGTTCTAATCCCAACAGGAACATATGCAGGATCTGCTCCCTCGTCGGAGCCTTCTAGTCCACGGAAACCTGTACAACAACCGTCGTTCGACAGGTTATCAATTAAGCCAAGCAGAGGAGTGGAGAGTTACACATCATATGGTAAACACACTTACAAAGATGTTGGTTGTATATAGTCAAATATTCCTCTGCGACCAACCTCTATTGAGCAATAACATTTCTTGTGTTACCTAATTTTTTTATTTCCCTTTTTAGTGCCTTTCATATTAAGTTGACCTGTTTTAAACAATCCCCCGTCTATTTTTTAAAGACAGGTTTTGCTATCTATGTAATTCTGAAGAAATATATTTTAAAAATATTACGCAAACAGATTTTCGTTATGATACGATAAGATCATATAGCACCACACAATTCTACTTTATATTATAATTCTATACACTTCATTTGTTAAAATATGTACAATAATATATAAGACAATTCTACTTTATATTATAATTCTATACACTTCATTTGTTAAAATATGTACAATAATATATAAGACAAGCATGTTTGATAAGAGATTAATGTCACATCCATCATCGCATCCCTCAGAATTGTCAGATGTGTCAAATTATGAAATCTTGAATTAAACCCTTTGAATGAGTGTTTTTAGCCTAAAATTTGGTCTGGTAAATCAGTTTTTTTTCCCTTCCACTTTCTGGTTCATCTGGTTGAAATATATTCTTTATGTAAAAAAAAAAAATGAAATTGATAGCTCACAATCCTGACTCATCAGATTGTTTTGATTCGCCGTTAACACACAAATCGCTATTCACCCAAAACACTGACATCAATAACAATACAGAAGCATCATAAATGAATGGTTGCAGCTATAGTAACAGTCTACTGGGTAATAATGAGTACACTAGCATGGCAAGTGAATGATATTGTCTAATTGTAACTAGGGTTACAAAGCATGTTTTAATGTATTTGCTCATACAAAATAAATGGTTCATAGTTTGTTTTTTAAAAGCCTACAAGTACTACCATGAAAATTGTAATATACCCACCACCCTGACTATTCATCAGTACCCATCTTAACTAATCACTATTTTTATATCCCCACCACTAGGCATTATAGGGGGGGGGGGCGGGATGCGTTAAGTTTTACCCATGTGCGTCCATCTGTCTGTCCCGTATTTGATTTCAGCTCCCCTTAAGCAAATAATTTGAAATTTATACAGGGATCATAAAAGGAAGGCCAAATTTGATTTGGGTCTTTACCAGTTTTTCTGTTCTGGAGTTATGCCCCTGTATTTGTAAATCCAAATAAAAAATTATAGTATGGTACACTCTCTTAAACTTTTGTATAAACAATGAGGAAATAATTGCTTTGATATGGCCTAACAGATAGGTGAAATACAGTTCTGTATGTAATATTTACATTTTATTTCAGACAGTCCCTATGACCATACCATTGGTAATATTCCACTTTGTATATTATATTGTCATCAAAATTCTATATTGTCATGTGGGAGGATCATTCCATGTTAATCAAATATACATATACAGTCTTTACCTTACTTTTTTTCACCTACTTGCCCGAAAGCCAAATTTAGAAAATTTTTCTATTTATTCAAACAAATTCTTTCATATTTTTCGCTTGTTCGAATCCAGTTTTACTTGTCACAGGCTTTGGTCAAGTGGGTTAGCGTGAAGACTGTGTATAACATCATATCATCATTGAATTTAAAAGAGGAATAGACCTCATAATGTATAATATCTTGCTTATAAAGGCACGAACTGCAAACATTTCTTTCTAACAAATTCTTCTCGGCAGGACTGGTGATAAGAAATCTATTGGTTATTAATGAATGGCTTGTTTAAACAATTATAAACATACATTTACTTCATAATTTTTAAACACCAATCAATCGATCATTATTTTTAAAAGTCAATTTTAAATACTTCAGAGTGCACTTGAAATGCAGAATTTGGTTTCTCACATACCAATATTTCCTCAATGCACACCCCAGTCCATTTCTGTTTGTTATTCCTGTTTTTCGTTGCTTATGGTTACTTCTCTGCTATCAAACCTTGTTATCATGAATTCAGATAACTCGAAATACGACTGGTCAGTTCATATTAAATATGTAAGTTTGTCAGTGACTTGCGGCAGGTCGATGGTTTTCTCCGGACACTCTGGTTTCCTCCACCAATGAAACTGAACGCCACAATATAACTGAAATATTGTTTAAAGTGGCATTAAACACCATAACCCTAATCCCTATTAAATATGTCCCTAACAACTCAATGAATCAGCTAATTTGACATAAAGTGATAGCTAAGGCTTGTTCCCTACCTATAATAAAAGGGTATCCGTATTGATAGGCTGGTAGGGAGCCTCAAAATTAAATATTGAATCATACTACATACCACATATTATGTTTCCATAGTTTCTCCCGATGTGAAATTTTTCGTAGTTCCCTTGTTCTTGTTAACGTTGTACGAGTGCATGCTGAGTAAAAACACCACACGAATGAATGTCATAATTTCTAAATATGGTACAACATCTGTTTAAAAGAAAACAGTCTGTGCCAAAAAAATTTTTTTGTCAAACTAAGCCCGGGTAGCATTTCAGAAGATTTTTTTCTATTTGATTATGCAATTTTTACTAACCTGAACCAATTTTTACTAGACTTGGGCTTAGGGCTAGTGTTTTTTGGTGCAGATTGAAAGATGGCATTGGACTCTACCTGTCTTGATATATGAATAATCATGATATATATACATACAAAAATGCATCTAGTTAGTGAACCAGTCTAAGTGTTAGGTCTCATCAACTTCCACACAAAGGTTTGGCTGGTTTTTTTTAATCACATTGTTTTATGGCCAACATTATATTAAAAAAAAGTTAATATCATCGCATGTATTTCTTCTTATTTTAGCTCAACTTGCCAAAGGCAATGTGAGCTTTTGCCATCACTTGGCGTCCGTCGTCTGTTAACTTTTCACACTTTAGAATTCTCCTCTGAAACCGCTTAGCCAAATGAACTGAAACTTGGTAGGAAGCATCTGTTGAAGGTCCTCCATAAAGATTGCTCTTTTCGTCCCGATCCGGTTGACCCGACTGAGCCTCTAGTTTTTAATAAATACAATATGCATGGTAAACCAGAATGTGCTGCAATTTAAAACTATTGATGACTATTTGTATATGATAATGAGTTGTTAAACCTTAAAGTCCTGGGTTTTCTTGGAAATTTGAAGATTTCGTAACTAGGGTTTATTTTGATGAAAAGTACATGTAGAGAATCCATTTTGTCATATCAATGATTTTTTTGGTCATTTCTGTTGAACATTAGATGACAATGATTTTTTTTATCATTTCTGTTGAACATTAGATGACAATGATTTTTTTTGGCATTTCTGTTGAACGTTAGATGAGAATGTTTTCTTTGGTCATTTCTGTTGAACATTAGATGACAATGATTTCTTTGGTCATTTCTGTTGAACATTAGATGAGAATGATTTATTTGGTCATTTCTGTTGAACATTAGATGACAATGATTTCTTTGGTCATTTCTGTTGAACATTAGATGAGAATGATTTGATTGGTCATTTCTGTTGAACATTAGATGAGAATGATTTGTTTGGTAATTTCTGTTGAACATTAGATGACAATGATTTCTTTGGTAATTTCTGTTGAACATTAGATGACAATGATTTCTTTGGTCATTTCTGTTGAACATTAGATGACAATGATTTGTTTGGTCATTTCTGTTGAACATTAGATGAGAATGATTTCTTTGGCCATTTCTGTTGAACATTAGATGACAATGATTTGTTTGGTCATTTCTGTTGAACATTAGATGAGAATGATTTCTTTGGCCATTTCTGTTGAACATTAGATGACAATGATTTCTTTGGTCATTTCTGTTGAACATTAGATGAGAATGATTTCTTTGGCCATTTCTGTTGAACATTAGATGAGAATGATTTGTTTGGTCATTTCTGTTGAACATTAGATGAGAATGATTTGTTTGGTCATTTCTGTTGAACATTAGATGACAATGATTTCTTTGGCCATTTCTGTTGAACATTAGATGAGAATGATTTCTTTGGTCATTTCTGTGGAACATTAGATGAGAATGATTTCTTTGGTTATTTCTGTTGAACATTAGATGAGAATGATTTGTTTGGTCATTTCTGTTGAACATTAGATGAGAATGATTTCTTTGGTCATTTCTGTTGAACATTAGATGACAATGATTTCTTTGGTCATTTCTGTTGAACATTAGATGACAATGATTTCTTTGGTCATTTCTGTTGAACATTAGATGACAATGATTTCTTTGGTCATTTCTGTTGAACATTAGATGACAATGATCTCTTTGGTCATTTCTGTTGAACATTAGATGACAATGATTTGTTTGGTCATTTCTGTTGAACATTAGATGAGAATGATTTCTTTGGTCATTTCTGTTGAACATTAGATGACAATGATTTCTTTGGTCATTTCTGTTGAACATTAGATGACAATGATTTGTTTGGTCATTTCTGTTGAACATTAGATGACAATGATTTGTTTGGTCATTTCTGTTGAACATTAGATGACAATGATCTCTTTGGTCATTTCTGTTGAACATTAGATGACAATGATTTGTTTGGTCATTTCTGTTGAACATTAGATGAGAATGATTTGTTTGGTCATTTCTGTTGAACATTAGATGACAATGATTTTTTTGGTCATTTCTGTTGAACATTAGATGAGAATGATTTCTTTGGCCATTTCTGTTGAACATTAGATGAGAATGATTTGTTTGGTCATTTCTGTTGAACATTAGATGAGAATGATTTCTTTGGTCATTTCTGTTGAACATTAGATGAGAATGATTTCTTTGGTCATTTCTGTTGAACATTAGATGACAATGATTTCTATGGTCATTTCTATTGAACATTAGATGACAATGATTTGTTTGGTCATTTCTGTTGAACATTAGATGAGAATGATTTCTTTGGCCATTTCTGTTGAACATTAGATGAGAATGATTTGTTTGGTCATTTCTGTTGAACATTAGATGACAATGATTTCTTTGGTCATTGCTGTTGAACATTAGATGAGAATGATTTCTTTGGTCATTTCTGTTGAACATTAGATGAGAATGATTTGTTTGGTCATTTCTGTTGAACATTAGATGAGAATGATTTGTTTGGTCATTTCTGTTGAACATTAGATGACAATGATTTGTTTGGTTATTTCTATTGAACATTAGATGACAATGATTTCTTTGGTCATTTCTGTTGAACATTAGATGAGAATGATTTGTTTGGTCATTTCTGTTGAACATTAGATGACAATGATTTCTTTGGCCATTTCTGTTGAACATTAGATGAGAATGATTTCTTTGGTCATTTCTGTTGAACATTAGATGACAATGATTTCTTTGGTCATTTCTGTTGAACATTAGATGACAATGATTTCTTTGGTCATTTCTGTTGAACATTAGATGACAATGATTTTTTTGGTCATTTCTGTTGAACATTAGATGAGAATGATTTCTTTGGCCATTTCTGTTGAACATTAGATGAGAATGATTTCTTTGGTCATTTCTGTTGAACATTAGATGACAATGATTTCTTTGGTCATTTCTGTTGAACATTAGATGACAATGATTTCTTTGGTCATTTCTGTTGAACATTAGATGAGAATGATTTCTTTGGTCATTTCTGTTGAACATTAGATGACAATGATTTTTTTGGTCATTTCTGTTGAACATTAGATGAGAATGATTTCTTTGGCCATTTCTGTTGAACATTAGATGAGAATGATTTCTTTGGTCATTTCTGTTGAACATTAGATGACAATGATTTCTTTGGTCATTTCTGTTGAACATTAGATGACAATGATTTCTTTGGTCATTTCTGTTGAACATTAGATGACAATGATTTCTTTGGTCATTTCTGTTGAACATTAGATGACAATGATTTCTTTGGTCATTCCTGTTGAACATTAGATGACAATGATTTCTTTGGTCATTGCTGCTGAACATTAGATGAGAATGATTTCTTTGGCCATTTCTGTTGAACATTAGATGAGAATGATTTCTTTGGTCATTTCTGTTGAACATTAGATGACAATGATTTCTTTTGTCATTTCTGTTGAACATTAGATGAGAATGATTTCTTTGGCCATTTCTGTTGAACATTAGATGAGAATGATTTCTTTGGTCATTTCTGTTGAACATTAGATGAGAATGATTTCTTTGGTCATTTCTGTTGAACATTAGATGATAATGATTTGTTTGGTAAATTCTGTTGAACAGTAGATGACAATGATTTTTTTGGTCATTTCTATTGAACATTAGATGAGAATGATTTATTTGGTCATTTCTGTTGAACATTAGATGACAATGATTTCTTTGGTCATTTCTGTTGAACATTAGATGACAATGATTTTTTTTTGTCATTTCTATTGAACATTAGATGACAATGATTTTTTTCAGTGTGGTAGCTTTAAATAGATTTGTTTTCAAATATACAAAAATCTCTTTTCTGGGTTGTTTTTGTTGGTTTTTTGTGATACTTATGTTAAACTGATTCAAAATCAACAGATAGATTTTTAGCACCTTGTTTTTATGCCCCCGCGACGAAGAGTCGGGGGGGGGGGCATATTAATTTACCCCTGTCTGTTCGTCCGTTTGTCCGTCCGGATATAGATACATGGTTTGTTCGGCTATCTCCTACAGTTTTGGAGCTACAGCTTTAATATTTTGTAGGATGTTTATACACATAATGGAGGTGTGCATGTCCACAAGATTTTGATTTTCTTTAAATATTCTCAAAATGACAGGTAGTTGGACTTAGTCATTTTTTTCGTACTAGCTACATAGAGGAAACATGGTTTGTCTGGCTTACTCCTCCTACAGTTTAAGAGCTACAGCTTTAATATTTTGCAGGATGTTTATACACATAATGGAGGTGTGCATGTCCACAGGATTTTGATTTTCATCAAATATTCTCAAAATGACAGGTAGTTGGACTTGGTCATTTTGTTTGTCCGTCCGGATATAGATACATGGTTTGTCCGGCTATCTCCTCCTACAGTTTTGGAGCTACAGCTTTAATATTTTGTATGATGTTTATACACATAATGGAGGTTTACTTGTTTATAATTTCTTATGGTCAGGCGGGGGCATCATTTGTGTCTTGCAGACACACTTCATTTTTAGAAAATCACTCCTAACAAAACAACTTTGTCCATAATTATCAATTGCAGGGGCATACTTCTTTTCTAGTTTTATTTAGATTTAATAAATGTATATTTCCATGTATATTAAACAGATCTAATTAGGGCAGATATTTATCCTGTTAATTAAAAGTGGAGGGGCATGGGTGGCCTTATCGATTAACGTCATGGACATCTGACCACAAATCTTAACACCACCAGTATGAGTTTGCTCCCAGATACCCACTTCAAGTGTCAAGGTTTTTAAACATTTACCCCTGGCGGGAGGTGTTGCCATTAAACTACCCCTATATAGTCTGGTAGTAGTGATGATGAACATCAATAACCTAGCATTAAATGGGGCCAAAAAAATAATATGTGTGTTTACGGTCACCCGACCGACCCTAACCTTTTTTATCGGCAATTATTCGACCCTAATTTTTGCTAGCAACCCTATCAATTTTTACACAGAATTTGGATAACCATTTTTGTTGTTTAATCAGCAGCAATGTTTTATTTATTCAACCGCTAGCTTTTTGTCGAAATTGAGAGCAAAGAAGGTAGAAAAACTGTGTAACTCGTCATAAAACAGCTTCAACAAATGACGGCTTACCGGAAATTTCGAAAATGAAATACCGGAATCAGATTCCGGTACGACTTTCCGGTTTTGTCGATAGTTAAAAAAAAAATTAATGTCGACCGACCGACCCTAGATTTTTTTGACATATGACAGTAAATACACATATTTTTTTTGGGCCTGGGTTTAGACTGGTATCACTATGAAAGCATGAGTAATTGGAGAGAAACATTAGTATGCATAGGGAACCAGTTCTATAGTGTTGTGTACTTGACCAATATTTAATTTGTAATGCATGTTCTATGGTTTAGAAATATTATGTAATTTAAAGTATTTTAACAATTATATTTTATTTAGGTTATAGACATAAATAGTTTTAACCCTTTTTCAATTGTCGCGTGCAACTTCTGACATAATCTTCCGCTCGTTGAAGGTGGTCAGTATTTGATAGAAGTAGAAGTATTGTCAATAGTCATTTTGTTTTATTTTGTTTATCTTTATTTGTAAAATATTAACATTTATTATTATTTTAGTTTCAAGATTAAAAAAAAAAAAAAAAATGTTGATGAACTGGCTGTATATAGGTATCATTACTAATACAGTAATTATGTTAAAAATTAAATTAAGGAACAGTGTTTTTTTAACCAATTTTTATAATACAGATATGCATTAAGTATTATTGTACATTTATATACAGTCAAATCTTATTGTGTCAAAGGTCACCAGTGACCAATGATATTACAGTGAAATCTGTAGACCGAACCTGCTTGGGACCAGCTTTTGTGTTCGGTTTATACAGGTTAAATTAACAAAGAATTTCTATATTTGGACAATTTAAAAAAAGATTTATACTGCATTCCATTTTATTCAGTGTTCAGAGTACAATTGTCCCCATCTTTTAAGGCCACCCTGGCTTCTGTAATGAAACAATGGCCTTATAAGAGAGGCAGTCTCTCGTGAAGAGGACAATTATTAGTATTTTACTATCTCAGTGCATCTGAAATCTGGCCCGATAAGAGAGGTGGCTTTTTAAGAGGGGGACTGCTGTATATGAATTATCCTGGATAAATTATTTTGAAAATACAGTAATTATTTTGAAAATACAGTAATCCCCCTCCTTTCAGAGGCACTGAGATAATAAAATAGTGCCCCTTCTCTTATACAACCCCTTTTTCATTACAGAAGTGCATAGTTCTAAATTGGCCCCCTCTCTTAGAAGTTACTTTTTCATTACAGGAGGGGTTGCTTTATAAGAGAATACTCAATAGGGATACCTGTACTACAACATTTTGACCTTGAGTTGTCCAATGAAAACCTATATAAGAGAATGGGGATTCCTGTACTACAACATTTTGACCTTGAGTTGTCCAATGAAAACCTTTATAAGAGAATGGGGATTCCTGTACTACAACATTTTGGCTTTGAGTTGTCCAATGAAAACCTTTATAAGAGAATAGGGATTCCTGTACTACAACATTTTGGCTTTGAGTTGTCCAATGAAAACCTTTATAAGAGAATAGGGATTCCTGTACTACAAAATTTTGACTTTGAGTTGTCCAATGAAAACGACTTATCCCTACTTTGATACAGTGAGGTTGGACTGATTATAAAATTATGATAAGAGATTTTCCAACAATAAATTATTTTGATGTTTGTAGTCATACCTAATGGAGAGGAGCCAATTCGAGGTAAAATTGCTTTATATTTCTTACACAATAGAGTCAGTAGAGATATCTTCATAGTCAATATTATTGAAAGTGGTGCTAAGCACCATAACCCTAACCCCTGACCAAAGTCATATAATCATTAGTACACTAAATAATGCCTTCCATTTTGATGTTTTGTTAGCAGACAACATCGTCTAAAATTAGATCATACAAATCGGTAAATAATATGATACAAGCAATGGTAGCATTAGCTGAAATACTACTTAAGCTACTTAACTGACAAACTTAAACAGAGAAAATCAACTAAATTGAAATAGCCTTACACTGTACAACTACTTCAAAGTGGTCATTGATCAAATTAAGCATGTTACTCTTCTTATATCACACAATAAAACAATCATTGCACTATGGTATGTATTATTCTGTATCACTGGTTGGAGAAATATAGAATCTTTCTTTGCGAGCAGTTGATTATCGTATTTCTACAGTCGAGATAGTTAAACTTTAAAATTTCGAGCCTCTGGCAAGATTTTAAAGTTTAACTGTCGAGACTGTAGAAATACGATAATCAGCTGCTCACAAAGAAAGATTCTGTTTCTCTAATTCTTTAATACGTCAATTATTTCGTTTTAAAAATATAGCACTTTAAATACCCTGTGGGGAACCAACCCATCACATTCCATTTGATGACATATTTTAGTGTTGATATGAATACGCTATTCATAACGATGTCGCTTGAAGAAAACAAAATATTGAAATGACACTGTTTTTCATTTGAAGTAAACAATAGTTAATAACAAATTACAATTGAAGAAAGTATTTGAAAGGCACTAAAATCTTTAAAAAGTCTGGGTCATGACCTTTCGAAGATCCAATCAGAAACCGAGAACAAAAAAATCACACGTGATGGAACAAATTTTTCTCTCACCGGTAAAAATACACGAAAAACAGCCAAAGAATTAGAGAAAAGTATATCACTATTTTATTTATTATTTTGTAACTGCTATTTAAATTAACTAAAAAATGCTCTGCCAAGGCAGATACGAGTGATTGTAAATTTACATTTGACGTGAAGATATCTCTTTATATAGACTATTATTAGTACATACTATCCACAGGTAATGGTATATATCATTAGTACATATAGTTAATATAGATAATATATAGAATTGTGTATAACTCTGTTTTATTTACCTTATTTCTTGTCTTTACAAACTTATGAAGAAGAACAAAACATATACATCATATTCTCTATAGGAAATAGTCAATACTAATCTGTTCTTTTGTTCTGTTTTGTCGTCAGAAAGTGACATTTGCTTGTTTCAAAATAAAAAAAAAAAACCAAGAAACCAAGAAACCAAACAAAACAAAATAAAACATCGAAATTTGATATAAAATTTATCACAAACTTAGCAAAAAAACATTTTTTTATTAACAAGTAAAAAAAATTACTTTTAGTTTCCAGACATTATTTAAAGTTATCGTTATCAGATTAAATTGGAAATTTAAAACTTATGCTAGTCAGATGAAATACAGGTCAGATTCATATTTGAGATATCTTGCGTATGTCATTCCCGATTTATGTGCAAAATAATATTGTTTTTTGTTTTTGTTTTTTTAGGTAACAGGGTAATTATCTTAAGTTTCTGATATCCAAGGGACTAACATTTTGAAATGTATTTAGATTGATAAAATAGAGGTTAACCTGATTTTGAGATGTCTAACTTTAATTGTTATGTTACTTGATTAAGTGTAAAACTAAAGATTTTCTTGGTTTCTGATATCTGATTTAACTAATATTTTGATATTCCATTCCGTTTGATAAAATATGTCAAGTTTGATTTTTATTATCGTTCCAGAAGTATTCATAAAACAGTGATTTTATTGATTTCCATAAATATCAGATTTAACTAAAAAAAAAAAATTTGCATTTAGATGGATAAACTTTTATTTCATATCATGGTAAAAACAAATACAAATGTACGGTTGTTTCGAATCATGTTAATTCCGATCACGTTCCGTCTTTTTCGTGTCATGACGTCTGAAATGTTAGGTAGACTACTTCCGGTGTTTACGCTATTACTGTGACGTCAACACATCATAGTTGAAGATGCGGTAGATTATAAGTAATTGTAATATGGAGACGCCAAGAAAATGGCTGAGTAAATACTGGTGTTCAGTACCTCACTGTCTGTCTGATAACAGAAATATATCAAGACAGGTCGTTTTCCTTTCATGTTGCCGACAGCAGTAAATAAAGAAATAAGGCAAATTTAATTTTAAAGAAGTAATTGTCTGTGCATTGAAGTCTTTGATACAAATAAAATAATTTAATGCGGTTGTTTCGAATCATGTCAATTCCGACCACGTTCCGTCTTTTTCTTGTCTTGACGTCTGAACAAATCGGCAGGCGACTTTCGGTGTTTACGCTATTACTGTGACTACGTCAGCATATCATAGTCGTAGATGTGGTAGATTATAAGTAATTGTAATATGGAGACGCCAAGGAAACCGCTGAATAAATACTGGTGTTCGGTACCCCACTATCTGTCTGATATCAGAAATATATACATAAAGGCAGATCGTTTTCCTTTGATGATGCTGACAGCCGCAAATAAAGAAAGAAAGCAAATTTAATTTTAAAGAAGTATTTGTCTCTGCATTGAAGTCTTTGATACAAATAAAATAATTTAATCGATATCTGTCTTTTACAGAAAATGTTAAGATTTTTTTAAGTTGAGGATCGAACGTTAAAACGGCACATATCGATTGGAGTTTTTGTTGTGTACATTAACACCGGAAGTTCAATGCCGATTAGTCCATCGAAATCACGTGATCTGGCGGACGAAAATAACAAAATTTTGACGGAATGGAAATGATTCGAAACAACCATATTAATATCTGTCTTTTACAGAAAATGTAAAACATTCTTTAAGTTGAGTAACGTGAAAACAGCACTTATCGATTGGAGTTTTCGTTGTGTACATTGGCACGGGAAGTCCAGTGCCTAACATTCCATCAAAATCACGTGGTTTGGCAGACAAAAATAAAAAGTTTTTAACGGAATGGAAGGAAACAACCGTATTGTATTCTAAATTATATATTTTAATGTTTGCTTGTGCTCATACTAATCACCATGCTAATCTACATGATATACACAGATAGCTTACTGTAGTACCATGCTAATCTACATGATATACACAGATAGCTTACTGTAGTAATAAAGGACGAAGTCCTTTTAACAGTAGGATGTCCGATTTTTCCTTTCTATATTGATAGCCAAATATCTTTTCACCGGAAGTTAAAAAAAATAGATCAATTGATATTTAGAAACGCAAAAGAAATATATTTCAATGCAAAATTTCCAATTCTTTAATTATTTACTCTATGCAAAATCGAAATAAACTTGAAATAAAATTCTAATAAAAAAATCTCTTTCTATGAAACTCGATGGAAGAGCGGCGTAGGTAAAATGAATGGAACAGCCATAACAAATCGGCTATAAAAATAACATTCAAAATAAAAGATAATAACGTGTACGGATCATCGTATTATTGAAATTTTAGGACTTCGTCCTTCAAACAGGTTGCCTGTCTCATATTAATCACACGTGTAAATCTTATCTAGATACAGAAATCTGAAGCCACTCCATAATTCAATGTGCTTAGTTTTAGTTTAGAAGTTGCATGTACAAATGATCTTACAAAAGCTTGAATTAACGTGATCAGGTATAACCCTTTACACTACACTGATGCTTCCCATCTTAGGATGAGTGTAATTTATATTATTATACCAGAAGAAGGCAAACCATATCTCAGTAAGGGACGAAAGAAAACAAAATTTTTTCTCTGTTGGAAAAGAAGGCAAATCAGATCCTTACATGGAGAGAAAGGACATTAAATCCCTAACAGAAGAAAATAAAAATGTGTGAAGACCATAACCCCACAAGAGAAGGAAGAGAAGAATTTATAAGGTTAAACAATTAAAATCATCTACCCCTTTGTTTTTATTGGTTCATTGGAATCTAGTGTACAACAATTGGCATCAATAACAAGAAAAGTCATTTACAATCTAAACCATGAATTTAAATATCAATAAACATCTCAGTAAACAATACTGCCAATTCATAAAAATTGACACCAACGAAAAAAAACCATAGAACTTTATAGAGTTTTTTACAGTTGAGTTACAAGACAATTTGTCATTAACTATACATTATTAGTTTCAGCCATTGGATGCGAGGGGATTAGAGAAAGAGACATTGGTATGATCACTCCTCCCCAGGCACAGCTATCTAACATCTTACAGCCTGTAGGTCTTCCTCACTATACACATGGAGTAACAGGTCACCATGTATTGACAGTCCAAGCTTTCCAGAAAGAGCAGGTAGTTATCTCCCTTGATCAGTATATTACTTCATTCTCCTAGATGTAGCTTCAAACAGTCAAAGTTATCTGGGAAAAACATTTACACAGAAAGAGCAGGTAGTTATCTCCCTTGATCAGTATATTACTTCATTCTCCTAGATGTAGCTTCAAACAGTCAAAGTTATCTGGGAAAAACATTTACACAGAAAGAGCAGGTAGTTATCTCCCTTGATCAGTATATTACTTCATTCTCCTAGATGTAGCTTCAAACAGTCAAAGTTATCTGGGAAAAAACATTTACACAGAAAGAGCAGGTAGTTATCTCCCTTGATCAGTATATTACTTCATTCTCCTAGATGTAGCTTCAAACAGTCAAAGTTATCTGGGGAAAACATTTACACAGAAAGAGCAGGTAGTTATCTCCCTTGATCAGTATATTACTTCATTCTCCTAGATGTAGCTTCAAACAGTCAAAGTTTTCTGGGGAAAACATTTACACAGAAAGAGCAGGTAGTTATCTCCCTTGATCAGTATATTACTTCATTCTCCTAGATGTAGCTTCAAACAGTCAAAGTTATCTGGGAAAAACATTTACACAGTGAAACCTGTATAAACCAAACACTTTACTCCGAACACATATACTGCATCAGTGGTGTAATTAATGGTTAGCGTGGTAGATCAGGGGTTTGAGCCCAATCGAGTCGACCCAAAAACTATAAAATTTGAATTTGTTGCTTCACTGCTAAGCACGCAGCATTAAGGGGAAAGAACAAAGACGGGTTGACTTTGAATTCGGATAATATGTCCAAGTGGGGTGGGGGTATTGTCGTGGTTGTGATCGTATGGTAGTTGGATTTATAATTACCTATGCAATCAATACCTATCACCACTAACGTTAGTTTGATCCCCGCTCAGGCAAGGTGTACTCGATACAACATTATGTGATAAAGTTTGTTGGTGACTTGCCGCAGGTCGGTGGTTTTCTCCGGGTACCCTGGTTTCCTCCAACAATAAAACTGACCGCCACAATATAATTGAAATATTGTTAAAAGTGGCGTTAAACACCAAAACCCTAACCCCCAAGTGGGGTGACATGTCCACAAAAACACTACTTTTTACTTCTGTAATGTATTACATTAAATCAAGCAAAGAAATTTTAGTTATTTTGCTCATCAGTAGTTTTAAATTGAGAAAACGGGCCTATTTTGTTTTATTCATTACTACCAGAATTACTTGACCAGTGTATATGTTATGATTATTTCCTTACAGTTACATCATTTGTTTAACTTGGCACATCAGTTTAGACTGGCAGTACTAAGAGACAAATCATTAGATTTTATATTAAAGGTAAGAATATTTTAGTCTTAAACAGATACTTCAAAGAGATCTTAAATAGATACTTCGGAAGATCAAAGCATTCTTGTGTCTTATAAACAGTGAGCTTGACACAGTGCAAAGAGGGGAGACAATCCTACTTAAATGAACCACAGCAAAGGCGTAGCATCCATTGAGGCAACCGAGGCCATTGCCTCGGTAGAAAATAAAAATAAAATTAATGGATAAACACAACACCTTAAGATATAACTATAAACTGTAAGTTCTAAGTTAGCATCTGTTGTATCGTACTGTATGCAAACCAGACTTATTTTTGGAGGGTTCCATTAGGGTTCCACTAAAGTTTTTTCCCGTCAAATGTCATTACAGCGGCAAACATTTACAAACAAAGATGTCGAAAAGATCAAAACAAGTCAAAATAACCTTGTTGCTTGGTCCTGGTCCAAGTAAAAGATCCAGTTATGAAGTAACGTTCCCGGATATATTACCAAAGTCAGTTTTCTTTAAAAAAAAAAAGTCTACCGTTTGTCCCCCTTTTGTGATCGATGTCTCAGTTTAGTTTTGAATTTCTTACAAAATCCAACCCAAGCAGCAAAGTTAAAAAGAGCATTTAATGGCCAAAAAGTGACAAATAAATTGAGTTTGACTTTCACATTCACTTTTGATAAGGCCAAAAAAAAAAATATGTGTGTTTACTGTCACATGTCAAAAAAATCTAGGGCCGGTCGGTCGGCATTAATTTTTTTTTTTTTTTTTTTTTTTTTACTATCGGCAAAACCGGAAATAGTCGTTCCGGAATCCGATTCCGGTAGTTCAATTTCGAAATTTCCGGTAAGCCGTCATTTGTTTTAATGACGAGTTACACAGTCTTTCTACCTTCTTTGCTCTCAATTTCGACAAAAAGCTAGCGGTTGAATAAATAAAACATTGCTGCTGATTAAACAACAAAAATGGTTATCCGAATTCTGTGTAAAAATTGATAGGGTCGTTAGCAAAAATTAGGGTGGAATTGCCGATTAAAAAGGTTAGGGTCGGGTGACCGTAAACGCACATATTATTTTTTTTGGCCTAATCTGAAAAGCTGTGTAATTGTAACAAATCATGCATAGTTGTTTGCACCTCATCAAATAGATTATTTTGTCTGTCCGTGTTACGAAAAAGTTATAATAATATTCTATCAGATGAAATAATGAAGATCTTATCATTTACTAAATGTTAACCACCATTCAAGTCATGGAATAAAAACAATACGAGTGCATTTATCGTAAAATACTGAGATGAAATAAATGTACAAGACACAATACTACACAAAATTATAAGAAAAAACTATCCTAATAACAAAAATTCTAACATTAAAATATATTACATCGTAAAACTGATGCATGGGAATATTCATACGCTCAAGTTCCAATAGACAGCACTGGAAACAAGAGAATATGATAAATTGAAAACTACCGAGACGGACAAGGGTAATTATTATCTCACGACAAGCGTGTCATAGTCGTCTCTCCTTTACACAAATGTAAAATCTTCTATTTTTCTGTAGAACCACATTCCAAAGAAGTTACTAGCAAAAGTAATGACTCTTAATGATTCTTGGTCCTTTTCCGGTAAATCCTGTTTGACAGTGACAGAACAACACTGCTGTTTGATATAAAACCATAAAGTCAAGGCTCTATTTTCCCTGGAATAGAGGCTACGTTACTCAAACCACAAAGATGCAGAATTTTGCATTAATTGTTTAGCTTTTAGGAATGATGTTTTCACTGGATTAGGATTTAGGGATTGGAAAAATGCCGTAGGTTTAAAAAGAGGAATATTGGTATCGCACAGCGAATCGATCGAAACCACCAATAAACCTACTTGCAGCTAATTTGCCAAATGCACATGCACAGGAGAATTCCAACCATCTCCCAGACAACTTATTATGCATGACGTTTGTAAAAGTAAGAATTGAAGTACTGTCAAACCTGTATATAAGGGACACTCAAGGGAATCTAAAAATGTGTCCTCTATCAGTAGTTGCCCTTTATATACAGGTTAAAATTATATACACTTCATTAATGGGGAAAGAAAAATGAAAAATTGCTGAGTTGACATTAAACAACAATCACTCACTCACTCACTTAATGGGACAAAATGCGGCTACCCTTTATAGACAGTGATTTGTTATATAGAGGTGCCCTTTAAGGCAGGTTTGACTATTAAAGACATTTCCATACACCATCACAATCCAGAACACTCGTGTTTTACAGGGAAAAGTCATGGCGTCCATGTTTTATGAAGTCAGTACAAGGACAAGCTGTTCTTTCTCAGCCGCCATGCAGAGACTGGGAGGTACAGTTATCTACCATGATGATGCTCATTCCTCGGTACAAAAAGGAGAGAGTCTTGAAGGTAAATAATTTTTCTAATTTATTTTATTGCAGTCTGTGCCAAAAACATTTTGACAATCATTTTAGAAGATTTTTTTCTATTTGATTAAGCAAATTTTATGCAATATTTACTAGACTGGGGCTGAGGGCTAGTGGTTTTTGATGCAGACTGTTATATGACTGGTAAGCTCTCTAGGTATTGTTAATACATTCCTGAATACAGTGAAACTTGTCTAAGTAGAACCTCCTTTGGACCAACTTTTGTGTTTGGTGTAAACAGGTGTTCAGTTTGTACAGCTGGTGTAAACAGGTGTTCGGTTTGTACAGCTTAAGGTGGTACCATACACTACAGGGAGATAACTCTTTAAAATCAGTTGGACGTTTTGATCATATGATGTTTGTATGCAGATTTCAAGCATCTCGGTGATCAAAACCACAGAGAGAAAAGCTGCTATGTGGCTAGTGAATTTATAACTCTGAGTCTGTTGGTTGGAATTTGTTAAAATTTTGATATTTATTACAGTGGATATATTCAAACACACTGCCAAAAAAATAAGAAAATTAAACGAGCAGATCAAATTTTACCTGAAGTGTATGGTACCATCTTAAATTAACAATAGTCCTACATGTGGACATTTCTTGAAGTTCGGTTTACATATAGGATTCCTGTTTATATAAGGTTTGGTTAATACAGGTTTCATTGTACCATGTATTATGTAACACCATGTTGGCAATTTAAGAATGGAGTCCCTCTATGATAAATTTGGCCTGTTCATAGTGGCTTTTAGTTTAATTGTTTGCCAGATAACTTGAAGTACATGTCAAATCATCAGTCGTTTCTATATATATGCTAAGTTAATAATTTAAAAAAAAATTACGGCCATGGTATAGCTGAAATACTGCTAATGTTGGCATTAAACACCAATCAATCTACTTTTGAGATTACAAAGTTTGAATATTCAAACGTTTTTATATAAAGTTATGTATACAATTGTTATTTGTATGGTCTGAAATTTGAAGCACTGAGTAACTGACATGTGACTGATAAAATTTATATAAAAGATAGGTAAGGAGCTACAAAATTTTTCATTCTTATTTAAAAATAGCTTAACAATGAACCATATGTGAAAATGAATATAAAATAATTAGGTCTCTCCTACAATGAAGCGAGACAAATGATCAGCTCCCCCTTGATTGAACACAAACTGTGTATGATGGGTTAGGTTTGTGGTGTTTAATGCCGATATCAACAATATTTCAGTCATATCGTGGCAGTTAGTTTTTATTGGTGGAGGAAACGTGAGTACCCGGAGAAAACCACCGACCTGTTGCAAGTCACTGAAGAACTTGATCACATAATGTTGTATCGAGTACACCTTGTCTGAGCGGGATTCTAACTCACATTAGTGGTGATAGGCACTGATTGCATAGGTAGTTATAAATCCAACTACCATACGCTTACGACCACAACTGTGTATGAATAATCAGGTGAGTGATACAGGTTCAGACGAGTCATACATTATTTTAATTTTGAATAATATATCAATGGCTTTTGTATTGTCAACTGACAATTATTGTTTTATTGAGTTTGAGTTTTGTAACTTTACAGACTCTGTGATGATGATGGGAGGTTATGCTGATGTCATAGTGATACGTCATCCTAAACATGGAGCTATGACAGTAAGTTGGACACATTTTACGTAAAGTAGTTTTTATTATTATCTCACCTAAGCTTTTCATATGGAATAGTGTTCACTGTGTGTTGTTCTTCCCGTCAGTATATCATAAACTTTTCACATTTTCAACTTCTTCAGAACCACTGCATGCCCAGCCACTAAACTTACCACAATTGTTCCTCTAGTGGTCTTGAAGTAGTGTTGTATCTTTTTGAAGCTATTAGAAATCCAAGATGGGGCTCCTGACCTCTGATTGGCCAAGACATTTTCGACATCTTCTCCAGAACTACTGTATGTGAAGTCAGCAGACTTCCCGTAAATGTTCTTTTAGAGATCCTTGAGAAGTATTGTTGTTTTTCAGAGTGATTCGGGAATACAACATGGGTGCCCCAACCTCTGATTGACTGTAACATTTTGACTTTTTCTCCAGAACTAAGTCACCAGACCAAATGTTTCTCTATGGATTCTGAAGAAGAGTTGTTTTTTGGGGGTTGATTCAAAATCCAAGATGGCCACCCTAGCCTCTGATTGGCCAAAGCATTTTTAATTTCTATTCCAGAAAAAACTGTGCACTAAAGTTGCCTTTCTCATTTGGCAAAAACCTTATTTCAGCTGCATCATCATCGCATATGATGAATTATAAATTTGTTTACATCCATTTCATTATGTGATATATACAATAACAAACTTTCACTTCTTAAAATGATTTTGAAGCCCTGAGACTCAAGTGTAGTGTAAATGGGTGTCTGAGCCCAAGAGATTCAAAGTTTAACAAAGGGGAAAATTTGATTTCACATAGAATTACATGTATTGTCACGTGAAGATTCAAATTAAATAATTTGATAGTTAAACAAATTATTTACCAGGAGACTGATACATAATCATGTGGCTTAATATTGTTAAAATGGTCTAGGTATTTTGTATTTCATAAATTTTACTTGTTCTCTGTATCATTAGTTTTTCATTTGTTTTCAGTCTGCAGCTCAACTTTGTCGTAAACCAGTGATAAATGCAGGAGACGGAGTCGGAGAGCATCCAACACAAGCTTTATTAGACGTCTTTACTATCAGAGAAGAAATAGGAACAGTTAACGGCATGACAGTAAGATTTTTATAGAGTGAATAAATGTCCTTTGATTGTTCTCAGCAAAATTTAAGATGGCTGTCGCTAATAAATTGCCTTTTTGTTGTTTTCTACAAAATCTATTGTTTAACATAGAAATCTTTAGAGTTTATTCTCATAAAATACAAAACTCATTGAATGAACACTACTGTTTTCTGTACAAAGTTGCTGTTTTTATCCTGATTGGGCATTTTCAATGACTTGGTTTAATATACCAGCATAGAACTAATGTTGTGTAAATACTACTATAAACGAAACCATTTATAACCAGGTCTCTGGTCAAACCAAAGACGTATAAAAGTCGTATTTGTTACTTCTCCACTGAGCATGCAGCATTCAGGAGTAAGAGCAAAGACTGGTTGGCTTGGAATAAGGATAATGTGTCTGAGTGGAGCTACATGTCTACCCACCTACTGTTTCAGTGAGCTACATGTCTACCCACCTACTGTTTCAGTGAGCTACATGTCTACCCACCTACTATTTCAGTGAGCTAACAAAGTAAAAATCCAACTAAGCATGCTGGTCTAATACAAAGGGGACATCATCATCATCTCATTGAAATGTAACTTGTTCTGACCATGGTATAGCTCAAAAGAGGTGTTAACAGCTACTCACTGACTATTACCAGGCGAGTGCTAAAGGGTCATTTTGAATTACTTCATATAACAGTATAAACCATACATTACAGGTTACTATGGTGGGGGACCTTAAGAATGGTAGGACAGTACACTCTCTGGCAAAGCTGCTGACCCAGTACAGAGTAAAGCTTAGATATGTCTCTCCAGGCTCGCTCAAAATGCCAGACAGCGTGAAGGAACAAGTCTCTGCAAAAGGCATTCATCAGGTGTGTGTTAAAGGAATATTTTTATTTTTAGATTATTCAATATTTATATATACAATCAAACCTGTCTAATGTAACATTCCAAGGAAACATTGAAAAAGGGTCAAATATGACAGATGGTTGCTGAATACAGGTTAAATTAATATGAAATTCATTGTGAAATGATATTAAAATAAGGTCACATAATGCAAATTATTGCTTAATAGAGGTGGATCACTATAGCAGGTTTTAAAGTATATTGATGTCAGAATTTGAGTGGAAAAAAGGTCAAATTTGCAAACTTAAAAAAACATGGCTGGACATATGAAATTTAAGATTTATGCCATTTATATCCAGTAAACTACTACTACATACATATAACTCTTTGAAAAATATATTTTATCTAATTTAACAGCCATTTTGTAATTAGAATTAATGATATATTTTACTATAATACACATTTTCTAATGCACTCCTTTCAAGATGACCACCATAACTAAAAATAGAAATTTCTTTAAATGCTTATTACTGCTTGGTGTGAAGCCAAAATAAGCTCAACTTGAATACCATTTGAGTGATTACAGGCTCTTGGGAGCCTCTGGTTTCATATATGTTGTGGCAACTAGTTTTTAGATGTAGCTGGATGAATATGGTCTTCCTGGAGAAAATTTATGGACGGGGGGGGGGGGAAATGCTCCAAAAGAAGCAAAATATTCAGACCAGAAAAAAAATGCATTTGATTTTCTTTGTTTACAGGAAGAATTCAGTTGTTTAGAAGATGCTCTACCAGAAACTGATGTATTATACATGACAAGGATACAGAAAGAAAGATTCTCATCGTTAGAAGAATTTGATCAGGTACTATATATAGGGCCTGTAGTCAGGATAATTAAAGAGGGGGAAGGGGTGATAAATAAACTTGTGATGCAGCATATTCTTGCAATCAAGGGTCGAAATCTGGACTTTTAATAGTTCTACACAAATCCTGATTTTAGTAGTCATAATTCAACCAAATTTTTCGTCTTGGGTTTGTACGGACCCCATCCCTGCCAATGGGTATGTATATGTATTTATAACTTTAAATATATTGTGTTGAAAAACACATTGAATTTCACCCAGATTTGGCATAATCTTAAGATTTTAATGTTTAGCTTTTGATATCTTCACTGGCTGTCTCAAATAACACAATACGACGCAGAGATCTTGTTTGGCAAATCTCAAACTCCAAAACCCAAAATAGACCGACCGGATCCAAATGAAATCTAGGTTTTTGCTTTGATGGGGGGAAAGCAGAGTACCAGAAGAAAATAACAGACCTTCTGCTATCCACTTACAAACTTTATCAACAGACCTTCTGCTATCCACTTACAAACTTTATCAACAGACCTTCTGCTATCCACTTACAAACTTTATCAACAGACCTTCTGCTATCCACTTACAAACTTTATCAACAGACCTTCTGCTATCCACTGACAAACTTTATCAACAGACCTTCTGCTATCCACTTACAAACTTTATCAACAGACCTTCTGCTATCCACTTACAAACTTTATCAACAGACCTTCTGCTATCCACTTACAAACTTTATCAACAGACCTTCTGCTATCCACTTACAAACTTTATCAACAGACCTTCTGCTATCCACTTACAAACTTTATCAACAGACCTTCTGCTATCCACTTACAAACTTTATCAACAGACCTTCTGCTATCCACTTACAAACTTTATCAACAGACCTTCTGCTATCCACTTACAAACTTTATCAACAGACCTTCTGCTATCCACTTACAAACTTTATCAACAGACCATCTGCTATCCACTTACAAACTTTATCAACAGACCTTTGCTATCCACTTACAAACTTTATCAACAGACCTTCTGCTATCCACTTACAAACTTTATCAACAGACCTTCTGCTATCCACTTACAAACTTTATCAACAGACCTTCTGCTATCTACTTACAAACTTTATCAACAGACCTTCTGCTATCCACTTACAAACTTTATCAACAGACCTTCTGCTATCCACTTACAAACTTTATCAACAGACCTTCTGCTATCCACTTACAAACTTTATCAACAGACCTTCTGCTATCCACTTACAAACTTTATCAACAGACCTTCTGCTATCCACTTACAAACTTTATCAACAGACCTTCTGCTATCCACTTACAAACTTTATCAACAGACCTTCTGCTATCCACTTACAAACTTTATCAACAGACCTTCTGCTATCTACTTACAAACTTTATCAACAGACCTTCTGCTATCCACTTACAAACTTTATCAACAGACCTTCTGCTATCCACTTACAAACTTTATCAACAGACCTTCTGCTATCCACTTACAAACTTTATCAACAGACCTTCTGCTATCCACTTACAAACTTTATCAACAGACCTTCTGCTATCCACTTACAAACTTTATCAACAGACCTTCTGCTATCCACTTACAAACTTTATCAACAGACCTTCTGCTATCCACTTACAAACTTTATCAACAGACCTTCTGCTATCCACTTACAAACTTTATCAACAGACCTTCTGCTATCCACTTACAAACTTTATCAACAGACCTTCTGCTATCTACTTACAAACTTTATCAACAGACCTTCTGCTATCCACTTACAAACTTTATCAACAGACCTTCTGCTATCCACTTACAAACTTTATCAACAGACCTTCTGCTATCCACTTACAAACTTTATCAACAGACCTTCTGCTATCCACTTACAAACTTTATCAACAGACCTTCTGCTATCCACTTACAAACTTTATCAACAGACCTTCTGCTATCCACTTACAAACTTTATCAACAGACCTGCTATCCACTTACAAACTTTATCAACAGGCCTTCTGCTATCTACTTACAAACTTTATCAACAGATCTTCTGCTATCCACTTACAAACTTTATCAACAGACCTTCTGCTATCCACTTACAAACTTTATCAACAGACCTTCTGCTATCCACTTACAAACTTTATCAACAGACCTTCTGCTATCCGCTTACAAACTTTATCAACAGACCTTCTGCTATCCACTTACAAACTTTATCAACAGACCTTCTGCTATCCACTTACAAACTTTATCAACAGACCTTCTGCTATCCACTTACAAACTTTATCAACAGAACTTCTGCTATCCACTTACAAACTTTATCAACAGAACTTCTGCTATCCACTTACAAACTTTATCAACAGACCTTCTGCTATCCACTGACAAACTTTATCAACAGACCTTCTGCTATCCACTTACAAACTTTATCAACAGACCTTCTGCTATCCACTTACAAACTTTATCAACAGACCTTCTGCTATCCACTTACAAACTTTATCAACAGACCTTCTGCTATCCACTTACAAACTTTATCAACAGACCTTCTGCTATCCACTTATAAACTTTATCAACAGACCTTCTGCTATCCACTTACAAACTTTATCAACAGACCTTCTGCTATCCACTTACAAACTTTATCAACAGACCATCTGCTATCCACTTACAAACTTTATCAACAGACCTTCTGCTATCCACTTACAAACTTTATCAACAGACCTTCTGCTATCCACTTACAAACTTTATCAACAGACCTTCTGCTATCCACTTACAAACTTTATCAACAGACCTTCTGCTATCCACTTACAAACTTTATCAACAGACCTTCTGCTATCCACTTGCAAACTTTATCAACAGACCTTCTGCTATCTACTTACAAACTTTATCAACAGACCTTCTGCTATCCACTTACAAACTTTATCAACAGACCTTCTGCTATCCACTTACAAACTTTATCAACAGACCATCTGCTATCCACTTACAAACTTTATCAACAGACCTTCTGCTATCCACTTACAAACTTTATCAACAGACCTTCTGCTATCTACTTACAAACATTATCAACAGACCTTCTGCTATCCACTTACAAACTTTATCAACAGACCTTCTGCTATCCACTTACAAACTTTATCAACAGACCTTCTGCTATCTACTTACAAACTTTATCAACAGACCTTCTGCTATCTACTTACAAACTTTATCAACAGACCTTCTGCTATCCACTTACAAACTTTATCAACAGACCTTCTGCTATCCACTTACAAACTTTATCAACAGACCTTCTGCTATCCACTTACAAACTTTATCAACAGACCTTCTGCTATCCACTTACAAACTTTATCAACAGACCTTCTGCTATCCACTTACAAACTTTATCAACAGACCTTCTGCTATCTACTTACAAACTTTATCAACAGACCTTCTGCTATCCACTTACAAACTTTATCAACAGACCTTCTGCTATCTACTTACAAACTTTATCAACAGACCTTCTGCTATCCACTTACAAACTTTATCAACAGACCTTCTGCTATCTACTTACAAACTTTATCAACAGACCTTCTGCTATCCACTTACAAACTTTATTTTTTATTGATTACACCTGATCATGGGTGGGAATCAAACTCGCAACTAAAGTGGTGATAGGCACTAATTTCATAGGTAGATGTAAATCCAACTGCTATCCTATCTAAGCCATGAGGACCCTCTGAAACAAATACATGTTTCATTACAGTGATCCATGTCTTACAAGGCCACCCTTTTTTGCAATGAAAAAGTGACCTTATAAGAGGGGTGGCCTTTTTTGAAGGGGACAATTTAATAGTATTTAATTATTTCAGTGCACTTGAAATCTGGCCTTACAAGATAGGTAGCCTTTGGTGGGAGGGGCCTGTACAGTTGCCAAGAAAAAAGAAATATTTATAAAGAATAGACCTGATTCTGCACTACTTAAAACTAAAATGATTTGATTTATTAAAGTAGGCAACAACCCAATGAGGATATGTACAAAGTAGTAATTCTCCTTTATGATGTTCTTTTTTCTTTTTTTTTCTTTTTTTTTAGGTCTTTGGACGTTTCATTATTACACCAGAATTAATGACCAAAGCCAAAAAGAAAATGGTTGTTATGCATCCACTGCCACGGAACAATGAAATTAAGTAAATATTTATTATATTTTGATATTTAAAAACGTTTTATAGCAGTAACTGATTCCATACTTTTTCTGTATACTGAATTCTATGGGCACAACAAAACATGAAAATCAACATTGACTGAAGTATGAATTTAGTTTGTGAAGTAATTTATTTATTGAGGCATGTTGTGTTGAAGGTGACATCTGACAACTGATGATTTTACTTCAAAATAGCCCGGGTGGCTCATTGAGTTAGATAGTTGGATTACCTAACAACTCATACAAGCCTATCACCAATACGGCATGGGTTCACACCCAGCTTTGTAAATTACAAAAAAGGGTGCACTCGACTCGCAGCCTCCAGTGATAAAGTTTACAAGTTGCTTGCCCATGGTTGGTGGTTCTCTCCAGGTACTCTGGCTTCTTCCACCACTAAATCTGGTTGCCATGATATAGCTGAAATATTGCTGAAAGTGGCTTTAAACACCAAAAAATCAAATCAAAATAGCCAAGTGTTTGAGTTGCCTGTGATAAAATAATCCGAAAAGCTACTACATACGGATCAAATTTATAGTGGGAGTTATCTGAGGGAACGACTTGTCTGAGATTACAACGTTCAACTGAAGTAAAACATTAATTAAAGTCACAAATTCAAGTGTCAAAGGAATAGCTACTGATTTTAAACAGATGATCGTAAATTAAGGAGCCATCATTGAAAAAAGGGAGACCCCCAAATTAGGTTGAATTGTTTTTTTCCCTTTAATTTATTCAAACACAAAAACAGCAAAGAAGCAATCTTTCCACTTATAAAATTACACCTGTCAGCTTAATATTACATTATAAAATTACACCTGTCAGCTTAATATTACATTATAAAATTACACCTGTCAGCTTAATACTACATTATAAAATTACATCTGTCAGCTTAATACTACATTATAAAATTACACCTGTCAGCTTAATACTACATTATAAAATTACACCTGTCAGCTTAATACTACATTATAAAATTACACCTGTCAGCTAATACTACATTATAAAATTACATCTGTCAGCTTAATACTACATTATAAAATTACACCTGTCAGCTTAATACTACATTATAAAATTACACCTGTCAGCTTAATACTACATTATAAAATTACACCTGTCAGCTTAATACTACATTATACAATTACACCTGTCAGCTTAATACTACATTATAAAATTACACCTGTCGGCTTAATACTACATTATAAAATTACACCTGTCAGCTTAATACTACATTATAAAATTACACCTGTCAGCTTAATACTACATTATAAAATTACACCTGTGTCAGCTTAATACTACATTATAAAATTACACCTATCAGCTAATACTACATTATAAAATTACATCTGTCAGCTTAATACTACATTATAAAATTACACCTGTCAGCTTAATACTACATTATAAAATTACACCTATCAGCTTAATACTACATTATAAAATTACACCTGTCAGCTTAATACTACATTATAAAATTACACCTGTCAGCTTAATACTACATTATAAAATTACACCTATCAGCTTAATACTACATTATAAAATTACACCTGTCAGCTTAATACTACATTATAAAATTACACCTGTCAGCTTAATACTACATTATAAAATTACACCTGTCAGCTTAATACTACATTATAAAATTACACCTGTCGGCTTAATACTACATTATAAAATTACACCTGTCGGCTTAATACTACATTATAAAATTACACCTGTCAGCTTAATACTACATTATAAAATTACACCTGTCAGCTTAATACTACATTATAAAATTACACCTGTCAGCTTAATACTACATTATAAAATTACACCTGTCAGCTTAATACTACATTATAAAATTACACCTGTCAGCTTAATACTACATTATAACATTACACCTGTCGGCTTAATACTACATTATAAAATTACACCTGTCAGCTTAATACTACATTATAAAATTACACCTGTCAGCTTAATACTACATTATAAAATTACACCTGTGTCAGCTTAATACTACATTATAAAATTACACCTGTCAGCTTAATACTACATTATAAAATTACACCTGTCAGCTTAATACTACATTATAAAATTACACCTGTGTCAGCTTAATACTACATTATAAAATTACACCTGTCAGCTTAATACTACATTATAAAATTACACCTGTGTCAGCTTAATACTACATTATAAAATTACACCTGTCAGCTTAATACTACATTATAAAATTACACCTGTCGGCTTAATACTACATTATAAAATTACATCTGTCAGCTTAATACTACATTATAAAATTACATCTGTCAGCTTAATACTACATTATAAAATTACACCTGTCAGCTTAATACTACATTACATGCTGCTCTAGATCTTGTTCTCAGGAAAACAGCTATAGAAAAAATGACCATGAAAAACATTGATGTGGAAAATAACTTGTTAAAGTTTTTAAGTTACTATCGTCTATATTTTAGCTGTAGTCCTGGTTCATGGATTGCAGTGATCCAGGTTAATGTAATGATTAGATAAATTGCCTACACATATGCATAACTTCTATGGCATCTTATGTTCTCAGGGTTGTTTGGTTGCTTCATGTCCAGTGGCATATTTAGGATGAGCCTACAATACTATATTTATATACTATTCTTTTCTATTCTAATCTGTTTCAGTACTGCGTTTGACTCTGATCCAAGAGCTGCCTATTTCAGACAAGCAGAGAATGGGATGTTTGTCAGAATGGCATTACTGGCCTTAGTTCTGGGAAAATGCTGATAAATCTGTGCTTCTAGAAGAATTTTCAGACAAACAATGGAATATTTGTTTGAATGACATAAATTGCCTTAGTTCTTGGAATATGGTGATTAATCTGTTTCAATAAAAAGTTTAATATCATGTCTGTCTCTACAAGGAACTATAAATGTTTTTGTATTTTACTATAATAGTGCTACATTTGAATTATAATGGGGAGGTAATTATATAAATATTTTGAGACTTGGAATACTGTTCAGACCCAAGAAAATTTGAGAAAAAAAAAAGCTGTTCATTTATAGACGAAATCAAATTGAAATAGATATTTTTGTATCCTTATTATTTTTTTTCAGCAGTGCACCTACATCTAACAACATCCCATTTTGAATCAGGTACCTTTCATTTTCATTTTTGACAGTTCAATCATATGCAAAACAGCTAAATAAATTTACCAATCCGAAACAGCTATCTGTGTATGCTCTGTTTTGATACATGTTCCTCAACATTTGATAGTCTTGATGCCGAATGGTTGATTGAAAATATGAACACTTGACAGGATGTTGTTAGATGTGTCTCAGCAAAACAATATAAATATGAAAAAAGAAACCACAAACTTCTAATTTCAATTAGTCTGTTATGACTGATTATTGTAAATATATTATATTTTGTAGAAAGTTTTGGAAATATGTTGATATTTTGAACAGGAGGGATTTACAATTAGCTGGTTGTTGTTTGTGTTGGGTTTGTATGTAAAATTCTTATTTTGTTTCATTTGCATAATTTTTATATAAATTCTACATGTGTTATTATTATTTTTTTTAGCTCACCTGACCCAAAGGGTCATGTGAGGTATTGCCATCACTTGCCGTCCGGCGTCTGTCCGTTAACTTTTCATATTTTAATCTACTCCTCTGAAACAACTGGACCAAATGGAACCAAACTTGGCAGAAAGCATCTATATAAGGTCCTCTATAAAGTTTCTTCATTTCGTCCCATTCTGCCAACAAATATGGCCGCCAAGGGCAATTCTTGTTTCTGATTGGCTAATGTTAAAAAAATCTTCTCCTCTGAAACTGCTTGGCCAAATGGAGCCAAACTTGGCAGGAAGCATCTATGTAAGATCCTCTATAAAACTTCTTCATTTAATTCCATTCGGCCAACAAACATGGCCGCTGTTACTAAAAATAGAACATAGGGTAAAATTGCACGTTTTTGGTAACAACTCAAAAACCGTTAATAATATCAGAAATCTGATTACCTATCTTGGAGTTATTGCCCTTTTTTCGTCAAATTTTCAAAATTTTAATACTTTTCGTTTTTTATTTCAAAAACTATAAGAGATAGACGTTAAGTTTAAACAGCAAACATGTGCAGCATGTCAAGATCTACATGCCCTGCAAATTTGAAGTAAATCTGATTACCCGTCTAGGAGTTATTGCCCTTTTTTCATCATTTTTTTTTTTATTTGAACATTTTTGTCTGATATTTCAAAAACTATTAGAGATAAAGGTTAAGTTTAAATTGCAAACATGTGCAGGATATTAAGGTCTACCTACCCTGAAATTTTGAAGTTAATTTGAGTACCCAATTTGGAGTTATTGCCCTTTTTTTCGTCAAATTTTCAAAATGTTAATACCTTTTGTCCTTTATTTCAAAAACTATAAGAGATAGATGTTGAGTGTAAACTGAAAACATGTTCAGCTGGTCAAGATCTACATGCCCTGCAATTTTGAAGTAAATCTGATTACTTGTTTAGGAGTTATTCCCCTTTTTTCATCATTTTTTAGCTCACCTGACCCAAAGGGCCATGTGAGGTATTGCCATCACTTGGCATCCGTCGTCCGTCCGTTAACTCTTTCATATTTTAATCTTCTCCTCTGAAACAACTTGGCCAAATGGAACCAAACTTGGCAGTAAGCATCTATGTAAGGTCCTCTAAAGTTTCTCCATTTCGTTCCATTTGGCCTATAAACATGGCCGCCAAGAATAATTCTTTTTTCTGATTGGCTAATGTTAAAAAAATCTTCTCCTCTGAAACAGCTTGGCCAAATGGAGCCAAACTTGGCATAGATGGTCCCTGGGTGTGTCCCTTTTAAAATTGTGTCCGACAGCCCCACCCTCCATTCAAGATGGCTGCTGTTTTTTAAGGTAATGATTATCTCCCTTTGAAATTTGCTTCAGTATCATTCTATTGTCAGGTGAGCGATACAGGCTCAGTGGGCTGAGCCTCTAGTTTTGCTTTATAATTTACATTATTTTCAATTAAGATAAGTAAGTAGTTACTTTGCATATATATATTTGACATTAATCTTCATAATCATATAATATCATAAAATGATTTCTTATGTACTGGTATATTTTAGTTTATTACATACGTTGCATGAATAGAGAAAATTAATTTATGAAATTAGTTCACGCCACAACCTAGCTGAAATACTGCTAGAGTTGTCATTAAGCATCAATCAATCAATCAATCATTTGCATGAATATGATACAATTTGCATATGCAATAAAGGTGAAAATCGAAAATCATCGTGAGACCCTCATATCAGCCCGAGATACAGTCGAGGTATGATAGCGGGTGGGGGCAAAGTTTTACCCATGCCTGTATGTCTGTCCCACATGTAGTTGCCGCTCAGTGAGATATATAGAATCTAACACCGGCAAAAGTGCAAGACAGGGAAATCTCCGACACCCGAGGGTAAGATTTCCCTGTCGTGCACTTTTTGTCGGTGTTTGATTTTATTTCTCACTTTTATCAGCTGTTTTTAATTTCAGACGATCATGTAAACAATGTGAGTTATTTCCCCTTCATGTCAATCAAAAAAGTAGTTCCGTATTTTTGTGTATTACGTGAAGGTTATTATGTAATAATATGGCTGATTGTTAGGATTTACGTGTTTATAAAAGATTGAAAACTTATATACAGTGAATTGTTTATTTTAAAAAGGAAAAGCATGGAGAATTGGGGGAGCAGTTGACATAAACTGTACAGCATGCATTTACCGGTAAAACACACATGATTTTTTTGTCTTGCACTAGTGCAAGATATGAAAATTTCACATTGCTAAAAATAGGAACTGGTCTGTCTCAAAAGTGAGAAATGCTGTTCCACAAGCAAATCATTTGAAATTTATACACAAGGTCAGGGACCATAAAAGGAAGAAGACCAGGTTTGATTTTAGCCTTTAGCACTTTTTTCATTCTGGAGTTATGCCCCTTGATTTGTCAAATAATACCAGTTCACTTTAGCTGGAGCATCCGTGAACACATTCTTCCATTTTTTATCATCACAATTGAAAACTTTGATTATATATTTTGTCAGACAATATATATTATTTGTATATGTACTGATTTGATAGATTAATCTTGTTTACTTTGAAGCATAATATTCTTTGTATGTTTTAACATTTATTTTGAAATTTATATGTATTACAATCCACTTAATATGAAATTGGTTATAATAAAACATCTGTTATAATGAACAAGTTATTTATCTCAATCACCTGTGCAATCTGCCTATCACCACTAATGTTGTGAGTTCGAATCCTGTTCAGGTGAGATGTACTCGCTACAAAATTATGTGATAAAGTTTGTCAGTGACTTGCAAGGGGTCAGTGGTTTTCTCCGGTTTCCTCCACTAATAAAACTGACCACCTCGATATAGCTGAAATATTGTTGAAAGTGGCATTAAACACCATAATCCTGACCCCCTCCTTTATCCCAATCAACCACTTTTGAGTATATGTCAGGTATATATTGAAACTTGGTTATTATTGAAAAGATGTTATGTCCCACAAAAATTTCATTATGAATGCACTAGACTGTATTTGTTTTTCTTTAAATTTGTTGTATTTACCCTGTAAATGAAATTAACAAATTAGTTTAATTACCAATATGAAATGAACATGACTGGTGTTTATTTCTTATTTAAATTTACAACTAACAATATATTACTAATGGGGTTGATATTTCCTCAATATAATTACGTATAGGAGAATGTCCAAGTAACTCTCCATTCCTTAAAAATAATGGAGCAGAGGGGCCGAGGCCCATTGTTTTTAAGGAATGGAGAGATACGAGGACATTCTCCAACTTAAAATCCACCCATTGTACTTGATTAATTTTATTAATTATTAATCTTGTAACAAAAAAGAGTCTGTGTATAGTATCTAAAGTACAAAGAGAACAATAACTCCGCCCCTGTCCACATTGTTCATAACTCTCCATTCCTTGAAAATAATGGAGAGTTTAGACAATAGATTTACATCACAGGTGGATTTTACATGTACATCTATATTCTTATAAATAGCTATTCCTATCATTGATTGGTTTGTGAGAATGGATTTCTTATAGTAATATCTCATTGAAGGCGGAGCCTGTGACGAGTAAACAATTTCAAGCAGAACATATCAACCATCGTATGCTTATCGTGGATTCATCAAGGTGACGTCAATATAATGTTACATAAAAGTCAAAAGAAATATTTTTTCTTATCACGCTTGTCACTTGATAATATACAATTAATGACTTTGGATGAGGTTAATACCACGATTTATCAACACCAGAGATCTGATTATTTACCTCAGCCTTATTAACTGAAATCCAAAGTTAATTGTTTTATTATATGAGTAAATCCGAAGTTAGTGATATATTTTTTCACTAATAGTCGTTGCAAAAACAAAACAAAAATGCGGTTCCCCAAGGTAATACTTGAGCGAGCCTTTTATCCACCTGTGACTTTCACCGAAAGATGAATAAAATTTAAAACAAACAAAATGTCGCGAAAAGGAAAACAACGTGGGGTAGACATAAAACAAGGAAGATGTATTATTACAAGCTGTTGTTAGGAAAATGCTGATTGGATAGCAAAACCACTTCTTTAAATATCGACCAATCAGAATACATTTTCAAAATAAGCAACCTGGACTTTCCCTGTTACTATTTTTGGGTTCACGCTACAGTGTTCAGAAGTAATGTTAACCTCGCGTGCACTTTTGAGCGGTGATAATCACATTTTGAAATGGAGAGTGAAGTAGTGTTTTGTCCAATCAGAATCTAGGATATTTATAGTCATATAATAATAGATATTATTGTATGCAAAGATCAAAGAGAAAAGGTACAAATTATTGATGAAAGGAAATATCAACTACAATAAACATAAAAATAGATCTAAAAAGTAATCAATCTTGAAAATAGTAGAAAAATATGCCACTATATTTTGACCTCTACAAAGTGGCACACTATATCTTGACCTCTACAAGGTGACGCATATCAAAAAATAGTGATCTCATTTCCTTTTGTAAGAGAAAAATAAAGATTTCAGAGAATGTTTGATTTGATTACTAGACAAATTATTTGATGGTGTAATTTGGTGCTAATAATAAAAGATTTCTAGTACATTTAATAAAATATTCTTGGTCGGATATGTGTTGTTCTTTTTTATCAATGGGTACGGAACCGCATCGGTGGTGGAATCGTCGGCGTACTTGCCTCGAGTGCGGTAGATCATGGGTTCGAGCCCTGATTGGATCAAACCAATGATTATAAAATCGGTATTTGTTGCTTCTCCGCTAAGCACACAGCATTAAGGAAAAAGAGTAAAGTTTGGTTGGCTCGGAATCAGGATAATGTCCCCTTTTCACATATAAATCTTTTTCTCATAAATCAATAGAGCAAATGACACCAACATTGACAGAAATGCTACTTGTTTTTTTTTTAAATGGATGGTTCTCAACATTAATTTTGATTTTCATATCATTAGGAAATTCAAAATGATGGCTAGGCCAAATAAACTTTCTGATTGGCTGAATTTCAAATATTTTTTCAGAACTTACATGTATGATGGAACTGTTACCTAGGAGGAATTGTGATAAAAAAATGTAGTTAAATGTCAAGTCAGAAGTAATATCAGTAATATTCAGTTATATCATGGCTTGAACTAGTTACTTTTTGATGAGAGGATGATGTCTGCTTTGTTCTAGACCAACACAATGGGCTGCTTGCTTCATTTAGTGCTTGGTCACTAAAACAAAATTCCAGACAGTGATTGCCCCACTCCGACCAGCCTTTTCTCTTGTTAATGCTGTGTGCTAAGTGCGGAAGAAGCTAAAGTTACTGTCTATTGATTCCTTCTGGGATTAAACCCAAGATATTTGAATGGAGATGGGAATATTAATAACAAGACTGCCAAGAGAAATTCGAAATTAAAATCTTGGGTAATTAAAGATCTTCCTCACAGTTTTGTACTTTTATTTCTTGACTAGCAATGTTAACTGTCTCCTACCTTCCATACACATGGGTTTTCCTCTTCCAAACTGACACTCTGAACTGTTTATCCCATCAGGGATTTTTAACCAGAGGACAATTTCTTACCTAAGGTTGTTGAAAACCTGAACACAAGTAGATCACTTCTGACATTGGTCATCATCATAATTTTTTTCATTAAACCATATTGTCTATTTGATGTTCGCCTTCCATTGTACCTGGCATCGGTACCAATTTTGGTTTGATATTATTATTATTGTTGTGTTGCAGTATTGTATCATTTTTTATGCTAGTAGCTATGTTATAGAAATTTGGCATAGATTATCTGCTTCGAAATGACCATCTCCTGGTTGTACAAGACGAAAACTACAAGCTTGCTTGAACCCCAAAACAGTGAATGAATAACCTGTTGAGGCCTAGTTAAGTTTTCATGATGTCCTTAACATGATAATGATGGTTAGACCTAAACACCTACTAGAATTAGATGAAGATAAGTGGCAAGAATATTATGTCCTAATTAGGGTTATGGTTATGATGTTTAATGCCACTTTCAACAATATTTCAGTTATATCGTGGTGGGTCCGTTTTATTGGTGGAGAAAACCACTAACCTGCCACAAGTAACTAAAGTTAATCAAAAAGTTGTATCGAGTACACCTCTTCACTTTAGTGGTGATAGGCACTGATTGTACAGGTAGTTGTAAATCCAACTACCATACGACCACGGCGGTCCCTGATCTAATAACTCTGAAATGTCATGCATGTACTGTATGTAATCAGCGCCAACTACCATTCCATTAATCACAGAGGGCCCGGGTAGCTCAATGAGTTAGGTAGTTGGATTATCTAACAACTCGTACAAGCCTATCACCAATACGGCGTAGGTTCGCGCCCGGCTTTGTAAATTACAAAGAAGGGTGCACTCGACTATCAGCCGCAAGTGATAAAGTTTACCAGTTGCTTGCCCATGGTCGGTGGTTCTCTCCGGGTACTCCGGCTTCTTCCACCACTAAAACTGATCGCCATGATATAGCTGAAAGTGGCACTAAACACCAAAAATCAATCAATCAACCATTAATCACAAGATGTACTCGATACAAAACAACTTTGGCTTTGAGCTAATTACCTGATGAAGGTTGTTCCAGAACAAGATATACTCGATACAAAACAACTTTGGCTTTGAGCTAATTACCTGATGAAGATTGTTCCAGAAACGTGTTGTGTGCACTAAATTTGATATTTACGTTTTTATAATGTGATCCTGTTTTTTCAGTGACCTGTGATCACAGATCAATAGTTTTCTTCATCAATGATTCTAATCGGTGTAATATTATTAAAAGGTTTCTAGTCATAATCCTTATATACAAAGCATATTGTACAGTATTGAATCTTCATTTCAAAGGGAAACTTCAATGTCAAAAAATAGAATTTCGTTTCCATAGATGATTTTTGAGAATATAGTTTTTATTATTCTATAGTAGCCTATGTAAAGCTTTGGACCCACAAAACACGGACCCCCTAGATGCTGTAATCTTCTTTTTTGCAAGCTTGAATCTGAAACGTCCATATATCTGATATCTACGTTTTTATTGTTCACCGAGTCAATTTTTAAAGTGTTCTACAATCTACTGAAATTAGACTTTTTGAAACCAGGTAAAGTTTTTTTTTATTGAATCTTCAATAAAAATATTTTAGGACAGTTGTAGGTACAATGTAGATAGATAAACGACAAATAAACAGTAATTTAACTTTAGACCGAAATCTGATGCTGAGAGAATAGATCTTATCCGGATTGACATCACATTGTGCAATTGACCAATCGATTCAATCATTAGCATACATGTATTTGATATGAAGAAAATGTCTGAAGGTGAAGACAAGCAAAATCCTTGAATTTAAACACATTAAAGTTATACAAGGAAATATAGGTAAATAAACTACCTAACTGAAACTATAAAACAAAAGCAATACAGTACAGTCAGAGACATAGCCTTGTAAATCACTGTGATAGACGTATCACTCTTCTTAGTGATACTGATACAGTACAGTCAGAGACATAGCCTTGTAAATCACTGTGATAGACGTACCACTCTTCTTAGTGATACTGATACAGTACAGTCAGAGACATAGCCTTATAAATCACTGTGACAGACGTACCACTCTTCTTAGTGATACTGATACAGTACAGTCAGAGACATAGCCTTGTAAATCACTGTGATAGACGTACCACTCTTCTTAGTGATACTGATACAGTACAGTCAGAGACATAGCCTTATAAATCACTGTGACAGACGTATCACTCTTCTTAGTGATACTGATACAGTACAGTCAGAGACATAGGGTGATAAATCACTGTGACGGACGTATCACTCTTCTTAGTGATACTGATACAGTACAGTCAGAGAAATAGCCTTATAAATCACTGTGATAGACGTATCACTCTTCTTAGTGATACTGATACAATACAGTCAGAGACATAGCCTTATAAATCACTGTGATAGACGTATCACTCTTCTTAGTGATACTGATACAGTACAGTCAGAGACATAGGGTGATAAATCACTGTGACAGACGTATCACTCTTCTTAGTGATACTGATACAGTACAGTCAGAGAAATAGCCTTATAAATCACTGTGATAGACGTATCACTCTTCTTAGTGATACTGATACAGTACAGTCAGAGACATAGCTTGATAAATCACTGTGATAGACGTATCACTCTTCTTAGTGATACTGATACAGTACATTCAGAGACATAGGGTGATAAATAACTGTGATAGACGTATCACTCTTCTTAGTGATACTGATATATCTTTTGGTCTGTGTAATCTATTTACTTATTTTGATATGCCTTTTGGGTGATAGTAAGTAACATTATAAATGTAAAAGAAATTTTGAAGATGTATTAAAAAAGAATATTTAATAGAATAAATTAAATGATATATCAAAATCACCAAGATGAGTGATATGTCTATCACAGTGATTTATCATGGCATGTCTCTGACTGTACTGTATCAACTAAATGTTAAATTTCAAGGATAGAATAAAATTAGAAGCTAAAAGAATAAACATATAACACAAGTCTATATTTTGCAAATTAATTTCTTTTAATTAAAGAATATGAAATATCATCCCCTCTGACATTTATTTATAATTTTCCGTTGGACATCGACTTCCATTAAATTATACACAGATTTCATAGCTTCCGTGTAGTGATCTATTATTACACCAACATGATTTCCTGGAGAGATTTTATTATGTTACCTAACGATGCAATTCTACACTCTGAGATCTTGATAAAAGAGGGTGTTTCCCATCTATGTTTCTATGGTGCATAATTAACAAATCTAAAAACTTCACATCTGTCACATCAACACTTATGGAATCATTGAAAAATCTTACTGGTAAATAGTAGACATTTGGCAACATTATTTGACTCTTAGAGAGTTTTACTTTGCTAAAATTTCAGACAATCTGCTTGTGCCACTAGTTGGTCCAACTAGAAATACAATTGGTACATTTACTTTTCATTTCATTCCATATTATACTACTAAAAGTATTTTTCACTATTCAATTCCAACAAATTGAGGACCGATTTATTCTGGTCTCCCACGAAGACCATTACTTTCTTTAGATGTATATAATAATTGATATCAAATCTGATATGATTTTTGTCCTAAGTGTAATGATCGTTAACCATCAAATTCTACATTCTTAGATACATGTAGAAGTCTGTTAACTACGAGCATTCATTGACCCTGCTGTTATACTGTCCATGTTTATGTTGTAGTTCATTTTGTGATCAGGGCCCGGGTGGCTCAATGAGTTAGGTAGTTGGATTACCTAACAACTCATATAAGCCTATCACCAATACGGCGTGGGTTTGCGCCCGGCTTTGTATATTACAAAAAAGGTGCACTCGACTCGCATCCGCAAGTGATAAAGTTTACCAGTTGCTTGCCCATGGTTGGTGGTTCTCTCCGGGTACTCCGGCTTCTTCCACCACTAAATCTGGTCGTCATGATATAGCTGAAATATTGCTGAAAGTGGCGTTAAACACCAAAAATCAAATCAAAATCAAATCAAATCAGTTTGTGATAGTGTTTGATTTTTTGAATGGAAGCTTGTTTATTTATATCTTTATTGTCATTGGAGATTCATTTATAAAAAGAGGAATCCAATTAATCTGTATAACAGCGCCATGTTTTTATGCCTATCCCAAGTCAGTACCTGTAATTCCATTGCCATATGCCCTGGTCTTTTTTATATTCAATGATTTGAAGTTTGTGGTGGTTTTTGTTGATATTTATTAAATTATTGCCAATCACTGTTAATTGTTTGTATAATGAATGAAATATTCTTTAATTAGTATTGTTATATTTTTTAATTCACACTTTCCTGCACAATAACAGTTTCTATCGTTCTTTCTTCTCGGTAAATTCCTCCAATCTCTGGAGCACAAGGTTAAATAAACCAGTCCACTTATGTAGACGTTATGTAGTACCTAAACTGAACCTTTTTCTAATTTCAATAATGATCCACATTACACTTGCTATATTGAATTGTTTGTACATGTTTAGAAATAAAATACACAATTACACTTAATTACTGAGGATCTAAAGGGGTAAAACGATGAACGATAAATAAACGTTAAAGAAAACCGAAACGATAATCAAGAATGGACAATCCAGAGACACATGGAACATTGAACACAAGACACAAAACGAAGACAAACAAAACACAACACAGAAAACCGAAGAGGCAATCGAGAATGGACAATCCAGAGACACAGGCAACACAAGACACAGAACGAAGATAATCAAGAAAAGTTCACAACACAGAAAACTAAGAAAAGATCAGGAACATGGACCACCACAATAAAAGATCAGGAACATGGACCACCACAATAAAAGATCAGGAACATGGACCACCACAATAAAAGATCAGGAACATGGACCACCACAATAAAAGATCAGGAACATGGACCACCACAATAAAAGGATAAACAGTTCCTGTTTCTTATCAGACATCCGTTGTTTCCTCCAATCAAGTCTTGCCTACGATAGAGGAAAGAACAAATCTACATAAAAGGAAAAATATCCATTGCCATATAAAAATGGATGTTTCTTTACGATCAATCAGTTCATGCTGACCACCGGGTACTTTTTATTTTTTTTTAAATTTTTGTAGAAATGACTTCAACCTGGCGGCAACGCAGCCTTGTTTGAGTATGGTTCAAAATAAAGTTAACGCTAAAATTTCTTTCAATTTGAGGCTATCGGTAGCTCGAAAAACCGTGTTTGACGAATCACAGAATTTATTTTTTATGTTCATATCACGCTGAAAGTGGTTAAAAGGGTGTTTGACACTTGATGGTAAAAGACATTCCGACACTCACTACTTTGTTTATTTGGAAACTATAATTCTTTTATTATTTCAATAACAAATATTGTATACATATTGTTTTATTCTATTGATAATATATTAAAAATCTTTGGTACTGCATAATTTTATGTTGAAGACTACAAGCACCAACGAGTTATCTCCCTTGTGGCTGTATCGTTATTTATACGTCCTAGTTGTCCAATATATGACGCAGATGCAAAGATTTCAAACCTACAAGAAATAAAGTTTTTTCCTAGTTATGTATATAGACTTACTTTTTTGTTTCATACATTGTCATGTAATTGTATGAAAATAGCAATTTGTATGATAAACAATGATTACATTCTTTTACTATGTAGTGGTCTATCATTCAATGGTAAATATAAGAATTAAACGGAACAATATAAAGATTCACAATCCGCAGGGGCGGATCCATGATTTCAAGTTAGAGGGGCGCACTTAAAAAAATTGCGCCGAGCGGAGGGAGGCGCGAAAATTTTTGGGGTATTTCGTGTGAATTTTTTTTTCCAATTTTAGGGGGGGGGGCGCCGGGTGCGCCCCCTGGATCCGCCCCTGAATTCCGGATAGATAAATCAGCACTAGTACTTTTTAAACATAAAAAGAAAAAGGTTACACGGAGCGCAGCATGATACAACAGCAGTGAGTCGACAAGGGTTCATCCTCCACTAGATTTAGTGCACTCAAGTTTAACTCGAAATCAAATGAGAATTTTAAGATTGTAAATTAGATATTCAATATTGGTCAAAATGTAGGAAATATTGAAATTGTATTAAATAACAACACTACATTTGATATCTACGTTTTTATGGGACATATCAAAAGAATAGACATAGTGGAGCGTTGAGGAAGAGAAAAGAGTAACACACGGAGGGTAAACTACTAACGCTAACGTCTATCAAGGGATACTTACCTGCAACAGCACTCTGGAAACCAGCATTGTAATCAACAGCCACTTCATTACGAACATAGTCAGTTCTTACGTCGTCATACTCGTCGTTCATACCTGGACCACCCACTAACCCACCATATAATGTATGTGGATTCGGTGTAGTTGCCTGATACATGTCTTGAGAACACCCAGCAGGTATCATTGGACAAGAACTGCAAAATAGAACTACAGAATATAATACACAGCAGACACTGGACAAGAACTTCAACATAGAACACCCTTCAGACTTTATTTGACAAGAACTACAATCTATAAAACTACATTACAGAACATACAACATACAATACTTAACAAATACAAATGTAACTTATTGTGGTGTCCTACTGCAAAATTTGTTTAAATAGGTTTCATAGCGGGTGTCTTATAAGAGGCAGGAACTGCTTACCCTTCCTGAGCACCTGTGTTCATACCCGGATTTTTTGGTTGTATCCGTGTTGCTCGTCGTTTTGGTTTTCCGTGTTGTGCTTTTTATTTGTTTTGTTTGTCTTTGTCCTGTGTCTTGTGTGCCCAATATGTTGCCAATGTCTCTGGATTGTCAATTATTGATTGCCCCTTCAGTTTTTTCTAAATTGCATTAAATAAAATAAATCTTGATGTAAAATTATATACAATGTATATATGAGTTTATTTTTTTTTTTTATCTCGAACGAATTTCAGCGTATCGTGGTTCTGTGGTTACTTTTGCAATATTAGAATTGACAAACGCGGCTAGAGGACTTATGTGCAAATAAAAGGAAGTCATTCTGAACATACGTTAAGAGCAGGAACCGCTTACTCTTTCGGGGAGTTTTTTTATGCAGTTCGTGTTGCTCAATCTTTATTTTTCTGTGTAATGCTTGTCAATTTGCCCTTTTTCATTTGGCTAGTGTACTTCCTGTCCTTCGAATTACGTATTCTGATAACCCTTTTGGTATCTTCAAACTTCTTTTTGTGAAATATGACATACGCGGCCCTGTGATGTTCGTGTGACGGAGGATTTACACCAAAACCGACAACATAGCTCCTTCCGGCATCTCCCAAGATGTAACCAATCTGACTCTTTGCCCAGTTTCTATATTCTGTTGGATGTAATCCAGTTTCAGCAGCAAGCAACGCCATGAATGCCTGGTTAGCTGAATTATTGAAAACACAACATCATTACGAACATTATGAAAAATTAATCCATTTCTACACTGAAATTGAACACGTTTATTGACAGGATAGTTGTGGTTGCACAATGAATTGAGAACGTTTATTTACAGATAAGGGGGTTATTCTACAATGAAACTGAGAACGTTTATCGACATGCTTATATTTGTATCTCCTGGTATTAATTGATTGTGTGGTCACCTCGAATGCGAATGATCGTATGTTTCGATCGCCAGTTGATATAAGCTAAAGACTACAAAATGTGTTTGCTACTGCTTCTGCGCGAGGAACGGAACTCATGAAAATCAAGATCAATGATTGGCTGATTCGTAATCATGACAATACATGTGATTGCAGCGACATGCCTACTTAAGGACTTCTGCATGTTCTGTTTCAGTCAGCTAGCACTATGGAACACAGCTCAGTATGTTGGTCTAGTACAAAACAGATATCACCATCACTCTTTAGTTGAATGGTAACTTGTCACCGTGACATAACTGACAATTTACTGATTTTGACATGGTTGGACAACAAACCAATTGTTTCTATCAGTAAGAGTTTAAAGAAATTATTACCGGCATGTCTTAGAGACCCCCACTTTGTTCTGAAAGCTAATCCTTTAGGTGTGTATGGTACTGCAGATGGTCCTGTAGACCCTGGCAACCAATTTGTAAATGTTCTTTCTATATCTTGTTTATATATATCTTTCTTTGTGATCTTGTACAATAAAATCTAAAACAGAGGGAAAACGAACAAAAATAAATTAAAACATGTTACAGAGATTTTGTTTATATTTTACTTTTAACTGAACACATATTTTTATCGTAATGTCAAGGGCCGTCGTGGTCATGATCGTACGGTGGTTGGATTTACAACTACCTGTGCAGTCAGTGCCTATTACCAATAAGGTTGTGAGTTCGAATCCCGCTAAGGAGGGGTGTAATCGATACAACATTATGTGATAAAGTTTGTCAGTGACTCGCGGCAGGTCGGTGGTTTTCTCCAGGTACTCTATACAACATTATGTGATAAAGTTTGTCAGTGACTCGCGGCAGGTCGGTGGTTTTCTCCAGGTACTCTATACAACATTATGTGATAAAGTTTGTCAGTGACTTGCGGCAGGTCGGTGGTTTTCTCCAGGTACTCTATACAACATTATGTGATAAAGTTTGTCAGTGACTTGCGGCAGGTCGGTGGTTTTCTCCAGGTACTCTATATAACATTATGTGATAAAGTTTGTCAGTGACTTGCGGCAGGTCGGTGGTTTTCTCCAAGTACTCTATACAACATTATGTGATAAAGTTTGTCAGTGACTTACGGCAGGTCGGTGGTTTTCTCCAGGTACTCTATACAACATTATGTGATAACGTTTGTCAGTGACTTACGGCAGGTCGGTGAGTATTGTATATAATGTTGATAGTAATTAATTTTTACGTTTTATTGTTACATAGAGGTTAAATCATGAATTAAGTGGCATCATATTATATTATAGCCACAAGTCCTTTATCTCCATTTTCCGAACTAAAAGAACGACTGTTGAATTCAAACAAAACAATTACCATACATCCAGTAAATTTATTGCCCCATGACTGACCCCATGCAGGTCCACGCCTAAAGTATGCCTCGGCGTCAGTCAAATACTGAGATGTATTAGTAGCCAAATAAAGCATTGCCGCTCCCTCTGACATTTCGTCCTCAAACTCTCCTGACCTGAAGTCAAAATTGTTTTGGTAGATTGTCAATTTTCATAGCAAATTAAGATTTTACTGATTTAATTGGAAGCCATTTATATTTCAGAAAGCTTGCTAAATATTTCAAAACGTTTTTAAAATTAATTGCTATTCAGAAGTATTAAATTGTATCATTATCATTCAGTTCCATTCAAATTTTATCCAATTCTCCCAAGTTATGATTGGTTAAGTTGAATACATCACTTCGAAAGATTTACGGTCGCCACCATGACTTGGTTAACCGTTACGGAATATCTGTGTCACAAATGACCACGGATATGTTCCACCTGTCGTAAGCACTTCTCGGTCCTTTCCTCACTCATGACTTATCACTGAGTTTGTAACTAGAGTAACACGACGGGCGCAACTAGTGGAGCAGGAACTTTTTACCATTCTGGAGCACCTGAGATCACTCCGGGTTGTAGTGGAGTTCGTGAAGCTCTGTATTTAGTTTTTTGTGTAGTGCTTTGTAGGTCGTTATTTGTCCTTTTCTCCTTTTTCTTCTGGACATTGTACTGTCTGTTCTTCGCTTTACGGATTGTTATTACATGATTACCAACATTTGGTATCTTCAAACTCTTCTTACTGGTGTTCATTCATCTCTCAGAATTGTGGTTTTGCTCTCGAAGTGGTATGTAACTGTTCTCTTGTGCCAAAACGTAAAAAAATGGGTTAACATTTTAGTAGATTCTTACAATTTTTCGGTATTCATGAAAAAAAATAAATACCCACAAAGTTGTTTTTATTGTTATTATTGTTATATTTCGGTATGTTAGCGGGCTCTTGTCCCAAAATTTGAAAACATGTGATATTTTAGTAGATTTTTATAATTCTTCGCTCTTTATGCAAAAATACCCAAAAGGTGTTTTGTTGTTGTATTGTGGTATTTTACCGGGCTCTTGTGACAAAATGTGAAAATATGTTGAAGTTTTACTAGATTCTTAAAATTCTATTAATACCCATAAAAGTTTCCTGCTTCTTTATGACTTTTGGTATATAAACCTGGATACGTTTTTCCGAATTTATAAATTTCCTTGGCGTGCTTCAATAGTTTAGCCGAAAAAGCTGGATCTAAATTAAAGAAAGAAAAGACATAATATTTGACAATGCAAAATTTCGACATTTGAAATGAAATAGAAAGAAGAGTTTGAAGATACCAAAGGGGTAATCATAATGCGTAAATCAAAGAAGAACAGATAACACAATGGCCAAAAGAAAAAGTACAAAACGACAACCAACGATCTACAAAACATACATATAAAACTAAAGATCGAGTAACACGAACTCCACTATAAATCGGGAGAGCTCCTGAACGGTAAACAGTTCTTACTCCACTAGTGGCACCAGTTTTATCAAAATTTCTTCAGTGCATTCTGTAATAATTAAACTAATTTTTATAAAGTTCTTCAGCACAATTTAAGAAATAGGTCCCAAGACCGGTGACTACCTAAATCACTGCAGGTGTGTCAGCAAGAAGGGACTACATGTGTGTCAGGAGGAAGGGTGGACCATATGTTTTTCAGGCGGAAGGGAACACATGTGTGTCAGGAGGAAGGAAGGGAACACATGTGTGTCAGGAAGAAGGGAGAAAATACAGGTGTGTCAAAAGGAAGAGAATACAGGAGTGTCAGCAGGAAGGGAATACATGTGTGTCAGCAGGAAGGGAATACATATGTGTCAGAAGGAAGGGAATACATGTGTGTCAGCAGGAGGGGAATACATATGTGTCAGAAGGAAGGGAATACATGTGTGTCAGCAGGAGGGGAATACATATGTGTCAGAAGGAAGGGAATACATATGTGTCAGAAGGAAGAGAATACATGTGTGTCAGCAGGAGGGGAATACATATGTGTCAGAAGGAAGGGAATACATGTGTGTCAGCAGGAAGGGAATACATGTGTGTCAGCAGGAAGGGAATACATATGTGTCAGTAGGAAGGGAATACATATGTGTCAGCAGGAAGGGAATACATGTGTGTCAGCAGGAAGGGAATACATGTGTGTCAGCAGGAAGGGAATACATATGTGTCAGAAGGAAGGGAATACATGTGTGTCAGCAGGAAGGGAATACATGTGTCAGAAGGAAGGGAATACATGTGTGTCAGCAGGAGGGGAATACATATGTGTCAAAAGGAAGGGAATACATGTGTGTCAGCAGGAGGGGAATACATATGTGTCTGAAGGAAGGGAATACATGTGTGTCAGCAGGAGGGGAATACATATGTGTCAGAAGGAAGGGAATACATGTGTGTCAGCAGGAGGGAAATACATATGTGTCAGAAGGAAGGGAATACATATGTGTCAGAAGGAAGGGAATACATGTGTGTCAGCAGGAGGAGAATACATATGTGTCAGAAGGAAGGAAATACATGTGTGTCAGCAGGAAGGGAATACAGGAGTTTCAGCAGGAAGGAATACATGTGTGTCAGCAGGAGGGGAATACATATGTGTCAGAAGGAAGGGAATACATATGTGTCAGAAGGAAGGGAATACATGTGTGTCAGCAGGAGGGGAATACATATGTGTCAGAAGGAAGGGAATACATGTGTGTCAGCAGGAAGGGAATACATGAGTTTCAGCAGGAAGGGAATACATGTGTGTCAGCAGGAAGGGAACACATGTGTTTCAGGAGGAAGGTAATACATATGTGTCAGGAGAAAGGGAACACATGTGTCAGGAAGAAGGGAAGGAACACGGATGTGTCAAGATGAAGGGAGAAAATACAGGTGTGTCAGAAGGAAGGGAATACAGGTGTGTCAGAAGGAAGGGAATACATATGTGTCAGGAGGAAGGAAACTCATATGTGTCAGGAAGAAGGGAGGGAACACGGATGTGTCAGGAAGAAGGGAGAAAATACAGGTGTGTCAGAATGAAGGGAATACATGTGTGTCAGCAGGAAGGAATACATGTGTGTCAGGAGGAAGGGAATACACATGTGTCAGCAGGAAGGGAATACATATGTGTCAGCAGGAAGGGAATACAGGCGTGTCAGGAGGAGGGGAATACATATGTGTCAGGAGGAAGGGAATACATGTGTGTCAGTAGGAAAGTAATTCATATTTGTTAGCAGGTGTGTCAGAAGGAAGGGGACACAGGTTTGTCAGGCGGAATGGAATACAGGCGTGTCAAAAAGAATGGAACACAAGTGTGTCAACAGGAAGTGAATACATATGTGTCAGGAAGAGAAGACGAGTATGTCAGGAGGAAAGGAATTCAGGTGTGTCAGGAGTAAGGAAATACAGATGTGACAGGAATAAGGAAATTCAGGTTGGTCAAGAGGAAGGGAATACAGTTGTGTTATGAGAAAGGGAATATATGTGTGTTAGGAAAAAGGGAATACATGTGTGTTAGGAAAAAGGGAATACAGGTGTGTCAGGAGGAAGGGACTACAGGTGTGTCAGAAGGAAGGGAATTCATATATGTCAGATGGAAGGTAATACATGTGCGTCAAGAGGAAAGTAATACAAATTTGTTAGCAGGTGTGTCAGAAGGAAGGGGACACAGATGTGTCAAGAGGAATGGAACACAGGTTTGTAATGAGGAAGGAAACACCTGTGTGTCAACAGGAAGGGAAAACAGGTCTGTCAGAGAAAAAAACCCATTGTTATTGATACGCTTTCTCCAATTATTTTACGAAATTGGAGTTTAAAGAAAGATATTAGAATTCAGGTGTTTATTATGGGGACTTCCTCTTTTCCTATTTAGTTTCGTGTTAAGTATGTGCTAAAAGTCTCTGACGTCATTAGCAAGAAAAGTGAAAACAATATGATAGCCAAAAGTTCAAAAGTGTTGTTCATGCCAGTTCAAATTTAGACCATGTTTACAATTATATCAAGCACTCTCACCTCTACGAGTGACTAGCATGCTTTTGTATTAATGTTATTATTGTTTTTGTTCCACGCACGACCGATGCACGAACTTACCTACCTTTCCGGAGCACCCGAGTTAATCCCCTATTTTTATCTGGGTTCGTGTTGTCCAATCTTTAGTTTTCTGTGTCATGTTTTGTAGATCATTGCTTGTTCTTTTGTCCTTTTTCTTTTGGTCATTGCATTGTCTGTCAATCTTCGATTTATGGCCTCTGATTTCCCCGTTGGCATAGAAACGCGTCGTGCGCACCAAATTTGATATCTACGTTTTATTATGCCGGTTCATATTTGGGTCATGAATTGTGCAGTCCATGACAATATCAAGCACTCTCACTTCTGCGAGTGACTTCAGCAGTTTTTTGTATAGATTGTGAAAGAATATTTAACGTTAGAGAAAACAGACGAGGTAATCAAGAATTGACAATCCAGAGACCCAGAAAACACTGAGAACAGACACAGAACACAGAAGCACAAAGACAACACAGATGAGAACATGTTTGATTCAATCAAAAGCTATAAGTTTAGGATCCAAGAACGATCTGACTGATATTCGGATATGATATATTAAACCAATATTGCTGTATCTCTCAGCCTTGCATGACATTATTCAAATAAATGCGTGTTGTTAATTGCTGTTTTTAAATGTATAGTAATTGGGGTCATAAAACTAGCTTAACGCCGCCACTTTTTATTCAATGTGCGGTACTTTTTGTTTTTGATTTTATTAACACAAAAACTAAACTAAGTAAATTTTTAGTCAATGATAATTACCTGTAGACAAATATTATTTTACTATTGATTTCCATAATTTTCCAAATAAATACATTTGTAGGCATTTTTCATTAAAGACCTTTAAACATCATACCTTTTTCTTTGAACACAATTGATCCTATAGCCATAGCAGCAGCATATTCTCCTGCAACGTCACTTCCGGGTTTACTGGCTGTTATTTTGAATGCTGGTCTGTCCATTGTCATATCTTCCGGTCTTCCCCAAAACTGATGATCCTTGTAGCCATCTCCTACCTGTAATTAATTATATCGATTGTTAATCTAATATAATTTTATTATTTCCGAAAATACATCAACTGTGCGCTATATACCAATCGGTATTGGGACTGTCGTGGTCGTATGGTAGTTGGATTTACAGCTACCTGTGCAATCAATGACTATCACCACTAACGTTGTGAGTTTGAACCCTGTTCATGGAGAGGTGTACTCGATACAACATTATATGATAAAGATCGGCGGGTTTCTCCGGTTTCCTCCACAAATGAAACTGACCGCCACGATATAGTTAAAATATTGGTGAAAGTGGCGGTAAATACCATATGCCAAACTTTAACCAATTGATATTCAACTTTTGGTTTGTAATAGCATGACAAACAAGAAAATACCACAATGTCGGAACAGTTCCAAAATATCACACTGTCGGAATAGTTCAACAACATCCAATCACAAAATCGTAAATATAGAGGCAAATCCTATAGTGATAAGATACATAAATATGACCAGTCACTTTCTTGTCTAGGTACAGGCACTTCAATAAAATAATTTTAATCTTCGTCACACAGAAGTTCTGAAGATAAGACATGCGGCTATGTTAATAGAATGGCTAAGAAATAAAGTAAAAATTACGGTATAGGAAACGGAAATACACTTCAATACAAAACTTCCCTATCCCTCCATACTTCAATACAAAGCTTCCCTATCCCTCCATACTTCAATACAAAGCTTCCCTATCCCTCCATACTTCAATACAAAGCTTCCCTATCCCTCCATACTTCAACACAACACTTCCCTATCCCTCCATATTGATTTCATAGTCTAACAGACAACAAACACTGTTCATATTATACTTTCAAATCGTCTGTACAGTGACCGTTTCTATGCTACGTTTATATTATTATCCCTTGTTCGATACCTGTGAGAGGGCCCGGGTGGCTCAATGAGTTAGGTAGTTGTAGAGCCCGGGTGGCTCAATGAGTTAGGTAGTTGTAGGGCCCGGGTGGCTCAATGAGTTAGATAGTTATAGGGGCCCCGGGTGGCTCAATGAGTTAGATAGTTGTAGGGGGCCGGGTGGCTCAATGAGTTAGGTAGTTGTAGGGGGCCCGGGTGGCTCAATGAGTTAGGTAGTTGTAGGGCCCGGATGGCTCAATGAGTTAGGTAGTTGTAGGGCCCGGATGGCTCAATAAGTTAGGTAGTTGTAGGGCCCGGGTGGCTCAATGAGTTAGGTAGTTGTTGGGCCCGGGTGGCTCAATGAGTTAGGTAGTTGTAGGGCTCGGGTAGCTCAATGAGGTAGGTAGTTGTAGGGCTCGGGTGGCTCAATGAGTTAGGTAGTTGTAGGGCTCGGGTGGCTCAATGAGTTAGGTAGTTGTAGGGGACCCGGGTGGCTCAATGAGTTAGGTAGTTGTAGGGCTCGGGTGGCTCAATGAGTTAGGTAGTTGTAGGGCTCGATTGGCTCAATGAGTTAGGTAGTTGTAGGGGGCCCGGGTGGCTCAATGAGTTAGGTAGTTGTAGGGGGCCCGGGTGGCTCAATGAGTTAGGTAGTTGTAGGGCCCGGATGGCTCAATAAGTTAGGTAGTTGTAGGGCCCGGGTGGCTCAATGAGTTAGGTAGTTGTAGGTCCCGGGTGGCTCAATGAGTTAGGTAGTTGTAGGGCTCGGGTAGCTCAATGAGTTAGGTAGTTGTAGGGCTCGGGTGGCTCAATGAGTTAGGTAGTTGTAGGGCTCGGGTGGCTCAATGAGTTAGGTAGTTGTAGGGGACCCGGGTGGCTCAATGAGTTAGGTAGTTGTAGGGCCCGGGTGGCTCAATGAGTTAGGTAGTTGTAGGGCTCGGGTGGCTCAATGAGTTAGGTAGTTGTAGGGCTCGATTGGCTCAATGAGTTAGGTAGTTGTAGGGGGCCCGGGTGGCTCAATGAGTTAGGTAGTTGTAGGGGGCCCGGGTGGCTCAATGAGTTAGGTAGTTGTAGGGGGCCCGGGTGGCTCAATGAGTTAGGTAGTTGTATTACCTAACAACTCATACAAGCCTATCACCAATACGACGTGGGTTCGCTCCTGTCTTTGTAAATTACAAAAATGGGTGCACTCGACTAGCAGCCGCAAGTGATAAAAGTTTACCAGTTGCTTGCCCATGGTCGGTGGTTCTCTCCGGGTATTCCGGCTTATTCCACCACTAAAACTGGTCGTCATGATATAGCTGAAATATTGCTGAAAGTGGCGTTAAACAGCAAAAATCAAATCAAATCAAATCGATACCTGTGCTAGTGGACTAATAGATTCAAAGGGTATCATCCATCCAGTAGTCAGTGTTTCGACACTGACATGGTTTATAGGATATTAGAATTTATGGCTCCTAAATAATGATTATGAATTCGAATCCCGCTTATGGCGAGGTGTACCCGATGCAATATTATATGAGAAAGTTTGTCGGTAACTTGCGGCATGTCGGTGGTTTTCAGTGGGTACTCCGGTTTCCTCCGCCAATAAAATTGACCGCCACAATATAACTGAAATATTGTTAAATGTGACGTTAAACATCATACACCATAAACCAAACCAAAACATCTTCACAAGACATTTTAAGGTCAACTTGTTTGTTTATTTTGCTCACTAGAATACATATTGTATCTGTTGTATTATGAACTCCATGTTACCTGAAAATATAGTTCATTGTCACCTGTGTGACATTTAAGCAGCCATTCTAAAGGCCAACGGATACAGTCGTACATAGCCTCTAATTGTCCACTTTCTTGATAAGCATCCTTATATTGGTAAAGACCCCATGTTAGCATAGTTACTGCACTGGCTTGTGGGAAACCAAATTTTACATGATCGCCAGCTATAAAAAAAACATAATTTTTCATAGAAAAGTGCCATTTTTACACACGCACGAGACTAATGCGTAGTTGTATTGCTTGGTTTTCAGACATCTGTTCACTTACATCATTTTTCATTTGTTTTCTAAAATGTGTGAAAATACTTTTCCCCTATTTTTAAATATTGTATTGTTCAACAACAAGCTTAAATGTTAAAAATTAACACGAAGTAGTAAAACATTGGATGCTAATAAACTCTTTTTAAGAAGATAAAAACAATATTAGAGAGAACAGTACAAAAATCACAATCTAATGAAAGATTAAATAACAAAAGAAGTAAGCTAACAAGAGATTGAAAATCAAAACTCCCAAAGAAAGCTGTGTACTAGAAACAGTTGCTAGGCAGGACATATTTCTCCAGGAGGGCACCAGTCTTAAAGTCAGGAAGGGACCGTCGTAACGGTTAGAGGGCACCTGTCATAAAGCCTGGAGGACGCCTGTGGTAAAATATAGAAGGCACCTGTCGCAAAGTCTAGAGGGCGCCTGTAGTAAATTTTAGGGGGCACCTGTCGTAAAGCCTAGATTGTAATGACGGCCGCATAATTTTTGTAGCGATGACTTCAACCTTTTGCGTCAGCAGCTGAGTCCTGTCCAGAAAATCGCTGAACTGGGCACAAGCTCTAGAATAACGTATGAACTGTCAAATGTAACCTCCATACGCTGATGATGCTGGAGTATTGCTAGTGATGAAAGGGAAGTTGACTATTGGAAATGTGAAGTCATCGCTTTTGTCGATTTCAAGGTGAAGGTCAAGGTAAGAAGCTGACTTTTGAGTAACAGTAGTATCCTTAACTTCAAGTTCATTTGGATAGATGTGATGTAGATAATTACCGAATGGAGAATTGTTCAGTGACAGAACATCATCTATATAGCGGAAGCTGGAATTAAAGCTATGAGCTAATTTTCTATCTTTATTCTTGAGAAGCCATTGAAGGAAATCCACTTCATACGTGTGTAGAAACTAATCGGCGCGTAGCGGAGAACAATTCGTACTCATTGGAAAACCAATCGTTTGTTGAAACACAAACTAGTAGCAATATCAAGGGGCAAGACCGTGTGTAGCAGGTAAAAACAGTTTGGAGTAAGAACATGTTAGCCAGAAGCAACAACATCAAGAAAGACCAAAATGCAGTCTAGAAGGCACCTGTTGTAAAGTATGGAGAGGCCACCTGTCATTAAGTCTGGAGAGGGTACCTGTCGTAAAGTCTGGAATTACCTGTCGTAAAGCATAGAAGGCACACGTCGTAAAGTTTGAAGGCCATCTGTCGTAAATTCTAGCGAACAGCTGTCGTGAAGTCTGGTGGGCACCTGTCGTAATGTCCTCACTTAAAAAGTGAAAAAGGTTGTAGTGACATATATTTTTTCTTAATATACAAGTGTGGACACAGAAATGTGCTGTCCAAAAGGCAAGTGTGGATGTCAATATTTCATATTATTAACTTTATAAAAAAAAAAAATCATGGACACAGGTGTCCTGGATTTTTTTTTAATAAAAAACTAATCCTGAATTATTATTTTTGCTTAAAGTCCGGTCCTGTGTATTTATTTCAAATTTTCATCATAACCCCCTCCCCCTCCCAAGGGATATAAAATTGTATCATTAATAATAAATTAATAAATAATAAATTTAGATTTTCTATATAAAATAAATCTCATTTACAAAACCACTGATATTTGTTCAATTTTTAACGCTGATTTAAGCTTTAGTAGCAACAAATTTTTATTTTTCTCTTTAAACTGTTGAAACATAACATTTATCTAACTGTACAATTCACAAATAAAATTCACCCCCCCCCTCTTTTTCCCTTTTCTCTTGTTTAAATCAATGATCAACAATATTCCAGAATCAAACAAATGAATAAATATAACATAGATTTCTTTTACATGCATCTTTTTATCATGCGGAGTCAGTGTGTTTTAAATCGGTCATCCAATCAGGACGCTCATTATTCTTGTCCAAGACAAAAATACATCGCTAAAATTACCTGTGGGTGTTTCCCCACTTCAACTCGTAAATTTACATAGAAATCGGAGATATTTCGTCATAAAACTTCACACATGTTTTTGTCTATCCTATTTCTTGAAGACAAGCATAACATTTTATTGCATTTATCAATATTTTATGAGTATCAACAGTTTTTCTAACACCGTATCTGTTTCTCGATACAACCGCCCGATTACAATGACCAGTGACCCACATTAGCACGTTCTATCAGTTTTTTCTTAATAATGTTGTTTAAATATGTAGATACAATACATGCATTTTTAAATAAAATGTATAACCATAATCAATATTGCTTTATGGCATATCTCCAAAAGTTCCATATATTTTATTATTATTATTAATTTCACTACGAAAGAGGCTTGGGCCCATAAAACTTTACGAAGCCAGGAAAGTCAGTAGTCATGTACATGTGTGTTATGGGTATCGATTTTGCCTTTGTTTCTGTAATTGTTCGACTAGATTTTGGTAGTATTTTGCCTCTGTTTCTGTAATTGTTCGACTAGATTTTGGTGGTATTTTGCTTTGTTTCTGTAATTGTTCGACTAGATTTTGGTGGTATTTTGCCTCTGTTTCTGTAATTGTTCGACTAGATTTTGGTAGTATTTTGCCTATGTTTCTGTAATTGTTCGACTAGATTTTGGTGGTATTTTGCCTCTGTTTCTGTAATTGTTCGACTAGGTTTTGGTAGTATTTTGCCTTTGTTTCTGTAATTGTTCGACTAGATTTTGGTGGTATTTTGCCTCTGTTTCTGTAATTGTTCGACTACGTTTTGGTGGTATTTTGCCTTTGTTTCTGTAATTGTTCGACTAGATTTTGGTGGTATTTTGCCTTTGTTTCTGTAATTGTTCGACTAGATTTTGGTGGTATTTTGCCTTTGTTTCTGTAATTGTTCGACTAGATTTTGGTAGTATTTTGCCTCTGTTTCTGTAATTGTTCGATTAGGTTTTGGTAGTATTTTGCCTTTGCTTCTGTAATTGTTCGACTAGATTTTGGTAGTATTTTGCCTTTGTTTCTGTAATTGTTCGACTAGATTTTGGTGGTATTTTGCCTTTGTTTCTGTAATTGTTCGACTAGATTTTGGTAGTATTTTGCCTTTGCTTCTGTAATTGTTCGACTAGATTTTGGTAGTATTTTGCCTCTGTTTCTGTAATTGTTCGACTAGATTTTGGTAGTATTTTGCCTTTGCTTCTGTAATTGTTCGACTAGATTTTGGTAGTATTTTGCCTCTGTTTCTGTAATTGTTCGACTAAATTTTGGTGGTATTTTGCCTTTGTTTCTGTAATTGTTCGACTATGTTTTGGTAGTATTTTGCCTTTGTTTCTGTAATTGTTCGACTAGATTTTGGTAGTATTTTGCCTGTTTCTGTAATTGTTCGACTAGATTTTGGTAGTATTTTTCCTTTGTTTCTGCAATTGTTCGACTAGATTTTGGTAGTATTTTGCCTTTGTTTCTGTAATTGTTCTACTAGATTTTGGTAGTATTTTGCCTTTGTTTCTGTAATTGTTCGATTAGGTTTTGGTAGTATTTTGCCTCTGTTTCTGTAATTGTTCGACTAGATTTTGGTAGTATTTTGCCTTTGCTTCTGTAATTGTTCGACTAGATTTTGGTAGTATTTTGCCTCTGTTTCTGTAATTGTTCGACTAAATTTTGGTGGTATTTTGCCTTTGTTTCTGTAATTGTTCGACTATGTTTTGGTAGTATTTTGCCTGTTTCTGTAATTGTTCGACTAGATTTTGGTAGTATTTTGCCTCTGTTTCTGTAATTGTTCGACTAGATTTTGGTGGTATTTTGCCTTTGTTTCTGTAATTGTTCGACTAGATTTTGGTAGTATTTTGCCTTTGTTTCTGCAATTGTTCGACTAGATTTTGGTAGTATTTTGCCTTTGTTTCTGTAATTGTTCTACTAGATTTTGGTAGTATTTTGCCTCTATTTCTGCAATTGTTATCCAAGTGCGAACATCTGGATTCACCCCGGTTTTTGGTGGGGTCCGTGTTGCTTATCTTTTTAGTTTTCTGTGTTGTGGTTTTTGTTTTGATTGCCTTTGTCACGTGTCTTGTGTATCTAATGTTGCAAGATTCTCTGGATTATCCATTCTTGATTGCCCCTTCGGTTTTCTCTAACATTTATTTGATCTCTTTGTCCATTTTGTAAGGAAAAATAAATATACATTTGAACTCTTACTGAACTCCTATTGAACTGTCTCTGATACTCATCGTCATCACTGACACTATATTAAATGCATGCTGATTTTTCTGCCTGTGAAGGTATCTTGATTGACAGTGAAATATTTTTTGTAATATTGTAGAGTAAAACATACGGTAAAGATGTTACATGAAAAGTGCTAATTTTAAGGATATCCCGTAATGATCAATTTGGATGATGGTCATTAACATTTGAATAACTGTCGATAGATGGCGCTACTATCTGGAAGCTGCAGCCATGTGTTAAGTGAGTCTGACAGGAGGAACATCCTAGAAACTGGGATACGTAGCTCCGTATGTGGAGGAGGATGCTTGGATATTACTACTTAGCAGAAAATGTACAAGAAAAAAAACCTAAAATCACGGGTTCCATAAATTGCAGAAATCAACTGTCTTTCTGTGTCATATCTAATATATATATGGTGTAAGCTGGTAGCAATATCAAGAGGCAGGAACGTGTGTAGTAGGTAGAAACAGCTTGAAGTAGGTGCATGTTATACCAGAAGCAACAACATCAAGAAAGAACAAAAAGCAGTCGGTACCAACAATATGAAATAACAACATTTCTATCCAGTACGTAGCTATAGCATGAACTACACGATAAAGAAAGGACATATGTAGACTGTAGCAACACCAAGTAGTAAGAACGTGTAAACAACAACAGCAATAAAATGTATAAACAACAACAACAATAACATGTAGATAAAACAATAACACACAGCAGAAACATGTGAATCAAGTGGCAATAAAAAGAATTAAACCGTCTGTGAGTGCAACAGGTTGAAAGAACACGAAGTAAAATGAAATAAAACATACCATCATACCATCCACCACTCAAATCTTCCCCATTATTTCCTCTGTCATTAAGTGCGGAATCAGCTCGCCAAGGAATAGGATTATCTACCGGAAGTTTTCCAGATCGTTGCGCAGCGTAAAACAAAATCGATTTTTGCAATGCTTCATTATAGTTGTATTTTGTTCCATCTTCTGCAAGATTGACAAAATATTTCTTAAGACGGCTTTATGCCATGTGAACTCTAATTTTCATTTATTTTCATATCTTTTGTTATGTTTTCATGCTGTTCTCTGTATTGTTAATTCTTTATTGCCCCATCGGTTTTCTCTAACTTGTATTACCCTCTTGCATGAAATACGGTATAAATAGCTAATCACAAAACATGACAACTGTGTATATAATATGCAAAAATAATGGATAAAAATACAAGACGTCATGTAGCATACAAATGAAAACAAGTGATTCTTGTAAAGAATGGTTCTGCTATAAACAGACGCGACTCTCCGTATGGTAAATCTGTTCAATTCACGAAATAATGATGTCCAGTTGCATCCACAAATAGATGAATTAGCAATATCATTAAATATAGCTTTAAAACATACAATGCTCTAAATTGAATGTTCCCCCGAAATATTGAGCAGAACGCTTAACAATTCGTGATGTTGTAGTCGAATTGTCTAATAAAAACTTAGATATCTAATTTAGTGCGCACGACGCGTTTCTGCAATAACCTTTATCAGGTACGCTCAAAGTCGAAAGCTTGAGCGCCAAATAATTCATTTTTTTCAAATTCTATTTCCAATATGACTTACTGTTTAATAACTGAGTTGGTTTGAAATCATCATGGCCCATATTTTTCAGGACAGCAGATGCAGTAGGGACTGTACCATCTGATGATGTACCATGAACTGTGACACGAAGCATCGTTCCCTTGTGTTGAATTCCAGTGTGGTCTTTGTTAACAATGTAATGTACTGTACTACCAGACGATGTCTTCTTAACCTCGTCTCCAAACAGTGACTACAATTTGTGTATAACTATACTATTGTGCTCTTAATTTAAATTATAAATTAAATTTACAACGAATATGTCAAAGTAAGGATATCAAACCCGCACGTGGTGAGAGAGATAAAGAGAGTTTCATAAAACAGCGTATTATATCTTCATAGCTAGTAGTCAGTTAACTACGACCATTCATTGATCCTGCTATTGCACTGTCCATGTTTGTGTTGTCATCTTTTGATAGTCTGTAGTAGTTTGGAGTGGAAGCGAATCTGTACAGTTTTCGTTTGTTAGCTTAGATCTGTATTGACATTGGATTATTCTGAATTATTCAGAAGGGAAGGTTGCGGTCCGAATAGCCAGTTCAACCCCGCGATATCTTTGTGCCTAACCCAAGTCAGGAGGGCCTGTATTTCCATCGGCATATTTTGTGGTCTTTTTTACGTTGATATGAGAGGTATTTGTTCGTTTTCTTCATATTAGTGGAATTATTGAACATCACTGTTTACATTTTCTTTTCATAATCCATGTTTTTCGTAAGGAGATATTTACATAAAAGTGTTTATATACATACAGTTAATCCATTGACACTGGTTGAGAATGTTATAACAGCCTCCCATCCAACCATTTCTTCTGTAATTCTAAATGCGAAAGTGCCATCGAAACTACCATTTCCAGAGTTCTTCACGTGATCCATTGTTGACGTCATTTCCGATGTCACGAGCACCGGAAGTAATGCCAGAAAATGCAACAACATGGCGTTGGTTCCCAAAAAAGGTTTCTTGTCAAAGAAATTAAATATAAAAAGACATTGGGTTGTCCTAGTTTCCATAGCTTAATAATGTATTTATTTATAATCTGAGAACAACTCCTGCCATTTTGGATTAGGTTTAATATTTTCCGATTACTTTTAACGATATATTTTGTTGTAAATACAAACTATTCCAACAATAATTTACTTGCGTCATGTCATTTTGGATTAAGTTCAATCGTTTCAGAAGGAAACATTCGAATTACATGTTATAAAGATACAATAATTCACAACTTTGAGTCGTTCTATTTTTGGGAACAAAATGGTTTTTTACTACAGATGTATTTTAATATACATGTATTTGTAATTCTAACATGACTTCCTTCTTTCGCTTTGTAGACAAACGAGCGAGTTATCGATGGCATAATCTCATTCGCACATGCGCCGGTGAATGTAACTGACTTTTCCATTGGCAGCATAAATTGTGTGCGACATTTTCCGCAAACGTAAATATAAATTAAGGTCTACTACCGTATTTGTACTCTTAGACATATCAGAATCGAAATAAATCATGGAAGCCAGAATGTGCTTTGAGTTTTAACATGGGTTGGCGGATATTAGTAAATGTTATCCCTCGTCTGCTATGAGCTTCCGGTTTATTAATCCTGCAAACTTTGCTCTTTCTTAAACACAATCCAATCTTTTATTATAAGATGTGTGTTTATTTCTCAAAGGTTAAAATAATAGTTTTTCATGCACTAATAAATACAATTTTTTTCGAGAATAAAATTAATGGAGATGACCCGAATCGATGGTGTAATGGTTAGCGTGCTCGCTTCTTGTGTAGTAGATCGTGGGTTCGAGCCTCGGTCCGATCAAAACAAAGACTTCATAATTGGTATTTGTTGCTTCTCCTCTATGCATGTCGATCTATTACAGAGCAGATATCGTCACCATCTCATTGAACTTCTAACTTGTTCTCGCAATGATATAGTAGCAAAATTGCTCACTTGTATTTTCGATATCCATAATAATAGGGCAGTGAACATTTAAACCCGATTGTGACTATAATTTACTGAAAACTGTACTTGGAGTTTATTTTTCCACCAATACCGAATATGACATTTATTTAACTTGTTTAATTTAACAGGGTGCTCTGAAGTCATCGGAGAAATCTACAAGACAACAACAACAACAACATTGGCACTAATCAACAATAACAATCACTCACTCACTAATAAATGGAGACGCAGTTTGTTTGAAACCGAACCCACGTCAATATATCAAAATACCTACCTGGCAGATAGAATCACAAAACAAGAAACAACAACTATGTTTGTTATCTACTGTGAAAGCAGGGTCAAGATATAGTCCGTATATATAGGTACGCGGACAGGTTATCACGACGGCACATTTAATGCCTTAAGTGTCTGTCGTTAATTGAAGGACATTTAGGTGCCAATTATTGTCATTATCAAGAGTTCAACCTTGTGGGTTCTTGTCAACGGTTTTTAACCCTACAAAACAAAAATCCTCTATGTGTACATGGTTCCATGTGTATTATGTAACTTTAATATCTCTCGAAATCTGTTGTTTTAAATAAAAAATTGTCCATTTCTGATTTATTTTTCTCTCACAAATATCACAGCTAACCTCGACATGCTTATAATTTAATTGCTACCGTATCGTATTCACACAAGAAGAATTCCATATCTTATTCTAAAATGATACAATAGAGAAATTGTACTAGATCCATGATCTCCTTCAAATAACAAAAGATTTTATAAACTAATAAAAGACATTGTTTTTAGTGGGATTCATATTTACTCAATGTTTAGTTTTCTGTGTAGTGATTTGTAGATCAGTGTTTGCCATTTTGTCCTTTTTCGTTTGGCCATTGTATGGTTCCTAAAAGTGAACCAGAATTGGCTACCAAATAAGTTGTCTTTTTAATGTGAATTTAAACGTCCTATTTAGTTATGCTCTTTAGCGTCCACAAATACGCAGAACAGAATACCACATCATTACAACATCCACTGGAAAAAGAAAAGATTATTCAGATAAGAAAACAACAACGGTATAGTCACTCTTGCAAATATATAGTTTTTCCACACGTGTATCCTAACATTATATCTTGGACACTGTATCTTCTGTTCCATTAACCGATCCGGAACTGCTTACCCTTCCGAAGCACATGAGTTCACATCCGGGTTTTAGTGGGGTTAGTGTTGCTCAATCTTTAGTATTCTGTGTAATGTTCGTTATTTAGTCTTTTTCTATTGTGGCCATTGTATAATTGTCTGTCCTTCGATTTACGGCTTTTGATTACCCCTTTTTTTCTTCAAACTTTTCTTAGAATATAGACCTAGCACTATTGGAAATATAGATACAAAAAAAATAATGGATTCATTGTTCAAACTAAATTATACAGAGTGACCCTAGGATGTGATCAAACTTGGAATTTGTTGTCAATTTATTATTTTTGCTTTGATAAATGTTTATGATTTTGTTCAGCTCATAGTTTAACCCTGCCACTTTTAACCCCCCCCCCCCCCCCCCGCCACTTTTTATTGGAGTTCCTTTTACCAAGATAGGAAAGTGAGCGGTCATGTATTTGTGTGTTAGGGGTGTCAATTTTGCCTCTTTCTGTGATTTTAATTTTTAGAGTTGTTCCGACAGTGTTGTATTTTTATGCTTAGAGTTGTTCCGACAGTGTTGTATTTTTATTTTTATAGTTGTTCCGACAGTGTTGTATTTTTATGTTTAGAGTTGTTCCGACAGTGTTGTATTTTTATGTTTAGAGTTGTTCCGACAGTGTTGTATTTTTATTTTTAGAGTTGTTCCGACAGTGTTGTATTTTTATTTTTATAGTTGTTCCGACAGTGTTGTGTTTTTATTTTCATAGTTGTTCCGACAGTGTTGTATTTTTATTTTTAGAGTTGTTCCGACAGTGTTGTATTTTTATTCTTAGAGTTGTTCCGACAGTGTTGTATTTTTATTTTTATAGTTGTTCCGACAGTGTTGTATTTTTATGTTTAGAGTTGTTCCGACAGTGTTGTATTTTTATGTTTAGAGTTGTTCCGACAGTGTTGTATTTTTATTTTTAGAGTTGTTCCGACAGTGTTGTATTTTTATTTTTATAGTTGTTCCGACAGTGTTGTGTTTTTATTTTCATAGTTGTTCCGACAGTGTTGTATTTTTATTTTTAGAGTTGTTCCGACAGTGTTGTATTTTTATTTTTAGAGTTGTTCCGACAGTGTTGTATTTTTATTTTTATAGTTGTTCCGACAGTGTTGTGTTTTTATTTTCATAGTTGTTCCGACAGTGTTGTATTTTTATTTTTAGAGTTGTTCCGACAGTGTTGTATTTTTATGCTTAGAGTTGTTCCGACAGTGTTGTATTTTTATGCTTAGAGTTGTTCCGACAGTGTTGTATTTTTATTTTTAGAGTTGTTCCAACAGCGTTGAATTTTTATTTTTAGAGTTGTTCCGACAGTGTTGTATTTTTATGTTTAGAGTTGTTCCGACAGTGTTGTATTTTTATTTTCAGAGTTGTTCCGACAGCGTTGCATTTTTATTTTAAGAGTTGTTCCGACAGTGTTGTATTTTTATGCTTAGAGTTGTTCCGACAGTGTTGTATTTTTATTTTTATAGTTGTTCCGACAGTGTTGTATTTTTATGTTTAGAGTTGTTCCGACAGTGTTGTATTTTTATGTTTAGAGTTGTTCCGACAGTGTTGTATTTTTATTTTTAGAGTTGTTCCGACAGTGTTGTATTTTTATTTTTATAGTTGTTCCGACAGTGTTGTGTTTTTATTTTCATAGTTGTTCCGACAGTGTTGTATTTTTATTTTTAGAGTTGTTCCGACAGTGTTGTATTTTTATTTTTAGAGTTGTTCCGACAGTGTTGTATTTTTATTTTTATAGTTGTTCCGACAGTGTTGTGTTTTTATTTTCATAGTTGTTCCGACAGTGTTGTATTTTTATTTTTAGAGTTGTTCCGACAGTGTTGTATTTTTATTTTTAGAGTTGTTCCGACAGTGTTGTATTTTTATTTTTATAGTTGTTCCGACAGTGTTGTATTTTTATGTTTAGAGTTGTTCCGACAGTGTTGTATTTTTATGTTTAGAGTTGTTCCGACAGTGTTGTATTTTTATTTTTAGAGTTGTTCCGACAGTGTTGTATTTTTATTTTTATAGTTGTTCCGACAGTGTTGTGTTTTTATTTTCATAGTTGTTCCGACAGTGTTGTATTTTTATTTTTAGAGTTGTTCCGACAGTGTTGTATTTTTATTTTTATAGTTGTTCCGACAGTGTTGTGTTTTTATTTTCATAGTTGTTCCGACAGTGTTGTATTTTTATTTTTAGAGTTGTTCCGACAGTGTTGTATTTTTATGCTTAGAGTTGTTCCGACAGTGTTGTATTTTTATGCTTAGAGTTGTTCCGACAGTGTTGTATTTTTATTTTTAGAGTTGTTCCAACAGCGTTGAATTTTTATTTTTAGAGTTGTTCCGACAGTGTTGTATTTTTATGTTTAGAGTTGTTCCGACAGTGTTGTATTTTTATTTTCAGAGTTGTTCCGACAGCGTTGCATTTTTATTTTAAGAGTTGTTCCGACAGTGTTGTATTTTTATGCTTAGAGTTGTTCCGACAGTGTTGTATTTTTATTTTTATAGTTGTTCCGACAGTGTTGTATTTTTATGTTTAGAGTTGTTCCGACAGTGTTGTATTTTTATGTTTAGAGTTGTTCCGACAGTGTTGTATTTTTATTTTTAGAGTTGTTCCGACAGTGTTGTATTTTTATTTTTATAGTTGTTCCGACAGTGTTGTGTTTTTATTTTCATAGTTGTTCCGACAGTGTTGTATTTTTATTTTTAGAGTTGTTCCGACAGTGTTGTATTTTTATTTTTAGAGTTGTTCCGACAGTGTTGTATTTTTATTTTTATAGTTGTTCCGACAGTGTTGTGTTTTTATTTTCATAGTTGTTCCGACAGTGTTGTATTTTTATTTTTAGAGTTGTTCCGACAGTGTTGTATTTTTATGCTTAGAGTTGTTCCGACAGTGTTGTATTTTTATGCTTAGAGTTGTTCCGACAGTGTTGTATTTTTATTTTTAGAGTTGTTCCAACAGCGTTGAATTTTTATTTTTAGAGTTGTTCCGACAGTGTTGTATTTTTATGTTTAGAGTTGTTCCGACAGTGTTGTATTTTTATTTTCAGAGTTGTTCCGACAGCGTTGCATTTTTATTTTAAGAGTTGTTCCGACAGTGTTGTATTTTTATGCTTAGAGTTGTTCCGACAGTGTTGTATTTTTATTTTTGGAGTTGTTCCGACAGTGTTGTATTTTTATTTTTATAGTTGTTCCGACAGTGTTGTATTTTTATTTTTAGAGATGTTCCAACAGTGTTGTATTTTTATTCTTAGAGTTGTTCCAACAATGTTGTATTTTCATTTTTAGAGATGTTCCGACAGTGTTGTATTTTTATGTTCAAACTAAATTATACAGAGTGACCCTAGGATGTGATCAAACTTGGAATTTGTTGTCAATTTATTATTTTTGCTTTGATAAATGTTTATGATTTTGTTCAGCTCATAGTTTAACCCTGCCACTTTTAACCCCCGCCACTTTTTATTGGAGTTCCTTTTACCAAGATAGGAAAGTGAGCGGTCATGTATTTGTGTGTTAGGGGTGTCAATTTTGCCTCTTTCTGTGATTTTAATTTTTAGAGTTGTTCCGACAGTGTTGTATTTTTATTTTTATAGTTGTTCCGACAGTGTTGTATTTTTATTTTCATAGTTGTTCCGACAGTGTTGTATTTTTATTTTTAGAGTTGTTCCGACAGTGTTGTATTTTTATGCTTAGAGTTGTTCCGACAGTGTTGTATTTTTATTTTTATAGTTGTTCCGACAGTGTTGTATTTTTATTTTTAGAGATGTTCCAACAGTGTTGTATTTTTATTCTTAGAGTTGTTCCAACAATGTTGTATTTTCATTTTTAGAGTTGTTCCGACAGTGTTGTAATTTTATTTTTAGAGTTGTTCCGACAGTGTTGTATTTTTATTTTTAGAGTTGTTCCGACAGTGTTGTATTTTTATTTTTAGAGTTGTTCCAACAATGTTGTATTTTTATTTTTAGAGTTGTTCCGACAGTGTTGTATTTTTATTTTTAGAGATGTTCCAACAGTGTTGTATTTTTATTCTTAGAGTTGTTCCGACAGTGTTGTATTTTAGAGTTGTTTCGACAGTGTTGTATTTTAGAGTTGTTTCGACAGTGTTGTATTTTAGAGTTGTTCCGACAGTGTTGTATTTTATTTTAAGAGTTGTTCCGACAGTGTTGTATTTTTATTTTTAGAGTTGTTCCGACAGTGTTGTGTTTTTATTTTTAGAGTTGTTCCGACAGTGTTGTATTCTTATGCTTAGAGTTGTTCCGACAGTGTTGTATTTTTATGCTTAGAGTTGTTCCGACAGTGTTGTATTTTTATTTTTAGAGTTGTTCCAACAGTGTTGAATTTTTATTTTTAGAGTTGTTCCGACAGTGTTGTATTTTTATGCTTAGAGTTGTTCCGACAGTGTTGTATTTTTATTTTTAGAGTTGTTCCGACAGCGTTGCATTTTTATTTTAAGAGTTGTTCCGACAGTGTTGTATTTTTATGCTTAGAGTTGTTCCGACAGTGTTGTATTTTTATTTTTGGAGTTGTTCCGACAGTGTTGTATTTTTATTTTTAGAGTTGTTCCGACAGTGTTGTATTTTTATTTTTAGAGTTGTTCCGACAGTGTTGTATTTTTATGTTCAAACTAAATTATACAGAGTGACCCTAGGATGTGATCAAACTTGGAATTTGTTGTCAATTTATTATTTTTGCTTTGATAAAAGTTTATGATTTTGTTCAGCTCATAGTTTAACCCTGCCACTTTTAACCCCCCCCCCCCCCCCCGCCACTTTTTATTGGAGTTCCTTTTACCACTATAGGAAAGTGAGCGGTCATGTATTTGTGTGTTAGGGGTGTCAATTTTGCCTCTTTCTGTGATTTTTATTTTTAGAGTTGTTCCGACAGTGTTGTATTTTTATGCTTAGAGTTGTTCCGACAGTGTTGTATTTTTATGCTTAGAGTTGTTCCGACAGTGTTGTATTTTTATTTTTATAGTTGTTCCGACAGTGTTGTATTTTTATGTTTAGAGTTGTTCCGACAGTGTTGTATTTTTATGTTTAGAGTTGTTCCGACAGTGTTGTATTTTTATTTTTAGAGTTGTTCCGACAGTGTTGTATTTTTATTTTTATAGTTGTTCCGACAGTGTTGTGTTTTTATTTTCATAGTTGTTCCGACAGTGTTGTATTTTTATTTTTAGAGTTGTTCCGACAGTGTTGTATTTTTATTTTTAGAGTTGTTCCGACAGTGTTGTATTTTTATTTTTATAGTTGTTCCGACAGTGTTGTATTTTTATGTTTAGAGTTGTTCCGACAGTGTTGTATTTTTATGTTTAGAGTTGTTCCGACAGTGTTGTATTTTTATTTTTAGAGTTGTTCCGACAGTGTTGTATTTTTATTTTTATAGTTGTTCCGACAGTGTTGTGTTTTTATTTTCATAGTTGTTCCGACAGTGTTGTATTTTTATTTTTAGAGTTGTTCCGACAGTGTTGTATTTTTATTTTTATAGTTGTTCCGACAGTGTTGTGTTTTTATTTTCATAGTTGTTCCGACAGTGTTGTATTTTTATTTTTAGAGTTGTTCCGACAGTGTTGTATTTTTATGCTTAGAGTTGTTCCGACAGTGTTGTATTTTTATGCTTAGAGTTGTTCCGACAGTGTTGTATTTTTATTTTTAGAGTTGTTCCAACAGCGTTGAATTTTTATTTTTAGAGTTGTTCCGACAGTGTTGTATTTTTATGTTTAGAGTTGTTCCGACAGTGTTGTATTTTTATTTTCAGAGTTGTTCCGACAGCGTTGCATTTTTATTTTAAGAGTTGTTCCGACAGTGTTGTATTTTTATGCTTAGAGTTGTTCCGACAGTGTTGTATTTTTATTTTTATAGTTGTTCCGACAGTGTTGTATTTTTATGTTTAGAGTTGTTCCGACAGTGTTGTATTTTTATGTTTAGAGTTGTTCCGACAGTGTTGTATTTTTATTTTTAGAGTTGTTCCGACAGTGTTGTATTTTTATTTTTATAGTTGTTCCGACAGTGTTGTGTTTTTATTTTCATAGTTGTTCCGACAGTGTTGTATTTTTATTTTTAGAGTTGTTCCGACAGTGTTGTATTTTTATTTTTAGAGTTGTTCCGACAGTGTTGTATTTTTATTTTTATAGTTGTTCCGACAGTGTTGTGTTTTTATTTTCATAGTTGTTCCGACAGTGTTGTATTTTTATTTTTAGAGTTGTTCCGACAGTGTTGTATTTTTATGCTTAGAGTTGTTCCGACAGTGTTGTATTTTTATGCTTAGAGTTGTTCCGACAGTGTTGTATTTTTATTTTTAGAGTTGTTCCAACAGCGTTGAATTTTTATTTTTAGAGTTGTTCCGACAGTGTTGTATTTTTATGTTTAGAGTTGTTCCGACAGTGTTGTATTTTTATTTTCAGAGTTGTTCCGACAGCGTTGCATTTTTATTTTAAGAGTTGTTCCGACAGTGTTGTATTTTTATGCTTAGAGTTGTTCCGACAGTGTTGTATTTTTATTTTTGGAGTTGTTCCGACAGTGTTGTATTTTTATTTTTATAGTTGTTCCGACAGTGTTGTATTTTTATTTTTAGAGATGTTCCAACAGTGTTGTATTTTTATTCTTAGAGTTGTTCCAACAATGTTGTATTTTCATTTTTAGAGATGTTCCGACAGTGTTGTATTTTTATGTTCAAACTAAATTATACAGAGTGACCCTAGGATGTGATCAAACTTGGAATTTGTTGTCAATTTATTATTTTTGCTTTGATAAATGTTTATGATTTTGTTCAGCTCATAGTTTAACCCTGCCACTTTTAACCCCCGCCACTTTTTATTGGAGTTCCTTTTACCAAGATAGGAAAGTGAGCGGTCATGTATTTGTGTGTTAGGGGTGTCAATTTTGCCTCTTTCTGTGATTTTAATTTTTAGAGTTGTTCCGACAGTGTTGTATTTTTATTTTTATAGTTGTTCCGACAGTGTTGTATTTTTATTTTCATAGTTGTTCCGACAGTGTTGTATTTTTATTTTTAGAGTTGTTCCGACAGTGTTGTATTTTTATGCTTAGAGTTGTTCCGACAGTGTTGTATTTTTATTTTTATAGTTGTTCCGACAGTGTTGTATTTTTATTTTTAGAGATGTTCCAACAGTGTTGTATTTTTATTCTTAGAGTTGTTCCAACAATGTTGTATTTTCATTTTTAGAGTTGTTCCGACAGTGTTGTAATTTTATTTTTAGAGTTGTTCCGACAGTGTTGTATTTTTATTTTTAGAGTTGTTCCGACAGTGTTGTATTTTTATTTTTAGAGTTGTTCCAACAATGTTGTATTTTTATTTTTAGAGTTGTTCCGACAGTGTTGTATTTTTATTTTTAGAGATGTTCCAACAGTGTTGTATTTTTATTCTTAGAGTTGTTCCGACAGTGTTGTATTTTAGAGTTGTTTCGACAGTGTTGTATTTTAGAGTTGTTTCGACAGTGTTGTATTTTAGAGTTGTTCCGACAGTGTTGTATTTTATTTTAAGAGTTGTTCCGACAGTGTTGTATTTTTATTTTTAGAGTTGTTCCGACAGTGTTGTGTTTTTATTTTTAGAGTTGTTCCGACAGTGTTGTATTCTTATGCTTAGAGTTGTTCCGACAGTGTTGTATTTTTATGCTTAGAGTTGTTCCGACAGTGTTGTATTTTTATTTTTAGAGTTGTTCCAACAGTGTTGAATTTTTATTTTTAGAGTTGTTCCGACAGTGTTGTATTTTTATGCTTAGAGTTGTTCCGACAGTGTTGTATTTTTATTTTTAGAGTTGTTCCGACAGCGTTGCATTTTTATTTTAAGAGTTGTTCCGACAGTGTTGTATTTTTATGCTTAGAGTTGTTCCGACAGTGTTGTATTTTTATTTTTGGAGTTGTTCCGACAGTGTTGTATTTTTATTTTTAGAGTTGTTCCGACAGTGTTGTATTTTTATTTTTAGAGTTGTTCCGACAGTGTTGTATTTTTATGTTCAAACTAAATTATACAGAGTGACCCTAGGATGTGATCAAACTTGGAATTTGTTGTCAATTTATTATTTTTGCTTTGATAAAAGTTTATGATTTTGTTCAGCTCATAGTTTAACCCTGCCACTTTTAACCCCCCCCCCCCCCCCGCCACTTTTTATTGGAGTTCCTTTTACCACTATAGGAAAGTGAGCGGTCATGTATTTGTGTGTTAGGGGTGTCAATTTTGCCTCTTTCTGTGATTTTTATTTTTAGAGTTGTTCCGACAGTGTTGTATTTTTATGCTTAGAGTTGTTCCGACAGTGTTGTATTTTTATTTTTATAGTTGTTCCGACAGTGTTGTATTTTTATGTTTAGAGTTGTTCCGACAGTGTTGTATTTTTATTTTTAGAGTTGTTCCGACAGTGTTGTATTTTTATTTTCATAGTTGTTCCGACAGTGTTGTATTTTTATTTTTATAGTTGTTCCGACAGTGTTGTATTTTTATTTTCATAGTTGTTCCGACAGTGTTGTATTTTTATTTTTAGAGTTGTTCCGACAGTGTTGTATTTTTATGCTTAGAGTTGTTCCGACAGTGTTGTATTTTTATTTTTATAGTTGTTCCGACAGTGTTGTATTTTTATTTTTAGAGTTGTTCCGACAGTGTTGTATTTCTATTTTTAGAGATGTTCCAACAGTGTTGTATTTTTATTCTTAGAGTTGTTCCAACAGTGTTGTATTTTCATTTTTAGAGTTGTTCCGACAGTGTTGTAATTTTATTTTTAGAGTTGTTCCGACAGTGTTGTATTTTTATTTTTAGAGTTGTTCCGACAGTGTTGTATTTTTATTTTTAGAGTTGTTCCAACAATGTTGTATTTTTATTTTTAGAGTTGTTCCGACAGTGTTGTATTTTTATTTTTAGAGATGTTCCAACAGTGTTGTATTTTTATTCTTAGAGTTGTTCCGACAGTGTTGTATTTTAGAGTTGTTTCGACAGTGTTGTATTTTAGAGTTGTTCCGACAGTGTTGTATTTTATTTTAAGAGTTGTTCCGACAGTGTTGTATTTTTATTTTTAGAGTTGTTCCGACAGTGTTGTATTTTTATTTTTAGAGTTGTTCCGACAGTTTTGTATTTTTATTTTTAGAGTTGTTCCGACAGTGTTGTATTTTTAGAGTTGTTCCGACAGTGTTGTATTTTTATTTTTAGAGTTGTTCCGACAGCGTTGTATTTTTAGAGTTGTTTCGAGTGTTGTATTTTTTGCATTTCATTTTATAGATACTTATAGTATATATACATAAATTCATGGTTTGTTTGATAATATACTGCCTCAACAACAACAGCTAATGAGGTCAATATACATGTCCTGTATATTTGTCTAATGCTATATGATGGATTTTAAATCTTCTACATGTACTTGCTATCATGTGTAGTCAAATAAGGCCGCTAAATGACATATAGTCACAAAAAGCCGGTACACAGGCTATTGGAATTTCGGGTCGCTGACTGACTTATAGTCACAAAAAGTCGCTACACATTTGAGATGTTCAGACTATTGGGATTTCGGATCATTGATACCTCGGACTAATTGATATTCCGAATAGAGATACACCACCTCCAACCTTTTACGGACCAATTGCCAACTCTATTTACGAATAATTCTTTAACTAACGGAAATGATCTCTATGAAACATGTATTAAGGAATTTTTCAAGTGGGATAAACTATTGTGTGCAGTCATATTTCAAACACGTATGTAAACAGTTATTAATATATACTTATATACAATGTACGATGGATATAAAGTGCATTTGTTTTCATATACACCTCAGTCAAAATTAAATGTCACATGTAGGAGCATTTGTTTTCTATTTTGTGAACTTATATCTGTCATGAGAACTGAAAGAAGGATTTCCATAGCATTTGTAATGATAGACTTAGTTATTAGTATGTGGATATTTATATGATACTAAAATATTTATAAAAGGTAAATCGGTGACATTTTATCAAATGACATACCTACGACAGGAAAACAAGTACACAGGTAAGCTACATACTTATTTTTATCCTGCAATGACAGCATTTACCGATCAATATAGCCTGACCAATATATTTTTGGATATTGGTCAGTTATAAATAGAATATACAAATGTAAGCTCCGCCCACATCGGGGCACATCGGGGTATATTGTTTTCAAATACATACACAAAATTATTTCAAATACTTTTATCATCGTCCAGTAAACGTTTATTTACGATTTAAAATTGCAGGATCAATACCATACATGTGCACTGTCGAAGCATATAGGTAAATATGTGTATTCGGCGCGAAACGCGGGAAAAGGCTCGGGGAAGCCTCGCCTTTTCCCCCGTTTCTAAGCCTCATCCACATATTACCTATATGCTTCGACAGTGCATAAGTATTGTATATCTATTGGGCAAAATGGTGGGATTGGTACTAATAAGCCACTAGTGGGGCAGGAACTGCCACCCTTCCGGAGCACATGAGTTCACCTCTGGTTTTAAGTTGGGTTCATGTTACTCGAACTTTAGTTAAATGTGTATGTTTTGTAGATCGTTGTTTGTCATTTTGCACTTTTTCTCTTTGCCATTGTGTTGTCTGTTCTTCTTCGATATACGAATTCTGATTACCTCCCTTTGGTATCTTCAAGCTCTTCTTACAATAATCAAGTTAATACAGGACAACAAACTAAGTAATGAAACACACCAACAGTACACAATAATATATTTCGTTTTTCAAATTATGAAAAGATATCAACACAGCGAAAAACCAACCACCTCTCACCAGCTCAATTCATTGAACACAAAAAGACCACGACTGATGACGTTGGAAATTCAGGTCCTGGTTTACTACAGGCACAACAATGTGGTGGGATTAAACCGGTTAAAATGGGACCCCAAACCACCACATTGATTATTGAATTTCCAACGGTAATACAGATATAAACAAAATATAAAAATATAACGGCCTTTATCCTTTAATTGCTTTTTATCAACTGGAAATATTTCTACTGGTATCTTGGCGTTTTTTTTGTGTTTTTTTTTAATTCTTCTTTCATGTGACTAAATGTCTCGTGTAGCTGTACGCGTATTTTCTCATACATTTTTTTCTACTTGTCAATTTGTATTTATTTATAAATATCATACAATTGTATTTATACAAATGTCAAATGTCAAAAATATAATTAAATTAAGTCATAATAAAACAGTATGGTTGTGAAGGATTACATAGTATATACAGTAAATATACGTACTGTAGTCTTAATGGTAGTGTGAAGTTTATTCAATATTGTACAATAATAATCCCAGCATTGCTATTAATTTGTACATGCGGCCTCTAATATCAGTTACATACCGCTGATACAGGCCTATGGTTGTGCAGTTCTTTTTATGACCAATGTTGTAATAGGAAAATTAGGTAAACTCGTTCACAAACAAAACTGTTCTCACGATTTGTTTTTTAATATAAATTATACCATCATTATTGTACAAGTTAGATATATTACTATTGAAGGGGTTATGGTGTTTAACGCCACTTTCAACGATATTTCAGTTATATCGTGGCGGTCAGTTTTATTGGTGGATGAAAACTAGAGTATTCGGAGAAAATCACAGACCTGCTCAAGTAACTGACTAACTATCATATAAAGTTGTATCGAGCACACCTCACCATGAGCGGGACTCGAACTCACAACTTTAGTGGTGATAGGCACTGATTGCATAGGTAGTTGTAAATCCAACTACCATACGAGCACGACGATGACGACCCCCTGGAATCCATTGAGTTATTTTTTTTAGAGTTAAGTGATCAACCATTTTTTTTAGAGGGGAGAGGCGATATTTTGATTTTTGTTTCGCACGAGAAAAAAATCATGTTAGAGAAAAACAAAACCCATAGAACTCTCCCCATTAAAAGTTAAATGTTCGTCGAATAAACAAAACACAAGAACCACGAACTCTTACATAACTTACATAAATTTCTCGCAGCAAATTCAATTTTCGTTCAGTGATGAAACAGCTAAGATCTAAGTCTGATAATTATATTATATACAATATTTATATAGCGCATATCTAATAAAAATTACACTAATGTGTTAGAGAAATTAGTGTCATGTAGTACGCCCCTATAAATGAGAACTAAGTTACACAAACCAACGTCTACAATCATTTGAGACGTAGTGAGTTTGTATGAATCAATCATTTGAGACGTAGTGAGTTTGTATGAATCAATCAATCAATCAAACGAAAAACAAAGAATACAACACAGTCGGAACAATTCTTAAATCTAATATTAAAATCGTAGAAAGAGGCAACATCGATACCCCTAACACACAACTACATGACAGCTCACTTTCCTGGCTTGGTACAGGCACTTCAATAAAAAGTGGCGGGGTTAAACGAGTTTTATGGACCCAAACCTCCAGTATTAGTGAAATGATGCGGTCATGAAAGTGCTTTCCATATGTGAGTAATATGCAAGCCCTCGCATATAACCTGTTGAACAGCGTGATTATAAAGAACGCTATAATCTTGAACTTTATGCATAATATATTTAATCTTCGTGACACAGGAGTTCATTGAACCACATACTTCTGTTACAACCATTTGTATGAGGCAAATTACGACTGAAAAATGTACATGAAAGAGAAAATCCGATTTAAAAAAATCGCTAAGATGACCGTAACTGATCATAATTGTTTTGAAAGATGACCGTAATCTCAGTTTTCAGTTACGTTCATTTTAGCGATTTTTTAAAATCCGATTTTCTCTTTCATATACATTTTTCAGTCGTAATTTGTGATTTCCTTGTGATAAGTTCATAGATTACTATCGTACCAATGCATGTGCCATTTAGAATACATTATAGAAACAATTTAATCGACAAAAAAGATTCTTACCCGATTCCACGTCCGCCATCTTGGGATGACCGTAATTGCAGTTACCGTCATCAGCTTTACCCCAGTGATAGTTAAAACATACATTATCAGTATTAGAGTTATGGGGTGTTTAATTCCACTTTCAACAATTGAACAGGTATAATATCATGTCGGCAGGGCCGGAATTAGACCTAGTGGAACCCCTTGACCAATAGGTTTTGGGGACCCCTCCGATTTTGCGTATGTAATTTTCAACTGGTTTAGATGCCACAGCCAAATAACAAAAACTGTATCACACTATTAAATTGCAACATGGCGTATATGTTGGGATCCCTAAGCTTGGGTACCCCTAGGTTATGGGCCATACATAAACACAGCACTGTTTGTAGGTTGAGCTTGGATACCCCTAGGTTATGGGCCATACATAAATACAGCACTGTGTGTAGGTTGAGCTTGGGTACCCCTAGGTTATGGGCCATACATAAATACAGCACTGTGTGTAGGTTAAGCTTGGGTACCCCTAGGTTATGGGCCATACATAAATACAGCACTGTGTGTAGGTTGTGCTTGGGTACCCATAGGTTATGGCCCATACATAAATACAGCACTGTGTGTATGTTGCGCTTGGGTACCCCTAGGTTATGGCCCATACATACATACAGCACTGTGTGTAGGTTGAGCTTGGTGTACCCCTAGATTATGGGCCATACATAAATACAGCACTGTGTGTAGGTTGAGCTTGGGTACCTCTAGGTTATGGACCATACATAAATACAGCACTGTGTGTAGGTTGAGCTTGGGTACCCCTAGGTAATGGGCCATACAAAAATACAGCACTGTGTGTAGGTTGAGCTTGGTACCCCTAGGTTATGGCCCATACATAAATACAGCACTGTGTTGGGGAAACTGTATTACTGGGAGAAAACCACCTAACTGTTATAAGTCATTGACAAATTGATATAGCGGATGGATTCTCACTTTGCATTAAACAATAGTTACCCACTCACTATATTTAACAATCACGTGCATTGATCTCTCTATTGGAGTGCGATACATATGACACGGCAATACACTTATTATTTTTTGTTCTCAAGATTGTACCACGTATATGAAAAATAGTTTTGACTTTATAAACCTGAAGTGTGAAAAACTTTTTAGAAAATTAATTTTAAAATAAAATCTGACGAGGGCAAATAACCACGGTTGATACAATAGACTTGAGATGTGAATACAACTTTATCAGGGTATCTAGACGGTTCACACAGTTTAGAATTTTGTTTATCAATAAAGCGTAATATATTCATCAACATTAGCAATGTTTCGGTACAAAATTCAAATGGTAATGGACCATGATATTGTATTAAATACATTACTTTTCTATGTGTAATATCACAATCAGAATAATTAATCAAAACAGTTTTATAATACCGTGAACAATTCCCTTTTACGTGACCTTTTAATGGAAAGATTTAGATTTATTGAGAATTTTATATTGAGCTACGAAAGGGTAAGTCAATCTTTGCAGTATTTCTTTATCACTTTTATTTTTTTTATCACTCTCATTTTTTTTATCACTGTTCCGACAGTGTGGAATATTTAGTTTTTCATTTTATTCCGACAGTGTAGTACGTTTTGTTTTTCATTTTATTCCGACAGTGTGGAATATTTAGTTTTTCATTTTATTCCGACAGTGTGGAATATTTAGTTTTTCATTTTATTCCGACAGTGTGGTATATTTAGTTTTTCATTTTATTCCGACAGTGTGGAATATTTAGTTTTTCATTTTATTCCGACAGTGTGGAATATTTAGTTTTTCATTTTATTCCGACAGTGTGGAATATTTAGTTTTTCATTTTATTCCGATAGTGTGGTATATTTAGTTTTTCATTTTATTCCGACAGTGTTGTATGTTTTGTTTTTCATTTTATTCCGACAGTGTGGAATGTTTAGTTTTTCATTTTATTCCGACAGTGTTGTATATTTGGTTTTTCATTTTATTCCGACAGTGTGGTATGTTGTCGTCGTTTTCATTTTCTTTTATTTGATTAAGTTTGTTCAATTCTGGTGACCGGAACCGGAACCGGAACCTTTGAGCCGTAGTGAAAGCGGGAGGTTTGGCGCTTTAAAATCTGATTCAACCCACCATTTCTTTAGAAATGCCTGTACCAAGTCAGGGTCATTACGGTTTTCACAGTTTTCCGGTTGTTGACTGAGTTTGTCTGTTTATATACTTATCAGTTTTGACTTTCCATTTGTAAGATTGTTCGGAGTTCGGTAATTTTGTTATTACCCTTATTTGTGTAAGTTTTTATGTCAGTTGGCTTTTTTTTCTCGATTTGTTCCGATACATGAAAGACATTCCTGTTTCTTGTTGTTCCGTTGTTTCTTTTTCCGTTGTTTCCCATTGTTCCGAATGGAACTTGTTCCTTGTTGTTTCGATCAGTTGTTCCGTTGTTTAACAGTATTTCGATAAACATAACCTTGTTTTCTGTTGTTCCGATCGATTATTTCCCATTGTTCCTATTAGACATTAACTTGTTTCTTGTTGTTCCGATCAGTTGGTCGCTTGTTTTGCTCTGATATTTCTTTTTTTTTTGTGTTGTTCTTTTATTTCATTTTGTTCCTGTACAAAATCTCATTGTTTCTGAATGTTCTGATCAGCTGTTTATTTGTTTCCCATTGTACCAATAGACATGACCTTGCTTCTTGTTGTTCGAATCAGTTGTTAGTTAGTTTCCCAATTTTCCAACGGGACATTAGCTTGTTTCCTGTTGTTCCGATCAATTATTTCCCATTATTCCGATTGGACATTAGCTTGTTTCTTGATTTTCCTATCAGTCGGTTGCTTGTATTGTTTTATTCCGATAAGATATTACCTTTTTTCATGTTGCCCATTTGCTTTGTTTTGATCCGATGATATTTTTTACCTCATTTCTGTTTGTTCCGATCCTGGTTCGCATGTTACACGGTGTTTCAATAAACATAGCCTTGTTTCCTGTTGTTCCTATCGATTATTTCTAATTTTTCCGATCGGATATTACCTTATTTCTGGATGCTCAGATCAGCTGTTCTATTGTTTCTCATTTTTTCGACAGGACATTAGAACCACATCGGTGTCGTAATGGTTAGCGTGCTCGCCTCGAGTGCGGTAGAGCGTGGGTTCGAGCCCAGTTGAGGTCAAACCAAAGACTATGACATTGGTATTTGTTGCTTCTCCTCTAAGTACGCAGCATTTAGGAGAAAGAACAAAGACTTGTTGGCTCGGAATGAGGATAATGTGTCTACCCGCGGACTGTTGTTTCAGTGAGCTAGCATTATAAAAATCCAACTCAGCGTGTTGATCTAGAGCAAAGCGGACATCATTATCATCATCTCATTGAGAATTAACTTGTTCTCGCTCTGATATAGCTGGGAAATTGCTGAATTGGCGTTAAACAACAATCACTCACTTTATTTCTTGCTGTTCCGATCAGTTGTTGGCTTGTTTTGTTTTGTTCCGACAAGATATTCGCTTGTTTCCTGTTGTTCTTTTGCTTCGTGTTTTGTTTTGTTCCAATAAAAGATTGCATTGTTTGTTTCACATTGTTCCGATAGAACTGCATTGTTTCTGGTTGTCCCAATTGTTCAATTGTTCCGATTAAACATCGCCTTGTTTCTTGTTGTTCCAATCAGTTGCTCGGTTGTTTCTCATTCTTCTGTTAATATATCCCTTTATTTCTCGTTTTTCCAATGAGTTGCTTGTTTGTTTCGTTCTGTTTCGATCAGATATTTCCTTGGGTTTTTTTCGGTTTTTTTTCGTTAGATGTTCCGATCAATCCCTAACTTATTTCCTGTTTTTCCGATCAGTGTTTTGTGTCTTCTAGCGTTGCGAGTTCGAATCCTGCTCAGGCGAGATGTGTACCCGATATGAAAAATATGTGATACTCCGGTTTCCTCCACCAATAAAACTGACCTCCACGATACAACTGAAATATTGTTGAAAGTGGCGTTAATCACCATTAATCACCAACCACATCATTGTTCATATATAATATCATCTTTATTGTATCCAATATTTAGAACATATAAAGAAATTATCTTTTATTGCTTGTAAATAGATTAGAAGATGTGATATATAGAGAATATTATATGGCTCTTTCCGTATCACATCCCGTATCAACCCGAGACACCAATATCATCCCGAGAGCTTTAGCTCGAGGGATGATATTGGTCGAGGGTTGATACGGGATGTGATACGGAAAGAGCCAAATCATATTATGCTTATCATATACTTTAACATGAGAAAGTCTTGTTCTGTATTATGAATTGTGACGTCGACTTAGTCACGTGATCAATATCATTTTAAGGGTTATGATAAAGGGGTGATGATATCGATATCAGTCACGGCAGACAAATACAGTCGTAATGTTCTTTCAGTATTATATATGCAAATTTCCTTTATTTAGTACTAAGTATATGATAAACTTTTCTATCTAAGCTGTTTCAGGTTCCTTATCATGTTATATTATGTATAAAGTTCATGATAAGAGCCGAGCGAATCTTTATAACACAGCTGTTCATTCAGGTATGTTGCTTTACTTACTTTTATCATTTCTCTCAGAGGGAAGATTTTGGGTTCATTAAAACTAGTATAACCCCGCAACTTTATTTTTAATCCAGGAGAGTCATTGATCATTAATATGGTCTGTTATTATCGACTTTCACTCTGGATTGGATATTGGAACTGGTTATGTTTTGAAAATGAAAAAAAAAAAAAAAAAAAACATTGCAAGCGCGGATGCAGGATTTTATGATAGAGCTGGCGCACATTTTGTAGACGGGAAGTTCAAAGTCCCCATCAGTTCCAGGGCAACGTTGATCCGGTTGGGAAAGATCCCATATAGGCAACTAAGAATTACTTATTAGACGATACAAATGGTTATAAAGAAAATAGTATTTAACAACAAACCATAAGCAGCTGATTTCTGTGTCCCCATTTCAACCCACCCCTGCATTGCATTCTTCGTGTAATGTGTTTTAAAGTATTAGAGATAGTAAGACATTCCATAGGCATTATTATCAGTCCAGTAACCTAATTACTCTGATTTATTTTGTAAGATGTACTATTATAAGTAATTAACCTTTCGTATTGATTACTGTATTGATTAGCGTGACATCGTCAATATACTTTTACATGCATATGAATATTGTATTACAGACAGCAAGCGAGAGATTACGTACACAAACTTTTACTTTTTATGCCAAGAGCAGATAATTACTTTTCGATAAAAACATACTATAACACTGTTTTATGTCATGACGTTAAGATAAAAATAAAAAAGTAATTAGAGAGAACATCTAAAGATGGATAATTAAGCAAGATATCAACTGTGAAACATATTATCAAAAAACGAGATTACACAATACGCAATCAAACAAAATATGTAATGGCGGCCATTACGTAAATCGATTGATTGTTATATCACGTCATATCAGCAGTATCGCAGATAAATTCATGGAGCGAAAAGATTTACGAATAATAGAATATATGGGTAAAATAGTGCAATAAAAACCGTACCAGGAGTTAGAAGATAACAAATGAAAGAAGGCGTAAATCGAAGGACATATATTGCAATGGCGAAAATAAAATAAAAGACAAAAGGACAGGAAATGTATGACGATACCAAAAGGGCAATGAGAAGCCGTAACTCGATGAAGGACAGACAATACCACGGCTAAGAGAAAAAGGATTAACATACTAACAAGCATCTTCAAATACTACATAGAAAATAAAAGATTGAGCTACACGATCCAAAACTTCTAGTGTTGATGTTTTTTCTGAGCTAATTTGTTTGGTTGACAGTTTGCTTAAGGTGACAAACTAAACTGGTATTGATGTAAGACGTTTGCTTGTTTTTAAGCCATTCACTTAATTGGCCTTCACCTTGAAATCGATAATGGAGAAAGATTCAAAACAAAATTCTACGACAAACGCGACAACTTTCACATTTCCGTTAGTCAACTTCCCTCTCGTCAGTAGCAATATTCCAATATTAAGCAAATCGTACATTTTTCTAGGGCTTGTGCCAATAACACAGTGATTATCTGAACAGGGTTCAGCCGCTGACGCAAAGGTCAATTAAACAAGTTTTCTGTGTTGTGTTTTTTGTTGTTTTTTTGTCTTCGTTGTGTGTCCTGTGTCTCTGGATTGTCAACATCTTGATTATCACTTCGGGTTTCTCTAACATTTATTTAAAGACTGTACATTTAAAGAAAACAATATAAGAACAAGTACACATATTAATGACTTCTTATTTTGCAGGACAATTTAATATCTGCTTTTATTTCACAAAGTAGAATCGTAACCTAAAGCCATATTGCCATAATAGTGTAATTATTTCATCCAAGAGAGGTTTTTCTCAAGGAAAAAAATATATATAGGGACTTTCGTGGTCGTGATCGCATAGTAGTTGGATTTACAACTGCCTGTGTTATCAGTGCCTATCACCACTGATGTTGTGAGTTTTAATCCTGACCAGGGCGAGGATTATAACATTATGTGATGAAATTTGTCAGTGACTTGCGAGAAGTCGGTGGTTTTCTCCGGATAATCCGATTTTCTCCACCAATAAAACTGACCGCCACGATATAGCTGAAATATTGTTGAAAGTGGCGTTAAGCACCATAAAACCAACAACCAATCACGAAAAAATATAATATATTGTGCAAAAAAGTCAATGTTGTAAATAATTTCCACCAAGAGTTGGTAAATAAGTAAGTAAAAAAGAAGATGGATGTAGAATAGCACGATTATATGGTAGTATAAATTGTTGATGGATGTAGAATAGCACGATTATATGGTAGTATAAATTGTTGAAGGATGTAGAATAGCACGATTATATGGTAGTATAAATTGTTGATGGATGTAGAATAGCACGATTATATGGTAGTATAAATTGTTGATGGATGTAGAATAGCACGATTATATGGTAGTATAAATTGTTGATGGATGTAGAATAGCACGATTATATGGTAGTATAAATTGTTGAAGGATGTAGAATAGCACGATTATATGGTAGTATAAATTGTTGAAGGATGTAGAATAGCACGATTATATGGTAGTATAAATTGTTGAAGGATGTAGAATAGCACGATTATATGGTAGTATAAATTGTTGAAGGATGTAGAATAGCACGATTATATGGTAGTATAAATTGTTGAAGGATGTAGAATAGCACGATTATATGGTAGTATAAATTGTTGAAGGATGTAGAATAGCACGATTATATGGTAGTATAAATTGTTGAAGGATGTAGAATAGCACGATTATATGGTAGTATAAATTGTTGAAGGATGTAGAATAGCACGATTATATGGTAGTATAAATTGTTGAAGGATGTAGAATAGCACGATTATATGGTAGTATAAATTGTTGAAGGATGTAGAATAGCACGATTATATGGTAGTATAAATTGTTGAAGGATGTAGAATAGCACGATTATATGGTAGTATAAATTGTTGAAGGATGTAGAATAGCACGATTATATGGTAGTATAAATTGTTGATGGATGTAGAATAGCACGATTATATGGTAGTATAAATTGTTGATGGATGTAGAATAGCACGATTATATGGTAGTATAAATTGTTGATGGATGTAGAATAGCACGATTATATGGTAGTATAAATTGTTGATGGATGTAGAATAGCACGATTATATGGTAGTATAAATTGTTGAAGGATGTAGAATAGCACGATTATATGGTAGTATAAATTGTTGATGGATGTAGAATAGCACGATTATATGGTAGTATAAATTGTTGAAGGATGTAGAATAGCACGATTATATGGTAGTATAAATTGTTGAAGGATGTAGAATAGCACGATTATATGGTAGTATAAATTGTTGAAGGATGTAGAATAGCACGATTATATGGTAGTATAAATTGTTGAAGGATGTAGAATAGCACGATTATATGGTAGTATAAATTGTTGAAGGATGTAGAATAGCACGATTATATGGTAGTATAAATTGTTGAAGGATGTAGAATAGCACGATTATATGGTAGTATAAATTGTTGAAGGATGTAGAATAGCACGATTATATGGTAGTATAAATTGTTGAAGGATGTAGAATAGCACGATTATATGGTAGTATAAATTGTTGATGGATGTAGAATAGCACGATTATATGGTAGTATAAATTGTTGAAGGATGTAGAATAGCACGATTATATGGTAGTATAAATTGTTGAAGGATGTAGAATAGCACGATTATATGGTAGTATAAATTGTTGAAGGATGTAGAATAGCACGATTATATGGTAGTATAAATTGTTGATGGATGTAGAATAGCACGATTATATGGTAGTATAAATTGTTGAAGGATGTAGAATAGCACGATTATATGGTAGTATAAATTGTTGATGGATGTAGAATAGCACGATTATATGGTAGTATAAATTGTTGAAGGATGTAGAATAGCACGATTATATGGTAGTATAAATTGTTGATGGATGTAGAATAGCACGATTATATGGTAGTATAAATTGTTGAAGGATGTAGAATAGCACGATTATATGGTAGTATAAATTGTTGAAGGATGTAGAATAGCACGATTATATGGTAGTATAAATTGTTGAAGGATGTAGAATAGCACGATTATATGGTAGTATAAATTGTTGAAGGATGTAGAATAGCACGATTATATGGTAGTATAAATTGTTGAAGGATGTAGAATAGCACGATTATATGGTAGTATAAATTGTTGAAGGATGTAGAATAGCACGATTATATGGTAGTATAAATTGTTGAAGGATGTAGAATAGCACGATTATATGGTAGTATAAATTGTTGAAGGATGTAGAATAGCACGATTATATGGTAGTATAAATTGTTGAAGGATGTAGAATAGCACGATTATATGGTAGTATAAATTGTTGATGGATGTAGAATAGCACGATTATATGGTAGTATAAATTGTTGAAGGATGTAGAATAGCACGATTATATGGTAGTATAAATTGTTGAAGGATGTAGAATAGCACGATTATATGGTAGTATAAATTGTTGAAGGATGTAGAATAGCACGATTATATGGTAGTATAAATTGTTGAAGGATGTAGAATAGCACGATTATATGGTAGTATAAATTGTTGAAGGATGTAGAATAGCACGATTATATGGTAGTATAAATTGTTGATGGATGTAGAATAGCACGATTATATGGTAGTATAAATTGTTGAAGGATGTAGAATAGCACGATTATATGGTAGTATAAATTGTTGAAGGATGTAGAATAGCACGATTATATGGTAGTATAAATTGTTGAAGGATGTAGAATAGCACGATTATATGGTAGTATAAATTGTTGATGGATGTAGAATAGCACGATTATATGGTAGTATAAATTGTTGAAGGATGTAGAATAGCACGATTATATGGTAGTATAAATTGTTGAAGGATGTAGAATAGCACGATTATATGGTAGTATAAATTGTTGAAGGATGTAGAATAGCACGATTATATGGTAGTATAAATTGTTGAAGGATGTAGAATAGCACGATTATATGGTAGTATAAATTGTTGAAGGATGTAGAATAGCACGATTATATGGTAGTATAAATTGTTGAAGGATGTAGAATAGCACGATTATATGGTAGTATAAATTGTTGAAGGATGTAGAATAGCACGATTATATGGTAGTATAAATTGTTGAAGGATGTAGAATAGCACGATTATATGGTAGTATAAATTGTTGAAGGATGTAGAATAGCACGATTATA